>CM055957.1:97886046-98456187 GCA_029490685.1 Schizonepeta tenuifolia | reverse complement strand
GTGGGATAAAATAAATAAACTTAAAAAGTTTGGATATAATTGAAAAAATTATAAAATTTTGAGATAATTTTTTATCTCAAACGCCAAATTGATGGATGTGATCATCCACTTCTATCAGCTCCACTTATTCCCACATTACCATTAAGCTTCCATACAAGGTTTCTTTGGAGCATTTCATCAAACACCTTCCATGCATTCCAAACCCAAAGAAAGCTCAAAGAAGTGAATTCGGGCCGAAAATTTGCTTGAAATGCAAGAAAAAAAAGGTTACGGTCCACTTATTGTAAGAAAAAAAAGTTACGGTCCATTTATTATCGGCCCACATAAAAAAGTCCATTTTCTCAAAAATAAAAAGTTATGGTCCGAAAATTGCCTCTAGCTCCATTATTTGGGCTTAAGAATCACGAGCCAAAACGAATAAAACAAAGGCACATCGATCCAAACTTCTCTTTGGCCCGAGAGGGGGCACCTATATGTTACATCACATAAAATACCAACTCAATAAATTACAAAATTCAATCAATAAGTCACACCAAATTTCAATTGCAACAAAACTAAAGTTCGACAACATGAAGATTCAATTACAACAACAACGTTCAATTGCAACAAAACTAAAGTTCGACAACATGAAGATTCAATTACAACAACAACGTTCAATTGCAACAAAACTAAAGTTCGACAACATGAAGATTCAATTACAACAACAACGTTCAAGTGCATTAGAACAACAAGAAGTTTCCTAGCATCAAGTGACAACAAAACAGGTTCGATAACAGCAAATTATAGCAACAATTAGTTTGCCAAATTCCATATGAACTCAGATCATCTTAAACCCTAAAAAATATCAACACTTCGACGACAACAGCAAATGCCAGATACAACCCCCTAATCCTCATTTCCACATTTCGCATTTTCTTTGCCAATTGCTTGAAGTCATCAACAACTTTAGATTGTGGATTGAATACGCGTTCGATATCTTCAGCACCAATGGTGTTGTTATTTTTCCTCTTCCGAAAAAGTTGCTCTACCCCAAGTCCCTTTCAAGCTTCATTTTTTGGAACCAATGTTTAGGTGATGGTTGGTATGCATGAATGGAATGAAGTGAGAATTACATGACATTGATGGAATAAAGATGTGAATGTAATGGAATGAAGAATAATATTTCTATGGCTGGTATATATAAACAAGGAATGAAATGAATTTTTTTTAATTATCTTTTTTCATAATTAATATAATTAGTTTAATAATATTTGTAATATTAAATAAATAAATAATAAATTATTATTTAATATTATTTACTATTTTAATAATTGATATGTATACTAATATTAATTATAATAATATTAATAATAATAGTAATTATAATAATTTTTATACTAACTACAATAACAACAATTATTATATAAAAATAAAAATAACAACAATATTGTTTATTATTGATGTAATATTATTATAATACCCTTAATAGTTAATTAGTATAATAATATTAAAATTATAATTAAATAATAATATTATTTAATCATAATTATTATAATTATTTTGTAATAATAATAATAATAATAATAAAGTTCATTCGTGATGATGTGGAATAGCTAATGACAGGGGGAAGTGAAGGAATGGCTAAACTCATACTCATGGGATTAGTCATTCCTTACGAAAAAATAAGCAACCGTGGGATTAGGAGTAGAGGCAGTAATGACCATTCCATTTTCATTTCATTCCAGCGTATCAACCATCACCTTATAGTATGTCAATAGCTCCGGATCCAACCAATCCCAGTGCTTACCAATAAAATTCAATGAAACAGCTGAACCGAAATATCAAGTGTAATTCTTACCTAGCCTTGAGGATGACAATAGAAATATCGCCGTTCAGGAATTCTCACCGTGTGAAGACTGCAAGATGTAAGGCTCAGGATGTTCACACTTGCATAGAACAATAAAAGGTTTGGTAATACTCATTGAGTTCGTTTGTGAAGAAGAAGTCATCGCCTAATCTCTTTTTGGGTGCATATTTGCATGATTGTTCAAGTGATTTAGCGAATAGACAATCGGCCGCTGGAAGGAGAGAGGGAAAAGATGGGAAAAAAATGAGAAACTTATAGTCAGATTCGATCTATGCCCTAATATTATTAAGATTAAGTGTTTACTGAGTTGAAACGATGTCGTTTTGGTCATCTAGGAATGACGTTGTTTGTATAGCCATGCCGATTTGCCATGTAAGTATTTCACACTTCTAATTCAACTTTGATTTGGGGAAAAACATATCGAAGTCGGATATTGAGATAAATTGAAAAGTGAAGATTATTTTTGTGAAAATTAAAAAATTTGGAATTAAAACGAAATTTGAAAAAAAGGCTCGGTATTATTTTGCATTTTGGCCCCTAAATTAACTAATCCATGAAATATAATTAATTATTATGGTTTAGAATTTCTGGGCCAGATTAATAGAGTATTCAAACTGTGTCACTACCATAAATGAAAAACATCGTCTTAGAATAGTCTCTCTCTAACTATAATTTCATGGTGAATGACGAAACCGTCGCTTTGATGAGCAGATAATATTTTTTGTCCCACACCGGTACTATTCTGCATGTGATTTTTTTTAACAACATTATAAGTAAATTACATACCGTTTAACCCGTAACTTTTGATTCAGACATTAACCAAACTAACACTAAACAACGTCAACCCTCTGCATGTGAAATATTTATAAGTTACAATAGTACTATACTGCATGTAAAATGCTTATAATAGTACTATATATTCTGATAAACATTATAAATGGAGATCCAGCTTTGGTCGACGATGTTTCTTGTGCCTTCTTTCATGCTACGTCATCTTCCAACTAATATTCAAATTCAAGAAACCAAAATCCCCACAGAACTACGCCAAATTACCACCGGGCCCACCGAAGCTGCCGGTGATAAATCCGAGCCTAAATAAAAGAGAAAGTGCAACGTGTAAGATATACTCCCTCCGTCCACGAAATGGTTGTCACATTGTGGCCGACACGGGTTTTAAGAAAATGGTAGGTAGTAGTGAATTATAGTGAGTATTGTTGTGAGTGGAGTAAGAATCCCAATAAATGTGAGTGAAGTAGCAAAAGTGGCAACCATTTCGTGGACAAACTTAAGTAGCAAAAGTGACAACCATTTCGTGGACGAAGGGAGTAATAGTTGAAGAATCATTATTTGTAGCGGTTAATTATTTAATTATTGAGAATTAAATAATGAAAAATTATTTTATTTATTAAAAGTGTACTTACTTTGATAGAAAATGGTAGAAAATGAATATTTCCACTCTTAACCATCTTTTTCACACATTTATTACGTTGATTAATTTTCTTCGGGCATGATGGATAACCTTTTCGGGCAGCTCCTTTTCCAGTTTTTTCTCTCCAATTATGGATAATATTAATATGGGAGAGAGGTGCGATAATATTTTTCAATGGATAAAAAAATGGGGAAGGGGTAAGGAATCATGTGTGATATTTTTTTTTATCATAATAAACATGTGATTAAAAAAGGATGAAAATATTAATATTTTCTCATCTTTTCTTATCCATCATTTTTCAATGAAAATATTTCCATCAAAGTAAATGCACCCAAAGTAAATAATTGAAATATTTCTCAAACCATTATCATGGTGAGTGAGAAAGAATATATAGTTGTGTATTAGAAGTGTTGAAATGAATTTGTTGTAGGCAAATTCATTAATGTGATTAATCCACGTTGAAGGAATGAGCTCGTAATCGGAGCGAAAATTAGGCCTTAAATTTGATTAGCTTGGGCTTAATGAATATTAGCCAAATAATCAAACCCCTTAAAATTGGGCTCGGCCCAATGGTCTAAATTGCAAAATAATTAACTATTATAATTTTAATTTTAATTGTATGTAAATCGGCCCAATTGGTGTATAACAATGCAACAAAATTCAATTAGACTATGTATTGTTTAATTGGTTAGTAATAGTTGGATAAAATGTATATATAGATGAGATTTTTATCCAACTGAACTGACACAAATATTTGCATGCATGTGCAATAGTATTAAAATTTCCTTACTATAAATACACGCAGCAGATCGTGACAATATTCATCAACATAAAAAAAAAAAAAAAAGATCATAAAACATAAATTCCAAATGGAGGTCAATCTTTGGTCGTCGATCTTCCTTGTGCTTCTTTCATCCTACATCTCTTCCAAATAATTCAAATTCAAGCAACCAAAATCCCTACAAAAATACACCAAATAATTACCTTGTTTATATGATCTTTCATATACATTCGATATGCCTCGTTTATTAAAAAAAACTAGTGTATAGCTTCTCAAAAATCGACAGGAAATCACTATATAATAATAAAATTTACACAAATACTCATATATGCGACCGGTCGCATGGGATATGCGATCGGGCAGGTGGCGCGTGTGTATTTTTTTTATTATATTTTCAGTTTTCTGTAATTTCGTTTTTTGAATTTCAGTTTTCTTTTCTTTTTCCTTTTTTTTTAATTTCACTTATTTTTTCCACCTCTTTTTTTGTTTGCCGCTTTTTTTTTGTCAAGATTCTAGCGAGGGGAGCCGAAAGCCTCGGAGCGAGCCGAAAAAGTCCAAATTATTGCCCGATGATTATCCTTTATTAGTAATCGGAGCGAAGGCGGAGCCGAAAAAAAAACTGAAATTAGAAAAAAATTCAAAAATAAAAAAAATTAATTAATTTGACCGAGTCAACGGGTCAAACCCAGGTTGACCAGGTTAACCCGACCCGACCCGGCCGCATGTGAGGTGCAATAGATCCCATGGGAGAGTAGCTCTAAAATTTAATACTATGAAATAACATAAGAACGATATTGTTTATTAATTATTTTTTTAGGTTAAGTTTTTCAAAAAAAAAACCTACATATAAACCCACCCGCTAAAAAATCAAATCTAATTCACCACATTTTTATAACTATTTTCAATAAAATATTACTTAATTAGTCTACACAAGTATTTATGTCGTCGAGATTACATAGTTGTATTTATATTAGTACAATATTACGTGAAAAAATAGTTGAAGTTCTGGAAAGAAATTTCATTCCATATTTAATTATGGAAGCTTTCAAAAGATTAAATATTATAAAACTTATGAATAAAAATTGATTAAAATAAGGATTTATTGATAAAAAAAATACTAAATAAAGATTGTGTCACATATGATCCATGTTCTCGAGTTAATTCTACTATTTATTTTTTTTTTTCGTGGAAATCCGTAGTCCCTACCTTTGATGCGCATTGGCTAAACCACCATCATTGTACGGTAGCTAGTAAACCACATATTCCAAGTACAAGTGTGACAAGCTAGATTTATAGAGGCGTTAGTGAGGATTGAACCTGAGACCTTTCAGTCTCGAGCAATCCACTTTACTATTAGGCCATCTCCAAAGGGACACGAGTTCATTCTACTTCATCTTATGCCTGGTTGTTGAGTGACAAGAGGAAATTAATGCTCCTGTTTTGACCCAAATTTTTTTATTTTCTTCGTCAAAAACTCAAGTACTAGAAAGTAAGGAAAAAAAGAAAGAGTTGTCACATTTTCTAATTTGTTATCATTCCATAATAATAAATTTCAACTGTAGGTTTTATATATGCAGAGCTAGCATTTAATGAGCAGTTAATATAGTTAATGATTTAGGACACAAGTGACGCCTAAATTAAATCAGACGAAATTTTACAAAATATTGAAAGTTCTTCATCCTTGGTTACTCTATACCAAGCTTGTTTAAAAATTGTAGCCACGAGTTAATTAATTTCAAATCTTCTTCAGTTTTTTTTTTTTCTTTGTTTTTTAATTGCGCCGCCAATTGATACACACTGTTCGAAAATTTCAGTTCGAGTTATGATCAAACATTGAATTTCACAACGTTTTTTTTTCTGACTAAATTAAGGAACACCGGTCCATATAAATTAATTTAATTGTGTTGATCAATGAAATGGATAGTCAATAGTGTTGACTCATTTCACATTATTTGTACATATCATTTTATTATGTACATTTTCTTAAAATGAAAATGCACCATATGATAAATACTTTATTATACATAAATTATCATATACGTATGATACTAAAAAGTTATTAATTTCATTTTCTCTTATATTTGATGTGATAAAAATATCCAAAATTAAAGTTATTTTTATCTTTTTAATTTTATTATAAATAACTCATTTTTTTAACATACGCGTACAACTAAATGGGCTTACTTAAAAGAGACGGAGGGAGTAGTTTTTAACTACCTCACTCAGCGTTCTCTATATAGATCCTATCCCATGCATGATGAAGAATAGTATCATCATAATCAACACCATCAACCAAAATACATCATAGTTGAAATGGCAAACATGAACTCGAACAAGCTCCAAGGCAAAATAGCCATTGTAACCGGCGGCGCGAGCGGCATCGGCGAGGCCACCGCCCGCCTCTTCGCCAGCCTCGGGCGCGCGCGGTGGTGATCGCCGACATCCAACCCGAGTTGGGCCGCTCCGTGGCCGAATCCATCGGCCCGGAGAGGTGCAGCTACGTCCAGTGCGACGTCAGCGACGAGGAGCAGGTGAAGTCCATGGTGGAATGGACGGCCGCCACGTACGGCGGCGTTGACATAATGTTCAGCAACGCCGGCACCATGGCAGGCTCCGCGCAGACCGTGATGGAGCTCGACATGTCGCAGCTCGACCGCGTGATGCGCGTGAACGCGGGCGGCGCGGCGGCGTGCGTGAAGCACGCGGCGCGCAAGATGGTGGAGCTGGGGAGGAGAGGCGTGATCGTCTGCAGCGGCAGCGTGACGTCGGCGAAGGGGGCTTTCAACCTAACGGACTACGTGATGTCGAAGCACGCGGTGTTGGGGCTGGTGCGGTCGGCCAGCATGCAGCTGGGAGCGCACGGGATTAGGGTGAACTGCGTGTCGCCGGCGGCGGTGCCGACGCGGCTCGCCGTAAAAGTTGGGCTTCGGACGGCCGACGATGTGGAGAGTACATTTGGTCACTTCACTTGCTTGAAAAGGGTGGTGCTGACGGCGGAGCATATCGCGGAAGCGGTGGCGTTTCTGGCTTCGGATGAGGCGGCGTTTGTGACGGGTCTTGATTTGGTGGTGGATGGTGGTTTGCTTAGTTTGCCATTCATGAAACCATCAAATTAATAACATTCATTTATCAACGATATTCCGGAGATAAAAGATCTTGTCTCTGAATGGAGAGATCTTGGATTCAAACTCGATCGTTCTAAGTGAAAAGAAAAATCAAACTAAAAAAAAAAAAATACACCTTAATTGGGAAATCTAAACTTTAAAGGAAAATATGATTGTTTCTATTTTATACTTAACTTTTCTTTTTGACGCATGTAGCCGTCTACAGTGTATCCGAACAAAACTATTGGAAAAGGTCCAATAATTAAACCTATCCATGTTACTTTTTTGAATACTGTGCGGCGGGCGCGTGGCGCGTGTAGTACATGCGTCAGCTGCTCACGCGAGGCGCGTGTATTACACGCGCCTATTTTTTTTTTCCTTTCTCTGTTTTCTGCCTTTACCCTTTTTCTGTTTTTTTTTTTTTAATTTTCATCTTTTATTTTAAGTTTTTTAAATCTACTTTTTTTGTCCACTTTTTTTTTTTTTCGCTTCTTCTTTGGTCAAGATTCGAGCGAGGGGAGCCGAAGGCCTCGGAGCGAGCCGAAAAAGTCCAAAATATTGGCAGCCGATTATCTTTTTATATTTGTAATTGGAGCGAAGACGGAGCCGAAGGCGCAGCCAAAAAAAAGAAAAACTGAAATTTAAAAAAAAAACTAAAATTAAAAAAAAAATGTTGATCGGGTCAACGAGTCAAATCCTGGTTGACCGGGTCGACCCGATCCGGCCCGGTCGCATTTCATATGCAGCAGGTCGCATGCAAGACGATCTCATGCATGTTAATTAATTATTACATACGGTAAGTAAACAAACTAAGCACTTAAGCACACAAGAAGTGACGTGTATTAATAAAATCTTAATACTCCCCCTGTTTTACGAAAGTTGTATTCTTTTTATTTTTGGGTTGTCTCACGAAAGATTTTTCCTTTCCTTATTGAGAAATAATTAATTGCATCACACTGCTTTTATATTTGCATTCACACTGCTTTTACATACTTTATTATTTATTCACACTATTTTTATATTCTTTATTATTTTTCCTTAATTTCCGTGCCAAACATAAATAAGATATCTTTCATGAGACATTAATAAATTGAAGATGGGACACTTACGTGTAACTCTATTCAGTATTCAAATATGAGAAAATCATCATACATACCCACTTTGAGGATAACATGTACTCTCAATACCCACTAAGATAATTTACTATCTCATATACTCACTTGGCCCATAAAGTGTACTTTCCACCATTTGTTTATGGTTTTTTCTTTAATTTTAACTTGTACAAAATTGTCAACTCCTACCTTGTATTCACTGAAATGACTCATCACTCAGTTTGAATACCTTTTTGAATAAGGCCAAAATTTATTTGAGTGCATGCATGCAATGTGTAAGTTTCACGTGAATAAAGCCTATTAAAATTGGCATGCATGCAAAAATTGTACCAATTTTAACAGTAATTTTGCATGCGGGTAGATATAGAATTGAATGCATTATTGAATTGGAATTTTTCAGCCTATATAAGATTCATAGTTCGAAGGAGCTGTATGTAAACATAAGAACGAAAAAAATAGAGAGAAAACTTGAGCGAATATTAGATCGAAGAGTTATAGTAGTCATTACCGTTTTTCAAAGTCAGGTGAGCATGATACAAATTTTTATTATTTAAAAAAAAAAATTGTAAAGATCGAGAAAAAACTGTAAAGATCGACAGTTTGTTAAAGCCATCTGTATAGTTTTTATAAGATCTGTATAATTTTTTTTTAATTATATTATTTATTTATATATTTATGTTTTGTTATATAGTTTTTATAACATTATTGTTTGTATTTTACAGAAATATCAATTAGGCATCTTTCAAACGAGTTGAATCCAAGGTAGAAGAGAACTAACATTGATTTTGCAATTTTCTTCTCCAAATGTAAGTATTTAAAATTTACTTTAATTGTTGAATAAATTTAAAATTGTAAAGATCGAGAAAAAACTGTAAAGATCAAAAGTTTGTTAAAGCCATCTGTATAGTTTTTATTAGATCTGTATATTTTTTTTTAATTATATTATTTATTTATATATTTATGTTCTATGTTCTTTTTATAACATTAATATATGTATTTTACATGAATACACTCTAAATTCGAAATCCCATATATAGGCATTTCTTCAAAAGAGGGTAAATTCATTTAAATTTATAAATTGGAGTGTTTAAAATATTAATTAAATATTTGTAAAAACTTAAAAAGTGTACAGATCTAAAAAAACTGTACAGGTCCGGAATTAGTTTTATTAGACCTGTATAGTTATTTTTAGATCTGTACAGAATTGAATTTTTTAATAAAATAATTTAGTTTTATTTATGTATATTTAATTATTAAATTTTGGTTTTGTTGTGGCAGTTGGAATGCAAGATGTTCCGCGTTAAATTCAACGGCGTTTGGGACGGTTTTGTTTATAATGGCGGAGAAGAGCGCACATTCTATCTTCCGTTGGATATGATAAGTTTTTCCAACATTAAGGAACAAATAAATTTCATAATGATGTCTAGATCGTTAAGTGAGAATTTTGAAATATTCTATTTTTCAACGTCTCAATTCGGCGTCGAAAAATTTAAATTGAGTAATGATGATCAACTTCGTCGATTGTGTGGTACTGAGTCTGAGCCAACGTTGTATATTAGTGATTCAGTGTATAGACCTAGCTTTGATTTGAATGCTTCTTCGCAATTTGTCTATGATGATGTGTATCCGTCTCAGTACTCGCAGTACGACGATTCCCTCGCACGTATGGCTTCATGCAATTGGCTTGGCGAGACGCAAATGGGTTCTGAAAGTGCAGCGATTGTCATTGCTCAGGGGCAATCACAAGCGCCGGGGCTGCAGCCACAGCCTGTTCAATCCTATGCCACTGTCGTGGAGGATGATGATGATGATGAAGAAGAATATTCTGCTGAATCTGAGTCTGACGACACTGATGACGAAGAGGAACAGACAGCCACTCTGCAAATTGGAACTCTTGCTGAATTTGTTAATTGGGTGCATACTCAAGGCGGTGTGAACAAGCTCTTGGCAATGCTGATGCAGAAAAGTCGTACACCCCTTGTTGACGAGGAGACGGAGCTCGCCTCTGAAGCGGCCGACCTACAAAACTGGTTAGTTCCCATGATTCCACTGGAACCTGCTGCTTCTCTTGTTGAAACTGTTCTAGATAACATGCCTGAGGGTCCTTTGAGTATGAGCTCCCTATTTAAAGACACAGAGCAGTTGAGGCTTGCAGTTGGGTTGTCGCACTTGGAACAACGAGCTGAGTTTTGTACAGATCGATCAGATTCAGGGCGTGTTACTTACAAATGCAAGTTTCGAGATGTGTGTCCTTTCGAATTGCGCGGAAGGAGAGAGGGCAACTATTGGTATATTCACCTATTCAAACCGACGCATACTTGCACAACCAATATCAACCATCCTCTAATGGAGAGGAAGGTCGAATCTAGTGTGATTGCAGCTCATTTTGCGAAAGGCATGAAAAATCAGAAAGAAATCATCACACCGAAGATGATTATGGCAAGTCTTATGCGGGAATATGGCGTGGCTGCAAATTACAATGTGTGTCTGCGAGCACGGAACAAGGCCCTGGAGATGCTGTATGGTGGATATGTCGATTCGTTTAAGATGGTTCCTCAGTATCTCTACATGCTCCAGAAAGAGAATCCAGGTTCGATTGTTGACTACAGTTTCAACCCTGATGATTTCCGATTCGAACACTGTTTTGTGGCGTTGTCAGCTTGTATCGTTGCATTCAAGTACTGTCTTAGGCCGGTGATTATATTGGATGCAACGCACTTAAAGGGAAAGAATAAGGGAGTTATGTTCGTTGCGATGGGAAAGGACGGGAACGAGCAACTTATACCGCTAGCATGGGGGATCGGTCCAATTGAGAATGACATCTCGTGGACATGGTTTGTAAGTCATCTGAAGCTGGCATATCCTCCTCGCCCTGATTTGGTGTTCATCTCAGACGCCCATCTTAGTATTACGAATGCCATTCGGGACATCTTTCCTGGCATATTCCACGGTCTGTGCTACTTTCACATACTGAAGAGCATGGTGACTTATGGAAAGTCTATCACCAAGCTGTATCATAAAGCAGCATTTGCGTACAGGAGAGCAGCTTACGAGAAAGCGATGAACAATATATTGTCGGCAAAACCCGAAGCGCATGCCAAGCTGTTGTCCATTGGTCCGGAGAAGTGGGCTCGGTGTATGTGTCCAGGACGGCGATATAGTAACTTGACGTCGAATGCCGCAGAGCAATTCAATAAAGTTTTGAAGTTTGCTAGATGTATACCAATTTGTTCGTGTTTGGAGACCCTTAGAATGACCGTTGAGAGGTGGTTTGATGAAAAACGACAATTATACGCATCTAGTACTGCGTTTGTCACCAGCACGACAGATGCTAAACTTGCAGCTGAGGTTGAACTGTCAAGAACGTACACTGTCGTTCCCTTTAGAGATGGTGTATTCAAAGTCCACGACGGAAATCAGACTGTTAATGTCGATCTCAACGCGAGGAGCTGTCCATGTCGAGTCTGGGATTTGGACTTGATACCGTGTTCTCACGCCGTTGCAGCAATTCAGTAAGGATAATTAGAGTTTTGTTTCTAATTTGTACATTTTTGTATAACTTATTCCGTGTATTAACTGTTTCATTATTTGCAGACGAAATGGCCAGCACCCATACAATTATGTGGCGGATTACTACACGAGAAATACCCAACTGCAAATTTACTCACCAGAGGTCAATCCTGTCCCTCCCAGAGATGAGTGGTTTATTCCTCCCCAAGTTGCTGCTGTGGAAATGTTGCCTATGCTTCCGGTTAGGCAAGCGGGTCGCCCAAGCAAGACTCGTCGACGATCGTTCCTAGATAACTTGACTGCAAGAAGACGTCAGCCCACCGACGATGGTGCCTCAAGCAGTAAAAAGCGAGCACCTAAAAACGGTTATTCTTACCATGTTTATTATTATTATTATTACAGTTATTATTATTATTATTATTATTATTATTATTATTACCATGTTTATTATTATTATTATTACAGTTATTATTATTATTATTATTATATTATTATTACCATGAAATACGATAATAATACTAAACAATTAAAAAATAAAATTCTCTAAAGTTCGACAGCCTTGCACATAAATACAAATAATAATACTATTCCCGGATTTGGCCAGCGTTGCACAAAATGTCATGAGCAATTTTCCTCCTATAAAGTTCGACATTCGCTGGTTGGTTACCCCAGCTGATACTCGGGGCTCCACTGATCATTCTTTCAATGGCCATGAGCGCAAATGGACCGCAACTGTGACTGTCGTCTTGTCTAAATTGTGTGAGCGGGTCGCGCTGAGAAGCCCTATGCGGAACCCGTATAGCCAGACTGTCACTCTTGTTTTTGGCCTTCGGTTTTCTCTGGGTCAGCCAATAGCCTCCATTGTCCAGGATCGTCCAGAACTTACGAGCAAACGGTTTCAGTGTGTCTACTCGATGTCTCCGAGCATCTTCTAAGTGCGACTTTGAGTCGAACACATCTATCACCCACTGACCCATGTTGAAGCGGAGAACAAAATAATGCTGACCGAAGAGAACTGGAATTATTATCTGTAAGTAATAATCAGAATATTACAAATAATTAGAATATTAAGAATAATGTAAATGATAACTTTAATTTTTGTATGCAGTGATTTTTTACCGTGTCAGCCTGCCGCCAACTTTTGACATTAACACCTACATCAAGTGGCATTGTGATGCTCGCACTCAAGCTGGTCGACCTCTCCATTTTGTTAAGTTGGTGCACGAATGTCGTCTAAAAACGAAAAATATTAGTAGATGTAATGGATTACAAATAAAAATAATGATTTTAATATAAAGCTTGCTTACGAAGAAGTCGACGTTCAAAATGACAGTGTTAGCCTCATGAATGTGGTCCATGATGTGCACACGTTCCTTCAAACGTTGTTGCAACAACTGGACGGCAAAGACGAAAACCTGAGAATAAACACCAAAAAAAATTATTTAATATAATATCGTAAAACTAATGATACCCTGTACCAACTTTAAAGTTTAGAATCTTACTGGATGATCCATGTCAGCCTTTGGGTTTTCAATCCGGCGAAAGTAGCTATCGCTGCATGTCAAAGCTCCCACATACACGTACGAGTCTCTGTTGTTTAAAAACATGTCGTATCTGCTCCATTTGTCTTCGTCGTGAAGATCGAGAGGAGGAACTTCCTGATCTTGCTGAAGTAGACTCGTGTCTCGGCGTGAGCTTTCGGCGCCGGTGCTCTTCCCTGTTCCTGACTCATCCGGTCGTGTCTGCCCGAACGACTTCTTAGCAAAATCACCATATGCAGCGGGATTGTACAACACATCCTGAGGGTTCTCATCAGGAATCCGAACAGCTACGGGTGTCGCCGGAATGGGCTGAGGATCATCTGGTTGATAAGCATACTGAGGGCCACCCATTCTAAGCCATTCGGGGCTTGTGCCTTGAAGCGGCGGCGCTGAATGACGGGCTGGCGCAAAGGGTTGTTGTGGTTGGTGAACTGGACTCTCGCGGGCTGAGGCACTGGGCGGTGGTGGTACAGGTCCACTCGGGCTAGAACGTCGGCTACCCTTCTTCTTAAACAAGTCTGTGAAAAAAGACTTGATCTCTGGAAAAAACACCTCTCTCCACTGTGTAGTCAATTCACTTCTGAC
Source organism: Schizonepeta tenuifolia (assembly GCA_029490685.1). Lineage (NCBI taxonomy): Eukaryota > Viridiplantae > Streptophyta > Magnoliopsida > Lamiales > Lamiaceae > Schizonepeta > Schizonepeta tenuifolia. The sequence goes on along the minus strand of CM055957.1, from coordinate 98,442,279 downwards.
GAGGCCTCGCAATTCCTCCATGAACTTGTTTCTTCTCCCCTCTCTCCGAATGCCGGTTTCTGTGCCGCTGCTGGATGATGACGACTGCACTGCGAGGACGTTTTCCTTTACTCTTCTTAGCTTTCGTCATATCTTTAGGTGGGGGCCTGTCTCTCAGCTCATAAACACTCGGCTCGACGCTAGACTCTGACACTGGAGGGTCATTAGAAAGCCGCTGAACTGGGGCACGACGTTCAGGTTGTTCACCCTCGGATAGTAGGTTGACGGGCCTCACATAATTCACCGCGAGGGGGTTTTCAGCATTAACCAAAGAGAACCAGTACCACATCCCTTCTTCTTGTTCTTCAGGGTGCAGGGAATCTCGGCAATTCACCCCATCGACAAAAGCCCCATCCAAATTGCGCTGCAAAGCCTGATCCAGCGTCCATCTCAGACAACGAGGAAGAGCATATTCGTCCACTTTCTTCGCAGTAATTGCTGACAAATAAGGTATAGCCTCGTTCATCCACATCTGCAGTGCCCAAACCGGCCCGTAAATGTTATACCTCAAATTCTTTCCAAAAACAGATTTGTGGCTCGGTGCCGCCGAGACATAGTTCTTCAACACTTTGTATGAATAGCCGCCCCAAGGAAATTGGTTCCATCGGTTGAGATCATCCGATAATACCCAAAGCCACGACTGTATCTTGCCTCTAACGTCGCAACCTAATAACACTGCTTGTGCGACCAGCACATGGGCTACTCGAAGATATAAATGTGCTTCTAAACCATCCACTTTCAAAAAATCATCCAACACGTCCTTGAATATTCGGACGTCACCAGCAAAGGCCCGACATGCTTCCACATTCTCCGTCGACAAATCTGCACCGTGTGGATCAAATGCAGACGCTCCAAACATAAGTCCCGAAATAAGAGCGTACTCACGGGGTGAAAACCTCAAATTTCTATCACCAATACGGAACCACAGATCCATCGGATCAGCACCGGCCACTTTCACCTCTCTAGCCACGACCAATATGAAGCGCTTTCGCACACGCTTTACCCTGATACATTCTGAAAAAATGGCCAAAAGCACCCACAGCGAATGTTTGAACAAGCTCTGCACCCCCGACTTCAAACAGTCGTTTCTCTATCAATGCCAACATGCTGAGCTTGTTGTACGTGTTCACTGTACACGTCACTTCTTGCAAGGTCTTACGTAGCCAACACCAACCATGCTGAAACACAAATAAAAGCAATTATCAATTACAAAACAGAACTAAAAAAAATTAAAAAACATAATTACAAAAAAAATATATACACATGGAATATATTCTGTACAGCCCGGATTATACATGCATATTTAATAAACTTAAGAAATTAATTAAATAAAAATTAAATATGTAATCAGAATTAAAGCAAAAACTATACAGGTCGTAAAAAAACTATACAGGTCGGGAAAAAAACTCACACGACCTGTATTGTTTTTATACGGCCTGTATAATTTCGTTTATAAAGGATTTCGATCTAAGTTTTCCTATATTATGATTAACATAATTTATGGTATTTAAATATAGATATAATATTAATTTTTCGATTAATTAAAATTAAACTAACTAACTATATCGACATGCAACAAATTACCATAATATAAATCATAAAGGCACATGGTTATCTAAAGTACAACTCTATTATGTGTCTAAATTAATCACAACAATAGTTATTTTAAAAAAAACTATAAAGATCGACAAAAAACTATAAAGATCGACAAAAAAAACTATAAAGATCGACAAAAAAACGAACCCGACCTGTACACTGTTTAGGCGACCTGTATACTTTGTTTTATAAAGGATTTCGCTCTAACTTATTCCTATATTATGATTAATATAACTTATGGTATTAAACTAGAGTAATTATATTAATTATTCGATTAATTAATATTAAACTAACTAACTATATCAACATGCAACAAATTACCATAATCAAAATCATAAAGGCAAATGGATATCTAAAGATCGAAAATAAAATAATATTTGTGTAAAAAAAAACTATAAAGATCGAAAAAAAAGTGTACAGGCGGTATAAAAAAGAACCCGACCTTTATGGTTTTTAACCGACCTGTACACTTTTTTTTCTTCCTATATTATGATTAACATTACTTATGGTACTAAACTAGTGTAAGTATATTAATTATTCGATTAATTTACATTATACTAACTAATTATATCAACATACAACTAATTAGCATAATAAAAATCATTAAGCATAGAAATATCTAAAAAAACTAATCTATTATGTGTCTAAATTATTTATAATAATATTAGTGTTAACAAAAACTATAAAGATCGAGACAAAAACTATACAGGCCGTGTAATATTTAAAAATTTATTCTATCGACCTGTATACTATTTAGTCGAACTGTAAGGATTTTACCTCTTGTAAATGTTGTTGTTGGACTTCAGTTAAACCTTCTTCTTCATTCTTCGATTTTTTTCCTCTAACTTTTGATTTTGAACCCGATATTGACGCCATGGATTAGGGGTTTAGTGTTAAGGGTTTAGGGTTTAGTGATAAAAATTAGTACAGGGGAGGATTTGTGGAGAAGAAGGCTTCAGAGAAATTTTGAGTAATCCGTATAACAATTCATCTGTATAGATTTGGTATTGGAACTCAGAATTTATTGGTGCATAAATTTGTTTTTTACCGTTTACTTTTTTACGTGAGGGGAATTGATTCTCATTGAAGAATCTGGCAGGAGGTGGGTGGGGGGTTAAATCACTTGAAAAACTGTACAGGTAGGCTGCAATTCATGCGTTATTTTTTGCATGTGTTGTGGTTAGGGTTTAACAAGAGTAAAATTCGATCAAATAAATAAATATAAAATAGATGGGCTAAAAAAACTGACAACCTCGAGAATCTCTCACTCAATTCGGTCAAATATGGAGTGAAGAGAGAGGAAAACATCTGAAAAGTAAGAATTGTGGGCCAAGTGGGTATGTGAAGTAGTTATTTATCTTAGTGGGTATATGGAGTATACATTATCCCCATAATGGGTATTTCGAATTTCAACTCTTCAAATATTATCCAAATTGACGTACCAGAGATGATTGAAATGCCGTCGATTCTATAAGCGGGCAAACATGAAATGACTATTTTACTTGAATCTCAACTTCTTGTATTTTAGTTACAATTCTTAATTGTAATTTATTAATTTAATTTGAATTTATAATAATCTTTTTACATTTGATTTACAATTTTAATACTAATAATTAATTAAGTATTATGGGACTGAGTATGCAAACTATTTCACTACTATGAAATGCAAAACCTCGTCCATGAATAGCTAGCCTCTCTCTAACTATAACTTCACGGTGAATGTAAATTTAATCTTATTCAATATATGTTAATTAATCTTATTCAATATTGATTAAGTTACAATTTTCCCTTCTCTCATTTTTTTTCCAGCCTTATCATAAATAATTCATTGTCTTAACATCGAGCCTATTAAGATGAGACAAGAGAGTAGTATTTTTTTTGGATATTTACAACAAACCATTAAAAGCAGAAGAGAGAAAGTAGTTTTGTTGGTTAACCACTATATATATATATATATATATAGTAAGGAATAGTCTACTATATGTTGAAAGTGCAAATATAGATTTTTTGGGTATTGTTAATTTATGTTGAAAGTGATTATTACTATGTTGTGGGGTACTTTACTTTTATATTAAGAGACCATTAAATTGGGACGACAAAACAAGGTAACTGAGACCATTGAATTAAGATAGATGAAGTATAAAATAAAATTTACATATTATATAATAAATCATAATTAACGTTTATTACTAAAATTGTTTAACTAAAAAATTTCAAATTAAGTATATAAATAATTATAAATCTTAATTGGATTAATGAATTATAATTGATCATCATAAATAAAATTAAACTAAGACAAAGACATGTGATCCGCTTTATATATCTATATCGTGACGGAACCCTAGCCATTGCCACGCCGCCTGCTCGCCATATGACAACGCTAGCATTACGAAAATGCATCCAGAGCTTCTGGATTCTCTTGAAGTTGCATTGGGACTAGGCGTGGACTAAAATACCGAAATATTGGTATATCGACCGAACCAAATCGAAAAATACCGTATTTTACCGAATTTATGGTATACCGTATTTTCGGTATGGTATGATACCGTACCGAAAGGTTTTGGTATGATAACGGTATATGAATTTTAAATACCGCGGTATACCGTATCGAACCGAAACTTTGGTATGCCTAAATTTTCAATAAATACCGATATTTGGTACTTACCGAAATCGCGGTATATGCCGAAGATTCTAAACAATTATATATAAATTGATATATTTATATAACTATATATGTATATATATTAAATTATTAATGAATTATTCATTATATTAATTCATTAATATTTTCGGTATACCGTACTTTTACGGTATACTGAAAATAAGGTACGATAACGGTATGCCTTTTGAACCACACCGAAATTTCGGTATACCGAAGTTCGGTATACCGAAAAGTTTGGTATGGTATCAATATCAAAATTATGTATACCGAAACTTTCGGTATGGTATCGGTATGACCAAAAAATCTCGGTATGATATACCGAACCACCCCTAATTGGGACATGCCGATTTTAACAAAATATATAGCTATTTTTTTCAAAGAGTTTTCTGATACTCTTCAATCAGTCGATGTTGCTCTATTAGCATATTTTCTAATTGAACAATAATTTTCTTTTTCGTTGTAATTTTTGTTTTCACAGTCTCTCCGTAGGCCGTTATTGATGAGTTGTGCACCTTGCTGAGTTGTACGGTACCCTACCTATATCCAACTAAAAACACAAATAATGTTGTGTTGATTGATAGTTGTCTGAATGGGGGTACTTGAATCTAATTTTACTCATTGGAACCAATTGAAAGCTTGGCTTAAAAAATATTTACTAAATTTACATGACATTGTAAATTTCAGGAGGAGGAAATGTGCTAACAGCAACAAATTGTTTGAAGTTGGCAACCTACTACGAGCATAAAAGACCGGCTATTATTTTGACAAATGAAACTAGTGCGCTGGTTTCTCTTAAGTTAAGAGTTCTGCTAAATCGAAAAAAATTGCTTGTTTTTTGAGGTATATTATTTTACTTTCCTGATGTTTGAATCCACACTTAAAATTACATATATTGTTTCCATTTGGTATCCATTAGATATTGTATTCTCGAAATTTGGTATATTTAACTCCAGAAGGAAAATGTAATCACTTCTCTCTCAATCAAGAATGGGTATGCAATTTAGGTTTGATAGTATTCGTAGCATGAATGTATGTTTGGATTGTTTTGATAAAGATTTGGTTGTTTAATTGATTCAGATCGAGAAGCCAGACGAGATTTGATTTGATTTGGATTTTTTTTTCATATAAAGGGATTTCTTCATAGAAATGGTAGTATTCACTATTCAAGTTGCAGCAGTAACCACCTCTTTTCTGGATGCTAAAGTAATTGTACTTATTTTAGGGATATAGTTGTTTTAAAATTAATTTAGGGGTATACTGAAATTAAATATTATTTTTATTGATATTTATATTACTCTCTTCGTTTCCTTCATTAATTTTTTTTAGGAAACATTCATTATGTTAAGATAGTGTTGGACACGAAGAATAAAGTTAAGAGTGAAAATAGTTTATTTAATGTGGGACAAAAGTAGAATTGTATTATGTTTATTGTCGAAATGTGTACTTTTTTTGTTCACGAAATGGTTGTCACTTTTGTCATTTAAGTCCGTCCACGAAATAGTTATCACTTCTATCTATAGTAATATAGTCCACATAATACATTATATTTAACCTTATATTTCTCACTATTCACTCACATTTATTGTGAGACCTCACTCCACTCACAACAATATTCACTATTATCCACTACTACTTATCATTTTCTTAAAACTCATACCGTCTACAATGTGCCAACTATTTCATGACCGGAGAGTATTATTTATTTATTATTACTCTTTCTGTTCCAATAGTAAAGTCTCATTTTTTTAGGTACAGGTATTAAGAAATAAGAGTATATTCACGAACATGTTGGAAAGCTGAGGTCCACTTCATATATAGCCTTCTCATTTGGGTTTAAGAGCCTCCTAATTTGGGCTTAAGAATTACGAGCCCAAACGAATAAAACAAAGGTACATCGGTCTAAACTTTTCTTTAGCCCAAGAGGAGCACCTAAATTAACTAACCCACCAGACATGTGAAAATCTACTCTTATTAGGCAATCATATAAAACGAGAGATTCCTTTAAAAAAAAAAAAAAAAAAAAAAAAAAACAAAAAAACGAGAGATTTGAGGGTGCCACAAAGGACAAAAGTAAAATTAAAATTGTTTTTTTAAAGTCAAAAGACAAATTTTGTTGTTGCCGTCAGCTGTCTGGTGGTGCTCGATGGCACACTTCCACCAGTTTTGTATGCCAGCCGTTGGCCGACGTGGCAGCCTTCTACTGGCCAATGGATTACTGGCCAGCGAATTACCCGTTGGCCATTAATTTCTTAATTATATTTTTTTTTAAATTTTCCATCCTTACAAATACGTCTCATTTTTTCCTCATTTCTCATCCCTTTTCAGTCAATCTTTATTCTCTTCTTCTCTTCTTCTCCAATGCCTCCTTTCAACTACTCCGATGTCGAGACTGAAACTCTTGCCAAAGTTTGGCTCATTGGACACGGACTAGGGCTAACGTTCTTTTGTTCGACGACTTCCACAGGGCAAACCGCCAGCGAATTCAAAATGCTACTTACCGAGCAGATGGTGAATTCGGCTAAGGCGGACTATGCAAACTTGAAAGGGGCTCAGTTCACGATTGTCAGCATGTGGATGACGCTGAAAGATGACCCTATTTTTCGTGGGCTTAGTTTTTGTTTTTTCTTTAGCATCATGATATACTGTTTATATTTTATTTAAATTCAATAAAATATAATTTATTATTATTTTAATTTAATTACAAAAATAAAAAATAACGACCACGTGCCATTGTAGAAATGATAGAGGCCACTGACGGTAGCTTTTTAAACCGGCAGCACCCATGAAAAAAATAGACGCCGTTGTGAATGCTCTCGGAGCCTCCTTATTTGGGCTAAAGAATCATGAGCCCAAACGAATAAATAAAGGCATCGGTCCAAACTTAACTTCGGCCCAAGCGCGCGTCACCTAAATCCATGAAATACATGTGAAAATCCACTTATTCTTGCAGGAGTTTAAAGAAATGCAGCATTGAATGAGTTGTCGGATTCAAAGTAGTTTTTTTTTTTTTTTTTTTTTCCTTTGCAATTTAAATTAGAGTTAAAAGATACTAGTACTCTGAGAATAACGACAAAATACAACATCAGTGACCTCTACACGTGCCACTATTCAGATTATTCCGAATATTCTTTCGTCTCCACATAATAAAATCTCAAACATGAGGACATAAAATTAGAATTTCTTACTTCTAATTTGTACTTCATTCTCTACTTCTTTTTATTAGTTAAACGATATGTGATACTGAATAGAGTTTACATGAACGACATGTATTGCAAAATAATACTTCATCCTTAATCTTAGAGATATACTTCATCCTTAATCTTAGAATGACGACAAAAAAATATCTAAAATTTGATTGTGGGAATAATCACCAAAATTGCTTGACGTGACTGAAGGAAAAAATCAACAACGATTAATACCAATTAATTTTACAACTTAAAAACAAAAAAAAGTATAAATTTTGGCAGGCTAAAATGCAGTTGAGTCTATAGCATTTGACCATTTGTATTCAACTGGATGAATCAGCATCCAACAATAGTACTATTCTGCATGTGAAATTTTTGTAATTCCTCACTATAAATACATATAGTAGATTATGCAATATTTCATCCACAATTATCATAAAACATTCCAAATGGAGGAGATCCATCTTTGGTCAACCATATTTCTTGTGCTTCTTTCATCCTACATCATCTTCCAACTAATATTCAAATTCAAGCAACCAAAATCCCCTCAAAACTACGCCAAATTAGTAAATTACCACCGAGCCCTCCGAAGCTGCCGGTAGCTGCCGGTGATCGACCACCTCCACCTTCTATCCGGCGTTTGGCAGCATGGTTAGGGATGGCGACGAGTTGATGGACATGGTGAAGAAGGCGTCGATCATGGCGACAGGGTTGGACGCTGACCGATCTGTTTCCTTCAAATTGCTGAATCTACTCTGCCGGAACAAATACAGGTTGCAGAGAATGACACCATTACTAATGACACCATCGAAGGTTTCATCGATCTTTGTAAGTTGAGATCCTTCGTTCCATAATAAGTGTCCACGTTCTTTTGAGCACAGGTATTAAGGACATAAGTGTTTAAAGAGTAAAAAGATACTATAAAGTTGCAAACGAGATCCTCTATTGTCTTTCTATGTTGCATCTCCTATTGCATTAATAAGGGAACAACATGTGACATGACTAAGGGTTCAAGATTTAGGGTATATATAAGAAAAATATATTCCCTAAATTTTAAACTCATTATCACGCCACGTGTCGTTCTCTTATTAATGCAACATGAGATGCAATACGGAATGCAATAAAAGATCCGATCTCATAAAGTGGTGGAACTCACAACTTTTTGTGAGAGAAGCCTATTTTATTATAAGAAAAATGACCATTTATCCCACACCCCACATTCCTTCAACGAAAACTTCGTAAGATTTGCAATTACTATTTCATCTTTCAAATATAGAACACATGTACATATAATGTACATAGGTGGATTTTGATGAAAATCAATCCACATGAATGGCTTGGATTCAATTTTAGGGAGGGGTGACAAGAATGTAATTATGAATAAAATCTAGCCTAAATAAAGGAGAAAGTGCAACCAAGTAGTAGTAATTTTTATTTATTCTCAATCCAATCAGCTTGTCATAGTGAAAAATTCGGAAGGAAAAGAAATTTACCCTAATTCTTCTTCCTAATAAATAGTTGATAACATAACATCAAATAAAAAGAAGAAGAAGATGAGTACTAATAAAAATTGGGCTGTGCAAATTAATGTTGGGAAATGCTGATAATTTGGGCCGAACTTGATTCCAATTTTGGCTATCCAATATAATATAGAAGTATTATTTATTAATTCAATAACACTTCTCTACCACATATCGCATCCCATGCGATTGCGCGTGGCCATGTGGGGAGCACACGCCTAGCTCTCACGGGTGGCGCGTAGGGTTCACGCACCTATTTTTAATTTATTTATTTTTTGATTTTTTTTTAATTTTTTTATTAATTTTGTTCTTTTTTACAAATTTTCAGTTTTTTTGTTGCCTTGTTTTCTTTTATTAAGAGATCGAGAGAGGGAGCCGAAGACCTCGAAGTGAGTCAAACGATCCAAATTGTTACCATAAGTTGCGACGCGTCGCACAGGAATACTAATTCGGGACGGAGAAAGTACTAAAGAATTGATAGTGAAACATGAGATCATTGATATACTAAAAGTCGCTTAAGCTATTTCAAATGCTTGACGAGAAACCAAGGGAAACAAGTTTAAAACGACTAATCACAATTAATTTTGGCAGCCTAGCCACCTTAATGAATTGCCCCGCCTCAATTTTGCCTATGAAGAAAATTACACATGTATATACCTAAATTTGCCCCACTTAACAATTTCAAAAATAGGGACAAAAGGATAAATCAAAATTTCAATTAAGGGTGCAGTCGATTTTTTTTTTTTTGGTTTGCTTTGTTTGGATGTTCATAATAAATGTGATCATTTCATAATAAAATTTATCTAACTTACTATCCAGTACTCATGATAATAACCATGGGTAATAATATTCTCATCTCGCAATATATATAGCTACTTCACTCTAAATCACGCTAAGTTTGGTCGAATTTTATTTTGAGTCTGTTCATAATAAGTGTAGTCCTTTAATAAATAAAAATTATCATTCAGTACTCATAATTACCATCTCCTTTAATATATAATATATATATAACTCACTTTGAAATCTGAATCACTCTCTCACTTTTAAAACTCATGTTACTCTTTTCGAACTATACTAATCAGTGACGGAGGAAGTACTTTTTCATTTAATTAGTACAGATTAATCAGCTCCAAAAAAATTCGTACAGATTACATTATCGACAGGGTAGGAATGAATAGAATAAGGAAGAGAGAGAAGATATAACTCAATTTCATCATCATCAAGAAATACTCGTTAAACATGGAAAACCAAACAACGAAACACTACATTAACATCAAGAACAAAATGAAAAATTCATCTATAAAATTCCGAAATACTCGTTTAAACATGCCTCATACTTTTCGGGCAAGGAGATAAGAAAATGCGTTAAATATAGAATGTGGATATATTCCACCACTTTTGAAGAGTTAAATGTTTTACTTTTTGGGTATAAGACATCTAAAAAGGAAAAATGCAACATGCTTAGTGGGACGGAGAGAGTAAACACTTATTTGAGAACAAATTTTACTTCAAAATACGATGCTTGTACATTATATATAATCATGAATCATCCCAATAGAAACACAAGGAAAGTTCAAAATATGGAGTCAAGAGATAGGCAGTCTTCAGTATTGAGGGTGTTTGGCTTAGCTTAAAAGCTCTTCAAAACAGCTTCTAAGCTCCTAATTCCGTAGTAATAAATAACTTTTAAGTTGTTTTAAAGAGCTTAAAAGCTTAGCCAAACACCCTCTTAGTAAACAACAAATTGAGAATCTGTAAAGCGGGACAATAAAAGAATAAGTAGAAAGAAATAGAAGCAAGTTGAGATTGATTAGTAGGACCCAATCATCATCAACGCAATCAGCGGACATGCCATAATACAATTTTAAAATTTAAATCATACTGTCAAGTTTCACACCTGCAAAATGATGGAAAATTACAGAAGCTAATGCTGGGATCTGGGATAAAAGTTTACCACATCTTCATCCTACCGGTTGATACTCAATCAACAGCCTATCCAGAGCTGCAGCGCTGCTCCGGCTAAAGAAAGAACCACACTATCCACATATCTTGTAGTGCAATTAAAATCTTCATAACTCGAACTTCTCATTATTTATGATTTCCAGAAAACATGTACTAATATTCATCCTCATGTCCCCTTATCCACTCCGCCTGAGAGGACGAAGCATCACTTCTGCCAAAGAGTATGCAAATAAAATCATACGTCACAGTAAGTACAGTGATATTTAGATTCAAAGCAGAGACTTATATTGTTCAAATATTTTCCGTGCAGTCTACAGGGGCTAATGAAAATACGGAATCGAATGACAACTCTACTAAGAGAAAGATGGAAGGAATTACACACAAGAAAATTGGAACCCTACATAGCTGTCCTTGGTAAAATCTAATCAAAGATACTAAAACTAACGTAACCATCCCGTTCAATATGGTCATTTTTCAATTGGTTGCACCTTCTTCATATACAGTATATTGCTCTCGCAACTTCATGCCAGGAATATAGGCATAACAATTAACTTATTGAGAATCTGTACACGAAACCAACCTATACCATGCCAAGAGTAATAGAAGTATCTGGAATAGGACATCCCTCGGGAAAGAGCAAAGCTCAATTTTAAATGACCGCCATTTGAGCACATAAACTTTTCTGAAAATATACGATGAAGTCAACTTGTTCCTAATCCAAACAAGTGAACTTGTAAGCCTTCTCAATTGACCAGCTTGTCAACCAGTTACAAGTTACAACCCATATGAATGAGAGAATCATGTCTCTTGGGAAGCAGCCCAGGGTTATTCATTTACTCCACAAAATTGAAACACTTATCTCCCAGAAAAAGAAGATATATACAGCTAAAAACATCAGAAAGAGCTATCCATGAGCTATCCATTACAGGGATACAGAAGCACCAAAGATATAGAGAGAACACAAGTTGTTGCAACGGGTTGTTGTGTGAGCTAATTAATTCATCGTGACCTCAAACTATATCAAAGAAAATGCAATGACAGCTTCTTCAAGGCTGAGCTTAGTATGCATCAATGAAATCCACAAACTCAAATTCCAACACAATAAACGAGAAATGAATTCCATTGGTGCTAAGAGAAGTAGAGAACAAGAAGAAAAAACTAAATCCATATGATGGGGACTCAAATTGTTCGTGGTGATCCTATGAAGCTTCCATAATTACCATGACGATCACATTAAAAATACATAAAAGCTTAGATATACGGACTACATTTTTTACAGATGAACCAAACTCCTAAGTTCCAAATTCAGTCAACCAATATATCTTCTCAATTTTATGATAAGAACAATCACCATACCACTATATAATGCAGTTCAAAGTCACTTAATTCATCAATTCTACATGCATATCCACCTCAATTCCAAAACCCTCAAACCTAAATTTCATCAATTTTCCACCAAGTCCAATACAAATTTACACAATAAAAATATGCATCTCGGTTTAAAAATCAAAATCCTCACTGAAACAACACATTTCCGGCAAGCATACCAATATCATCCACAACTCTTCCTAAACCCCTAATTTTCAGTAATAAAATTACAATTCAAAAAAATTCACCAATCAACCGAACAACTGAAAATCAAGGTTTTCAGAAGGAGAAGGAATGCGTACATCATTGATCTCCAATGAGAAGGCGAAGCCTAGCGGCGAAAGCTCCGGTAGGCTCGGCGGCGGCCTCGGCACGGAGGCTCTGCTTGATGTGATCCATCCGAGCATTGAGGCTCTCTTGCTCTTGTCTGAGGTTGACGGAATCTTCGGTGAGTTCGTGAATACGGTATTTCTGGCCGAGAGATCGTAAGCTTGCGAGTAGGATTCCGGTCATAATGAAGAGCTGCACGAAGTGTCCTTTGTTTTTCTTAGCACTTGCGGCTAGACTAGGATACTTAAGGCGGCGTTCAAGGCTTTGACCGGCGCCGTCGTCGGACGGTGGTGCCATTTCTGTGCTTAATTAATTCACAATGAAGGTTTTCTTTCTTCACTCTTCTGGACTTTACCTGAAGTTAAGATATGTAGTCAAGTTTGTAAGACTGCTCGGCATTAATATGAAAAAGTTGTTTCCTTTTTTATATAATGTGTCTACTTTCAGTTTATTTCTACATTTTGAAGAATTTTTTTTTTACAAATTCACATGAAATAATAATGCAGGTATATTTTTTCTAAAATAGAAATCATGAATGGAATTTTTAAGTGACACATTAGCAAGCATGTAACCATTGATTAAGAAAAATTACCTATTAAAAGTGTTCATGTGAAAAATCCAAACATTTTCAATCATGTAGTTTTCATGAATAATATTTAGGTTTACCAATTACTTTCTTCGTATGTGAATTGTCTGGCCTTTGTTTTGAGTTCTTTGATATATCTATTGGCAATGTTTATTCCTGCACAGAAATAGCATCAGTTAGTAAATGAAGCAAGCATAATTTAAAGTCAAATAGAGTATTAATGTAATCAGAGAATTTTTCTTTTGTTTTGCAGCTTTTATTCTCTAAATTCTGCATGATTATTAATGTAATCAGAGAATTTTTCTTTGTTTTTCTGTATATAGCATATTTCTTTCAATGTTAAGAGAAGGTGAACATCAAAGCAAGCCTAACTATGAAGAATAGATTAATCTAAGCAGATTTTCAAGCATTTCACTTCATTTTTGAAAAAAGAAATATAATCATAGTGAAATCAGCCACACTTTGTGGTGATTTGCAGTAATACTTATTCACTGACAAATATTTACTAATGTTATTCATTGTGAATAATGTAACACATAAAATGTTACTATCATTTTAAATGGGTGAGAAAATTATCTACAAAGCATCTTACAATCATCAATTTGCATGAGAGGTTGATCAGAAAATTGAAACTTTACTTGCTAATTAGAATAAAGGAATAGCATTCCCTTGAGTTGTTGAATACATTCATTGATAATGTTTATTACTGCACAAAAACATTCCATGTTAGTAAATGAAGTGTGTAACTTTTCTAATTAATAGAGAGAAACAAAAATTAAAATGAATTTACTTAAGTAGAAAATTCCGCCATGGTTATTAATGTAATCAGAGTTTTTTCTTTTGTTTTTCTACTTTTTATTCTTTGTCCTATCTCTCATCAAAGTTGACCAAATTGTTTTGCAGCTTTTATTCTCTAAAGTCTGCCATGGTTATTAATGTAATCAGATAATTTTTCTTTTGTACCTATGCCTATAGCATATTTCTTTCAATGTTAAAAGGAGGTGAACATCAAAGCAAGCATAAGCATGAAGAATAGATTAATCTAAGCAGATTTTCAAACATTTCACTTCATTTCTGAGAAAAGAAAAATTATATAGTGAAATCAGCCACACTTTGTGAGAATACCTTGAATAAATTATCAGAGTCAACACGTTTGCAAGGAAAAAAGATGAAGACTGGATGCTGAAAATACATGTATGTTATTTTGGTTTTTTTCCTTATATTTCTTCTGTAAATGATTGTATTTGTTTTGATGTTAACAATTGGTAAACAAGCTTGAGTAGCAGGAATGGATTACAACCTCCATTGGTAAGGACCATGAAAATCTTTCTAAACCATTTTGTTTAACTGATGTAATTCAACAAGTATTTCACTTCATTTTTTATATATAAAAGCATTTCAATTTTTTCAGAGTTTGTGAGGATATCATGAAGAAATTAACAAAGTCTACACGTTTGCAAGGAAAAAGATCAAAACCAGACATTGAAAATACAAGTATGTTATTCGACTGAATTTTTCCCAAAAAAAAAAAGTTAATTTAAAATGTGGCAAAATTTTAGTTCATCGGATGAAAGTTAAGATTTTAGTTCTATAAATGAAAGTTTAAATCTTACCTTTCTTGATGAACATGTGATTTCTTATTTGGCCTTTCGTTGTATCCAGAATCCTTAGGTGTAGTCTTTGTGGTAGTCTGCAGAAAAAGAGATAGTATATGTTAGTAAAATATTAAACTAATGATTTATAGTATACATACAAGAAATGACTAAGGACTTATCTGCCCTTCTGCAAGTAATAGATCTATAAAAAAAAATGAACTTGAAGGAGGAAATATATTTCGAACAAATTGCAGTAGTTATAATGTTTCGAACACCCCTATTTCTAATCATTCGCCGAGCTAAATCCCATAAAATCCGCATAGTTATTTCGAGACCGAGGCTTGGAGGTAGAGCTCGATTTTTTCAGGTTTTCTTAACTCTTTAAGTATTTGACTCAATTATCAACATTTTCATGATTATCTAATCACTAAAAATAGGTGATTTGAAGATAACCAAAAAACCAGCTTTCAAAAAAACAGTCCAATCCAATCACCATAACCATCATCTATCCATTTGAGAGCTGCATACATATTTGCTAAAAAATATCCCACAGAACAAGGAAGAACTTGCCATAATACTTCTAATGAGAAAACAAGAAAAGCATATACGTGGACGATGGACGAATAGCAGATGAGAAAAGAAAATTTAAAATCGACAACCACTTAAAAAAAGAAATCTACCCTCTCAAAGAAAAAGAAAAAAATATATAGAAATTATAAGAGCTCGAACTCACGTGCCGTAGCTTCTTGCGTCGTCTTTTTGATTGTACAGGCAATGGATGATTAGGCGGAGAAGATGAGAGGGGTTTTCAACTATCCCTAAACTGAAGAAAATAGAAAAGAGGTCCATTATATTAGTAACAGCATTTTAAGAGAAGAAGGCCCAAAATCCGTTTTTAAGCCCAAACCCAACTCATACACAATTAAAAGCTAATGTTTCAATTGAAAATAAGTAACTATTAAGGGGGCGTTTACTAAATAGGATAGGATTGATTATTCTTATCCCATGATTCCTTCAATCCCACTTGTGTAGCTCTAAATATGAATAACGATCATGTACTATGAAATATTCTTGAATTTAATCCTTAAAAGTAAATGCTTGATTAGCCTATATTATTTTTATCTATCCGGCTTATCCCGCTTAGTAAACGCTCCCTAAATGTACTGTTTTCAGCTAATGTGAAGTTACAATTTGTGCGGTTTATATTAAATATGAATATGCTTTGGTTATTTATGTTTCACTCAACTTGTGGCCTTCATTTTAATCAGGCCGCTTTTTCTGTTGCTTACATAGTCTTATATTATTGTTAGATGTTGATAAAATATATCCATACAACATTTAATATCTATAAACATGAACATCATGATATACCTAGGGCTCTCAAACTATCCAGGCCGGGCCAACCCGGCCAGGCCCATCGGGCCAGATGCTTAGTTTCAGGCCGAGTTGGGCCAGCCCAGATTTTCACGGGCCATCAAAAATAATGGCCCGGCCCAGCCCTATTGGACCGCCGGGTGGGTCGGGCCAAAGTGGCCCCGACAGAAATATAATTTTAAAAAACGTGTTAGGCTGTAAAATCTAACTGATATCTAATAGTTTCAAATTAGGAAATCTAAATCACATTTTCACAATATACGATAATTAGTATCTCTAAACAGCGAGAAAAACTCGAAATTCCCTAGCTAATTGCTGAAAAATTAATAGGCATGTACAACTTCAATCTACTCAATCTTCAATCCTGATAATGTCAATCTGCATGCCTTCATCTGTACCGTAAAAGTTCTTATTATATACAGTAAATATATATATATTGCATAAAACAAAACACCCATGTATTAATTTTCTAAAACTGTTGCTGAACGACAAATGCTTGTGTTATTACAGTGGAAGTTTATAGATAGCAAATTGACACACTAGGAGAACCAGAAAAACACTTATTGGGGCTCTCGATCCATATTACTACTTTTTCTAAAACAATAAAAATCGATGCAATATTTTCAAAGAGTTAAATGATTTGTATGGATATACGTATACAGCATCACTTTTAATTAATTTTCGTAAACAAGGCGTCACTGAGAGGTCCTTGTCATGAAGAAGAAGTTAGAACAACTTGAATTGGTTGCACCTTCCCTAGCTAATAGATAAAGAGAGATGAAACCTTACCTGGAGCTTGACGGGTGGCGGCGGGCCGGCGGGTGGCGGAGGGCCGGCGGCGACCGGCGGTCTGGCGGTGATGGCGAGAGGAGAGGACGAGAGAGGGATCAAGAGAGTGGAGTGAGAGAGAGTTTGCAAATTGCGGCTTAGTGGGTAGGGTTTTGGAATAGTTTATACGCTTATAAATTATAATTTTAATTGGAAATCTGAACGGCCCAATTTGGAGGAAGCCCATCGGGTTTTTAGGCCCGCAGCCTGATTGGCCCGTCGGGTCACTTGAGCTGGGCCAAGTAGGCCCGGGTTTTTTCCGGCCACTAATAGTTGCAGCTCAGTCCGGCCCAAGCATCGGGCAGGTTGGGCTGACCGTCGGATCAGGCTTTTTCGGGCCTATTTTGACAGCTCTAGATATATCACATCATGCTTGATTTTTTTGTAAGATAGTAATACATTACACAAATGTTTAATTTTTTATGTTTGAGGTTTAGATATTACCGTTTTACATTTATACACCTATATAATGAATCTACTTTACTAAGAGAAAAAAATCTTACTATGTATATTATAAATATAAGCAACTGTGTTCCTATAAATCACTACCAACCTTCTATATTCAGTTTGGATTTTGCTTTCATCATATTAAGTTTTCTATGCTTTATTTTTTGGTCCATTTTTGCTCATAGTTTTCGTATAAAAATCGTAGGCCTGGTCCGAGTAAGAAATTTAATTTTTAGTTGTTGAATTTGGCCCAATTGAATAATCGGTTGGACCATTTTTATATGTATCATATGTATCAGTTGGCCCAATAGAATAGTCAATCTTTATATGTACGCAATATATATATTATTGTATAAATCTACTAATGTAGATATAACAAATAATAAATTTGTAGCTGTAATTTTTGTACTTCCTAAAATGTTCCACGATTCCATTCAAATCAAGAATCGCGATCAATGTTTGGTCCATGGGAAGGGACCCACAGTATTGGGAAGAGCCCGAGATGTTTCGGCCCGAAAGATTCAATGATATTTCAAAGGATTATATGGGAAACGATTTCGAGTTCATCCCGTAAGGAGTGGGAAGAAGAATCTGCCCGGGTTTGAATTTAGGGGTGGCAAATGTTGAGATTCCATTGGCTCAGCTGCTCTATCACTTTGACTGGAAATTTCCACAAAGAATGAGTGTTGATGACGTGGACATGGCTGAAGCTGAAGGCCTTTTTGGAACAAGAAAGAATGCTCTTTTCTTGGTTCCCACATCCTTTATTCCTTCCACACAAATCTCATAAGTAAATGCTAAATTACCACCGGCCCCACCGAAGCTGTCGGTGATCGGCCACCTCCACCTCATTTCCGGCGGCCTCCTGCATCACGTGATGAGAGGCATTGCCCGAAGATATGGCCCGATGGTTCATCTTCAGCTCGGAGAAGTCTTCTCCCTGCTGGTTTCGTCGCCAGAGGCGACGAAACAGTTGTTGAAAGAGCAGGACCCCGCCTGCGCCGACAGGGCCGACAAAATCAGCACGAAACTGTTTTCGTACGGTCATCGCGACCTCATCTTCAACCCCTACGGCGCGCACTGGCGGCAGATGCGCAAAATAATTGTGTCGGAGCTGATCAGCGCCCGAAACCTCAAGTCTTTTGGGTTGATTAGGCAGGACGAGATGTCGCGTCTCGTCATGTCCCTCAAATCGTCGGCGGGCCAGGCCGTCGATTTGATGGAAATGGCATATTCCATGACGTGTTCCGTCATTTGCATAGCAGCGTTTAGCAGCGTGGTTAGAGATGGCGACGAGTTGTTGGGCTTGGTGAAGAAGGTGTCGACCATGGCGACAGGTTTGGTGTTGGCCGATTTGTTTCCTTCCTCCAAATTGCTGAATCTACTCTGCTGGAGTAGATATAGATTGCAGAGAATGCACCGCCGCGCGGATGCCATTCTTGAGAGGATTGTGGCGGAGCATAGGCTGAAGAAGAGCGGTGAGTTTGGAGGCGAAGATATCATCGACGTCGTTTTACCTCTTTTAATTTTATTTTTTTTACTGAAAAATATCAAAACCAAATCCCTAATTTTCTTCTCCCGCTCGGCCGCTCTTCTTCAACTCCTTTCTTCTTTATTCCTCCGCCACCACCTGCCCACCTGCCACCGCCGCCTCCCGTCAGCACTGCCACCACCGCCGCCTCCCGTCAGCACCGTCAGCACCGCCACCACCGCCTCCCGTCAGCACCGCGCACCCCCTCCTCAGCCGCGCAACCTCTCCTCCTCCTCCCCCTACCTCTGGTTCGACAACACCGCCGCCACCGGCCTCATCTCCACCTACATCCACCCAAGCTCGCCATTTCTACTACCGCACTGCACCTACATCCACCCCTCCAAGGTCGTTGTCACCAAGCTCCGCCTCGACAAGGACCGCAAGTCGCTGCTCGACCGCAAGGCCAAGGGCCGCGCCACTACGGACAAGGACAAGGGCACCAAGTTTACCGCCGAAGATATTATGCAGACAATCGATTAGGAGGTTTGTCTATTTAGATTGTGGTTCAACTTTGTTGCTTGATTTGCTGAATTTGATGATGCAATTGCATTTGGATTTCTTGATGGAGCAAACATACTATATATGTTTCTGCTCTATTCTGCTTAAATATGTAATTTTAGATGCTGCAACATGATTGATCCTTGCTCAGAGGAATTGAAGCTGTTGTCGTCTAGCTACTTGTGTTGTTTGATATGCTGTTACTATTTTTTCTTCTTTACGTATGGAAGTTGGGTTTGCAGGGATGTGTTGTTATATATATCGAGAGAGAGAGAGAGAGAGAGAGAGAGAGAGAAGATCCATATATGCATGTTGGCGAATCAGTGGGGTGGGTCAAGTGCAGGAATAGATCCCACCATCACCATGCACTCTCATACTATATTTTTGGGTGATTTTCCTAGATTAAAGTTATACTACTATATGCGAACCTTATTCCTCAAATTAATGGGTCGAATTTCTTTTTTTGATGTGGATTGGTTTTGAGCAACTGTACCTGGTGTGGTTATGTAGTTGTCTTTGCTAAAATTATTTTCAATCTTATTACATAACCATTCTGTAAAAAAATTTAAAGTGTTGGCAAATCTAGTTATATGCCCATAGGAGTATATAAGATGTTATAGAGCTAACAAAAAAATTACACCTGTCTTGGCTTTATCATAAAATTAGTCAAAATTAGTCATTTTATGCTAGGGATGATTAATTTGTAAATTTGCTACATCATAATGTTATAATATTTGCAAATTTGTTGCATGATAATGTTATAATATTTTCAAATTTGCTCATGTTTATGGTAGAGTATACTATTTTTAGTTAAAATTTGTTGCATAACATTATTTGATGAATTCATGTTAGAATATAATAGCAAGAATGGATAAAGGTTGGATGTCCAAAAGTAGATTATCGAAAGAGTACGAAGAAGGGGTTGAAGCTTTTGTGAATTTTGCCATTTCAAATGGGAAGGATCCCAATGCTATGTCTTGTCCTTGTGTAAAGTGTGGTAATCTATGTGATTATGACATCGAGACCATAAGAGCGCATCTAACGTATAATGGAATTGACCAACTGTACCGGGTTTGGATTATGCATGGGGAGAGATATACATCTGCCACTAGTGATAAAGATAAATGCAACACCCCAGATAGTGATTTTTATTCACACGATCAAACAGTGGATATGGTTCATGCCGCATATGTTGACAATCCAAATCAGTTTCATAAAGTGCTAGAGGAAGCTGAGATGCCATTGTACCCTAAATGTGCTCAATTCACGAAGTTATCTGCAATTGTTAAATTGTATAACTTGAAGACAAAATATGGGTGGAGCGATACTTCTTTTACCGAGCTACTTTTGTTGATTAAAGAGATGCTTCCGAAGGATAATGTACTTCCACAT
Source organism: Schizonepeta tenuifolia (assembly GCA_029490685.1). Lineage (NCBI taxonomy): Eukaryota > Viridiplantae > Streptophyta > Magnoliopsida > Lamiales > Lamiaceae > Schizonepeta > Schizonepeta tenuifolia. Next base: position 98,421,366 of record CM055957.1, on the reverse strand, counting down.
TCTTTGTACGATGCGAGAAGAAGCTTATTTGTGTTGGGTTTGGGGTATGAGAAGATTCACGCTTGTCCGAATGATTGTATTTTGTATCGAAATGAGCATGCAAATTTGATGAGTTGCCCTACTTGTGGAGATTCAAGGTGGAAGGTGGTTAAGAATGACAAGATCAATAAAGGGGTTCCAGCAAAAGTTTTATGGTACTTTCCACCAATTCCAAGATTTCAGCGAATGTTTGGCAACAAAGAGATGGCTAAGAATTTAACATGGCATGCTGAGAAAAGGGTTCGTGATGGTCATCTTCGTCATCCTGCAGATTCACCTACTTGGCAACAAGTGGATCAACAATGGCCGAATTTTGGGAATGAATCAAGAAATCTTAGATTGGCACTTTCAGCTGATGGCATCAATCCTCATAGTGTCATGTCTTCTAAGTATAGTTGTTGGCCCATTATACTCGTAACATACAACCTTCCTCCATGGTTTTGCATGAAAAGAAGACATATGATGCTCACTTTATTGGTTTCTGGTCCACACCAACCTGGGAATGACATCGATGTTTACTTGGCACCTTTGATTGATGACTTGAAACAATTATGGGAAGTAGGTGTAGAGATATTTGATGCGTACCGTGAAGAAAAATTTATGCTCAAGGCTATTCTTTTCTAGACAATCAATGATTTCCCTGCATATGGCAATTTATCGGGGAATAAAGTGAAAGGTTATGTCGTGTGCCCTGTTTGTGCTGACCAAACTTGTGCAGAACATTTGCCAAAAAGCAGAAAAATGTCATATAGAGTACATCGGAGATACCTACCACATGATCATCCTTATCGAAGACAGAAAAGAGCCTTTAATGGTGATACTGAGGAGAAACATGCACCCAAAATATTAAGTGGCATCGAAGTCTTCAAAAAAGTGGAGAGACTGAATTGTGTGTGGGGTAAAAAGAGAAAGAGATCTCAATCAAGTGAAGATGATAAGAGGTTCCCTTGGAAAAAGAAATCAATATTTTTTGAGTTGGAGTATTGGAAGTATTTGGACGTACGACATTGTCTCGATGTAATGCACATTGAAAAGAATATATGTGAAAGCTTGTTCGGCACATTGCTCAACATTCCAGGTAAAACAAAGGATGGAGTGAAAGCAAGATTAGATCTTGTTGATATGAAGCTAAGGGAAGAGTTGGCACCAAAGGTTGGTGAAAAAAAAACATATTTGCCACCTGCTATTTATACTCTGAGCAAAAAAGAGAAGCAACAAGTATGCGCCTTTTTTGGTAGAGTGAAAGTGCCAACAGGTTATTCATCAAATGTGTCTCGTCTCTTGTCGGCAGATGATTCCAAACTTGTTGGCCTTAAATCACATGATTGTCACACTTTAATGCAACAATTGCTTCGCGTGGCCATCCGCAGTGTGTTGACAAAACAAGTTAGGTATGACATTACTAGGTTGTGCTTCTTCTTTAATGTCTTGTGTAGCAAAGTTATTGATGCTTCAAAGTTAGATGACATGCAAAGAGACATCGCAGTTACATTGTGCCAGCTTGAGAAACATTTTCCTCCATCTTTCTTTGATGTAATGGTCCATTTAGCCGTCCATCTTGTGCGTGAGGTGAAACTGTGTGGACCAGTATGGTATAGGTGGATGTATCCATTCGAAAGGTTTATGCGAGTGTTGAAAGGTTATGTGAGAAATCGCAACTATCCTGAAGGATGCATTGTCGAATGCTACACCGCTGAAGAAGCTGTGGAGTTCTGCTCCGAGTACTTGTCTAATATACACACCGCAGGTTTACCCTCCACACATCGCCAAGTAACATTGACTAAGCCTCTATCAGGTGGTAGCATGACATCAGTTAGTGTGGATGATTGGGAACAAGCACATCGCTACCTGCTGACAAATGATGATCTTGTCGGTCCATATATCGAGTAAGTAATTATATTATTCAAAAATATTTTAAATATCATGTTTATAATAATTATTATTTGGCTAACTTCAAGATTTTCCATAGGGAACATTTTACATACTTGAAATCAGCAGCTTATCCTAAAAAATTTGAAGGGTGGAAGACCGTTGCAACTCGAGCACAACCGAACATCCATTCCATGGTTGCGAAAGCGGGTAAATATATAATTATATATATATTATATAATTTTGTTATTGAATTTGTTTTAAATATTATAGCAAGTGACTAACAATTACAATTGCAATTAGGTTGCGAGTGCCGATTTTTATTCGACACAACAAATACCAGAAAGGTTGAAGTGGTTGGCCCAAGGACCACTCCCTAGAGTTCGAAAATTTGATGCTTATATGATAAACGGTGTGACATTTCACACAAAGACACGTGATAATGTACGAGCTGTGCAAAACTCGGGAGTAAGCTTGGTTGCAAAAACCATGCAAGTGGCTAGTGCAAAGGATAACAATCCTATTGTGTCAGACATGACATTTTATGGGGTAATAGATGAAAGATGGGGGCTCGACTATCAAGGTTTTGTAGAAATAATGTTCAAGTGTAGTTGGGTGGAGAATAATGGTGGAATTAGAGTTGATGATCTCGGTTTCACATTGGTAAATCTTAGTAGAATTGGTTTCAAATCTGATTCATTTATCTTGGGGAGTCAAGCGAAACAAGTCTTTTATGTAGAAGACCCTCAAGACAGTGCATGGTCTGTTGTGCTTAAAACACCAAGTGTAGCATACGCTGAAGAAATTGATGATGATGATGATATTAGTAGCTTTGCTATTCACCATCAATATTTTAGTAAAGGAATGCCACCAATAGATATTACCAATGAAACTGATCAATCATATGTCCGTCCAAATTGTGATGGAACTTGGGTAGATAATAATAACATTGATGAATAATGATTTGGTACTTTTTCTATGGTTTTAAATAATACTTTGCATTTTGTTTGTCATTCACGTATTCTTATAAACTATTTCTAACTTATATTGTATTGCAGGTTACTACTGAAGATGACATCGTCTGGGCCTGGTGGTTCTAGTAGTATGGAGCAAAATTCCGGTGGATCAAAATCTTCAAGAGCCCCTAAAGGAAAAGTGTATATGGATTGCTTATTTGTGCTAAGGGCTAAAGGAATTAAGACAGATGTTAATTTTGATGTTCATGGCAACCCTGTTGGGAAAACGCGTGCGCAGTTTGAAAGCTGCCTAGGTGTGCTTGCTAGAAGGCATATTTCAGTTAAGTATGAGCTATGGAAGCAAGTGCCAGAAGAGGCGAAAGAAGTGCTATGGGATTCTATAAAAGTAAGTACATGTGCTTGATTCGTTCTTAATTTTGTTTCTCAACATGTTATTTGGAATAAACTAACTTTTGAAGGCTTATTATTTATGTAGTTGCATTTTAACATTGATGATACATGAAAAAAAAAATGCTTGAGCTCGGCAAATACAAAGTGGCGTCAATGGAAGTCAACCCTCTTCAAAAAATATATTGCTCCATATGAGGATTTGCCTAATATGCAGCTTCAGCCTCCACCAGGTGAAGGTATTATTGCAGAGGATTGGAAGGATTTTGTCATCCTTCGTAAGGCTGACGAAGCTCGGGTAAATTAAGTTTGTTTATTTATATTATTTTTATGTGTATTCTAACTATTTCTAAATTTTGATTACTTGTATTTTGTAGAGAAAAAGGGAAGAACATCAGCCTCTACGGGCAAAAAATTTATACCCCCATCGGCTCTCACGCAAAGATATGTTGGATTAAGTGAAGAAATGGTTTGACATACATAATTTGGTTACTTTGCATTATGTTTTATGTTTGTTGTAATATTTCAATTTGTCGTTTTTAGGTGGATCAATTGACTGGAAGGCCTATGAGGGATAGAGCTCTTTTGTGGAAGAAAGCAAGACAAAACAAGAAAGGGGGAGTTTGATGGTGAAAGCTTGGAAAATACAGTTGCCAGGATTGTAAGAATAAATGATTGAATATACTATTAATATTTTTAAATTTATTGATATTGACTTATTTGATTTAAACATTGTAGGATGACTACATACGACTGAGTGATGAAGGCGTGCAATCTGAAAATGGGAGTGATGATATTCTCACGCAAGCACTTGAGAAACCCGATCATCGTGGTCGTGTGAGGGGTGCCCCAATTGGTGTCACTCCAATAATTTACTTCAATTTATGCAAAGGAACGCGTGGTGGAGTGGATAATAAGGCTATGGAGGAGATGAAATGTTTCTTTGGAAAACAAATGGCTGAAATGAACGAAAAAATCGTAGAGCTCCAGCAACAAATGATGAAGAAAGATCTTGAAGCGAAGGACAGCTGTTCAGTAAAAGTACAAAAAAGAAAGGTATGTATGTGCATATTTCGTGAGAATCAAATGGTCGATGATGTTGATGATGTGGAAGAAGTTCTTCGTGAGAATGTTACTTTTGGCAAAGTACAAAAAAGAAAGGTATGTATGTGCATATTTCAGTTAATTATTTATTGTGCATATTTTAGTTAATTATTTACCTCTAAGTTGTTACCTACTCAAAACTTAATCTTTAGGAAAAAAATTGTCCTAGTAAGCCGCCAAAGTTGGATGCAACAAATGTACCTAAAGAATTGAAGAATTTGCACAAATATGCTAGGCATGCTCTCGTCGATGGTTTAAGCATTCAAATGAAAGTGGATAATGATGTATTTGGTGATGATCACGTCATTTATCTCTTCTTTGACGACATCAACCACATTTGTGCATTGCAGCCTATCTCGGCATCATGTATATGTGCTTACATATGGTGAGATGATTTTAGTCAAATCGATGTCTTATATATATATATATATATATATATATATATATATATATATATATTCTAAACTTTGTTGTGAGATTTTACAGGCACTTGTATAATGAATGTAAGAGTGCAAACCTTCTTCATAGAGTTCGATTTGTTAATCCATACCCAATATCACATAATCCGAATGTTGGTCCAGAAGTGAATATTATACACCAAAGGATGAGTGGTACATTGCATGATCAACTTATTATTTTGCCATGTAACGTGGGGTACGTGAAAGCCAATTATTTTTTAAGTTAAAAGCTTGTGCATTGTAGTATAAGTTTAATTAAATACTTGTCTATCTTGTTAGTTTCCATTGGATTCTTATGGTGATTGATCCATATAAGGAGATTGTATATGTGTTGGATCCATTGAGTAATGAAGCTCATACTGAGGGTTGGAAGGACATCATAACAATGTAAGTTTTAAATAGTTTTGATCAATTTTATATAAATAGGACAGTTTTTTTGAATCTTAATGAGTTTTTTTTTAATATGTAGGGTTCATAGACAATTCAATATGAGCATCGCCAAAAGGGGAAAGTTGGTTCCCTTGTGGGAAGTTATCGAGGTATGAAGCTGTTAATGCTTATTTGAATATTGATTATATGGTTATAAATTGAGATGGTCACATTATGTCATTTGGTGTAGTGTCAACAACAACCCGATGAGTCGCAATGTGGATTCTATATAATGCGCTACATGAAAGATATCATTAAAAATGAAGGATCTAACTCCTCCATCCCAATGTCTTTACTTGTAAGTTTATTTTACTTTCAAGGTTCAATTTTATTTATGATCTAATTTTATTTTTATTTTTATTTATTTCTAGTTTAACAAAGGATATTATTCAAGAAATGAAATTGATGAAGTGCGTATGGAGTGGGCTGATTTTGTTAACGAATTTACCGAGTGATGATGGTAAGTTTCTTAGCCTTTTATATTTTTAATCATTTTCATCTTTTATGAAATTTAGAGATATGAAAATGAAGTAGTGAATTTCATTTAGATCATGTAGATGGAAGTCACTTGGATGCATGAATGGATGGATGGCTTGGTTGAGTTTACAACGGAATTCTTGGAGATATTGTTATTGTTTTGGAGAGTAAGACAATATAAATATTTATATTTTTGTATTTAAGACTATTTGGAGACATTATTATTGTTTTAAGGCTAGTTGTACAACATGTAATGAAAGTGATTGTATGACTTTAAGTTTAAAATAATGTATTTGATTTTATGATTTGTGATGTTTATGATATTATCATTTGATTGTAAAATATTAATGTATTTTAATAGACAACAGGACAAAGTAATACAATAGACAACAGAAAAAAACCGATATCTATTAACACTATAGACGACGGGAAAATAGCGTAGTCTATATTAGAAAAACCGTAGTCTATGACATGCAATGACAACGGAAAATTTAGTAATAGACGACGGGCTTTTACCGTTGTCTATATGCAATATAGACGACGGGCATATACCGTCGTCTATCATACAATTTACTGTCGTCTATATGGCATATAGACGACGGGAAAATGCCCGTCGTCTATATGCCATATAGACAACGGGAATTTCCCGTCGTCTATAACCGCACCCAATAGACTACGAGCCTATAGACGACGGGACGATTTATTATAGATGACGCGCATTTCCCGTTGTCTATAACCCTTTTTCTTGTAGTGAGGATAATAATCAACTCCAAGTTCCCATTACTAACGACGCCATCAAAGGTTTCATCTTCGTAAGTTAATTTATACTTCCTCCGACCCTTAAAATTATGCATATTTTGAAACATCACACGTTTTAAGAGAATCCGAAAAAAAGTAGAATTAAATAAAAGTGATAGAAAATAGTGGGTCAATGTCCTAAAAATTGTAAATATATGTCAATTAATTTGATCAAATGTTGTGAATTTGTGATATTTAATGCGAATCAGTTTTGATTCTTAAAAAAAAAAAAAAGAATCAAGATATTTTCGTATTTTCATTTTGTAAGTCTAATATTATAATTAACGCGTTGACGATCATTGTTTATTTTTAAATTGATATATGAATTTTTATTTTTATTTTTAAATATAGAACCCCTAAATCTAAAGTTTCTCTGTTATACCAACTGCACATGAGTGTTCCTCTTTTCATTTTCACTTATGTATAGACTTATGAATATGAATACTAATGCACAGGACGCGTTCTCCGCTGGAGTTGAAACGTCGTCGAATACCATTAATTGGGCGATGACAGAACTGATGAAAAATTCGACGGTGATGGCAAAGGCGCAAGCGGAGGTAAGAGAGGCATTGAAAGGAAAGACGAGCATGGACGAGAGCGACATGCACAAGCTAAAATATTTTGAAATCAGTGGTGAAAGAAACTCTGAGGTTGCACCCTCCAACCCCACTAATCCAAAGACAGTGCAGAAAAGAATGTCAGGTCAACGGCTACACGATTCCAATCAAATCAAGAATCGCGATCAATGTTTGGTCCATGGGAAGGGACCCACAATATTGGGGAGAGCCCAAGATATTTCGGCCCGAAAGATTCGATGATATTTCAAAGGATTTTATGGGAAACGATTTCGAGTTCATCCCGTTCGGAGCGGGAAGAAGAATTTGCCCCGGTTTGAATTTAGGAGTGGCAAATGTTGAGATGCCATTGGCTCAGCTGCTCTATCACTTTGACTGGAAATTTCCACAAAGAATGAGTGCTGATGTCGTGGACATGGCTGAATAAGGCCTTTTTGGAACAAGAAAGAATGCTCTTTTCTTGATTCCCACATCCTTTATTCCTTCCACACAAATCTCATAAGTAAATGCAATAATTAATCATTTTCTCTTTCAAAAAGAGAATGCACAAGATTAATTTCTAGAAGTAATAGTGAATGAAATCTAGCCTAAAATAAAGGAGAGAAAGTGCAAAGTAATTTTTATTATAATTAACCTCAATCCAATCGGCTTTGTCAATTCAACTGCGAAAATTGAAAAGGAAAAGAAATTCCCTTACTAAGAAGCCGCTCAAATATCTTTTCTTAAAATCAATATCAACTCAAATATTAAATTTTCGAAATATATCAGCCTTTTGTGAAAATTTTCAAATAAAGAAAGCAGCATGAATCTAACGGAATAGTGTCTTGCTATATAAACCTTGACTTATTTGGCTAAACAAACTTCTCATTTCATTCTTCGAACGAGCTATTTTCAAGTCAAGTACAGAATTAAATCAAAACGAGCTTTTCAAATTTAGATTTACTTTTAACATATTAGTTATTTTTCAAAAATATAAGTTGTTTTGTTACAATAACATATATAATAAATTTACTATTTTGTTTTAAATAAATAAAGTTAGTTCGATATTTAGTTCAAATATTACTAATTAATTATAGTATAAAGTATAAGATATCTGATTAGTAATTATATAATTGTAAAATAAATCACTTAATGAGTTGAACACCGTCATGCTCAAGGCTTGACTTGTTTAGTTAAACGCGTTTCTCAATAAAATCGTACAAGCTTCTTATTAAATCAAGTGCTGAAAAGCTTGCGAATAGCTTGACTCATTTATTGTGAATTTAAAAATCTCAATGAAGACGAGAAATATATTATCAAATAATTTTAAAGATTATATATAATAATAATGCCCACAAAAATTAGATTCAAATAATATGATTACTTTATAATTATTTTTTTACAAGATGATTACTTTATTATTCTACTAATTTTCCTTTCTTTTTTCTAATATATTCGTAATATAATTAGGATTTTTCAAAGCATATCTTCAATAATATTGCAATTAAATTATAAATTTACACTATAACCCTTCAAATAAATATAATAAGAGAAATATATTAGGCAAATCAAATTTTATAAGAATCTCCTCTTGTATAATAGGTTGTGATATATGGAGCATATAGGTCGAATCTTTCACACTTATATTTGGAAAGTGTAGTTTGCAAGCTATTACACAGAAATTTATCCATGCGCAATAAAAGTAATGGTTGCGGGTTTATATTTTTTTATAATCGGTATACATGTGGAGTATAAATTTCAAAAATTTTATAATATTTATTAGAATATGCAATAAACTATAGTAATCATTTTCTACTAAAAATCAGTAACTAAAAAAGTTATACCCTATTGAATAATTAATTTATTAATCAATTCTGTAACTCAAAATTTGTAAATTAATTATAAAAAAGAATTATTGATTTCCAGCTGCTTTATGAAATAGAGCTTTACATAGAAGACGATGAAGGTACATGCATGATGCAGTTACAACTTACAACTAACTGCTGACTCATTTAACTTATTTAACAATAACATTAAACTAAACTTATACTGTAAGCAAAAAATATAGTACTACTAAAGAATTGATAGTGAAACATGAGATCATTGAGATACTAAAATTCGATTAAGCGATTTCAAATGCTTGACGAGAAACCAAGCAAAACAAGTTTAAAAACGACTAATCACATTTAATTTTGGCAGCCTAGCCACCACCTTAATGAATTGCCCCGCCTCAATTTTGCCTATGAAGAAAATTACACATATACCTAAGTTTGCCCCACTTAACAATTTCAAAAATAGGGACAAAAGGATAAATCAAAATTTCAATTAAGGGAGTGTGGTCGATTATTTATTTTATTTTATTTTTCCTGTTCATAATAAGTATGGTCATTTCATAATAAAAATTATCTAACTTACTATTCAGTACTCATAATAATCATGGGTAATATTCTCCCCCATAAATAAATATATATATATATATATATATATATATAGGGAGTGGTTCACATGAAAACCTATCCCATGAGTTAACAAATAACTCATTATTAACCATAGATCAAATTAAATTGTATGGTTGAGATTTAAGCTTAGCGATAGAGATTAATTTGCTAAAACTTGTAAAAATTGCATTTATTTTAGGCGTTAGGGATAAATGGGTAAATGAATCAGCCTACCGCATTAACCGGCGTAAACTTGAGATCGAATCTTAATATATTTCATTCTCATTTATATCAATAATCATCACGCATTAGTCTAGTGATATTTCTTCTTCATTTTTTTTTGGATAAAGTAACATATGAATTAAGCAATAATTGAATATAGACAACCTATGTAAAATAAGCATTACGTATATCAAAATTAAGCAATAAATATTCCATTAAAAAAAATATATGCACAGCAAATATGCAACACATAATTAGTAATTAAGCAATAATTATTACATATTTAAGCAATAATAATTATTAATACATGCACAACTATATATTAGTTGAATTATCTGTACTTCATACGCAATATATAATTAGTAAATAAGCAATAAGTATTATATATTTATGCACTATTAAGTAATATTGCAAATTACTTGTGTTCTTGTGTTTTTAAGATTTTTGAGCAAAGAAATCTCCAAATGCAATATATAAGCAATACATAATTAGTAAATAAGCAATAACTATTACATATTTAGGCAATAAAAATTATTAATATATACACAACTATATCTTGTTTAAATTTATATGTATTTCACACGCAATATATAATCAGTAAATAAGCAATAACTATTACATATTTATGCATCATTAATTAATACTGCAAATTACTCATGTACTTGTTATTGAGAAAAGAAATTAAATAAAATAAGAAGAATTCCATCTCAGTTTTATAATTTCAAATTCAACAAATTATGCATCAAAATTGCAATTTAAAAACCCTAAACTGTACAAAATTAAAGAAGTAAATAAAATGATTGAGTGAAAAAGAAAATACGGGATAAAAGGGAAAAAAAGAAAGAAAGCAGAAAATTGAATTAAATTTGTTATAAACTCACGGAAAGTTATCCCATATAACGTGGAAGATTGGAAGTTATAACTAAGATAAATTACTATGATATCCAAAATACTAAAAGTGGTCAATACTATATAAAAAATTCTGATTAAATCTCAACCGTGCAGGAGAAATAAATGGACGAAGGAAATATATAGTCACTTTTTAAAAAAACACAAATTTTAGCAATTTTTTTTAATTTGGGACAAAAATATCCTTAATGAAGGATGCGTGGGTCGAGTTAGAGCACGGGTTAGATTAGGGCGCGGGTACAAGAAGTCGGGCACTTTTGACACTAATTAGTGCTAAAGTGCCAAAGTGCCAAAGTTACTTTGGCACTAATATGGTCATTCGTGCCAAGGTACCAAAGTACCAAATTACTTAATATCTTTTTTTGTGCTTTCTGTTGGTACTTTGGCACTAATATGGTCATTAGTGCCAAAGTACCAAGTGACGTAGTTTTTTTTTGTGCTTTATGTTGGTACATTAGCACTATTATTGTCATTTGTGCTTTCTGTATGATTGTCTACTCATGTAGGTTGTTCATGTATGAATAACTACTCATGGGTGACATGTAGGTTGTTCATGTATGAATGACTACTCATGGGTGGCACTCATGTAAGCTGTTCATGTATGATTGTCTACTCATGGGTGGCACTCATGTATGTTGTTCATGTATGATAGGCTACTCATGGGTAGGGATGGTAATCGGGTACGGCGGGTACGAATAGTGAATATCCATACCCATACCCACGAGCCAAACCCATACCCATACCCGCGATGGGTATTTTTCTCTACCCATACCCACCGCCCGCGGGTACCCGCCACCCGTCGGGTACCCGCGTACCCGCCACCTATTGGATACCCACCACCTGCGAATCGAAATTTAATCAAATAAATTACAATTTAACACAAAATAAAAGATTAACCACCAAAGTTCAAATCCATAAAACATAAAATTCAAATCTACAAAGTTCAAATCCATACCAATATCTGGCTCAAATATATATTATATACATTATATAATAATTGGGTAGTAGTCGGGTATTTCGTGGATATTTCTCGGGTATTTTTAGCGGGTATTTTTAGCAGGTAAACGGGTATCGTGGGTATGGATAGTAACTATCCATACCCATACCCACGAACTAAATGGGTAGTATTTTCTAACCATAAAGCTATCCATGGATATCAAATGGCCCTCAAACCCGCACCTATTAGGGTCGGGTACCCGCGGGTATCGGGTACCCGTAGGTAAATTGCCATCCCTACTCATGGGTGGTACTTTGGCACTAATTGGCGCATCTTAATGCGAAAGTACCAAACATACTTGGCAATATTTTGAATTTTGTTGGTACTTTGGCACTAAAATGCACCAATTAGTGCCAAAGTAACAAATATACTTGGCAAGATTTTGAATTTTGTTGGTACTTTGGCACTAAGATGCGCCAATTTGTGCCAAAGTACCAAACATACTTGACAAGTTATAGTACTCCGATTTTGCGGCTCTGCCTTCGGCTTCGATTTTACGGCTCCGCCTTCGCTCCGATTACTAATATAAGGATAATCGTCAGGCAACAATTTAGATTTTTTCAGCTCGCTCCACGGCCTTCGGCTCCCCTCGCTCGAATCTTGACCAAAGAAGAAGCGGCAAACAAAAAAACAAAGAAGCAAATAAAACACGGAGTACCAAATTACTGATCGCTAAATTTCTACCAAGCAATATTAACCGCACTTTATCAGGTTATTGTAGTATAAATTAACGAGTTATCGTATCCTCAAGGATTATTAGCCGAGTTTTTAATGAAAATGAAATTCGTGCACATTCATACTATTCAAGCTTTTAGACAAATTGGATTTGGCTTCATACAAACTCTTAAACAAGAAATCAAAGCTAAATGAGCAATTAAGAGATAAGAACATGCAAAAACGACAAACACAAGATCAAACGAACGAACGAAGAACAATAAAGAGAAAGGGTTGGTCCTAGGGATTTATTCCAATTCTAGATAGCTTGATCACAACTTCCTAAATCATGCAAACCATTTTTAATCCTCTAATTAAGAAGCAATCACCAAAGTATTTACTAATCTCTCTCGACAATTAGCAAAAGTAGATTATTACAACGACTCTCTCGACTAAGACTCAAGACGCTGCAATAACTCCCAAAAAGGACAAGGATCTTGGGCTCCCATGTAAAAGATTATCACCTCTCAAATCTCAAACCAATACATGATGTGGATTTTGGATTCCATGCATGCAAAAACCTATTAGAAATTTTCACTAACACTTGACATGCAAAAAGAGTGATCAACAATTTCCACATGAATCAAAACACCAAAATCACAATCAATTAGAAGAAGGAAGGGAGATTCAACAAGCTATGATCAATCTATCATCAAATCATCATAAGCCCCAAAGACCAACAAGAAGTTTAGCTAGACATGAATGAAATCAACACAATACAAGAAAGAAATAATTGCATAATTAAGAAACTAGGAACCCAATGATCAAATCTTCAACAAGTCTTCAAATCCAACCTTAATCAACTATTACAATCAAAGAAAAGTGTTTAGAACCCTAATTGGAAACTTTTTAAAATAAAATTTAGAGTAGAAGATGAGTTCTTTTCGTTTTGGGGCTGCCAAAGGGCTTATATAGGAGGTAGAAAGTGCTATTACATGTTAAAATCGCGAAGAGGGAAGAAAAACACGATTTTGGGCAAAAACAGTAAAAATCGGCGATTTGCCCCTATTTTTCCGGCGGTCTAGACCGGTTTTCGGTGGTCCAGGGCCGAACCGCCGCCTCGATTGCCGATTTGGCCTTTCTTCTTGGCTCGCATTCCAGTAACTTCCGGAGGGCTTTTCGGCAGTTGGGGATGATTTTCCGGCGGTTCAAGTCTGAACCGCCGGTTTTCTCTTTTGGACCGCCGGTTTCACTTGTTTGTTTCGTTCCGCTCCGTTTTCCACATTTTCGTCCCGTTTCTTCGTCTCCTCTCTTCTATGACCTTTTCCTTTCGACTTAGCCTCCTACGTTCAACCTACACACATGCACAAGCACTACCAAAACGTGACAATTATCCAAAATAGTGAAAATGATACCAAACTAATCACAATTAGTGACAAACAAGGCAAATTGTGCTATGATAACATGTTTAATTGCTACAAAATAGATGTTTATCAATTACTTAGTATTTTTTTTGTTCTTTCAGTTGGTACTTTGGCACTAATATGTGCCGAAGTACCAAGTTACGTAATTTTTTTTTGTGATTTCTATTGGTACTTTGACACTAATATGATTATTAGTGCCGAAGTACCAAGTTACCTAATTTTTTTTGTGCTCCCGTTGGTACTTTGGCCCTAATATAATCATTAGTGCCAAAGTACCAAATTAGAACAGATCAAAATTTATACTCAACAACAACTCAAAATAAAATGATACAACATCAATTAGAATCATCTAACTCAAATTTTGAAACTACAAGGCATCAAAGATTTGATAGTTTATAAGAGATCAACACTTAGTTTCATCAATCGTGACTGTAAAACTGTTCATTAATGATAAATAAAAGTTCAATTGACATGCTAGATATGGCTTTGAAATTAAAAACAAACACAAAGTATAATAACTTGAAGTAGACAATCTTAGAACTATAGTGACGATTTTGCATTTCGAAACATCATTATTTGCCCCAACGTTTGTAGATTTCCCAAAACAATTCTATCACCTTGCAATTGGCTGTAATCCAATACTGTGATGGTATCACACCGCCTGATCTGAAATTCAAGGCGGCGGCGACATTTTACAGACTTTGATTCTCATGAATCCCGCCTACGTCGGCCAGCAGCCTCAACCACCGCCGTCCAGCAGCAATTTCGTATTCCTCAACTCCAACTCCAACTCCTCCCTCACCCACGCGCCGCCAAACTACTCCCAACATTACGTTGGCGTCCCACTCCACACCACCAACAACACCTCCGCATCCACCACCTCGCCGCAGTCGTGATCCCAATCTCCGTTTTCAGGCCCGGCCCTGAGGGCGGGCGAGCGGGCCTGGGCGACTGTCCCGGGCCCAAAATTTTATTGGGCCCAAAAATATTTTGTATATGTATATATATAATAAGTACTAATTTTAAGAATTTAATAGTGTAGCTCGCTTGGTTTAGTGCTTGTTTTTTGGGAAATTGACCCGTGTTCGAGTTCTCTTAGCAACAGATTTTTTGCAGTTCAATTTCCTTTTGTGTTACGCCACAACTTTGATTTTCCTAATTCCTACTATGTATGTAGTTTACATTTTTCGGTACAAACCCTCAATTCTCATGATAATTCCGCGTATAGGGGCTCTTTAATTTATTTTTAAGTTTTATCAATTATCAGATATTAATAAATAAAATAAGAGAACTGTGACTTTAAATTTTTCACAAAATTGTAAGTTACATGTATTTACTATATTATTATATGTATATGTACACTACTCCTATGTGATAAAATTTATATCCTTCAAAACAACAAATATGATATATTTTTAATCTCTAAAATACATCTTTTACTTTAGTTATTGGTCATTCATACAATATCAATTTCATTATTTGTATTATAGGCTAAAATAATTGAACAAACAAGAGAAATTCCTACTATCTTTTTATTTATACAAAAACAACTTCCTTATTTTTTTAGCACGTAAGTTCGTGCTCAAAAGAATTGTGTGATAAGTAAATAATATTATAAAATATATGATAAGTAAAAGAGCTAGAATATTTATTTTCTAGGATTTTTTTAGTATTAATTGAACGATATACTGCGGTTTTATATTGTTAAAAATGGGCCCGGGTTTTTTATTTCGCCCTGAGCCCTTTTCCGTCAAGACCCGCCATGTCCGTTTTCTGTCAGATTGCAGGCGGAAAAGGAGCATGGAGTGATGGTGAGAGAAAAAATGATATTGTAACTAGGTTAAATAACTGGATCCGGGTTATATAGGTGGATTCGGGTTAATAAGAATAGTTAGGTCCCTTAATGCTAATGTTGGCTATAATTTGTGTAAATTAAAAAGGTGAGCTATATATTGGGTTGTAATCCCCATAGTGGGGTATTTCACTATAATAATCTCATATATATATATATATATATATAACTCAACTCTCAATCACGCTAAATTTGATCGAATTTTATTTTGGGTCTGTTCATAATAAGTGTAGTCCTTTAATAAATAAAAATAATCTAACTTATTATTCAGTACTCATAATTACCATCTCCTGACAAAAAATATATATATATATATATATATATATATATATATATATTTATATAACTCACTGAAATTCTGAATCACTTTCTCACTTTTAAAACTCATGTCCCTCTTTTCGAACCATACTAATCACTAACCACTAACGGAGGGAGTATTATTTGATACAGATTAGTCACCTCAAAATAAATTTGTACAGATTACATTAGCGACAGAGAATGAATGAACATACTAAGGAAGAGAGAGAAGATATAACTCTATTTTATCTCTTCTCCGTCTCTTTCCATCTGTAAAATTGAAACCTTCAATCCTAACATCCTAGGAATTCACTAATATTCATAATTTTTTTTTTTAATTTTTATTCCATTATTTTGTAAATTTTGTGTTTGTATTTCAAATTATTTTGTTTTGTATCTATAAATATTAATCCCACCGTCCCCACTTAGTATGGTACGAAGACTGTGCATAGGTTTTAAGAAAAAGTAAATAAATATTTGATAGACATTTTAAGTGGAGGAAGAGACCCATGTAGGATGTGTTGTTAATATCTTAGTGGATAAATTAACTTTACAGGAGTAAATGTATTGAACTTTAAAGGTAAAAAGGTAAATGACATGAAAGAAAAGTAGTACTATTGGAACGGGTAAAAAAGGAAAGTAGTCATACTAATTCGGGACGGAAAGAGTATAATGCTCTACTAATGTTATATTCGAATATTTAGTTTAGTGTGTATATTTAATATATATATATATATATATATATATATATGAGATAGATCATATGAGAATAAATATTATCCTAAGAAATGAGAATAGATCTCCACTATAGATCTATTGGTGATGAAGGGTCAAGATTTGGCCAAATCAAAGCGGGTCAAACCCGAGTCAACCCGGGTCAACCCAGGTCAACCCGTTGATTTTTTTTTTTTTTAACTGTCACCCAAGATGCACAGCTTCACATATTCGGATGCACCACTCTACATAACTAGATGCACCACTAAGTGCATTTAGATGCACAAGATTTTCAAGTTTTTTTTTTCATTTTTTTTTTAATAAACTGTCACCCAAGATGCACAACTTCACATATTCGGATGCACCACTCTATATAACTAGATGCACCACTAAGTGCATTTAGATGCACAAGATTTTCAGTTTTTTTTTTCCAATTTTTTTTTTAAAACAGTCACCCAAGATGCACCATTTCACATATTCGGATGCACCACTATACATAATGAGATGCACCACTATGTGTAGTGAGATGCACCGAATTTGTAAAATAAAAAATTGAAAAAAAATTGGATGCACCACAATGCGTAACTAGATGCACCACACAGTGTAACTAGATGCACCACATAGTGTAACTAGATGCACAATGTTTTACGAAAATAAAAAAAAACGAAAACAAAACTAGTGCATCTTAATGCACTTAGTGGTGCATCTCATTATATAGTGTGGTGCATATGAATACATGATGTGGTGCATATGACCTAACCTTAAAAAAAACGAAAATAAAATAAAATAAAAACTTAAATTCTTGTGCATCTCAATACACTTAATTGTGCATCCGAATATGTGAATTTGTGCATCTGAATATGTGAATTTGTGCATCTGAATATGTGAATTTGTGCATCTTGTATGACAGTTTAAAAAAAAAAAAAAATGAAAAAAAGTCAACGGGTTGACCCGGGTTTGACCCGAGTTTGACCAAGCTAAATCTTGACCCTTCATGTAGATAAGATCAATGGTGGAGATTAATTCCTATTTCTCACTTTAAGGGGAGTTTGCATGGGAATCACTCCATATATATATATATATATATATATATATATATATATATATAGATAGGGATTGGTTCATATAAAAACAAATTCTAGTGTAAGAACGTGAGAACAAGTTTAAATTACTTTGTAATCATACTTAAATTAATATATTATCATACTTAATTATGTTCATGTCTTTTTATATAAACATTATATTGGTATGATCTCTAATTGTAATTATTTGAAGCATGAATATATATCGATTCAGGTATGATCTTATATAAGCACTAACGTTTATATAAAAAGTATGGATCTTATCAAGCATGACAATTTATAAATTTAAGCATGACTACATATTAATTTAAGCATGTTCTCACGTTCTCAAACCAGAAAATGTTTTTATACTAACTCATCCCTATATATATATATATATATGGCAATCGGGTCGACCTGATAACGACCCGACCTGTTAAGGTCAAACCCGAACCCAACCTGTTAAGGGTTTGTCAAACCCGAACACGAACCCGACACGAAAAGTCTAAACACGACCCGAACCCGACACGAATCCGAATTGACCCAAATTTATTCGGGTTGACACGACACGATAATGACCCGAATAATATTTTAAATGATTTTAATTAGAGAAAAATAATTTAAAATAAGATTTAATAAGAGAAAAAAAATAAAATTTTAATGTTTTTTGATGAATTAGAAGGAAATATATATGTATAACATCATTTTAAAAGTTGACATGGATAAAATATATATACTTAAAAAATTAAATCCTAATTGGGAAACCCAAACCCAACCCGAACCCGGCCCGGACCCGACCCGAACCCGACCTGAATTTTTCAGGTTCTTATTGGGTCGATCCGATAAGGACCCAAACCCAATAAGACTCGATTCAAACCCATTAATTTCGTGTCAGTTCGTATTGGGTTATCGTGTCGTGTCAAAAATTGTCAAAACTATATATATAGGAAGAGGATCAGGTGTGAATGCTTTCTTATTTGAGAAATAAGAATAAATCTCGGCCCTTGATCTTTGTTTATCAATGATCCAGATTAAACGATGCATTTTGTTTCTGTAATTTTTGCATTACAATGTTAATGCATTAAATTATTATAGTTTATGCGTTAAAATGTGCATGCATTACATTTCTGCAATAAATGCATTAGCGATTTCATAAAAATGTATTAAAATATATCATTCTCGTGTTCTCATATAAGATCTTTTTTCACCGGATCCCTACTATATACTCTATGTGTCCTATTCAACATGTCTTACTTTACTTTTTGGGCGTCCCATTCAACATGTCTCATTTCTTTTTAAGGAAATAATTAAGAAATCATTTTGTTCACTTTATATCACTTTATGTCATTTCAAAAACACTTTATATCACTTTATTAATTAAAAAATACTTTATATCCACTACAAGAAAACGGTCTATTGCGACATATGCGTATGCGACACTACATGTAAATGTTGTAAATTACCACATTTATGTTCATTGTATTGTATATTTGCGTCAATTATGCATTATATTAATATTATGTCACAATTTTGTGCCACTAAAGCGACACTTTCTTTTGTGTCTTAGAATTGTATCACTTAATTTGCGATACATCAATAAAATGTCACAATTCTACAACAAATATAGAATGGTGTTGCATTCAGTGTCGTATATTTGCGTCACATTAATACCGTGTCACGATTTTGTGACACAAATGCATCACTTTCTTTTGTGTCTTTGAATTGCATCACTTTATTTGCGACACGTCAATAAAATGTCATAATTATACAACATATATTGAATAACGTTGCATTAAATGTCATGTATTTGTGTCACATTAATACCATGTCACGGTTTTGTGACACAAATGCGTCACTTTCTTTTATGTCTTTAAATTACATCACTTTATTTGCGACACATTAAGAAAATGACTTAATTATACAACATATATAGAATATTGTTGCATTTAGTGTCATATATCTACGTCAATTGTGATTCACATATATAATGTGTCACGATTTTGGGACACAAATGCGACACATTTATACAGTATCTCTAAATTGCGACAATAAATTTATGACACATAAAAAAATGGTTATAATTATTTAACACATAAAAGTCAATATTGCATTCTGCATCAATTGTGCATCAACTAATTAAACATTGTACTGTCATGTAAGCTATTCTTTATTTATTTTTCAACCTTAGTTGAGAAAATAAAAGATAATTTTATAACACCAAAAACTACTTTCTATCAAATCTTGAAAAAAATATATAAATTTTATTGATAGGAAATATTTAAATTAAACATTAAATTCGTATTGGTTTGAAAATCATGCTATGTAATGTATGAAATCGATAGTAGTTTCCTATATTAAAAAATAATTTGATATAGTATGCGATATAAAATATCATTTACACAACCAAAGCTATTATATTATTGTTCAATGAAATTTAACATTTTTTTTGGGCAAAGAGTAGGGATGGCAACGGGTCGGGTTTTCGTGGGTACCCGCACTTCCCAAACCCTGATGGGACGGGTTTGGGAAATAGTAAATGGTTTTGGAACGGGTTTGGGTCGAAACATGCAAACCCGTCACGGGTTTGGGTCGGGTTTGGGCAATTACCTCCGGGTACCCGCTACCCAAACCCATTTATATATATAAGATAAAAGATATTATTATATGTATAATTTATTATATAATTATAAATATTAGTAGATTTAGGGTTTTATCTGATTTTCTTAAACCACACACACATCCGTAAGAGTCAAGTCTTTATTGTTTCTCCTCTACTTTTGTAAATCTACTTTCGAAATATGACGACACAACGACAACGTAACATCAATAATCCATATTTCTAATTATGTTTTAAGATTTTGTAAGTTCGTAGTACTTTGCTTTGATATTAATTTTAGTGAAATTTTCTGCTGATGTTTATGTTTTAATCATATTTATAATATTTTGTTATTTGATGTTTACTTTTTAGTATTCCGGTTTTTAGTGGGTAATAAACGGGTATTACCCAACGGGTTCGGGTCGGGTATGAGTTTTAAAATTATTTTTTAATCGGGTTTGAGACGGGTTTGGGTATTGAAAATTTTCACGGGTTTGGGTTTGAGAAATGCTTAATGGGTGGGTACCCGACCCATTGCCATCCTAGCAAAGAGTTTGGTTTTTATTTAATTAATATTTTATCTTGAAATTATATATATGAATTCAACATTTGACACGATCGATGTGAATTGACTCAATTATTAATGACATTATTGAATTATTGACGATTAAATTTATTCATTACAGTTACTATATTGTTAGTAAACTAATTACAAATTACAACTAAGAATTATATATAAAAAAAGAGCTTTTATTATTATATTATTGTTTTATTCTTGTTACAATGTTGATGTTATTTTATCCTTTTATAGGTTTCAATATTATTATTCTAAAGAAACATAACTTGTACTAATATTATTATCCTTAAGCTCTGGTTTAGGAGTGATATTTATTTTGAAAGAAGCAACTTTTGTTTTTACAATGCTTAAACTCCAGATTGTTACGCATCTATTTTTTATGGACGCAACTTTTTGAGTGGACTGATATTGTGAAAACGGGTGTGTTGAAATAACTTGCGCTGTATACTGGTACTATATCAGAATTGATAACCCTCATCTACCTCTTATATTTTTTCTTGCTTTCATGGATTAAGCATTGCTGCTGATTTTTTGTATTTCAATTTTGGTAATTACTAGCTACAGGCCTACAACCTACATGTGGTAACTCTGAGGAAGGATTATAATACTTCTTGCCGGTACTTCATTTCTTACATTTGTTATTTGTTACAGATTTTGTTAATATTGTGCAGATCTGAAGGAAAAAACTAAAGATAGAGAAGAAATAGAGAAAATGGAGGAGAGGAGAGAGAGATCAAAGAGAAGTTATGTGAGATGACATGTTTTGTTGGTTTAATAGCTTACAACAATCATAAGTATTATTTGTATTTTTAGGATCAAATTTTCGTTCTTGCAAGGAATAGTGTGTTGAAAGTTGTTGAGTACGTTGTAACGTGATTATTAATGTCAATGAATATTTAGTTTTGCTAGTTTTAGTGTTTTAAAACCGATGTTAAAAATGTCGAAATTTAAACTTCTGCGACATTAAATTAATTGTGAGTGATGCATATTTTAATGTCACAAGAAATTCAAATTTGACGCAGAAAATGACGCAAATTAGGAAGTGTCATTTCAATTGATGATGCATAATCTGTCGTAGATTAATGTGTCATTAAACATAATGACACAATTATTTGACAATAGCATCGCACAGTGTGTCGTGTATGTTGCGTCATAAATAGAAAAATGTTGTAAAAATGCCACTCTTTTTTTGTGACAAAATCTAAACTAACGTTGAAAATGTCGCTAAATAAGATGTGTCGTTTCAACTAATGATGCATAATGTGTCGTGAACTGACATGCGTCACTATAATTAATGACGCATAATGTGTCATTTATTTTAAATGACAATTAATTTAGTGTTGTAAAAAGTGTCGTATATGTTGCAACACAAATGAAAAAGTTGTAAATTTGCTACATACCCCTTTTGCGACACAATATACTGTGCCGCAAAATATGTCGTATATTAGCTTTTGCGACGTTAAAATACTCATTAGCGACACATTTTACATGTCACAATAGCTCAACTTTCTTGTAGTGATCGTTTTATTCACTACACTAAACACACAATTTACATCTAATCCTTCTTTTCTTAATTTTCGTATCGAAAAAAAACAAGACATGTTGAACGGGACGGAGGGAGTATATATATTTATAATTGGAGCTTTTATTTATCATTTTCTTCATCTTCTCTACACTTTCATGACCCCATTAACCTACCTTTTTTTTTGCCCACAATTGTTTACTAGGAAACGTACAATATATTAATTTAATTAAAAAAAATACATGAATGTATATATACAAAGTTTGTGTGTATATACACTGCCCTTGACATTCTTTTAATAACTTTTCAATAGTTAATGTTGGTGGGAATAGGATCTAATTAAATTGGCTTAGCAAACTCCACATAAAGACTAACAATAGGATAAAATTAATTTGTGTATGCCTTTCTGTTAGGTTATACTTTTTGATAAGAGGAGGAAAAGAATATAGACAAGTCGCAATAAGATGAGTTTTTCTTATATTGAGAAGTAAATTTCTGATAACAATATATTTATGATGAATTGATGTTATTGTGCTTCAAAATATGAGTAATCATCAGAAATTATTGTAAGAATATTTTTTCTATATGATCTTTATAGGAAATATTTATTATCCTAAATATTTGGCCGCCCTATTCCAGGGGCCGGGCTCCGTCACCGCGGGCTAAAATATAGTTGAGTCCATTTATAGCTATATTTATATTGTGACGTTTTCACTTTAATTGTACATTTTATCATTGGAAAATATAAGTGGAAAGAAAATGTATATAAATTGATTACTCATTTCCATCTTCTTTTTTTTAATTGCATGTTTATTATGATGAAAAATCATGTGTCTCACCTCTTCCCAATTTTATGTCTTTTGTCTCATCGAAAATTATTATCACACTTATTTTCCATGTCAATATTTTCAACAATTGGAGTGAAATAGATGAAAAGGGGTTGACCAGAAGTATTATCCATCATGCCCCGGAAAAAGATAACAACCATAGTGTACGTGTGAAAATAATGAAAAAAATATACTCTCTCCATCCACGAAATTGTTGAGTGTAGTGTGAATGCAATATTTTATAATGCTAATAAAGTTATTAATAGGATGGTTGAGTGTGTAATGGGGGTAGGTTAGTGAGGCTTAGATGGGATGGTGGGTCATGTATATAAACTATTCCCTCCGTAATTGATCAAATACCCTACTTACCATATTTCACTATAATTGATCAAATGTCTTGTTTTACTTGATGGATTTATATACCCTTTAAAATACAATTATTTACACCCTTTATCATTACCTTTACCAAACCCATTTAAATTAACTCACACTAATTAACACCCTAATCCAACAGTAATAGCCTAACACAAAAAAAAAAAAAGGTTCAATTTTATTTGATGCAAATTTGTGTCAGATTTAATTTATGTTTGTTATGCAATTTTTATTTTTTTAAATGTAATTTTGTTTTTTATTTAATGACTTCTAATTCCAGTGTTAGATTTAATTTTTGTTCTAAGGCATTAAAAAAATCAACAAATACATTCTCAATTTAATTATAAGTGATGCAGATTGTTTTAAATATGGGAAGAGAGAGTTTTAATACACAAGTGGTAATTTCAATTAAAAGTCAAGATTAACAATACCCCTCAAGTCTTTTTACACCACTTTATTCAACTTTACCAGCTTTATTAAACTCCGCGCAGAACAGTAACTAGGGCATTATATCATTTACGGAGGGAGTAATTCTTTCCTTTAAAGAAAACATGCCAAGTATGGTGGGACGTCCCAAAATGGAAAACAGACCCTACGGAGGGAGTAATATATTATGTTGATCCTACTACTATAAATGGAAGTGACAACCATTTCGTAGACGGGCTTAAAGTAAAAATGCCAACCATTTCGTAGACGTAGGTATTTTACATGACCTAAGATTCAACAATCCAACAGTTGCATTCCGGAGGTGAAACCGTGATATATAATGCCTCACTACACGCAGCAGATTGTGCAATTGTTTCATCCAACAAAATCAGATAAAACATTTCTTAAAAAAGTTAATTAGAACAAATGGAAGCCCAGCTATGGTCGACGATGTTCCTTCTGCTTCTTTCATGCTACATCATCTTCCAACTAATATTCAAATTCAAGCAACAAAACTCCCCACAAAACTACGCCAAATTACCACCGGCCCCACCGAAGCTGCCGGTGATCGGCCACCTCCATCTCCTGTCCGGCGGCCTCATGCAACACGTGCTGACAGGCGTTGCCCAAAAATATGGCCCGGTGGTTCATCTTCAGCTCGGAGAAATCTTCTTTGTGCTGGTTTTGTCGCCAGAGTCGACGAAACAGTTGCTGAAAGAGCAGGACCCCGCCTGCGCGGACAGGGCCGACAAAATCGGCACGAAGCTGTTCTCGTACGGTCAAAGCGATCTCGTCTTCACCCCCTACGGTCAACGGCCTGACCCGCCGACGATTTGAGGGACTGGACGAGACGCGACATCTCATCCTGCCTAATCAACCCGAAAGACTTGAGGTGAAGACATGAGTCTAACGGAATAGTGTCTTGCTATATAAACCTTGACTCGTTTGGCTAAACAAACTTCTCATTTAATTCTTTGAACGAGCTCTTGTCAAGTCGAGTGATGAATTGAGCTAAAACGAGCTTTTCAATTTTAGATTTACTTTTGACATATTAATTATTTTTCAAATGTATAAGTTATTTTATTAACAGTAACATAATAAATTTACTATTTTCTTGTAAATAAACAAAGTTAGTTCGATATTTAATTCAAATATATAATATAAAATATAAGATATCTGATTAGTAATTATATAATTTTAAGATAAATCACTTAATTATATATTTATCTTAAAATTATATAATTACTAATCAGATGTCTTATATTTTAGGTTGCTCATGCTTATTTTTTCCATTAAAACCAATTGAAATCCAATGGTATAATACTATTTAATTACCTACTAAACTAATTGAAAAATCCTAAATCTAGAAACATGATGAAGAAACACGATGGAATCTAACCATTTAGGATGTAGCAGGTATCTCGATTGCGGTAAATGGACTGAACGCCAATCACCAAATAGTGAAAGTGAAGTAACTTCATAACTTTCCTTCCAGCTATTTTTGGTCACTACCCCACAACAAATTATCCTTCGTTATTCTTATTTTATCAATTTATTTACCTATAATATCATCCATGATCCACTACTATCTCAATTAATTAATATATCACTACCCTTTATGTAGGACATTTTCTCCACTCACAACAAATTCAATCATCTTTTCTCCATTCACAATAAACTTAACAACTTTTTCTTTAATCCCCGTATCATTTCCTTCTAGATAAGTTGATATTTATCTTAATGGTAGTGTTATTTGGACACACTGTGGCCAATCACAAAACTAAAAAAGGTAATATAGTGTTTGAAAAAGAAAATATACCCTAATTGGGAAATCATAAATCCTGAGAGGAAAAGTGACTATTTCCATTTTTATAGTTAACTTTCCTATTTCAATGTGTATGACCAGCCACAGTGTGTCCTAATCTCACGGCTGGTACATTTTTTTGGTAAGAATGATCATTCCTTATTGAACGACTAATTCCATGAGTATGAGTTTAGCTATTTCACATCTTCAAAAATGAACTTTATTATTATTATTATTATTATTATTATTATTATTATTATTATTATTATTATTACAAAATAATTTTAATAATTATAATTAATAATATTAATTAATTTTAATATTATTAACTATTAAGGGTATAATAATAATAAATCAATAATAAATAATATTTATTATTTTTATTATTATATATTATTGTTATTATTGTAGTTAGTATAAAAATATATTTGTTAATATTATTAATACTATTAAAATAATAAATTATTATTATACTAATTATATTAATTATGAAAAAATTACTAAAAAATTTCATTCCATTTCTTGCATATACCAGCCGCAAGTTTATTCATCTTCATTCCGTTCCATTTTCATCTTTATTCCATTACCAAAGTCATTCCGTTCATGTGTACCAACCATCACCTTATTGTTTTTGTTTTTGTTTTTTTTTTTTTTTTGAGAATAACCATCACCTTATTGTTATCTCTTATGGGATTGTAGAGAGAAAAAAACAATTAAAATTTTAGTAGGGTTATTAATTTCGTCGGCCAATTGAGATAGAGAGAAAAGAGTACTCTTAAGTTTTAATGTAGCAAAGAGATTGGTTTGAATCAGTACTCTTAAGTTTTAATGTTATCTCTTATGGGATTGTAGAGAGTAAAAATAATTACTCCCTTCGTTCACCAAGTTATGTCCTATTTTTTTTTTTTGTTCACCAAGTAATATCCTGTTTTGTTTTTGTTTTACCAACATACCCTTCCTACTTTATGTAAATTACTACCCTTTGCCATTATTTAACCCACCCATATTTAATTAACTGGTTAATTACAACCCACTAATTAACACTAAAACTAAAACCCAAACCCACCCATCTCGATCCAGCCCAAACCCATATCTCTCAATCCATAGAAACCCCAATTCTCTCATTCTCTCATTCCCTCATTCTCTCGATCCCTCGATCCCCATTCTACACAAATCCTAACCCAATTCTCTCATTCTCTCACAATTGAGGCGATCTTCTTCATCAGATCGATCCCCATTTCCATTCGAGGTGAAACCCTAACCCTCGTACTCCCCATTTCCATTTCAGTCGCCGTGTTCTCTAACCCTACCTTCACATCGTCTGCTTCATCTCTCCACCACCGCCGACGGCGATGACGTTGAACTCCTCAGATCCAAATCCATCTGACTCTGAGCCGCCGGTCGATTTCGTGCCTGAAACTGACCTTGAGGTGGCGGTCGACTTCGTGCCTGAATCTGACTCTGAGCCGCCGGTCGATTTCTTGCCTGAAACTGACCTTGAGGCGGCGATCGACTTCGTGCCTAAAGATGACCTTGAGGCGTCGGTCGATTTCGTGCCTTAAAGTGTCCTTGAGGCACCGGTCGACTTCGTGCCTGAATCTGAGCTTCATGCGACGGCTGAGGTCGTGCTTGAAACGGTGGATGATGCGGCGAATGAGGCAGCGGCTGTGACGGTGCCTGCAACTCCATCGACGGCGGTGGATGCCAAATTCTTATTTACCTTATGCATTTGCTTGAATGTGCTTGGTGTTGGGGCTGGTGATGTCAATTTTTGATAACCTGGTTGATGCAATTCTGTGATTCTGATAATTATTTACATGATGTTGAGGTGTTGTGATATCTGATTATGAGTTGCCTTCTTTGATGGCTTTTAAAACTGATGAACATGGTACTACACTTGTTTCTGATTCTGAAATTGATGCTATGAATCTCTTGATTCTGTGAAATCTGATCATGTGTTGTGATATTTGATTCTATGACAGCTTCTTTGATGGCTTTTAAAACTGATGAACACGGTACTACACTTGTTTCTGATTCTGAAATTCATGCCCTGATTCTTTTGATTATTTACATGATGAATTTGGGAGTACTATGATGAGCATGTATTTGTGTGAAATCTGTACATTTGTCTCTGATTCTAAAGTGATGAACTTGGTACTACACTTTTTTGTGTTTGCTTGTTGGTTGTCTGAAATTGATGGTAGCTGGAAGCTTCACATCTATCTTATTAATGCCACCACCTGGTTTTTGATAACCTGGTTTTGGAGGCAACCTAGGATAGATATGAACCAAGTCAATGATGCAAAAAACATTTCATTAAATAAGCTGAGACTATATTTTTCAAAATCCAGTTGCAACAATGACAATTTACATTCCAAACACAAAAAACTACAGCTTTAATGTTTGTCCCTGTAAACCATTACAAAAAGCTGCCTATGTGGTCCACCTATTCTGTTAAAAACAGCTGTTGTAACCCTTCAACTAGTGAATTAAGGTTGTAGATTGCACCTGTTTCATGCTCTTGCTCTTGTAGATACTCCATGCTCTCCCTTACAAGCTATTCTTCAACCTCTAAAGTTTCTGGTAGTAAGCCTTGTCTCCTAAGCTTATCCTTACCCAAGTGTGGCTGCTTGTAGTTGTTGTTACCCTTAACCTTGATAATCTCATAGTAAGAGCTTTGCAAACTCAAGAAAACATCATTGATCTTGTCCACTGGATATTCATCAAATGTATCCTGTACATTTTATATCAAAGCCTCAACTGTAGTTGTTTTTTTCTCATCTTTCAGATTCTGTATAGCTTTGAAAAAGCCTAGGGCATTCACATTTGTGTCAGGTGAGTTAGGTGGTTGGCAAACAAGTTGAATATTAAATTCATCAGCTTGTGTCACAGCTTGAAATTCTGGATCATTATTGCTAATGTGTGGTTTTGCATTATCTTGTTGTATGATGATGTGCATTCTGATTTCTGGTGGGCATTTCTGTTTGATGCACAGTACAAGCTGTACATTGGAAGTTTGAGGTGTTAAGGTGCCTATATGATGAATTTGCATGAATTCTGATAGGATTTTGGAAATAAAAATATACCTGCTGGATAAACACCTCCTTCATGACAGGTTTTGTAATTGCTTGCACTGGCTTTGTTAGCATGGTTCCTGCTGGTCTATTTTTACTATTTCTTATTGCTGCCTCCTCATAAATGAATGGAAAAATGCCATATTTCCCATCAAAGATAACTGTTCCATCTGTATCATACATTGGTCTTCCCACAGCTGATAAGAACATTATTTTCTGAATGTGGGTCTTGGATTTGCATGTTTTGTAAGGCACTTCTTCATCTACCAACTTGTAGAATTTCTGTATTGTCTTTGTGAGATTGAACCACTTTTCATCTACATGTATAATGTTATACATCCTCTGAAAATTGATTCTCCCATTTGAGCTTCTGGAACTGAGCATGCTGAGGCTCCATTTCAGCCTTGCTATCATATTCTGTGGTGTGAGAAATGACTTGACTGCATTGGTGTGTGGCTGTATTTTTTTCTCTTTCACTCACTTATGCATCAAATGTGTAGATATTCCCAGCTGTGATGATTTTTTTTTTAGGCTGGACCTTTCTAGCATAGACATACTTCTCACTTTCTCTTCATCAAGCACCCATGCATCTTTGTGTTTTGCACCCTTTTTCTTTGATTTGAGATGCACTGTGACACCAAGCTGTTTTTGTTGGCAAACCTCCTTCCAAATGCGCCACGCACTCTTTACATTTAAGTTGAAAATCTGACCAGCTTCCTTCTTCGCGCCATAGCGAAGCTTCAAATCTTTGTTGTTTTGTAGCAGCCAATGTGCGAGGTTATTTCTTTCAATTTCTGTAAGATCGGGCCTTCGAGATGCTTCTTCCATTTTGTTTTGCTGCTGTGAATTAAGGAGGAAAGAGAGAGAGAGAAGTAGAAGCTGATTTTGTATCTGTATTTGTGCTGCATTTGGCAGCTCAATGCTTGTATATATAGGCCATTAGCTAGTTGGAATTTGATTAGACACTTGGATATTTAAATTTTCCCCCAATTGTTTCCCTCCATTGTTTTTCATTTGATTCCCTTATGTAATAAGGAATTTCAATGGTTAATGAAGTGATGTTTTGTGCATATTGTTCCCTTCTCATTATCTTTCTCTACTTATTATTATTATTTTTTTTTTCATTTGATGCAGGCTCTACACATTTTTGCATGAACAAGTAAGTAAGCAAAAAAACAAAAAAATCGAACAGGAACTGAAAAAAAAAACGAACAAGTCAGTGAGGAAAAAAAAAAACAAGCACAATGCAAATATTTCGAACAAGTCAGTGAGAAAATAAAAAGACGAGCACGATTAAAAAAAAAAAACGAGCTCAACAAATAAAAATCGATCAAGTCATTGAGACAAAAAAAAAAAAAAAAACGAACAAGCACAACACAAAAAAATCGAACAAGACAGTGAGACAAAAAAAATACGAGGAGGATGAGTAAAAAAACGAGTTCAGTAATAAAAATCGAACAAGTCGGAAAATAAGAAAGAATTCTATTTACACACAATACTCCATTAAATAAATAGAAATAACCTCCACTAACTTTAATTAGAGATTAGCAAAAATAAGCATCTCATTAACACTTGCCCTATTTTTCAACTTTTACCCCACTCAAAACACCTTTTTCAGATTTCTTAATCTCCGTGCCACCACTGAAATGGGACATTACATGGTGAACGGAGGGAGTAAAATTTTAGTAGGGTTTTTAATTTTGTACGATGTATCCTAAAAAAAAAGTTTTTTGTACGATAAAGTAGAATATCCGGATTCCGATCATCTTTTCTTTCCTTTTTAAAAAAAAAAAAAAAAATCATTCCGATCATCTTTTCATATTGCTTGGTTTGGGGTTTATGAGATTCTTTATTCACATTATTTGAGACTGTATTTATTGAATTAGAATTTTAAATTTGAGGCTACGAGGATAAAAATGGAGAATTTCATTAAAATTATCCAGATGTTATAATAGTTGGCCCAATGTTTTCAAGGGCCAAACCCAATTTCCTGGCAGCCCATGTTCAATTAGAATACATTCCTCGTATTTGGATGCGCTATGGTGCAATTATTTGCATTGCACAATTATTAGAAGGGGAATTTTAAACACAACCTCCTTTTATTTCATATAATCTCCCATAAAAAATAATATTAATATTAATTATATATATACAATTATACTCTTATAGCCCCCACTTAAATAATTAAAAGAATTATTCTTATTTCTCGTAGCCACTGCAATCAAATCTCTTATTTCAAACCTTGATGGATCTCTCCTATGGCATAGCAGCTTCTGAATCCCTCAGCAGTCAGTACTCATCATGGATCTCTTCATTTTTATCGAACCGCTAAATTCATATAGTGACAAAAATATTTTCTTGCAAATTAAAGATGGTATAGATTTCTTCTATTTAAATTTTCGTTCTCTTTAATATTGAATTTGAGTCAATTGAATTGGAGACTGGAGTTAATATAGTTTGTTTCTCAATTTTGGGGTTCGGATTATTTTCTTAAGCAAAATATGATATGCGGTTGTTCAAGTGAATTTTTTTTTTAGCTTCAACTTTGGAGTTCATGACCGAATTTCATCTCCCAGTAATCGTCCAACACTGAAAATAGTTGAACGAATTTACATACATGATGTGCTACTGGAAACTAATTATGTAAAGTAGGCTTTAACAATATTGTTGATGAAGTACTAGTAAAGTAAGTATTCTTCAATTCTTGTGATCGAGGTGCGGTTAACATCTTATGTATTATGATTTGCAGCTATTGCGTACATGAATTAAATCAGTGCATTATTTAAGAAGCAATTTTAGATGACCCTCGTCGCAATATATAGCAAAATATAAAAATATTAAAGGTCTTTGTTATGGCACGGTAATAGTTCAATAAGTAAAAGACAAATTCTAAACATAACCCGAAATTGCTATCTATAACGGTATAACCCTCTATAAAAAAAAAATAATAACATAATTTTACAATTTTATCCTTATAATCCCCATGAAATTAGTAAGTAGAATAATTAATAAAAATAAACTAATAATTAATCAATGGGGATTATAAGGATAAAATTAGTTTATTTTTATTGTAAAAATAAACTAATACCCACATACACGAACATAAATTTTCACCGAAACATAAAATAAGGACTCGGTTACAATTCAAATCGGCAAAAAAAATTACTGAGAATATTACTACAATTTCAAGAGTTCAAGTACAATACCCACATACACGAACAAAGAAAATACGATCCTACACTTGGGTAGGAGGAAATGGGTTATGTCTCTGACACTGTAAAATAAGTAATAAAAGAGGAAAAACATTTAAATTCAACAATCAAATCTCTCCAGAAAATATTTCTCTGCAAATTGATGATGAGAGTGATTCTCTTCGCTAGATAAGCTCTGAAACAATGTAGATCACGAGTAAGTTTAAATTAACATACATATCACAAGTTTGTGTGTGAATCTAATATGTATTGACACCGTTCAGCGTTAAAAAATAGGAAGACATGAAAAATAACATTAGAAATTCCTATATAAATGATGCCGTGAACAATTAGATTCACGAACAAACATGAAATATGTCCCTTCTTTCTTTCTCTCGGCTACGGCTGGAGATGCGCGCCTCCAGTTCTAGAGCTCCGGCAACCACTTTTGATTCTAATTTCTGGATTGGGATTATGTTTGGACGTAGAAAGAAGCATCGTGTGATTTGTTTTGTTGGGGCTACGCCATTCGCATTATAAAATTTTGGGCTATTAGGATAAGATAGTAAAATAATATTAAAATTTAATTATTATTTTTTATAGGAGGCTAATAGTGTTGGGGCTATGTATAAAATTGCCCTAATTAAAAATATGATCACAATTTAGGGGCACCACAATTTTACGGCAATTGAGAGTACTAAGTAGTACTCTATGTGTCCCGTTGTTATTGGCCTGTATTCTTTTTTGAGTTGTCTCATTATTCTTGTCATGTTTCATTTTTTGGTAATAATTAGGGGATGATTAGGGTCCAATTAATTTGTTATATACACCTTTCATCCTATTTTTCACCTCATTTCCTGTGTCATTTACTATTTCCTTTCTCTCTACCCACTTATTCCATTTTATTTCACAATTCACTCTGTCTACCCACTTTATTTCATTTTAAAAACTCTACTAAACATACCTTCTACTATTAATTGTTTTCTCCTTAAAGAGTAATTAATATTCCTAACCAAATGAGGAATACATACTAACAAATACAGTAGTTTACTTTTATTGCACATCCTTATAATTAATTAAGTAGATATTTCTTCCTCTCGTATCTCCCCGCTATAAATAGATTATGCATTTATCTCATCCAACAACAACAATGAAAACAGCTACCAAAGAAGAAATAATATATATTTTAAAAAAAAAAAAAACTCAAATAATGGAGCTCGAATTTTTGTGGGCGCTTCTCCTTGTTCTTTCATCCTACATCATCTTGGAGCAATATAAAAAAATAAAATACTTAGAGAGATACTCAAAATTGCCCCCGAGCCCGCCGAAGCTGCCGGTGATCGGCCACCTCCACCTCTTTCTGAAAGAGCTGCCCCAGCACGCACTGTGGCGCGTGGGCCGAAAATACGGCCCCGTGGCGCACGTGCAGCTCGGGGAAGTCTACTCCGTGGTGCTGTCGTCGGCGGAGGCGACGAAACAGGCCATGAAGGTACTGGACCCCGCCTGCGCCGACAGGTCTGACAGCATCGGGTCTAGCATCATGTGGTACGACAAGGAGGATATCTTCAGCCCTTACAACGAGCACTGGCGCCAGATGCGAAAGATCTGCGTTTCGGAGCTGCTCAGCCCGCAAAACGTCAGATCTTTCGAATCCATCAGGCAGGACGAGATGTCGCGTCTCGTCCTGTCCCTCCGGTCGGCGGCCGGCCAGGCCGTCGATTTCACGGAGAAGATATCTGCGTTCACGTGCGCCGTGGTGTGCAGAGCGGCGTTCGGCAGCGTCGTTATAAGGGACGGCCCGGAGCTGGTGGAGTTGGTGGAGACGGCATTGACCATGACGGCAGGGTTTGAGCTGGCCGATCTGTATCCTTCCTCCAAACTGCTGAATCTGCTGTGCTGGAATAAGCACAAGTTGTGGCGAATGCGCCGCCGTGTCGACGCCATTCTTAAGGAGATCGTCGAGGAGCATAGGCTGAAGAAGAGCGGTGAGTTTGGAGGTGAAGATATCATCGACGTTTTGCTTCGTATGCAGAAGGACACCAACCTCAAAGTTCCCATTACCAGCAATGCCATCAATGGTTTCGTTTTCGTAAGTTGACATATATATACTCTCTCCGACCCTAAAATTATGCATAATTTTCATTTTTCGTCTGTCCCCCAAAATTATACATAGTCCATTTTAGGAAATAACCCTTCCACTTATTACCCGTATAATGTAAGATCTCATTCCCACTTACATCTACTTTTTCTTCACTTACATCTCATTTTTCAGGATTTTCCTAAAACTCGTGCCCCAAAACTATACATAATTTTGGGGTCGGAGGGAGTATATTTTAATTTTATATATGTTGTTGCAGAGACAACCAAGCGATAATAGATCTTGTCTGTGAACAAAATGGTTCATATTTATATATATACGCTGAACAATGCATACTACATGTCACAGGACACGTTTTCGGCGGGAACTGAAACATCATCGGCGTCAGTGAATTGGGCGATGGCGGAACTGATGAGGAATCCGTCGGCGATGGCGAAGGCGCAGGCGGAGGTAAGAGAGAAGTTTAAGGGAAAGACGTACATAAGTGAGAGCGAGGTGCAAGAGCTTAAATACCTGAAATCAGTGGTGAAGGAGACTCTGAGGCTTCACCCTCCGTTCCCATTAATCCCGAGACAATGCAGAGAAGAATACGAGGTCAACGGCTACATAATTCCGGAGAAATCAAGAATCATGGTCAACGCGTGGTCCATTGGAAGGGATCCCCTGTATTGGGACGAGCCCGAGACGTTTCGGCCCGAAAGATTCTTTGATGTTCCGAGGGAGTTTACGGGAAATGATTTCGAGTTCATCCCGTTCGGAGTGGGAAGAAGAATCTGTCCCGGTTTGCATTTCGCGGTGGCAAATATTGAGCTTCCATTAATTCAGCTGCTCTATCACTTTGACTGGAAATTGCCACAAGGAATGAATCCAGGTGATATGGATATGAGGGAGACAGATGGACTTGCTGGAACAAGAAAGGATAATCTTTTATTGGTCCCCACGCCATACACTAATTAGTTAATAGTGGGCCAATGCATATGTCATACTTCATAAAACATCTAATACTATGATCAAATAAGCAAACACTTAGCTTTTCTATTTCATGTAATAAGCAAATATGCATTTTAGCTTTTCTATTTCATGTAATAAGCAAATATGCATTTGAGTATGGTTGATAAGGATGTAACTTTATATACATGAAAACTATTTAAATGCTCACACTCTTTATTCCGTTATTCTTGTCTTCTGCTTCCTTCGTACCACTAAATATTGTTCACCTTTGACGAGTACATGGATTAAGAAAGTAAATTGACTCAGTTGATGGAATGTAGTAAAACCAAATATGGGCTTAGTGGATTGTTGTGAGTAGAATAAAGTTAAAAGTAAAGTACAATGTGTGCGACCTACTTCTATAATGGATGAGCAAGTTTTTCTTAGGCACACATAAAAGAAAGTGAGCAACTATTTTATGGACGGAGGTTATTATTTTTATTGTCTCGTCGTCATTCTTGTCATGTTCATTTTTTCAGCTAAATTAAGGACTATTAAAGACCTATTTAAATTGCTAATGTGACTCTTATTTCTCATAACTACTCCACCTTTCACTATTTTTTTTCCTCATTTTTTGTGTCTTCTATTATTCACTCTCTCTGAGACACGGCCCAGACTCCTACGGGAGGCAGCAGTAGGGAATTTTCCGCAATGAGCGAAAGCTTGACGGAGCAATGCCGCGTGGAGGTAGAAGGCCCACGGGTCGTGAACTTCTTTTCCCGGAGAAGAAGCAATGACTGTATCTGGGGAATAAGCATTGGCTAACTCTGTGCCAGCAGCCGCGGTAAGACAGAGGATGGAGCATTGCTTTCAGCTTCGCTTTCATCTCTGAACTTCTGATAAACTTTTATTTTCGGCTAGCCCTCTCTCTCACTCACTTTTATTTCACTATATACACCCACTGTATGAATTATTTCATAATCTCAAGAATAAAATCCACTTTATTTCACTATTCGTATTCTATTAAGTATTTAATTAAAAACTTCACTGACACAGATTCTATCCCTAATTCATTTCTCCTTAATACTTGTGTCCAAAAAAAATAAGACAAGAACAATGGGAGGGATGGAGTAAATTGTTAATATGTGCAGTAGGTATATATAATTTGTAATGATGGATCATGGACTCTTTGCATACTGTTTTGTTAGGTATACCTATAAAGCATGTGCTAAATTTTGAAAAAAAAATCGCGATTCTGTGGAAATATATACCACGAGTTCCTTTGTGGCTAGGGTTTACTTTTAAGAAAATAACTCGTTTTCGAGAAACATATATGGAGAAATGTTGTCTCGACGTATAATATTGGAGCTCGCCAAAAAATAATTCAGTCCATTCGTGCATATAAGAAGATATTCTCTTCGTCCCGTTTAATTTGGCTTGTATTTTTCTACTTAACTTCGCCCGTTTCTTTTTACGGCAAAAATTTGGTCTCACTTACCCATCTAATTAAAAGGTACACTGAAAAACATTATCTCATCCAAAAAAAACCAGTCTATTATCAACAATAAAAAATTCCGCACAAAATGCACTAAACACATCTTTTATATTTAATCTCTCTTTTCATTAGTCTCCATGCCTAAAAGAACTAGATCAGCTTCAATGGGATAGAGGGAGTATCTTATACTGTATTTCATATTTGTCATCTTTTATGGAAAAGAAATCCTATGTTTTGCTTGCTTGCCGCATTAAAAGGTAAATCAAATAATTAACGAAACGCCGATTTGTGTTTTATACTTGCGTAAAAACTTAATAATTATTCATGTATGAAGAATCTCAACTCGAATCCTCTACTTTCTATCGTGTTTCATCATCTATTCCATTCGTTAGATTTTTGACATTTTGCAATTTGAAGATAATTATATACCGTATTTGGATGGAACAAATCCTAGTCAATGCCACATGATGTCGTTCAACCAATGAAAAAAAGTAGAGAATGAAACACGAAATTAGAGTAGAAAATCCGATTCGGAAGAATCCACCTAACTTACCTAAATTTTAAATAGAAAACATATTTAAATTAAACTCGAGCCTGAATAATCACGATAAAAAAAGATTTGAAAACGAAGGCGCAGGCGACTTGGAGTACTTAAATAAATAGACTGAACTCAATTTGGGAAAATATTAACTGATGTCACC
Source organism: Schizonepeta tenuifolia (assembly GCA_029490685.1). Classification (NCBI taxonomy): domain Eukaryota; kingdom Viridiplantae; phylum Streptophyta; class Magnoliopsida; order Lamiales; family Lamiaceae; genus Schizonepeta; species Schizonepeta tenuifolia. The sequence goes on along the minus strand of CM055957.1, from coordinate 98,384,093 downwards.
ACTTTCCTATTATTTGAAATTCTGTGTTATTTACGTAAAATATCGTTTTGCATGTTGTTTAAATTTCGATGGCCGTACACATGCAATAAGTTATCTTTATCATACGCCGCCTGCACTATTAAAATATTGTATTAGCATGGAAAATAGATATGGCTTTGTATCTATAGTTTACAGTTTTCGTAGCTAGCATTATAAGTCTTCGTCTTTGAAAATTTGAAGTTAGTTTCTGATTATAATAAACTTAGTTTTACGTATTTTCTCTCTCTATCATGAGCTAAGTTCATCTTCAACATGGTATCGAGCTTGAGTTTCTCTTCCCGATCGACGACTTGATTGTTGTTCTTCGATCTGCATTGCTTGAGTTTTGATCTGCGATTTTCGCGATCATACTTCATTTCTTTTATTCTCTGTCTTCATCTTATTCTTCGAGTTTTGCTTCCATGGCTACTGCTTCCTCTACACTGCAGCTCTCCCAAATCTAATATAGGATTTAAAATTATGTGGGGGGAGGGTGTTTCGAAATAGAGCAATATGTGAATTTACATTTTTGAAAATGTGAAAAATTATAGGTATGGAGGTTAGTAAATAAAAGAATTACCGGCAAAAAAGTCAAAAACAATACAAGAAAAATACAAATACATTACGCTTCATATATGACGTGATTTTCGACAAACTGTCACCTATGTGCGTTTTTTTAGGTTTATGACACTTGAATAAATAAACGGTCATTTATGAGCGCATCACCTAATTACCTAAAGATGACATTAGCTGTGAGAAATGTACTAGGTACCAATACTTGACTGTTTTGTTAAAATGTCATGTTTAAGTGTCATGTATAGGTTTAGCAGGAAAAAAAAAAATCGAAAATCAGACAAAATATCAAAAAATTGACCAAAGTATATGATTATATCCCCAAGTTGAATTCGTCGTGTCATGTATGCCCTTTATTCTAGTAGTAAAAATGGTATTTTTGTATGTTTTAAAATTGATGAACTTTTAAAAGAATTTAAGGGAAATAATTTCGATTTCATCTTTTTCGGAGCCGAAAGAAGATTCTATCCCGCTTCGAATTTAGAGGTGGCAAATGTTGAGATCTCATTGGCTCAGCTGCTCTACCACTTTGACTGGAAATTGCCACAAGGAATGAATCGTGCTAATTTGGACATGGTGAAACAAGAAAGAAAGAATGTTTTTTTCTTGGTGCCTAAACCCTACCTTCCTTCAAAGGGAAGGGGAAGGGAAAGGGAAAGCTCATCATAAATAATGCACTAATCATTTACTCTTTCACATAGAGAGTGCAGCCAAGTAATGTTTATTTATTTATTTATTTGTTTTTTTTTTTTTTTTAAGAAATTAACTGAATGTAAAGATCGTCTCACGGTGAAGTAATGTTTATTTTATCTCAATTTGGCTGTCTTTGTGAACTGCAGAAATTTGGGAAGGAAAAGAAAATCTCAGATTACTAAATTCCACAATTGCTACATCATGAACTGAAGGACATTTCTCTATTCAATCAATAATAACTTATGGCTTAATTAATTTAAAACTCATAAAAATGTGGTGTGCTAAACAAGTTCAACCACAAAGTTCTCTCGGTAAGAAAAAATTTGGGGTAAAATATTAGTACTATATTTCAACCACAAGTTCTCTCGCTAAAAAATTCACACACATGACACATAGTAATTACTGAGATTAAACTTTAATGATAATTTAATACATAGACATTTATTAACTATGATGTGGAGCTAAAAGAAGTATTATAAAACATATAAATACTACTATATTTATGGAAAATATACCATACATATAAATCAGTCCTAAGGCCAACCCTACTAATAATTATTTAATTAAATAAGAAACTAAGCGTTTCTACAAATAGCACAGTTTTTCTCTTCATAGACTCCTTATATATTAAAAAATTAAGAAAAATATTTATAGATATTACTATTAATAGATATGTGTATTTTATCTTTATAGCCCCCAAAATTAAATTATTAACAAACAGTAATTAATAACCTTTTCCAATAGTAATAACATTTTCCTCACCGTAATCACATCGCAACTATGTTGGATTGATTACTCCTTCTCAATGGAATTACAATATCTGTTTAGTTTATAGGTGGTATTGCTTTTCTCCGGCAAATTCGCCGTTTTTGGAATCTATGATTATTGCCACTATCAAGAATGACAATATATGTTACTTCAGAAGAATAATACAAAAAATAATAATACTCCATTTTTTATGATAATTTTAAAATCATAACGTTATTAATTTTTCATTATTAACTTCAACAGAATGTTATTATGTATGTCTAAAGAGTGTAAAAAAGGATGGACGTCAACAATCTAAAGTATAAAATTCCAAATAGGGAAATTCTATTCGGTCACATTGTGATCAACCACACGCATTAAAAAAAAAGGATAGTTAACCGTAAAAATAGAAATAGTCACATATTTCCTTAAGGTTTATGATTCTCCAATTAAGATATATTTTTATTTTCAAACTCCATTACCTTTTTTAACTTGTGTGGTTGGTCACCGTGTGGCCAAATAGCACTAGCCAACTTCTAAATATGTATGTTAAGCAAAAAAAAAGTTTAAATTAACTATGTTCCTCTATTTAAGACTGTGGTTACATTTTGATCAAATTATTTTGGGGGACACGTAATATATAGGTATTAGTATTATGCTTTTGATTTAAATTCTTCGAGAAGATAATAAGCTTGAAACCATTTTAGACATCATTTCTTACATTATAAATTCAACAAGTGAGAAACAATTTTAAAATTTGCGAAAGTCAATTAGGATAAAAAACTATTTAAGATATTTTACCATCTAGACATGTGGAAATTGTTACATCAAGGAAAACAACTTAACCTGTATAACAAATTACAAATTTGATACTCCCTAAATGGTTGCCATTTTTGTCATTTAAGTTTGTATACGAAATGGTTGCCACTTTTGCTACTCCACTCACATTTATTGTGGGATCCTTACTCCACTCATAATAATACTTACTATAATTCACTACTACCTACTATTTTCTTAAAATCTGTGTCGTCCAAAATATGGCAATCATTTCGTGGACGGAGGGTGTATTACTTTTGAAAACCGACAAATTTAGACAATCTTATAATTTCTGTTCAAATTCAAAATGTTTAAAAATTGTGTCAGGTTTATATTTTGACGTATGTTAATATGCGAGTATTAGGAGCTCCATTTTCTTTTCAGTTGAACCTATATTATTTTATCGCTATAGGACATATATAAAATTGATTAAGTTTATACGCCGTAAGTATACATCTAGAAAACAAATATGCTTTTATAATGAATAATGATAATTTTGTTATTCATTTTATGATTCTTAACATAATTTTATATTTAAAATATTAGTAGTGTATTTTTTTTACAATTACTCAACTTTGATTAAATGAGCTTGAGGAAATTTAAACAATTAAAATTGTTTTGCGAAACAATTGCGTAAAATTTTAGTCTGCTAACTAAATCTATTTTGGGTGTTTGGTTTGATGGATGTAATGGATAATTTTTCATAGGATTGTGTAAAATGTGATTATTTAGATTATTTAATCTTGTGTTTGGATCGTTTGATTGTGATGTAGGATAATTGAAGGTCTATATCGGTGTGTGTTGTTGTGTGCAATATTTTTGAATTTTTGCATCATGTATTAGATGATGATTACTAATCAAATTAAATTTGGGATGATAAGTTATCATCAAGTCGAATTATTGGAGCTCTGGCGTAGTCATATATTACGAGTTTTATCATTCAAAACAAACATGTGATTAGGTAGGATTATATTATCAATCACTTCTTATCAAGCAAACTAAACGCCACCGTAAGTATAGCTTGATGCACAATGCATGATCATTAGCTAGCTTAACTCAATGTTGGTAAAATATCATTTACCTTTGATCACATGCATGAATAATATGCTATATAAAAGTAGTATTAATATTAATAATATTGATGACTAATAATATTGCTGGTCGGCCACAGTGTGACCAAATAACATTACCCTTAGTTATATAGCAGCAATTGATGACTAATAATATTGCTGGTCGAATAGGGCCTTATCCTTTGCATAGTAATAATTGTAATTCTAATAATATTAACAATGATATGATAAGGTTATAAGTTATAACAAGACTTTTTTTAAAATAAAAATAAATTAATATACAGTTTCTTTGTTTTTTTTTCCTTTTTGGGCCGTACTTTGTCCTTTCATTTGGATAATATTTTCTGGTTTTGTTGTTGCAAATTTGATAGTCTTATTTAAATAAAATAAAGTTATGGAGCAGTTTTTGACCCACTACTCCACTAGGCTACTATTGTTGGTCAACTTTCCGCATCAAAATTGGGGCTAATCTTATTTTTATTTTCTTCGATTTTTTCTGTGCTTTTTCTTTTCCTGCCCCGTTTTAATTTATATTATTATTTCTCTTCAATCATTTAATGCTATTTATTAAAATACTATAAACTTAATTTAATTCACATTAAGTCGTACTACATGTTTTATCTTCTATTGGACCACTTTAAAGATTGTTAATACAATGTTAACTGCATTGTTGGTACCCTTAGCTTTCAGTAAACGACTTGAAAGACTGCATCGTGTAGTCCTTGAAAAGTACATACTAGTATGTAGCCTGTCGATCATCGACGAGAATTCACTATACCTATATCATTCGTGGACGGAGCGAGTTACATTTACCATTAACATACTGTAAAAAAAATCGCATTTGCTTTCCAAGTGAATTCATCAATAATTAATGAGATGAAAATGTGTTATTTGAGATATTATGGGAGCTTGATACATGCAAATTACTAAAATGAATTTGAGGCTTGAAATCGGCCATGGAAATCAGCCATATTTTTTAAAATACATGATTTACATGTTTATTTGCCAACCCAAAATTTGAACATAAGATTTAATCCAAAATGCCATAACTTTATGATGATTTTTTTTACTAAATATGAAATAAATATTGCCACCAGCTGATCATCTAACATTATAAATATACAGTAAAACCCTATAAATTAATAACGTTGGAACCATAAATTTTTTTGTTAATTTAGAGAAATATTAATATATCAATTAGCACCAAGAACTTGCTACATTGATCCGAAGTTGTGAAGTTTCAATTTTAATAATTATAATTGATATAGATCACGAGTAGAAATAATGTGTACGTACCTCTTTAATGTCTTTAATGTAATGAATTTAAAGAAATTTATGTATTTTAATTGAATATATTCATGCATCGATCAGTTTTAAATGCGAAAAAAGTATCGAATAAGACAATCATGCTTAATATTTTATTTCAGTTGAAGAACTCGACATTTAAATTTTAAATCCAATTAGAAAAGTTAGATATGTAATTCACTTAGATTTAAATTTAAATGGAGAACTTTACACCCTTTGTTTTGGAATGTAATTAGAAACTTAGAGATGAAATCCACTTAAACTTAAGTTCAAGAAAAGCAGATACCAATAAATTATATTGTAACAAATTGTTATAATATAATTGTAAGAATTATTAATTTATCGTATTGATGGGATCTATATACTTATAAAGGGATCTTAAAAAAATTATTATATTATTATCTTATTAAAATTGATGATTTTTTACAAGGGTTTGAGTCGATATCGGAGAGAGTTTATTAATTTATAAAAATTATAAAAGTTTTACTGTAAATTGAAATTTTAGATAAATAAAAAAGAAAAATTCCGGAAATGTCACATCGACAACGAAAATGAATATGGTGCTTTAAAATGTTTTTCCTATTAGGAATTGATTTTTGTTTCTTGAATGGGTTGGTTTTCTTTTTCTTATTTTTTTTTGCGATTTGGTCTACTGTACTTACATACAACATTTTAAATGCACATGAAAATAAATACTCCCTTTGTCCCGTTCAACTTGTTCTATTTTATTATTTTGGGTGTCCCGTTCAACTTATCTCATTTTCTTTTAATAAAATAATTAAGAAATCACTTTATTTACTTTATATCACTTCAAAACCACTTTATATCACTTTATGTCACTTCAAAAATACTTTATATCACTTTATCAATTAAAAATTAATTTATATCAATTTATTTACTACACTAAATACACCATTTATCATATAAACTCTTGTTCTTGGTATCCGTGCCGATCCCAAATGAGACAAGTTCAACGGGACGGAAGGAGTATTAAAATTAAAGTAAAGATATAAATATAAAATTTTCAGATAAACTTGACGAAAAATATGACATTCGGTCTGGGAAAAGAATTTGGGACTCTTAGGCCCCACTGGTGTATGATGGTCCCGATACCTCGAAACTAATGTGTATGATGGTCTCGATACGAGTTACTGGTGTATGAGGGGGGGAATACACCAGTTAGGATTTTAAAATTAAACTCTTGAAAATTACTTCAACCGAGTAAAAAGACTCAGTTGGAATCTCACAGCTGAGTAAGCAACCTCAGCTGGAAGAGTGATGCTGTGCGGAATGTGGTGGAAATTAAACTCGTAAAACAACTCACGCCTTTTTGCACGGTTGGTCAAAAACCAAAACAGTTGAGAATGCACAGATGCAGATTGTATGTTGGTTAGTCAATCAATTGAGAATGCAAGAAATAACTGAATAAAGAAAAACAAGCTCACAGAGAATTAACGTGGTTCGGAGAGAACTCCTACGTCCACGGGGAGTTGTGAGTCCACACAACTCTGTCCAAGTTCTTTTGGACAAACCACTCAGCTTACGCGGGCTGAGCAACCGTTATGGATAAGTTTGCGGGTACTTATCAACCTTACAGTTTAGTTTTCGGGTACTAAACAACCTATCTACTCGGTTGCAGGAAGAGTAGGATCCTAAACCTTTTCAGGTGAAAGAAAATGGGGTTTCAACTAAAAGCTCGAACACGAAGTGAGCTATGATCTAACTCTCTACGAACTCTCACTAAGTGATGTTCTCAAGGTTCGATCTAAAGACACAAAAACTAACTAACTCTATAACTCACAACAAGTGATGTTCTAAAAGATTAAATTCAGTTCAGCTCGTGAAGAATATTGCTCTTTCTTTCGCTCTCTGGTTTCTTCTCGCGCGTGTGTCTTGTAATGAAGGCCTCTATTTATAGGCGGAGAGTATCAACTAGCCGTTGGAGGAGCTGTTGATCTCTGTTCTTTGAAAGCGATGGCTTGTCTCTCATCTCTGCAGACTTTCCCGATATGGCATCTGTGCTCTTCTGCTTTCCATCTGAGATAGCCTTGTGTTGGGCCAAATGGGGTAATAACTGAACGGTCAAACCCTTACGTGACTTTCTTTTTGAAATTCAAATCTTAACAACAGACTTCCAACAAGGAGTGGTCGGTTAAGACTTTCGATCTTCAACTAACTTGTTCTTCAGCCGATGTTCTATCTGACAACTAAGAGTTGAACTCTCAACTGACTTCATCTTCAAGTTGTTGATCTTCTTGGTTGAGTTCTACAACTGATGTTCTGAAACTGAACACGTTGTCTTTCTTGTATCTGATCAGTTGGGTTCGAACGCTCAGATGGCTTCCTTTCATCTGATGTTCTCTTCCTCTTTACTGCTTCTCATCTGATGAACGCTCAGTTGTTTTCCTTACAATTGATGTTCTGTCCGAGTGATGCCTTGTTGCCATCTTCAGCTGGAGACCTGTAAAGATAAAATCTTAACAATGCTCAAACATCGAGCCTACCCACTAACATTAGGTTTTGGCAACATCTACTCGGTTGGGGTCAGTTGGTTTTGGAATTAATCAAAACTCTTACTAATAAATTTCCCAACAGTGTAGTTTTTATACTGCAATTGTGGTGCAAACCAATTTAATTTAACAAATTAATTAATTGGTCAAATATATAGTATTATTTTTGCTTTAGAAATTAATGTAATCGGCTATTAGGTTGTTGAGTTAGCGCAACTAAACAATTAAAGAATTGTTCAATATTAAGTTGTTGAATTATAATTGTTGAATCTTTAATTGCAATAGTGATTTATCAAGACTAATTAATTGCACGTCAGAGAAATCCGAAGATCCAAATGACTGACTTCTACATAAGTATTATCCCCTTAAAATATGTTATGTATTGTATATAACTTTAATTTTAAGTCATACAAACCTCCATTCAGTATTCATATTTATCTTAAATTATTATTTTGAACATTTTAATTAATATATTCCTACTTTAATTTAATAATTTGTTATTTGTTATATAAGGAGCAAATATTACTTGAATCATACTTTTTCATTAATAAGTACTATCATGAGCTTTTACCTTAAAAAAAATCAATGCAAAGATTTAATAGTAATGCTTAGTACGATTTTTCTTAAAGTTCATAAACTAATAAATGCCAAACTATTTATTTGGCTATTATTATTCTTTCTAATTAAATAAGAAAATAATATGGTCATATGAAGCCATGCCCTTAATTTGAAATTCTTCGTTAATTTAAGTTAGTGAGTTTTAGATCAAGTGGTTTAAAGGTTGTAAATGGTTTTGGCATCATCAAAAAGGGGGAAATTGTTGGGAAATTTATTAGTATGAGTTTTGATGAATTCCAAAACCAACTGACCCCAACCGAGTAGATGTTGCCAGTTCCTTTTGTTAGCTGTTAGGCTCGCTGTTTGAGCAATGTTAAGATTTCATCTTACAGATCTCCAGCTGAAGACGGCAACAAAGCAACACTCGGATACAAACCCGGATGAAAAATCGGATGAGGAACATCAGTTACAAGACTGCCTGTTAAGAGAGCTATGCTTTTTGACAGCTGAGAGTTCAAGCCAACTGTTCAGTTGGAACATCAGCAATAGAATGCCATCCGATAAAGAGAATGTTTCAAGAAGGGGGAAGTTATAAAGAAGTCTCAACATGAAGTTCAAAGTCAGCTGAGAGTTCAACGGTTCAGACAGAACATCAGCTGAAGACCACTCAGATAAAGATCAAAACTTTCAACCGACTAACCGATGTTGACTGTCAGAAAGGTTTGAATTTGAATTTCAAAAGGAAGTCACATGAGGGTTTGACCGTTCAGTCATTACCCTATTTGGCCCAACACAAGGATGTCTCAGATGGAAAGCAGAAGAACTCAGATGCCATATCGGGAAAGTCTGCAAAGATGAGAGACAAGCCATCGCTTTCAACGATCAGAGATCAACAGCTCCTCCAACGGCTAGTTGATACTCCCCGCCTATAAATAGAGGCCCTCATTCATTCGAAGAGGATGATAAGACACACGCGAGAAGAAATCTGAGAGCAAATAGAAAAGAGCAATATTCTTCACGAACTGAACTGAATCTCCTAGAACATCACTAGTTGAGGGTTCTAGAGTTAGATAGTTTTCTTTTGTATCTTTAGATCGAACCTTGAGAACATTACTTAGTGAGAGTTCGTATAGAGTTAGATCTTAGCTCGCTTCACGCTAGAGCTTTTAGTTGGAAACCCACTTTCTTTCACCTGAAAAGGTTTAGGATTCTACTCTTCCTGTAATTGAGTAGTCAGGTTGTTAAGTACCCGTAAACTTAACTATAAAGGTTGATAAGTACCCGCAAACTTATCCTTAACAGTTGCTCAGCCCGCGTAAGCTGAGTGGTTTGTCCAGAAGAACTTGGACAGAGTTGTGTGGACTCACAACTCCCCGTGGACGTAGGAGGGTTATCTCCGAACCACGTTAAATTCTGTGTGTCTGTGTTTATTTCTGTTCAGTTACTTTTAGCATCTTTCAACTGACCAAACTAACCGGCATACAAACTGCATATTTGCATATTCAACTGTTTTGGTTTTTGACCAACCAAGCATAAAAGCGTGAGTCGTTATAACGAGTTTATTTTCCACCACTTTCCGCACCACACAACTCTTTCAGCTGAGGTTGCTTACTCAGCTGTGAGATTGCAACTGAGTGTTTTTACTCGATTGAAGTATTTTTCAGGGTTAAGTTTTAAAATCCTAACTGGTGTATTCTCCCCCCCCTCCATACACCAGTAACTCGTTTCGGGACCATCAAGTGGTATCAGAGCAGTGGTTCAAAAGACTGTTGACTCTGTTTCACAAGGTGTGAATTCGAGAAATTTTCTTCAGTGGTCAACTGAACAGATCTTTTCACGCTGGTGCATATTTGCTTGCATATTTGTTCTGTTTGTTGTGTGCAGATGGACGTCAAGGACAAGATCGTCGTCATGTTCTCAGTAGTCAATTATACATCATGGAGAACACGGATGAAGAAGATCCTACTTTCGAAGCATCATAGGATGCAACAAGTTCTCTCTTCCGGACCGATCGTCATCAAAGAAAGAATAGCTCGCACTCCCACAAATCCTAACGATGGAGATACAGTGGTGGAGTATGTGGAGAAACAGCCAGAAGACTACACTCCAGAGGAGGCCAAGGTGAGCCAGTTGGATATCTGGGCTCAGAGCACAATAATGTCCACAGTTGGTCAAGATTATCTGCCTTGGATAGAGGAGTGTGAGACTGCAAAAGAGATGTGGGACATCCTGGCATCGCTGAGTGAAGGAAGCGACGAGACAAAGGAAAACAAGTTCTCACATGCATGTCAAGATTTCGACAACTTCAGTCTGCGACCTGATGAGACCATCGATCAGCTAGAGCTCCGGTTTATGGACATCATCAGAAGAATCCAGTCCATCCGAAGAGGAAAATACACACTAAGAGAAATCAATCTCAAAGTGTTGCAAGCTCTACCGGCTGAGTGGGATACTTTCACCAATATCCACGAAAGCCGAGCTGACCTTGGTGAAATGGGAACTGAAAGATTGTTCTCAATCTTAAAAGGAAATGAGTATAAGGTCAACAGGAGGAGATCTCAGTCCTCAGGTCAGACGAGTAGAATTGAGGATGTTGGCTCAGCCTCAAAGTCAGTTGCTCTCCGAGCTGACTACTCGAAATCGAGATCATCGAGACCAACCATATCGGCTGACACGACTGCAAAGGAGCCAAGTAGAGAGGAACTGCAACAGAACATTGCAGCTCTGTCAAAGAAGCTAGCCGACATGGACACTCGGTTCGGGAAATACAAATGATTCTACAAATCAAACCGAACTTGAGACAGCTCAAAGCCTGTCACCAACGGTTGCTTTGAATGCGGAAAGGAAGGTCATTTCAAGGCTGACTGCCCAGATCTATCAAAGAAAGAGAGAGATGCATTAAGGGCCAAACAAGCTGGAAAGAACAAGGCCATGGTTGCAGAAGAAGCAGCTGACGATATGGATATCTTCACCGACACCGAAGATGAAGATGAGCTGACTTCTACCAACAATGTCATCAGTCAGGATCAATGCCTCATGGCACTTGGAACCAACCAAGATGATATTGAGGTACATGAGAAACAGCTGAGGAAGAAGAAGGCGTCGGCTACAATGTGGGTGATGGATAGTGGATGCTCGAAACACATGACAAATCTGAAGGATTTGCTTGGAAGTTTCGTGGAAATAGAAGGACCCTCAGTTACTTTTGGTGATAACTCAAAAGGTTACACCAGAGGTTACGGTACCCTTGAAACCAATCATGTTTCAATTTCTAATGTCTCTTATGTTGATGGATTGAAGCATAACTTGCTCTCCATCAACCAATTCTGTGATAATGGTTTCTCTGTCAAGTTTGATGCACAGGGTTGCAGGGTTAAAGATGTCGGATCAAAGCAGGTGATATTGTTGGGAAATCGATCACCAACAGGGAATGTCTATTACGCTGACTGGAACAGCAGCCTCCCTGACACCTGCCTGTTATCAAAGAGTAGTTCTGATGTGAGCTGGCTGTGGCACAGAAGACTTAACCATCTGAACTTCAAGACGATGAACCGACTCGCCAGACAAGAACATGCAAGAGGCATACCTAACCGAGTGTTTTCAACAACACACATTTGCAGTGCATGCCAGCTGGGAAAGCTCGCTAGATCCTTCTTCCGGTTGAAGTCAACTCCCTCAACCGACCGAGTGTTACAGCTGATCCATATGGATCTCTTCGGGCCAGTTACATCAAAGAGCATAAATGGCAACGAATATACGCTGGTTGTAACTGATGATTACTCGAGGTACACGTGGACCATCTTCATGCGCCACAAGAGTGAAACCCGAGATGAGCTGCCCAAGTTGATGGATCGGATATCGAACCAACAAGAGATGAAAATCATTTCTATCCGATCAGATCGTGGAACTGAGTTTCTAAATGAAACCATCATCGAGTATTGCGAGAAGAATGGAATTACCCATCAGACATCAACCGCGCGTACTCCACAACATAATGGAGTAGCTGAGCGAAGGAACAGAACGCTGAAGGATGCAGCCACATCCATGTTAGCCAGCTCAGCTCTGCCAAAGAGATTTTGGGCTGAAGCGATCAACACTGCATGCTACACTCAGAACCGGTCTCTTCTAACCAAGCGGTTGGGAAAGACACCATATGAGCTATGGAGACGCAGAAAGCCAGATATTTCTTATTTTCGCGTCTTTGGTTCTAAGTGTTATATTCACAACAATGGGAAGACTCAGTTGAAAACTTTTGATGCCAAAGCTTCAAAGGGCATATTTCTTGGATATGCTGCTCGAATCAAGGCATACAGAGTTTTCAACAACAGTTCTCGTGTTGTGGAAATAACACCTCATGTTAGTTTTAATGAATCTACCTTTGAGTGCAGGGAACAGGTTAAAGGACAACAAGCAGATCCAGCTATTTCACCAGTCCTCAACAGATCGCAAGCTCTAAGGGAAAAGAACCTAGCTGAACCACTGGTTTGGGCAACTGAGAATGAGGATCCATACTCCTCTGAAGATGAATGCGAAGACCCCAGCTCATCCCAAGGGGGAACTTCAGCTGATGCTCCTCCAACTGCATCAGCATCCGAAGCCCAACCGAATCCAGTTCAAACTAATGTTAATGTTGAGGATCCAGACTCAACAACTGATCAATCACCAGCTATGAAGACTCCTACTCAGTCTTCAGAACAGCCACAGTTGGAAGAAGAAGGAAGACGCAACCGAAGATGGTATGAAGTCCATTCCACTGACAACATCATCGGCGATCCAATCGAGGGTGTGCGTACAAGGAGCCGAGTTGCAAATCCAGAATTAACTGAAGAAAACTCCAACACTTATGCTCAATATGCTGAGGAGTTGGCAGTTCTAGAGGAGTTCGAGCAAGCTGGAGATGTTGCCATGATTTCTTGCTTCGTAGCTGATGTACCAGAACCGAAGAATGTTGAGGAAGCTCTCAACTGTGCCATTGGATTGAAGCGGAAGCTCTCAAGGTGATTGGATTGAAGTGGATTTTCAAAAACAAGAGACACGCCATTGGATTCATTGTGAGGAATAAAGCTAGGTTGGTAGCTCAAGGATACTGCCAACAAGAAGGAATCGACTTTGAAGACTCTTTCGCGCCAGTTGCAAGGCTGGAAGCCATCCGAATCTTTCTAGCTTATGCCGCACATCACAAGTTTAAAGTGTATCAGATGGATGTGAAGTGTGCATTCCTCAACGGAGATATCAAGGAAGATGTATATGTTGAACAGCCTCTAGGTTTTGAGACTGGAGAGGGAAGAGTGTACAAGTTGAAGAAAGCTATCTATGGTCTAAAGCAAGCGCCAAGGGCCTAGTATGATACTCTTTGTGGTTTTCTACTGAACTCGGGATTCAAACGAGGATCAGTTGACAAAACCCTGTTCACCATCAAAGTTGGAGTAGATATACTTGTTGTGAAAATCTATGTGGATGACATCATATTCGGTTCCAAGTCAGAAGAGTTGTGCAAGAAATTCTCAGATCTCATGAAGGAGAAGTTCGAGATGTCGATGATGGGCGAGATGAATTATTTCCTTGGGTTACAAGTGAAGCAGTCACCAGAAGGGATTTTCATCAATCAATCTAAGTATACAAAGGAGCTCATCACCAAGTTCGGATTGCAAACAAGTAAGACAACAAGGATCCCGATGAATACTAACTGGAAGATCGAACCCGGAGCTGAGGGAAAGCTCGTGGATGCCAGCAAGTATAGAGGGATCATCGGTTCTTTGCTATATCTAACTGCAAGCCGGCCAGACATATCATACGCAGTTGGAGTATGTGCTCGATTCCAAGTTCAACCAAGAGAAGCACACATGTTGGCAACGAAGAACATCATCAAGTATCTGAAGGGAATTGTTGATGTTGGATTGTGGTATCCAACTGACGACAATATCCAGCTGACCGGATACTCAGATGCGGACCTTGCAGGAGATCGGTTGGACAGAAAGTCTACCTCTGGACACTGTCAATTCATGGGAAGCAAGCTGGTTTCATGGTTCTCCAAGAAACAAGCATGTGTTGCTACATCTACAACCGAGTCAGAGTATATGGCTGCCGGAAGCTGTTGCATGCAAGTGTTGTGGCTGAAGCAACAACTGAGAGACTATGAAGTCGCAACTGGACAGGTTCCAATTCATTGTGATAGCTCGAGTGCCATAGCTATCTCACTAAATCCTGTTCACCACTCTCGGACAAAGCATATCGACATTCGTCATCATTTCATCCGAGATCATATTGAGAAGAAGGATGTGTCCATGGAGAAGATCCCAACTGAAATTCAGAGAGCTGACATCTTCACCAAACCTCTTCCTGAAGCCCGGTTCAAGATGTTATGTGATCTTCTTGGACTGTTGGATCCATCAGATGAAGAGTCATCTGAGCTGAAGAAGATCCATCCGAGCTGAAAAGTCATCCGAGCTGAAGAGTCAGATATCCATCTGAGGGGGAAGCTCAGATGAAGGGGGAATTTCAGATGCGGATTGCCAACCGAAGACATCAAACGTCAGCTGAACAGACGAACTCGAGTCAGCTGATGGTATGCGGCAACTGAGGAACTCAACTGATGAACACAGCTGATTCAGACATCAGCTGGCACGTATCATTTATGACTGAAGGAGTTATGATATTAAATGAGAATGTTTGAAATAAATTCAAACATTCCTGAACATGTCAGCTAAACTAAACAAGCCATCATATCGTATTTAATGTAAAGTCTGGCTGAACTCCTATAGCCTTACTTTATAGTGCGACTGGGCTGACACGTTAAACTATTCACCTTCTCACTCGCGCGTGGAGCGTCAGTCAAAATTACCCAACAGTCGCGTAATCTCAGCCGTTGATGGATTCGCGCTATTTAACCCCAGCCGTTGATCTCATCCGAGTCAAATACCTTTATAAGGCGGCAAATTAGGAAGTGATCCTTACCTTCTCTTTTCGTGCATATCTTTACTAACTATTCATCATCTTCTCCGAATTTGTCTCACCATTTCTAGTAACACATTTTCTTTCTTCTTTGCATATATATATTCTGAGATGGCACCTAAATCAAAAGCTTCAAAGAAGATGGTCTCCGCAGAACCAACTACATTCCAGGAATCCTTCGACATGATGATGTCAAAGATTCATTTCGAACAAATTCTTTCCAGGGATGCCCTGATCTCGCCGGAACTTGCTCCAGTCGCTGCCATTCTTTCCAACCACAGTCTGCTCGACTGGGCAACCCTCTCTCCATCCAAGCTGCTCAGGAAGCAGGTCGCACATTTCTACAGGAATCTGCAACGCGATGCAGACCTGGGCCTTGTCACGACCATCCCGTGCAAGCAACGAAATAGCACTTCCCGTTCGATGGAAGACACCGCCGTCAAAATCAGAGTGTCCAAGGAACTGGAGAAGATCATCCCCAGAAATCGTGAAGCCATAGAAGTGATGGGGAATTTCACGGACAAGGAAGCTGATGCATTCCTGTAAACAATCCTTCTTGTCCCCGAACAATTGAAGGGGAGTATGCAGAGGACAAAACTGAAGCCGGAGCACCGACTGCTGTTTGACGTCATTTCAAAGTGCGCCTTCGTGTACGGAGGAGCGTTCGGTGATATTAGCAGACCGAAGCTCAAGCAGCAGAAGGCCCTGGAGGAACACCACAAAATCGACTGGCTGGGCTATCTTGAAAGCCAGCTGTTGATGGAGAAGCTGAAAATATCTGAGACAGTGACTGAGTCCGGGGAGCAGCTGTTGAGTGTCAAGGGACAGAAGCTGATATGGGAAGGGAGTGAGGACCCTCCGTTCAGCAAGCTGATGTTGTTCCCTACAGCCAAAAAGGCTAAGGATGTTGTGGACGCAGTCTACACACCCAAGGGAGCCTCCAAGCCAGCTGTGGAGTCGGCCTCAGCAGCTCGCCGCCCTTCAAGGTCCAAGCCTGCAAAGCGCCAGCTGGAGGAGGTGGCTGAGGAAGAGGAAGATGAAGAAGAAGAAGAGGAGGAACCTCTCCAGAAAAGGCCCAGAATCAGATTTATCCAGCCAGCCGCTCAACCGGCTGCATCTGGCCCCGTGATGGACACACCAGCTGAGAAGTCAACCGAGTCTAGCCAGTCGGTTGATGCAACTGCGTTGGTGCTTTAACCCCGCCAGCAAGAGGCACTGGCTGAAGAAAAGGAGATCAATATGGAGGAATCCAGCTCCTCCTCAGATGACTCTTCTTCATCTGAGGAGTCCCACGACAGTCCACCAACTGGAGCTGATGCCAGTCAGGTAATCCCACCTGTGTCTGAGGAAACACTTGAGCCAGCCCACTCACCACCCAAAGAGGATCCAGTTCTCTCAACTGGTCCTCAGTCAGATATCCCGAGCCTCTCGCTCGATGCCGACGTTGAGACCGTTTCTTTGACCAACGTCGATGACACCCTCGAACCCATTGCCTTCGATATAGACCCCCCACATATTGATGAAGAAGCCAACCGCCAGGCGATCTTGGCTGAGTACGAAGGCAGGTTAAACTATTGCTTTCGCAAGCTGATAGGCATGTTCCCCGAGGCCAACTCAATGCCCATCTTCGCCATGTTCGGGACGGAACTGCTCTATCAGTTCAGTGTGATTTTCAGCTACTAGTACGTTAAGGAGGAAACCCTCAGAATCCATGGTTGGGACAGATTGAAGGTTGAAGAATCCAACCTGAGGGTGTACTTTGACTACCAGAATCTGGAGGTAGCCTACAACCAGAAGGTGGCTGTGCTCCGTCGTCGTCTGGATAAGAGCCTTCAAGAAGGGACAGACACCAGGGAGCTGTGCGACAATCCTGGAGCTGTTCAATTTCTTGACCATATGTTGGCCAAGAATGCCAACTACATGGAGGATGTCGACGCAGCTGAAGAGGCGGCCAAGAGGGAAGAAGAAAATCTAAAACAATACCTGGCCAGCCGATCTGCCCTGGTTGTCGTGGATACAACTGCCCAGCCACAACAACAACAACTGCCTGGACCCTCTGATCAGCCAGCACTCTCAACAGATGCTATCTGTGAGCTGATCTCTGAGAGGGTCAACCAGCTGAGGCAGGAGCTGTTGTCCAAGATCAAGCTCAACAAGGAGGAGGACGCTGACCGGATGAATCAGCTGGTGGTAGAGAATGCGAGCTTGAACAATCAGCTGGAACAACTCTCCTCCTCCCTACAGCAAAAGCTCGAAGACCTCTCCACTTCTACCAGCTCGGAGGTCAAGGATCTGAAGAAGGCGGTTCAGGGACTCAGCTCGGACTTCAACGTCTTCAAGTCCGTTGCTGAATCTGATCTGGCAAAGTCCCAGCAGACTCAAGACCAGGAGTGGATGTCTCAGTTCGAAAATTTCTGAGCTGAGTTCGTCACCCTCCACAAAGAGGTCTCTGCGACCTTTGCAGCCTTGCAGAAAGCCGAGCAAGAACGCCAGGACCTGGAGCTGGCCAAGAAGGTGGAAGAGAAGGATGCTATGGACGAACTCTTCACCTGAGTTGAACAAGCTGAGGCCAAGCTGACCTCCCTGGATGGCACTCTTGCTACCCTTTTGGATGATGCCAAAAAGGGGGAAGACAAGGAGCCAGCAGCTGTTGCTGGAAAGGGGAATGATGTTCTTCAGCAGGGGGAAGAAGGAGTGCAAGCTGGAATTGACAATGTCCACAAAACTTCCAAGCAAATCCTTCAAATTTGTCATGTGTTTCGAGCATCCACTATCCATCACCCACATTGTAGCCGACGTCTTCTTTTTCCTCAACTGTTTCTCCTGTACCTCAATGTCATCTTGGTTGGTTCCAAGTGCCATGAGGCATTGATCCTGACTGATGACGTTGTTGGTAGAAGTCAGCTCATCTTCATCTTCGGAGTCAGTGAAGATATCCATATCGTCAGCTGCTTCTTCTGCAACCATGGCCTTGTTCTTTCCAGCTTGTTTGGCCCTTAATGCATCTCTCTCTTTCTTTGATAGATCTGGGTAGTCAGCCTTGAAATGACCTTCCTTTCCGCATTCAAAGCAACCGTTGGTGACAGGCTTTGAGTTGTCTCGAGTTCGGTTTGATTTGTAGAATCGTTTGTATTTCTCGAACCGAGTGTCCATGTCGGCTAGCTTCTTTGACAGAGCTACAATGTTCTGTTGCAGTTCCTCTCTGCTTGGCTCCTTTGCAGTCGTGTCAGCCGATCTGGTTGGCCTCGATGATCTCGATTTCGAGTAGTCAGCTCGGAGAGCAACTGACTTTGAGGCTGAGCCAACATCCTCAATTCTACTCGTCTGACCTGAGGACTGAGATCTCCTCCTGTTGACCTTATACTCATTTCCTTTTAAGATTGAGAACAATCTTTCAGTTCCCATTTCACCAAGGTCAGCTCGGCTTTCGTGGATATTGGTGAAAGTATCCCACTCAACCGGTAGAGCTTGCAACACTTTGAGATTGATTTCTCTTAGTGTATATTTTCCTCTTCGGATGGACTGGATTCTTCTGATGATGTCCATAAACCGGAGCTCTAGCTGATCGATGGTCTCATCAGGTCGCAGACTGAAGTTGTCGAAATCTTGACATGCATGTGAGAACTTGTTTTCCTTTGTCTCGTCGCTTCCTTCACTCAGCGATGCCAGGATGTCCCACATCTCTTTTGCAGTCTCACACTCCTCTATCCAAGGCAGATATCCTTGTCCAACTGTGGACATTATTGTGCTCTGAGCCTAGATATCCAACTGGCTCACCTTGGCCTCCTCTGGAGTGTAGTCTTCTGGCTGTTTCTCCACATACTCCACCACTGTATCTCCATCGTTAGGATTTGTGGGAGTGCGAGCTATTCTTTCTTTGATGACGATCGGTCCGGAAGAGAGAACTTGTTGCATCCTATGATGCTTTGAAAGTAGGAACTTCTTCATCCGTGTTCTCCATGATGTATAATTGACTACTGAGAACATGACAACGATCTTGTCCTTGACGTCCATCTGCACAAAACAAACAGAACAAATATGCAAGCAAATATGCACTAGCGTGAAAAGATCTGTTCAGTTGACCACTGAAGAAAATTTCTCGAATTCACACCTTGTGAAACAGAGTCAGCAGTCTTTTGAACCACTGCTCTGATACCACTTGATGGTCCCGAAACGAGTTACTGGTGTATGGGGGGGGGGGGGGGAATACACCAGTTAGGATTTTAAAACTTAACCCTGAAAAATACTTCAACCGAGTAAAAACACTCAATTGCAATCTCACAGCTGAGTAAGCAACCTCAGCTGAAAGAGTTGTGTGGTGCGGAAAGTGGTGAAAAATAAACTCGTTATAACGACTCACGCTTTTATGCTTGGTTGGTCAAAAACCAAAACAGTTGAATATGCAAATATGCAGTTTTTATGCCGGTTAGTTTGGTCAGTTGAAAGATGCTAAAAGTAACTGAATAGAAATAAACACAGACACATAGAATTTAACGTGGTTCGGAGATAACCCTCCTACGTCCACGGGGAGTTGTGAGTCCACACAACTCTGTCCAAGTTCTTCTGGACAAACCACTCAGCTTACGCGGGCTGAGCAACTGTTAAGGATAAGTTTGCGGGTACTTATCAACTTTTACAGTTAAGTTTACGGGTACTTAACAACCTGACTGCTCAATTACAGGAAGAGTAGAATCCTAAACCATTTCAGGTGAAAGAAAGTGGGTTTCCAACTAAAAGCTCTAGCGTGAAGCGAGCTAAGATCTAACTCTATACGAACTCTCACTAAGTGATGTTCTCAAGGTTCGATCTAAAGACACAAAAGAAAACTATCTAACTCTAGAACCCTCAACTAGTGATGTTCTAGGAGATTCAGTTCAGTTCGTGAAGAATATTGCTCTTTTCTATTTGCTCTCAGATTTCTTCTCGTGTGTGTCTTATCATCCTCTTCGAATGAATGAGGGCCTCTATTTATAGGCGGGGAGTATCAACTAGCCGTTGGAGGAGCTGTTGATCTCTGATCGTTGAAAGCGATGGCTTGTCTCTCATCTCTGCAGACTTTCCCGATATGGCATCTGAGTTCTTCTGCTTTCCATCTGAGACATCCTTGTGTTGGGCCAAATGGGGTAATGACTGAACGGTCAAACCCTCATGTGACTTCCTTTTGAAATTCAAATTCAAACCTTTCTGACAGTCAACATCGGTTAGTCGGTTGAAAGTTTTGATCTTTATCTGAGTGGTCTTCAGCTGATGTTCTGTCTGAACCGTTGAACTCTCAGCTGACTTTGAACTTCATGTTGAGACTTCTTTATAACTTCCCCCTTCTTGAAACATTCTCTTTATCGGATGGCATTCTATAGCTGATGTTCCAACTGAACAGTTGGCTTGAACTCTCAGCTGTCAAAATGCATAGCTCTCTTAACATGCAGTCTTGTAACTGATGTTCCTCATCCGATTTTTCATCCGGGGTTGTATCCGAGTGTTGCTTTGTTGCCGTCTTCAGCTGGAGATCTGTAAGATGAAATCTTAACATTGCTCAAACAGCGAGCCTAACAGCTAACAAAAGGAACTGGCAACATCTACTCGGTTGGGGTCAGTTGGTTTTGGAATTCATCAAAACTCATACTAATAAATTTCCCAACAATTTCCCCCTTTTTGATGATGCCAAAACCATTTACAACCTTTAAACCACTTGATCTAAAACTCACTAACTTAAATTAACGAAGAATTTCAAATTAAGGGCATGGCTTCATATGACCATATTATTTTCTTATTTAATTAGAAAGAATAATAATAGCCAAATAAATAGTTTGGCATTTATTAGTTTATGTAAGAAAAATCGTACTAAGCATTACTATTAAATCTTTGCATTGATTTTTTTTAAGGTAGAAGCTCATGATAGTACTTATTAATGAAAAAGTATGATTCAAGTAATATTTGCTCCTTATATAACAAATAACAAATTATTAAATTAAAGTAGGAATATACGAATTAAAATGTTCAAAATAATAATTTAAGATAAATATGAATACTGAATGGAGGTTTATATGACTTAAAATTAAAGTTATATACAATACATAACATATTTTAAGGGGATAATACTTATGTAGAAGTCAGTCATTTGGATCTTCGGATTTCTCTGACGTGCAATTAATTAGTCTTGATAAATCACTATTGCAATTAAAGATTCAACAATTATAATTCAACAACTTAATATTGAACAATTCTTTAATTGTTTAGTTGCGCTAACTCAACAACCTAATAGCCGATTACATTAATTTCTAAAGCAAAAATAATACTATATATTTGACCAATTAATTAATTTGTTAAATTAAATTGGTTTGCACCACAATTGCAGTATAAAAATTACACTGTTGGAAAATTTATTAGTAAGAGTTTTGATGAATTCCAAAATCAACTGACCCTAACCGAGTAGATGTTGCCAGAACCTAATGTTAGTGGGTAGGCTCGCTGTTTGAGCATTGTTAAGATTTTATCTTTACAGGTCTCCAGCTGAAGATAGCAACAAGGCATCACTCGGACAGAACATCAGTTGTAAGGAAAACAACTGAGCGTTCATCAGATGAGAAGCAGTAAAGAGGAAGAGAACATCAGATGAAAGGAAGCCATCTGAGTGTTCGAACCCAACTGATCAGATACAAGGAAGACAACGTGTTCAGTTTCAGAACATCAGTTGTAGAACTCAACCAAGAAGATCAACAGCTTGAAGATGAAGTCAGCTGAGAGTTCAACTGTTAGTTGTCAGATAGAACATCGGCTGAAGAACAAGTTAGTTGTTAAGATTTGAATTTCAAAAAGGAAGTCACGTGAGGGTTTGACCGTTCAGTCATTACCCCATTTGGCCCAACACAAGGCTATCTCAGATGGAAAGCAGAAGAGCACAGATGCCATATCGGGAAAGTCTGCAGAGATGAGAGACAAGCCATCGCTTTCAAAGAACAGAGATCAACAGCTCCTCCAACGGCTAGTTGATACTCTCCGCCTATAAATAGAGGCCTTCATTACAAGACACACGCGCGAGAAGAAACTAGAAAGCGAAAGAAAGAGCAATATTCTTCACGAGCTGAACTGAATTTAATCTTTTAGAACATCACTTGTTGAGAGTTATAGAGTTAGTTAGTTTTGTGTCTTTAGATCGAACCTTGAGAACATCACTTAGTGAGAGTTCGTAGAGAGTTAGATCATAGCTCACTTCGTGTTCGAGCTTTTAGTTGGAACCCCATTTTCTTTCACCTGAAAAGGTTTAGGATCCTACTCTTCCTGCAACCGAGTAGATAGGTTGTTTAGTACCCGAAAACTAAACTGTAAGGTTGATAAGTACCCGCAAACTTATCCATAACGGTTGCTCAGCCCGCGTAAGCTGAGTGGTTTGTCCAAAAGAACTTGGACAGAGTTGTGTGGACTCACAACTCCCCGTGGACGTAGGAGTTCTCTCCGAACCACGTTAATTCTCTGTGTGCTTGTGTTTTTCTTTATTCAGTTATTTCTTACATTCTCAATTGATTGACTAACCAGCATACAATCTGCATCTGTGCATTTTCAACTGTTTTGGTTTTTTACCAACCGTGCAAAAAGGCGTGAGTTGTTTTACGAGTTTAATTTCCACCACATTCCGAACAGCATCACTCTTCCAGCTGAGTTGCTTACTCAGCTGTGAGATTCCAACTGAGTCTTTTTACTCGGTTGAAGTAATTTTCAAGAGTTTAGTTTTAAAATCCTAACTGGTGTATTCCCCCCCCCATACACCAGTAACTCGTATCGGGACCATCATACACATTAGTTTCGAGGTTATTTAAAAATGATTATTTGACCAATTAAATTGATAAATCAATATTGACAACTTAATAATTGACCAGATTGAAAATTTAACTTGATATTGGTCAAATCAAAATCTTAAATAGAAATAAATTATTTTTATTGGCCAATTAATTGATTGGCTAAATCAAATTGGTTGTGCAAAACAATTGTAGTGTGTTATTGAAAAGCGATGTGGGATAGAATATATTGAACATAATAAAAACACACAAATTAGATAATTTAGAAAATATAGAATATGTATGAATATTTATATAATGTACTATACAAATGGCAATATCCTAATACATGTTGGCTTACAATCTATATAATACTACAATATATGCCTAAATCTTGGAAGATATTTTTATATACGTGCCTAAATCTTGGAAGATATGCCGTGCATATTTTTGGAAAATATTGAATATTTTGTGTAAAAATAATTAAAATGAAGATTTAAAATAAATATGAATACCGAATGAAGAGAATGCCACGTAGGATCTAGAATGAAGGAGAGAGCTTGGATCAAAATTAGTTTTAATAATATATAGATAGATAGATAAGTAACTTGGCTTTAAGAGTTTAGTAAAATAAAATATATAAATTCTAAAAAGTAAAACCAAAAAGATAATCGAACTCCACCCAAATATTTAAAACCCGCCTTTATTTCAAATTGTAATATTATTTTTCCTAAATTTTAATATTAATGTGATGCGTCGATGTGCTGTTTGTATGCTCTTTGAATTTTTTTTATTCAGCAACAAATGAGGCAACGAATATATATTCTCGATACGCCAAAACTTGAATGCGATCGGCGCGTGTATTTTTTTTTTAATTGCCAGTTTCCTTAAACTAGTATTTTTGAATTTCTGTTTTTTTTCAATTTTTTGATTTCATTTGATTTTTTAAATTTCACATTTTTCCACTTTTTTTTTGTTTGCCTCTTTGTTTTTTTTATTTGCCGCTTCTTCTTTGGTCAAGATTCAAGCGAAGGGAGCTGAAGGTCTCGGAGCGAGCCGAAAAAGTCCAAAATGTTGCCTGACGTATTAGTAATCGGAGCGAAGGTGGAACCGTAAAATCGGGACCGAAGGCGGAGCCGAAAAAAGAATTTGGAAAAAAAATAAAAAAAAAATGACTGGGTCAACGGGTCAACCCGAATTGACCGGGTCAACCCGACCCGACACGGTCGCATTTCAGCTGTAACCGGTCGCACACAAGTGTGCCTCTTCTCGATATCGATTAGTTACAAATAACGACATCTTTTACCAAATGTCATTGAATCTTCAGCATGCCCAGGCCCGGCCCTGAGGGCGGGCGGGCCTAGGTGACCGCCTCGGGCCCTAAATTTTAAGGGGCCCCAAGAATATTGTTTACCGTATATGTATATTGAGCACTAATATCTTTCTAATGTGATAACTTAGCTAATTTGGTAAAGCGTTTCAATTTCAATGAGTTGACCTGTGTTCGACCCCTCCAAATAACATCTTTTTAATAGTTCAAATGTTCAATTTCCTTTGTTTGTACCCCAAATGGCCAAATGTGTTTCCTAGTAGTTCAATTTCCTTTCTCTTGGCCTCCGTCCTCTCGACTTTGTATTCCCAATATTGCATTTCCCACTATATTTCTCATATATATGGGCCCTTCAATTTATATTTAAGTTTTAAATGTATACGAGTTACTTTACAGTATACATATTTATAATAATAAATAATAAGAGAATTACGAATTAAATTTATTCAAAACAATTCATTAATTAGTTACATGCATTTGTTTTATATATGTATCTTTATAGTTAGTATCTTTTGTACTAAATACACTATTTCAAAATTTAAAACACTTCAACTTATTTCATTTTTACAGTTTTAAATCATGAAAATAGTTAGAAGATATTTATAATCTCTAAACTATAAGAATTTTCTTTTAGTCATTGGTTATTTATCGAAAAAAAAATCATTAATTTTGTTGTATACTAATATAATTGGACGAGCAAGAGGAATTCTCACAATCCTTTTATTTATACAAAAATAACTTATTAATTTCTTTTTGGGGTTAGTAAGTTCGTGTATTTGTTATTAAAATATTCTTCGACGAAAATTTTGTTCAAAAAAATTGTCTGTGAAACAAATAATATTATAAATTATTACATGTAAAAGAGTTAGAATAATTTATTTTCTACTCCTATAATTAAATTTTTATGTATATTTGAATGAACGTCGTATTGCAATTTATATGGTAAAATAAGGGCCTATTTCTTTGTTTCGCCCCGGGCCCAACTTGCGTCAGGACCGGCCCTGAGCATGCCCCACATTGCTTGATAACATCACTTTATGGAATACAATCTTGATTTTCTTTTTCACTTTCAAGTTTGCATGAGTTCATTTATTTTGCCTTCTCTATACAATTGTTTAACATCAAGATATTCTTTACCTAAAATAGCAAAGATGATGGTTGCACTAAATTCTTGAGGCATGTTATGGTTGCTGACTTTGTGATGCGAAGATACTCGTCATATCGATATGGTCATAGTCACTCCAATGCATCTAGGCATTGTTGAAAATAATACTCGTTAGCCAATATGTTCAAGCAATTTGCAACAATAGTGATTTGTTCATACAAAATTAGGAGACGGAATACAATATCGTCCCACATGAGATTTTCTACAGAATAATCGGTGATGAGGGGCTCGCCAACTAACTCGGTATCCCGATGCACGTACACTTTCTTTGGAATTGAACTTTTGCGAGTTTGGTGCTCCCAGTACTGCTCGTGAATTCCATCTATTGTTTCGAGGACCTTCTGCTCATCTTCATTGTTCGATTCATCATGATTACAAGATCTCTAGCTAGATACATGTTTGCAAAAAATCAATGGATGTTATTTGGATGAGATTGTGGAAATTTTGAAGCGACCGAAGAAGAGTAGAAAATGTGGATTAAAAATAATGAAGGTGAGATGTCGATATTTATAGATTGAAATTAAAAAAAAAAAGTGTAGAACCACTTTTGGATATGAGAAGAATACACACTATTCTTTAATTTTTCAATCAATCGCTTATATTTATCTACTAGACAACACTATATTTCTAGACATTAGATTTTAAAGTCCCCCCTTGGGAATGCCTAGTGGTAAAAGTGGATGATTGAGATTGAAAGGTCTTAGGTTCTAACCTCATGACACGTCTCTATAGATCGAACCTACCACACTTGTACTTGGAAAATATAGTTTACCTGCCATATGTGGTTTGCAAAGAAAAAAAAGGAAGAACCTAAACGATTATGGGTTGATATGAGGAATATTAACGATTTAATATAATGTCCACAAAATTTGCTAAAATGAATGCGACTACTGTGCAAATTAATTAGCTTATCATAGTAGTTCACGGATCAACTTAAATGATGAGAGCTGTGCATATCTCTCTCTCTCTCTCATACATGCACATATTCTAAACAAAGTAGTATCTTATTAAAGATGTAAAGTTGTCGTTATTAGGGCAAGACCCTATAATTACAAAAGAAAATAATAGAAAACATTATCTCGAAACATAATTAATTCATGAAAACATACGAGTGCGTGCAATTATTGAAAATTTTGATGTTGTGTGCCTCTGCAACAATGGCCTCAGTTGAGAGGATTGCAGACAGTAGGAACAAGAAGAAGCGGAAGCTTTCTAGAAACAGTAAGCCCTTCGCCTTCACTCATATCCAAATCCGAACTCATCCCCTTCCCCAGTTTCCAGTCGAAGTGGTACAGCATTTTAGCCAGCGGCAGCTCTATGTTGGCCAGCCCGAAATTCAAACCGGGGCAGATTCTTCTCCCCGCCCCGAACGGGAGGAACTCGAAGTCGTTCCCCACGAAGTCTTTCGGGCTGTTCTCGAATCTCTCGGGCCGAAACACTTCGGGCTCGTCCCAGTACTTGGCATCCCGGCCCATCGACCAGATGTTGAACATCACTTTCGTTTTGTTCGGGATTGTGTACCCACCCGCCTTGCATTCCTCCCTCGTCTGCCGCGGCAGCAATGGGATCGGAGGGTGCAGCCGGAATGTTTCCTTGATCACTAATTTCAAGTACTTCAATCCTTGAACGTCGCTCTCTTCCACCTCCGTCTTTCCCTTGAACGCCTCTCGTATCTCCGCCTGCAGTTTCTCCATCACCCGCGGGCTTCTCATTAACTCGGACATCGCCCACACTGTTGTGGTCGACGATGTTTCAGTTCCAGCAACAAACATATCCTACATGTTTGAAAAATTGAAGGTTAAGCTTTCAATTCCTCAATCAGTGACTCAGTGGTGGACCCAGGAATAGGCAGGGCCAGGCCCGGCCAACTTTTTTTTTTCTTTTAATTTAGAGCGGTAGAGATTGAACCGAGACTAATATATTCATAAATAAGTTTATATTAACCGGATCAGATATCTTCGAAATGACAATAATAAGGATTTGTATACTTACAAAGATGACAGCTTTGATGTTATCGGTGGTGATGGGGAATTTGAGCTCTCCGGTCTGCTGCATCCTGATGAGGACGTCGACGATGTCTTCGCCGCCGAACTCGCCGTTCTGCTTGAACTTGTGGTCCTCGATAATGCCGTCGAGGATGGCGTCGAGCTTGCCGCGCATCCTCCAGAGTTTGTGCTTGTTCCAGCTGAAGGCGTTGAGCAGTGTCGAGGAGGGAAAGAGGTCGGCCAGCTCGAAGCCGCCGGCCATGGCGACGGCGGCCTTGAACAGATCGATCAGCGCTTCGCGATCCGTCATCACCTTGCCAAAGGCGGCCCGGCAGGTGATGGTGGAGGTGAAGGTGAAGATCTTGTCGGTCAGATCAATGATCTGACCGGACGAAGACTCCAGAGACTTCATCAGGCGGGACGACTCGTCCCGCCTGATGTAGTCGAACGACCTAACGTTCTTGCTGCTGAGCAGCTCGACGATGCAAATCTTGCGCATCTGGCGCCAGTAGTCGTTGTAGGCGCAGAAGGCGATGTCGGTGTAGTCGTACCAGAGGATCTTGCTGGCGATGCTCTCCGGCCTATCGGCGCACATCGGGTCCTGGACCTTCAGCACCTCCTTCGTCGCCTCCCGAGATGAAATCACAACCGCCGGCACCTCGCCGAGCTGGAGATGGATGACGGGGCCGTGTTTCTGCGCTTGCTTCTGCAGTGCTTTGTGAGGGAGATCGCCGACGAGGAGGTGGAGGTGGCCGATCACCGGGAGCTTCGGCGGGCTCGGAGGCAGATTCGGGTGAGGTTTTTGGGATTTTGGTTTTGTCCATAACTTGATGAGGAAGAAGATGAAGGTGGAAAGTAGTAGGAGAGTTGTGAAGTTGAAGGGGAGATTGAACTCCATTGTTTTGATGCAAATATGTTAATAGTTGATCACTAGGTGTTTGATGAATTGCATGAATGAGAGGGGATGATTGTATTTGTAGTGTGGATTTTGGAGTGGCAGAGCATAAGTCAAATTTCAACGTCGGAGGGCTGATTATTAGAAAAAGCATCAAAAGTTGTCTGAATTTTTTTGAATTTTATATGTATTGGTAATTGGGAATTGGGTGCGTGCTTGTGCAGTCAAAGTTAAGTGGCTTGTTTTTTTTGTAACTCTTTTTTTTTTTTAATAGACTTGTAGTCGTTCGATATTCAGTTTGGATATTTAATTAATTATTCCTCGTTCAATTGAATGTATCCATTTAAGGCGAATGCAAGTACGCCGTTGTTTTTTGAACGAATTCTTATTTACACATATAATGACAACATTAATGCAAAAAAGTATAGAAATTGTATACAAGTAATTATAGTAAAACCTTTATAAAGAAATATTTTGGGACTGTAAAAAATTATGATAAAATAGAAAATTATTTTTAAATAGAGGTATAACAAAAATTTTAAGCTTTTTTCCTTCTAATTTTAATGTGCATGAACAATATATAAATATTATATTTACTAGACAAATATATTGTATAGTTACAAAAGAAATGGATGAATAGATTAAAAAACTACTTGAAGGGTTGAATATTCATATAAAAGAACTTCACTTCAACCAGATGGACTTGGATGTCTTTCTTAATCATCCAAACGAGCAACAAATTGTGTATGCTTTTATTGAAAAAGGAATCATTAAAGAAACAATAATGACAAACGGACAACTATCAGTTTTAGACTTGAAAATCGATCCAACTAATATTATTTAAAATCGTCGGTTTTTTTTCTTGAAAATCAGTCCAACCAATTCTTTACACCCATCATTTTATTTTTTGTAAATAATTTTATTAATTGATTATAAATTATATTTTTAATCGATTTTAGAATAACCTTTCGTTCGAACTTAATTAAGGGATACAATAGTAAAACAAGAAAATGAAAAAAAAAACGGCAGTTTTAAATAATATTGGTTGGACCGATTTTCAAGCTTAAAACCGATTAGTTCTCCGGATAACAGTTGTCCGTTTATCATTATCCTTAAAGAAATTAGTCAAGAAGTTAAAATAATCCAGAGGATGGTAGTATAGAAACGATATATATATATATATATATATATATACATATATATATTATTTATTATGCTTTATTTCTAAATGGAAATGTATTTCCTTAAGGTGGGAGCTAAAAGATATGAATTATGACAAATATGAAATTTATTCCTATTTATAACTGGTTCATATTGGGACAACCAAATTTTATGATAAAATAAGAGTTTATTGGTAAATAGAGTATTCCTTCATAGAGGTTCTACTGTAGTATAGAAGATTATTTGTTAGTATCATCATATTAATTAATCAGTCACTGATCATACAAAGAAAACTAACTACTACTATTATTTTTTTGCAATTGGAGTGTTGATAAAGAAGAATATTGACTAAGTTACTAGCCGGACTTGACTAAAATGTGAAGTACAGAATAGCTTAAAATAAAATTTAACCATTTAATCTTAAAAAAAAGGCTAACCATTTAATGGAAGAATTATTCCTTAAGACGGTCATGCTCGTTTGTTACCTATGTACTTTTCATATTTTCTTCACTACATATTTTCTTTAAAATTTGGGTGCATAAGTCGGCACCCATTTGCACACAACCCGACCCGCCTGACCCGCCCCACGTGCCATTCTGACCCGCGTGTGAGATCCACACGCCCAGTTTTTTTCAATTTTTTTCCCCCACGGAGCCTTCGGCTCCGATTTTACGGCTCCGCCTTCGCTCCGAATACTAAAATAAAAATAATCGGCGGGCAACAATTTGAATTTTTCCTGCTCGCTCCGAGGCTTTCTGCTCCCCTCGCTCGAATTTTGACCAAAGAAGAAGCAACAAACAAAAAAAGAAGGATAAAAAAACTAAAATTAAAAAAAAAAACTGATCAAAGAGGGGTTGAACCGGGTCGAGTCGGGTCAAACGGGCGGGTATTCTACGGTGCAACAGTTGCACCAGAGTTTTTATCTTTCTTTAATCGGCTCACCTATTTAATTTCATTATTTTAGAGCAATTGTATGTAGACGATAGATAGCCGATATTGCACTTTATATGTAATTTGGTGAAAATATACATTCACTTCTGGAGGGTGGAATGAGCAATTATTAATTATTCACATATCATGTTCTTTTTAAAGCTAAACGTATTTTTTATTAATTAAAATTTCATTCACTAAATTCAAGCTTAGTCAAGAAGGATAGTCTGACTTTCAAATCATTACAACCGATATTTTTACTGCAAAATGTCGATCGACCAAACACATTCCAAGAATAGACTCACTTGTAAAATAATTTGATTACATTATAAATAGAATGACACAGAGTCATTAATTAGAAATGCCATGCTATTGACAAAATAAATATAATGTTATTCATGATTTTATGTTAGTGTAATGTTATTATAAATTTAATGTCACTAATGCAACATGTATAGTGCTATTAAAGAAATGGTACTAGTATCCATATATAATAATCCAATTTAAGTAAACCATAAAGTTAAAGGAAATGGAATGATATCATTGTGAAACAAAATTAATATTAATACATGTACCACAATCCTCTAGCAGCGAAGCAGAAGGAAATTGAATTAGGAAATTTCCTTTTAATATAAAAATATGGCACTCCATTTCTTGCTACTAGTCTTTATGATAATGTAAGTGTTTATTCTAAAGAAACGATTAGTAATTTAAATGTTAGTCTAACTGGTACTGCTGACTGGAAGTAGGGTTTCTTTGACCAGTTGTGGGCCCTGTGGCCATCTTAATTGAAATTATGTTTGGAACATAGTCACATGAAATTATATTTTTTGATATCATCATAATTATATATTTCTCCTGAAACTATTTGATTATGCAAATATTAACTATAGCTAAGGAATTTTATCATTAAAAAAAAAACTAAGTATTTTTTATTCCTTTAAGGCCAAAAGTTAACTCCAAAAAAGGGAAAAAACATTTAAATTTAACCTATTGGCAAACTATTACACAGGGACAAGATTTACCCACCACATCGAAGGTAACGGCCACTGGTTCATAAAATAAATTTAACCTCTTAAATAGAAGATCGGTTTCTCAATTAATACGATGAACCTGAGACATTTTTCTGTTAATCTACAACACATAAGATTTGTGATTTTACTAATCATTCTATTTGAGTCATACAATTAATTTCTTTTTATCTCTCTATATTTTAATGATGCATGTCCATATGATAAAGATAGCTTATTTAATTATTATATGTATGTATATAATGCATAATTTTAAATATTTTATTTTAATAGTGCATGTGGGGTATGATAAGGATAGCTAATATATATTGTCTTAGAAATTTAAATACTTACTCTGATGGTCCCGATACGAGTTACTGGTGTATGGGGGGGGGGGAATACACCAGTTAGGATTTTTCAACTATCGAAAAACTTAACACTTGAAATCAACTTCAACTGAGTGAGAGGACTCAGTTGGGATCTCACAGCTGAGTAAGCAACCTCAGCTGGAAGATTGGTGCTGTGCGGAATGTGGTGGAAAATAAACTCGTAAAATCAAACTCACGCTTTTATGCACGGTTGGTCAAAACCAAAACTGTTGTTGTGAAAGTATGCAGATAGTATGCGGTTAGTTTGTCAGTTAAGATATGATAATAAAGACTGAACACAAAAGAAAACACGACACACAAGATTTACGTGGTTCGGAGAGAACTCCTACGTCCACGGGGAGATGTGAGTCCACACACCTCAGTCCAAGTTCTTCTGGACATAACCACTCAGCTTACGCGGGCTGAGCAACCGTTATAGTTTAGTTTCCGGGCACTAAACAGCCTAAGTCAAGTTTGCGGGTACTTGACAACCTGACTACTCAATTACAGGAAGAGTAAGGTTCTAGCACACTTTTTAGGGTGTGAGAAAGGGTAGGATTTCCAACTACAGCTCGATCAAGAATGAGAGCTGGATCTAAGGCTTGAACGAATAAACACTCAACCTAAGATCAAAAACAGTTTCGAATTCTAGGAACCCTCAGCTACTAATGTTCTCTCAAATTGGAACTCTCAGCTGCTGATGCTCTTAGATGATGATGTTGCAGATTTGCTTTGATTTCTCTCGAGAAAGCTCTTGAATTTTTCGTCGTCTATGTGTCTATCTGCATATCTCTGCTACTCGAATGAGAGGATGCCTCTATTTATAGGCGGAGAGAATCAACTAGCCGTTGGAGGAGCAGTTGATCTATGATCGGTTGAAAGCGATGGCTTGTCTCTCATCTCTGCAGACTTTCCCGATATGGCATCTGTGCTCTTCTGCTTTCCATATGAGACAGCCTTGTGTTGGGCCAGATGGGGTAATGACTGAACGGTCAAACCCTCATGTGACTTCCTTTTGAAATTCAAATCTTTGACAGTCAACTTCGGTTTGTCGATTGAAAGTCTTGACCTTCATCTGAGTGATCTTCAGCTGATGTTCCGATCTGTCGAGTTCTCAGCTGACTTTGAACTTCAAAACAGTTGAACTCCTTGTTCAGATTCTATAACTGAGGTTCTGAAACTGAACCCTCAGTTGTCTTCCACTTCTTTACTCAGTTGGGTTTGAACCCTCAGATGATTTCTTTTTTATCTGATGTTCTCTTCCTTTCAACTGTTTCTCATCTGATGAACGCTCAGTTGGTTTCCTTCAACTGATGTTCTGAAGACTTCCCCTTGTTTACATCTGAACAAATGAACTCTCAGTTGTCTTTCTTCACAACTGATGTTCTGTCTGAGTGACGCCTTGTTGCCATCTTCAGCTGGAGACCTGTAAAGATAAAATCTTAACTTTGCTCAAACAGCGAGCCTAAATTCTAACATTAGGTACTGGCAACATCTACTCGGTTGGGGTCAGCCGGTTTTGGAATTCATCAAAACTTATACTAATAAATTTCCCAACAATTTCCCCCTTTTTGATGATGCCAAAACCACTTACAACTTGAAACCACTACTGATCTAAACCTCACTAACTTATCTAAAATCTTAGCTGAAATTCTAGACAGTCTATAAGATAAAACATCAAAGGGTTAGCACAGTTATAACATGGTATTTAAAAGACTTTGTGATTCAGAGCTTGGACAATGAGGGATTGTTCATCAAGGTGAATCTTATAACTGAATAGTTTTCATTACAACTGATTGTTACAAAAGATAGACTCAAAAAACAAAAAATTACAACAGTTGCTAGAAAACTAACTGAGCTAGTATTGTAGCCCATACTTGCCAAAAATCTTTACAAAAATTTCCCTCTTAGCAGGTGACTCCTTAGAGATGTCCACTCCATGCTCCTTGCAGACCTGCCTCGCCTCAGATGTAATCTTCTGACGATTCGGGTTGCTGGAATCCGAGAGAAGAGGTGGCCGATAAGTAACCCTCTTGGGAACTGGAACAGTGTTCAAGTCCAGGTTGGCGTCAATCATGGCCCTCCTGAATTGACTGAACATGCCCGGGTCACCTGAGTGCAACTCAGTCAGCGCCTCTTTGAACGCTCTCCTTGGGTCGTCAGTCGCGTAAACCTTCCTGTAATAGAAGTCGTTCACGAACTCCTGCTTGAACATCTCCTAATCCTCATTCCACTCGGTCGGCATCCACTTGTCAGTATGCCTGAACCGACTCTCAACCTTGGACTTTAGAGGCAACCTTTGTTGCTTCAACCGAGCTTCCGCCTTTGATTGGATTCTGTTGATGCGGCGTCGGCTGCGGGAGGCAACGTTGCGGTCCAGGTTCTGAGAAACCTTCTTTAGCTCAACCTCGAACTGGTTCACCCTCCTCGCCTGGCTGGCGGCAAACTTTCTGATCCAGCTCGGGTTCATGTAGTCCTTCTCCTCTACATCCATAGCCTTGGCCGCTGCAATGCACTCTTCGGTTGTTATCCCGTCGAGTTCAGAATCCAACTCGGCTGCGATCTCGGCTATGGAGCTGTAGGAAACTCCAATCTTTTTTGCCTGCTCCAAGTCCTTAGACATTTTGGCTCCACCGACTTCGATTGTCTTGGCAGCAGCAGACTTCCTTCTTCTCAGCTGAGATTTGGATGGTTGAGCAGCTGGCACTCCTTCTTCTTGGGTCTCTTCTTCTTCCTGTGCTTCACCCTCCTTCTCCTTCTCTTCCCCCTTTTTGGCATCAGCAAAAAGGCTTGCTACTGAACCGTCCAGAGAGTTGAGTTTGGCCTCGGTGGATTGAACACGGTTGAAGAGTTCATCGACCGCACACTCCAGTTCGATCTTCTTCGCCAGTTCGGAGTCCTGGCGCTCTTGTTCTGCCTTCTTCAAGACAGAGAGGTTGTCGTTGACCTCTGTCTGAAATGCAACGAACTCAGCCCAACGCGACTCGAACCGGGACTCCCATTCAGCATCCTGCGTCTGTTGGAACTTGGCCAGATTTGAGTCAGCCAAGGACTTGAAGACATTCACTTCCGACTTCAAGCCCAACAGAGTGAATTTCAGTTCCGACACGTCCTGACTGGTGGAGGAGGAGAGATCATTCATCTTCATCTTCAGCTCGGCATTCTCCTCCATCAGTTGTTGATACTTCACTTCTTGAGCTGCCAACTCCCTCAGCTGGTCATCGTGTTGGTGCTGGAGGTTGGCGAGCAGCTCGGTCCTCAACTGGTTTACCCTCTCAGCCATTAGCTCGCAGATTTGTTCTGTTGAAGGAGCGAGTTGAGCAGCTGGAGAGGCTTGAGCAGACTGAGCTAGAGGCTCAGCTGTGACCATGGCTTGACGGTTTGCCAGGTACAGCTTCAGGTTCTCCTCCTCTTCTTTTGCGGCGGCGGCTGCTGCATCGACATCTTCAAGGAAGTCGGCTGATTTCACCAACATGCTGTCAAGGAAGTCGACACACTCCTTTTCAGCTGCCTCCCTTGTGTCCTTCCCTTCAGCCAGACTCTGGTCCAACCGTCTAGTGAGCAACGCGATCCGGTTGTTGTACGCCACCTCCAAGTTGGAATAGTTGAAGTAGGCTCGGATGCGGGACTTGTCAGATTTCAGCCTGTCCCAGCTCAGTATCCTGATCGTGTCTTCCTTGACATACCACTGGCTAAAGATCAGGTGGAACTGGTACAGTAGCTCGGTTCCCAGTGTGGCGAAGATGGGCATGTCGCGAGCCGCAGGGAATAGACCCAACAACTTTTGAAAGCAGTAGGCCACCCTGCCTTCGTGCTCGTCAGCAATAGCCTGCAGGTCCTCCGCTTCGTTGATCGGAGAGGGGGTGAGATTGTATGGTTCGGGTTCAAGAGGTTCATCGATGTTGGCCAAAGAGTCGGTCACAACATCGGCATCGAGCTGAGAGCTCGGAATTTGGGATTCAGTTGGGGAAGAGGGTGGAATGGTTTCCTCAACATCGGCCGAAGGAGAGGTCACGATGTTGGCATCGAGCTGAGAGCTCGGAATTTCTGGCTCGGTTTGGGTAGGGAGAGCAAGAGGCTCTGGGGGCGGTACAGCATTTGCTCCAGCTGTGGGGGAGGTGGTAGCATCTTCGAGGTCCTCAGATGAGGAGGATGCATCCGACGTCTCCATGCCCTCAGCCTCATAAGCTCCGGGGCCTCGAGGTGCGATCTCGAATGATGCGGCCTCAGCTGAGCGGCTGGATTCGGAACGCTCCTCAGCAGGTGTGGACTCGACCTGCGCTCCCTCCTCGTCTGGAGCTTGTTCCTCAGCTGGAACCTCAACTGGCTCATCAGCTGGCACCTCAGCTGCCTTCTTGATTGTCTTCTTGAACCTTACCCTTAACTTTTTCTGGGCAGGTTCATCAGTCGACTCCGTCTCAACGTCAGCTCGGCGACGTGAGGCTTTGAATTTTGTGGGGCGAGCAGCAGCTTGTTCTCCCTCAGCTGTTGACTCAGCTGGCCTTCCCGACTCCCTCTTGTCCTTGGGAGTGTAGACACTCCTCAGCACCTCTTGTGCTTTCTTGGCCGTCGGGAACAGCAACAGCTTCTTCAGCGGCGTCTCCTCGCAGTCAGCCCAGACCATGTTGCGGTCCTTTAATGCGAGGAGGATGAGGGCGGAGATTTTGCATCCGAAGTTGAGCGTGCCCTTCACACTCAGCAGCTTCTCTCCAGACTCAGTCGTAGTCTCAGAGATCTTCGACTTCTCCATCATCAACTGGTTCAGAAAATATTGGAACCAGTTGATTTGGTGTTGGTGCTCCAGGGCCAACAGCTGTTTCAACTTGGGTCGGCTGATGTCGCCGAACGCGCCACTATATCCGAACACGACCTTCGACACGGCGTCGAACAGCAGGCGGTGTTCAGGCTTCAGCTTAGTCCTTTGCATGTTGCTCCTCAACCGCTCTGGCTCGATCAGAGCATCCTGTAGAAATTCATCCGCCTGTTCGTCGGTAATATTCTCCAGGAACTCGGTGGCGGTGTGGTTGATTGGTATGATGTATCGGAGGACATCGGACACGTCAATGGAGAAGGAGACACGACGTATTGTCCTTGCCGGAACATCCCTTTGTCGGCAGGACACCGTCGTAGAAACTCCCTCTGAACCGTCAAAGGGGCGAAGAAGATTGACGTAGAATTCTCCGACTTGACGCCTGAGCAAGTGAGAGGGACAGAGCTTGGCCCATTCCAGAAGTCCGTTCTCACGGAGAGTGTTGGCGAGAGGGGCTAGGACCGGCGACTCTAGATCCTCGTCGGAGAGGATCTGCTTGAAGTGAATCTTCGATACTAACATATCGAACGACTCTTCATACGTTGTAGGCACGAGGGAAGGTCCGGATGATGCCATTCTTTTGCTTTTGGGTGCCATTAAATCACTGCAAAGGTAAAATATATAGGGGAGAAAGAAATCTATTTACAGAAAAGGGTTAGGCAGAAAAACTGGAAGACGATGAATAATATGATTGATAAGCACGAATGAGGAAAGTAGGAGATATCTTCCTGAGTTTTCGCCTTATATAGGTCTTTGACTTGGATGAGATCAACGACTGGGGTTAAATGGCGCGAATCCATCAACGGCTGGGATTACGCGACTGTTGACTATCTTTGACTCGACGTTTTGATCCGAGTTTCAACCAGCGCGTGAGAAGGTGTACAGTTTCATGTCAGCCCAGTCGCACTATAAAGTAGGCTATGGATGCTCAGCCGTACTTTACATTTAATGCGACATGATGGTTATTTTAATATAACTGACTTAGCACAGGAATGTTTGAATTTATTTCAAACATTCTCATTTAAGAATATAACACCTTCAGTCATAAATGATACCTGCCAGCTGATGTCTGAATCAGCTGTGTTCATTAGTCGAGTTCCTCAGTTGCCGCATACCATCAGCTGACTCGAGTTCGTCTGTTCAGCTGACGTTTGACGTCTTCAGTTGGCAATCAGTATCTGATATTCCCCTTTCAGCTGAGCTTCCCCCTTAAGTCGATATCCGATTCTTCAGCTCGGATGAATCCTTATCAGCTCGGATGACTCTTCTGCTCGGATGACTCTTCAGCTCGGATGAGTTTTTAGCTCGGATCCAAAAGTCCTAGAAGATCACACAGCATCTTGAACCGGGCTTCAGGAAGAGGTTTGGTGAGGATGTCAGCTCTCTGAATCTCAGTTGGGATCTTCTCCATGGACACATCCTTCTTCTCAATATGATCTCGGATGAAGTGATGACGAATATCGATATGCTTAGTCCGAGAGTGATGAACAGGGTTTAAAGAGATAGCTATGGCACTCGAGCTATCACAATGTATGGGAACCTGTCCAGTTGAGACTTCATAATCTCTCAGCTGCTGCTTCAGCCACAATACTTGCATGCAACAGCTTCCGGCAGCCATGTACTCTGACTCGGTTGTCGAAGTAGCAACACACGCTTGTTTCTTGGAGAACCATGAAACCAGCTTGCTTCCCATGAACTGACAGTGTCCAGAAGTAGACTTTCTGTCCAACCGATCTCCTGCTAGGTCGGCATCTGAGTATCTAGTCAGCTGGATATTGTCATCAGTTGGGTACCACAATCCAACATTGACAATTCCCTTCAAATACATAATGATGTTCTTTGCTGCCAACATGTGTGCTTCTCTTGGTTGGACTTGAAAACGAGCACACACTCCAACTGCGTATGAAATGTCTGGTCGGCTGGCAGTTAGGTAGAGCAGCAAACCGATGATCCCTCTATACTGGCTGGCATCAATGAGCTTTCCCTCAGCTCCTGGTTCGATCTTCCAGTTCGTGTTCATAGGGATCTTGGTTGTCTTACTTGTCTGCAATCCGAACTTGGTGATGAGCTCCCTTGTATATTTGGACTGGTTGATGAAAATCCCTTCAGGTGACTGCTTCACTTGTAATCCAAGGAAATAATTCATCTCGCCCATCATTGACATCTCGAACTTTTCCTTCATAAGATCGGAGAATTTCTTGTACAGCTCCTCCGACTTGGACCCGAAAATGATGTCATCGACATAAATTTGCACGACAAGTATATCTTCTCCAACTTTGATGGTGAACAGAGTTTTATCAACTGAACCTCGTTTGAACCCCGAGTCCAGAAGAAATCCACAAAGAGTGTCATACCATGCTCTTGGTGCTTGCTTTAGACCATAGATAGCTTTCCTCAGCTTGTACACTCTTCCATCTCCAGTCTCAAAACCAGGAGGCTGTTCAACATATACATCTTCTTTTATATCTCCATTGAGGAATGCACACTTCACATCCATCTGATATACTTTGAACTTGTGATGTGCGGCATAAGCTAGAAAGATCCGGATGGCTTCCAGCCTTGCAACTGGTGCAAAGGAATCTTCAAAGTCAATTCCTTCTTGTTGGCAGTATCCTTGAGCTACCAACCTTGCTTTATTCCTCACAATGAATCCAATGGCGTCTCTCTTGTTTTTGAAAATCCACTTTAGTCCAATCACCTTGACACCATTTGGTCTTTCTACCAACTCCCATACACAGTTGCGTAGAAACTCATTCAATTCTTCTTGCATGGCTGTTGTCCAGTGGACACAATTGAGAGCTTCCCCAACATTCTTCGGTTCTGGAACATCAGCTACATAGCAAGAAATCATGGCAACATCTCCAGCTTGCTCGAACTCCTCTAGAACTGCCAATTCCTCAGCATATTGGGCATAAGTGTTGGATTCTTCCTCGGTTGATTCTGGATTTGCAACTCTGCTCCGTGTGCGCACACCCTCGGTTGGATCTCCGATGATGTCGTTGGTGGAATGAACTTCATACCATCTTCGGTTGCATCTTCCTTCTTCTTCCAACAGTGGTTGTTCAGACATCTGAGTTGGAGTCTTCAGAGCTGGTGATTGATCAGCTGTTGAGTCTGGATCCTCAACATTTACAATAGATTGAACTGAGTTCGGTTGGGCATCGGATGCTGATGCAGTTGGAGGGACATCAGCTGAAGTTCCCCCTAGAGACGAGCTGAGGTCTTCGCATTCATCTTCAGAGGAGTATGGGTCCTCATCCTCAGTTGCCCATACCAGTGGTTCAGCTCGGTTCTTTTCCCGAAGAGCTTGCGATCTGGTGAGAACTGGTAGAACAGCTGGATCCGCGTGTTGTTCCTTTACCTGTTCCCTGCACTCGAAGGAAGATTCATCAAAACTAACATGAGGTGTTATTTCCACAACACGAGAGCTGTTGTTGAAAACTCTATATGCCTTGATCCGAGCTGCATATCCAAGAAATATGCCCTTCGAAGCTTTGGCATCAAAAGTTTTCAACTGAGTCTTCCCATTGTTGTGAATATAACACTTAGATCCAAAAACACGAAAATAAGAAATATCTGGCTTTCTACGTCTCCACAGCTCGTAGGGCGTCTTTTCCAACCGCTTGGTGAGAAGAGATCGATTATGTGTGTAGCATGCTGTGTTGATCGCTTCAGCCCAAAATCTCTTAGGCAGTGCTGAGCTCGCTAACATGGATGTGGCTGCATCCTTCAGAGTTCTATTTCTTCGCTCAGCTACGCCATTCTGTTGTGGAGTACGCGCGGCTGATGTCTGATGGGTTATGCCATTCTTTTCGCAATACTCAATGATGGTTTCATTTAGAAACTCCGTTCCACGATCTGATCTGATAGATATGATCTTCATCTCTTGTTGATTCGATATCCGATCCATCAGCTTGGGCAGCTCATCTCGGGTCTCACTTTTGTGGCGCATGAAGATGGTCCACGTATATCTTGAGTAGTCATCAGTTACAACCAATGTATATTCGTTTCCATTAATGTTTTTTGGTGTAACTGGCCCGAAGAGATCCATGTGGATCAGCTGTAACACTCGGTCAGTTGAAGGAGTTGACTTCAACCGGAATGAGGTTCTAGCGAGCTTTCCCAGCTGGCATGCACTGCAGATGTGTGTTGTTGAAAACACTCGGTTAGGTATGCCTCTTGCATGTTCTTGTCTGGCAAGTCGGTTCATCGTCTTGAAGTTAAGATGGTTGAGCCTTTTGTGCCACAGCTAGCTCACATCCGAACTGCT
Source organism: Schizonepeta tenuifolia (assembly GCA_029490685.1). NCBI lineage: Eukaryota > Viridiplantae > Streptophyta > Magnoliopsida > Lamiales > Lamiaceae > Schizonepeta > Schizonepeta tenuifolia. The sequence continues at coordinate 98,343,156 of CM055957.1, read as the reverse complement.
CTTTGACAACAGGCAAGTGTCAGGGAGGCTGCTGTTCCAGTCAGCGTAGTATACATTCCCTGTTGGAGATCGATTTCCCAACAATATCACCTGCTTTGATCCGACATCTTTAACTCTGCAACCCTGTGCATCAAACTTGACAGAGAACCCATTATCACAGAATTGGCTGATGGAGAGCAGGTTATGCTTCAATCCATCAACAAAAGAGACATTAGAAATTGAAACATGATTGGTTTCAAGGGTACCGTAACCTCTGGTATAGCCTTTTGAGTTATCACCAAAAGTAACTGATGGAGCTTCTTTCTCCACGAAACTTCCAAGCAAATCCTTCAGATTTGTCATGTATTTCGAGCATCCACTATCCATCACCCACATTGTTGTAGACGCCTTCTTCTTCCTCAGCTGTTTCTCATGTACCTGCAAGGAGAAACTCGCTTAGGTCCCCAATTTCAGTTGGGTCCTGGAGGGTTAGAACCAGTTCCCGCTGGAACCGTGCGTCGCTTTTCTCTGTACACTCGAATAGCCTTGTCATTCCAAATGATCTGCCCATTTTCATCAATTATAACAACACCCCGGTTATCCTTAGGCTTGTTGTTTGAAATGATGCTCTGTTTCTTGGGAGGAGTTGGATTTCTCCCATGTTGGGCTTTAGGAGGTGAGGCTTTCCCCCTATTTTGATGGCAATTCTTATCCTGTTGAGTTTGTCTGTGAGGTCGGACGCCATTGTGGAATCTTCTTGGCTGATTCTGATTCCATTGCCTTGGCTGTTGACGATAGTTGTTCATGCCCGGATGTTGATTCATGTTGTGGCATGAGTAACCATAGCTGTCGTAACTTTTCCACATAGGTTGACTCTGTTGGAACCTCTGATTGTTGTGGTGATGGAACCGTTGTTGATTATGTCGGTTGAAGCTTGGTCGGTTCTGTTGGTTCCATCTCTGCTGTGGTTGGTTTGTTGGTCGGTTATCACGTCGGTTCTGAGCTTGGATATGTTGTCGATTTTGAGCTTAATTGCGACTCCGACGTCTCCGGTTCCTTCGTTGAGTCTTGGAACATTCCCCCTCGGTTGTAGACTCCAGGGACTGTTTCGTTGGTGCTCCATCTGCAGCTCCTTTGCCTTTCTCAGCCGTAGTTACCTTTATCGGTTGTGAGGGTGTTTGTTCAGTTGCATACTCAACTGTGTTAGGTTTGGCAACCATGACTTCCTCAGCCCTGGTGAAGGTAGCTGGTGGAATTCCAGTGTCCTTTGCCACGTCGTATCCGAGTCCAGACACATCATCCGTTTGCCGTCTGTATTTGATGAGATTCTCGATGATCTCGGATGACTGATATAGCTTTGTCAGGTTGTCCTTCTTAGTTTGAAGATCCTTGAGAAGAACAGCTATATGCTCGGTCTGGGCATCTGATGTCTTCATCAGCTGGTCGATCTGAGCCTCTTGCTTGTTCAACTGTTCGTTCTGTGCCTTGATCTGTTCTTTCAACTGTTCATCGGTTGAAGCCTCAGTTTGGTTGGCTGTACTCAGTTGACTTTTCAGCTGGTCAATTTCTTCAGCTTGTCTCTTGATCAGATCGTCCTTTTCGGTTAAGGAATCTTCAAGCTTGGCGAACTGGGCTTGAAGACTCTTAAACTCACCCGACTGCTGATGTAGTTCCTCACTGAGTTCTTGAAAATCATTCCAGGAGGGTTCCAACTCATCGTTCATAGATTCCTGCATGTTAGAAGTATTGGAAGAATTTAAGCGAGTAGGATTAGATTGTACCTCAATATCATCTTGGTCGGTTCCAAGTGCCATGAGGCATTGATCCGGACTGATGACTTTGTTGGTAGAGGTCAGGTCATCCTCATCTTCAGTGTCTGTGAAGATGTCCATATCGTCAGCTGCCTCTTTAGCTACCATGGCCTTATTCTTTGCAGTTTGCTTCGCCCTCAGTGCTTCTCTTTCCTTCTTTGAGAGGTCTGGGCATCGGCTTTGAAGTGTCCTTCCTTGCCGCATTCGAAGCAACCATTGGTGACTGGCTTCGAACTGTCTCGAGTTCGGTTAGATTTATAGAAACGTTTATATTTGCCGAACCGAGTATCCATATCGGCTAACTTCTTTGACAACGCTGCAATGTTCTGTTGCAGTTCTTCTCTGCTCGGCTCCTTTGCAGTCGTGTCAGCCGACCTGGTTGGCCTTGACGATCTCGACTTTGAGTAGTCAGCTCGGAGAGCAACTGACTTTGATGCTGAGCCGACGTCCTCAATTCTATTTGTCTGACTTGAGGGCTGCGACCTCCTTCTGTTGACCTTATACTCATTTCCTTTCAAGATTGAGAACAATCTTTCAGTTCCCATTTCACCTAGGTCAGCTCGGCTCTCGTGGATATTTGTGAAAGTATCCCACTCAGCCGGTAGAGCTTGCAACACTTTGAAGTTTATTTCTCTTAGAGTGTATTTTCCTTTCCGGATGGATTGGATTCTTCTGATGATGTCCATAAACCGGAGCTCTAGCTGATCTATAGTCTCATCAGGTCGCAGACTGAAATTGTCAAAATCTTGACATGCATTCGAGAACTTGTTTTCCTTTGTCTCGTCGCTTCCTTCACTTAGTGAGGCCAGGATGTCCCACATCTCTTTTGCGGTCTCACACTCCTCTATCCAGGGCAGATAATCTTATCCAACCGTGGACATTATTGTGCTCTGAGCCCAGATATCCAGCTGGCTCACCTTGGCCTCCTCCGGAGTGTAGTCCTCTGGCTGTTTCTCCACATACTCCACCACTGCATCTCCATCGTTGGGATTTGTGGGAGTGCGAAGTATTCTGTCTCGTATGACGATTGGTCCAGATGTGAGAACTTGTTGCATCCTATGATGCTTGAACAAAAGGATCTTCTTCATTCGAGTTCTCCATGATATATAGTTGACAACAGAGAACATGACTGTGATCTTGTCCTTGACGTCCATCTGCACAAACAAAAACAGGACAACAAAAATGCGAGCAAGAATGCACTAGCGTGAAAAGATCTGTTCAGTTGACCACTGAAGAAAATTCTCGAATTCACACTTCGTGAAACAGAGTCAGCAGTCTTTTGAACCACCGCTCTGATACCACTTGATGGTCCCGATACGAGTTACTGGTGTATGGGGGGGGAATACACCAGTTAGGATTTTTCAACTATCGAAAAACTTAACACTTGAAATCAACTTCAACTGAGTGAGAGGACTCAGTTGGGATCTCATAGCTGAGTAAGCAACCTCAGCTGGAAGATTGGTGCTGTGCGGAATGTGGTGGAAAATAAACTCGTAAAATCAAACTCACGCTTTTATGCACGGTTGGTCAAAACCAAAACTGTTGTTGTGAAAGTATGCAGATAGTATGCGGTTAGTTTGTCAGTTAAGATATGATAATAAAGACTGAACACAAAAGAAAACACGACACACAAGATTTACGTGGTTCGGAGAGAACTCCTACGTCCACGGGGAGATGTGAGTCCACACACCTCAGTCCAAGTTCTTCTGGACAGAACCACTCAGCTTACGCGGGCTGAGCAACCGTTACAGTTTAGTTTCCGGGCACTAAACAGCCTAAGTCAAGTTTGCGGGTACTTGACGACCTGACTACTCAATTACAGGAAGAGTAAGGTCCTAGCACACTTTTTAGGGTGTGAAAAAGGGTAGGATTTCCAACTACAGCTCGATCAAGAATGAGAGCTGGATCTAAGGCTTGAACGAATAAACAATCAACCTAAGATCAAAAACAGTTTCGAATTCTAGGAACCCTCAGCTACTAATGTTCTCTCAAATTGGAACTCTCAGCTGCTGATACTCTTCGATGATGATGTTGCAGATTTGCTTTGATTTCTCTCGAGAAAGCTCTTGAATTTTTCGTCGTCTATGTGTCTATCTGCATGTCTCTACTTCTCGAATGAGAGGATGCCTCTATTTATAGGCGGAGAGAATCAACTAGCCGTTGGAGGAGCAGTTGATCTCTGATCGGTTGAAAGCGATGGCTTGTCTCTCATCTCTGCAGACTTTCCCGATATGGCATCTGTGCTCTTCTGCTTTCCAACTGAGACAACCTTGTGTTGGGCCAGATGGGGTAATGACTGAACGGTCAAACCCTCATGTGACTTCCTTTTGAAATTCAAATCTTTGACGGTCAACTTCGGTTTGTCGGTTGAAAGTCTTGACCTTCATCTGAGTGATCTTCAGCTGATGTTCCGATCTGTCGAGTTCTCAGCTGACTTTGAACTTCAAAACAGTTGAACTCCTTGTTCAGATTCTATAACTGAGGTTCTGAAACTGAACCCTCAGTTGTCTTCCACTTCTTTACTCAGTTGGGTTTGAACCCTCAAATGATTTCTTTTTCATCTGATGTTCTCTTCCTTTCAACTGTTTCTCATCTGATGAACGCTCAGTTGGTTTCCTTCAACTGATGTTCTGAAGACTTCCCCTTGTTTACATCTGAACAAATGAACTCTCAGTTGTCTTTCTTCACAACTGATGTTCTGTCTGAGTGACGCCTTGTTGCCATCTTCAGCTGGAGACCTGTAAAGATAAAATCTTAACTTTGCTCAAACAGCGAGCCTAAATTCTAACATTAGGTACTGACAACATCTACTCGGTTGGGGTCAGCCGGTTTTGGAATTCATCAAAACTTATACTAATAAATTTCCCAACAGATTTCCAACTACAGCTCGATCAAGAATGAGAGCTGGATCTAAGGCTTGAACGAATAAACACTCAACCTAAGATCAAAAACAGTTTCGAATTCTAGGAACCCTCAGCTACTAATGTTCTCTCAAATTGGAACTCTCAGCTGCTGATGCTCTTAGATGATGATGTTGCAGATTTGCTTTGATTTCTCTCGAGAAAGCTCTTGAATTTTTCGTCGTCTATGTGTCTATCTGCATATCTCTGCTACTCGAATGAGAGGATGCCTCTATTTATAGGCGGAGAGAATCAACTAGCCGTTGGAGGAGCAGTTGATCTATGATCGGTTGAAAGCGATGGCTTGTCTCTCATCTCTGCAGACTTTCCCGATATGGCATCTGTGCTCTTCTGCTTTCCAAATGAGACAACCTTGTGTTGGGCCAGATGGGGTAATGACTGAACGGTCAAACCCTCATGTGACTTCCTTTTGAAATTCAAATCTTTGACGGTCAACTTCGGTTTGTCGGTTGAAAGTCTTGACCTTCATCTGAGTGATCTTCAGCTGATGTTCCGATCTGTCGAGTTCTCAGCTGACTTTGAACTTCAAAACAGTTGAACTCCTTGTTCAGATTCTATAACTGAGGTTCTGAAACTGAACCCTCAGTTGTCTTCCACTTCTTTACTCAGTTGGGTTTGAACCCTCAGATGATTTCTTTTTCATCTGATGTTCTCTTCCTTTCAACTGTTTCTCATCTGATGAACGCTCAGTTGGTTTCCTTCAACTGATGTTCTGAAGACTTCCCCTTGTTTACATCTGAACAAATGAACTCTCAGTTGTCTTTCTTCACAACTGATGTTCTGTCTGAGTGACGCCTTGTTGCCATCTTCAGCTGGAGACCTGTAAAGATAAAATCTTAACTTTGCTCAAACAGCGAGCCTAAATTCTAACATTAGGTACTGGCAACATCTACTCGGTTGGGGTCAGCCAGTTTTGGAATTCATCAAAACTTATACTAATAAATTTCCCAACATACTCTCTATAATAAGTGAGATTCAATTTTTTTATTAGACCGTCCACGGTAATTATGATTTTTTCATAAATAAAAATCATCTCATTTCAAATATTATTGTTTTTCTATTTTCTCACTTTTAAAATCTGTATCATTCCCCCTCAAATTATATTTTTCTCACTCTTAAAATTCGTATCACTCATTTTTTTTTCTTTTTTTGATATCGTGGGAACCCGCAGCCGCTACGGTGCGAACTGGATAAACATTTGTCCCTTGTGCAGTAGTCTGCAAACCACACAGGGCAGGTAAACCACACTTTTTAAGTATAGGTATGACAGACTCGACCTATAGAGGTACTTCATGAGGTTCGAACTTGAAACCTTTCAGTCTCATGCGCTCACTTTTACCACTAGGTCATCCTCAAGGGGACCGTATCACTCCTTTTATATTTATGACGAATGGAGTAACATGCAATACAATATTCTAAGTTGTAAAATAAAACAGCTAATACTCAAATATAAAATTAGGAAAGTGGAGACGTCAGTTCCTTAATTAAATTCATCTTCCAAAATTGTGTTCTGGCTATTTATTTGTCCATAAGTCCACCTCATCACTATGATAAGTCGCCCTGCACCTGCGCTGCGCCTTCATTTTCATTACTTCATATCTTTCACCTTTTACCATTTGTTTCAAACTTTAAATTAATCCTTTCCTATTAGAAAAAAAAAACTTTAAATTAATCTTCAATATTTTTCGTTCATTAAATTATTTTTCTGACAAATCGTCACGCTCGCAAAGCGCATGCTTTCACTTTATAATTTGTTGTTTGTTATTCATAACCTAAATAATGAGGTAAGGTTCTGATTGGCCCTTTAACTTTACTATATTTTCAATAGGTCCTTCTATATCCAATTTTATTTTACTAAGATTTTGTGCTCATATATAGTAGTTCAAATGAAGAACTAGTGTAGTTGTAAAATCGCTCAAATGAAACCATTACGAGTTGTAAAGATCTTTCTTTTTTGGGGGGCATAAAGAAAAGACAAAAATGCTGTGCGGTTGACCATAATTAAAAATAACTTGAATGCTTAGAGATAATTATAAGATAACTAGAATTTACTAATTTCAATTAATATTATCAATTAAGATAATTAAATATTAATCAATTAAAAATATTCAAGCAAAAAATATACTCCCTCCGTCTCACCTAGTTTGGCATGTTTCTGTTTCTTTTAGGCACAGGGTTTAAGGAAAAAATAATTAAGAGTATAACGTATGTTTAGTGGAGTTTTTAAATTGAAATAGTTCGGTGGAGTGAGAGTGAATAGTGAAATATAGTGAAATAGAGTGGGTAGAGATATGAGGAATGAATAGTGAATGATACAAAAAATAAGGTGGAAAAGTATCATGAAAGGTGTAAAGTGAGTTATTTAATAAATAAATTAAATCTTAATCATCTCCTAATTATTTCCAAAAAAACAAACAAGACAATAATAACGAGACAACCCAAAAAAAATACAGATCAATAATAACAGAACAGAGAAAGTACTATTTTTCACGATGCGGTCCAACCACTCAAGTGCTTCTCTAAAATAAAAAGCAAATATAGAAGGACTTGATGAAAAAACAAAACTTAGGAGTTCAAGGGCTAGCTGTAACATTATCTTATTTTTATCTAACACATCCTAAGACTACCTGCAGTGGTAGTGTCTCTAAAGGGTGTTTCTAAGAGTTTTTTAAAGATAGAGACATAGAGCTATAGTGGTGTTGTCTCTATCTAATTTTTGGATTTGTATTTTACATTAATTTTAATAAGAAAATTCTAATTTCATTAATTTAAATAAAAATACATTACTACAAATACATTACTAGAAAAAAAAACATTACTAGAAATATAAAAAAAAAACATTACTAGAAATATAAAAAAAATACATGGCCGTTGTAGGGGAAAAAAATAACTACGCCCATCCTCGACGTCGCTTGACGTCGGCAACCATCATCATATGCAGCTGGTACTGATCCGGTGTCATGTGCGACGTATCCATGCTGATGATCCTTGTATCGGTGGCGTCTAGTTTCGCCCGAGCACGCTCCCTCATTGCCTCGGCGAGGTTGTTCTTTGTTGCGATGATGCCGCTTAGCCTTTCATTTGTTGAGTCAACCATCGACCCGAACTCGGCGTCCTCGCTTACCTTATTTTTCCCCTTTCCTTTGGCCTCCCACGCCTCCGCTTTTGCCGCGTCTCGTCCCTGTGGACGGGGGGAGGAGCCGTGCTTTCCTCTTCTGTTGCCTTGCTCGATCCGTGCGGCGTTCCAGAAGAGGTGCAGGCCTCTTCTGCCTTATTCTTCGTCCGCTTCATGGACGGAACGTCGGGAAATTCTAGGTGGAGGAATTTGCGATAGTCCTGCAAGATTTCCCATGCACCAAAATGCTTGAAGCGGCTCCCTTCGTAGGCGTTGTATATCTGCTGGGCTTGCTCGATGACCATGTCGTCGAAGGCGCCGCTGGGCCTTTTCTTCGTCGCCTTGTCGTAAGCGATCATCCACTCCTTCACCCTGTGGGAGATCCGCCCGAACAAAATCTTCACTGTCTTTGCGTTGAGGTCGTCGTCGAACAAGGCGTTGTACCTCTCCTCCATTCCCCCAGTACGCCTGGCCATGTTGATCTCTGCCGAGGATGGAGTTGCACGTCTTCTCTTTTCAGATTTGGGCGACGGCGGTGCCTTATTCTATCGTATAATTGCGCCTCTTTGGTTTGGCGCCGGCGGCCGGAGGAGGAGGAGGAGGAGGAGGGACATTTGCGACCGTCATCTCGGCCCGTACCTTACCCTTGCCTTTGGCGCATGCTTTCCCCTTTTCCTTTGGCTTGTGCCGCCTCGGACGAGGTACTGTCTTCGTCGCCGAACACAGTGTGGATGGACTCGCCGACGGACGAGTTGAGGTTGATAGAATCAAACCCCGTCAGCGTATATCCTCCGTATGCACCGTCGTCCGCCATTTCAGAGGGACACCACGACGACGACCATGGATTAGTTGGATCCATTTGAGAGGTGATTGTGTGAAATATGTGTGGAAAAAAAGAAGTAATTGTGTGAGAAAAATAGAGAGAAATGATGTGAATGTGGTATTTATAGGTCAAAAAAAAAATCGGTTGAATTTAGCCGTTTTTAGCCATTGCACGATTTTTCCTTTTTTCGGTATGGCGCGTGCAACGCACGCACCGCATTTTAAAAAAAAAACTCCGGCACGTGTATTACATGCTCCTTCTCGAGACGGTCTCGAAGCCATGGGATGGGCTCGAGACGGCGGTGGTTGCAGCGGTGTGTCACGTCGCCGTGGGTGTCTCAAGCCCCCCTGACGAGACACCCGCTGCGTGCAGCCCAAGCAGGTAGACAAACGTCCACGTTTCTACATACAAAAGGGCATGATGAAAAACAAAATATGGATTTGTTTTGTCGAAATTAGACGGTCCTTCTCAATTTAGAGTATTGATATTTGGACAACAGTTGTCCGGACAATGATGACATATTCCTAATTAAATACTCTTTCAATTTTTTCCAATAATTAAATAAAATTAGTATTTTGTCTATAACACCCTTTTTTCCTTAATTGTATGCTAATTTCAAATATTAATTAAAATTAATTAATATCATGCACAAATTTTTGAAGATTCAAAATATTAATTAAATTTAAAGATTAACATATAATTAGGTGGGAAAGGGTATTATAGAAAAAATACTAATTATATTAGTTATTAAAAAAATTAAAAAACTATTTAATTACGAATATTACACCGTTGTTCCGGACAATTGGACATCTTTATTCCTCAATTTATATGTGGAGATTTGCTTGAAAAAGTTATAAGAATTGTTATGTTATCTTACCAAATTCGTGTTGTCTAAATCAGGTCCAGGATCTGCCTACTAACATTGGGCTAGTGGGCCTAGATCCAACACTCATTAAGAATTTGGTTAATTAATCCGCTAAGAGCTGCTGACAATTCATGAATCAATAGGCCCAAACTATTTTGAGCCAAGTTATAAAGCTAAAAATACAATTACAATGAAATGGTTGGGTTATAAATAACCTCCAAATAACCTAATTCCAAGTAGGAATTCAGTTTGAATTGGACGTTCGGTTAAAATAGATCAAATATTAAGTAGCACCCGAAAACCTTCATTTTTCTCTAAATAAATTAGTTCGATTAGTATATTTAATGGTTCAATAATGTGATAGACTTAGCCCAAAACTAAATGGGTTAGTCTGAGTAACATTTGTCATAGATTATTGGAACTATTCACTACGATAAAGTTATCACAAGAGCGACAAAGAGGCTCGGTAGCTAATATGACGTGTCACGTGTCATTATGTGACATTCTTTTCGGCACGAGTATTAAAGAGAATGATATTTAGAGTGCGTTTACTTTAATAGAAAATTTTTCATTAGAAAATGATTAATAAGATAAGGTGATAAAATATTAACATATCTATCATTTTCTTATCTCATGTTTACTAGGTTGGAAAAGAAAATTATCACATGGTCCCCCTACTCCTCCCCCATTTTTATATCTTTTATTAATTGGAAAATATTTTCACACCACTAAGAGCATATGCAGCGGGAGTCTAAAGGGGGGTGTCGATCGTGGTGTTGAGCGAGATCGACCCACCCTGTGTCGACGCCGGAGTGGGGGATCGACACCCCCTGTGTCGAAAGGGGTGGCGATCGCGGTGTCGTTCGCTCGACTCCTCACTCGACTCCGCCCGGTTGCAAAATGGGGACACGTGGCGTGTCCCCATTGGTCCTATCTTATTTTTTTTTTTCATTTTCTAATTAAAAAATAGAGAAATCAACGGGTATATTTTTTTTGTGTCCAACGTATATATGTGAAGTATCAACGGTAATATCTCCAATTTTTCCTATATATATCCCGCCATAACACCACATCAATTCATCCATACCACACCACCACATCAATTCATCTAATTCATTCATCATACAAATTCATTCGTTTTTTCAAAAAAAAAAAAATTATGAGTTGGGTGGGTGCGAACTACAATCCTGAAGAGACGGAGGCGCGACGCCGCCAACTTATGCAGTGAGCCAGGGAGCTTTACCAAATAGTGGCCGAGTCTGATTCGTCAGACGACGACGACCAGGATACGAGGACGTACCTGCACCGGAATCGTGAGGAGGCCGAACAACGCCTCCGACGGGATTATTTTGTCGACCACCCTATATGGGGTGATGCTATCTTCCGCCGGCGGTTTCGAATGAGCAAGCACCTATTCTTAAGAATTGCTCAAACTCTTGAGGATCGGGAGCATTATTTTCAGCAACACCCGGATGCCACTGGAAGATTGAGGTTCCATCCCTAGGTCAAGTGCACCGTTGCTCTGAGGCAACTAGCCAATGGTGGAGCAGCCGATCAGTACGACGAATATCTGCACTGTGGCAATACAACGGGCAATAACATCCTCAAGAATTTCTGTCGAGCCATCAGATCTGCTTTCGGTGACTACTATTTGAGGCGGCCAAACGAGACTGACATTGTCCGGATCACTGCATTGCACGAGAGGACGCACGGCTTTCCCGGAATGCTTGGAAGCATCGACTGTATGCACTGGCAATGGAAGAATTGTCCAACGGGTTGGAGAGGACTGTACACTGGACGAAATAAATCTCCAACCCTCGTTCTTGAAGTTGTCGCCTCATAAGATTTGTGGATTTGGCATGCTTTTTTCGGTGTCGCCGGCTCTCTGAACGACATCAACGTGCTCAATCAGTTCACTGTCTTCAACGACGTCATCAATGGTAGAGCGTCGTCAACTGCTTTCATTGCAAATGGCCGCCCGCACCGTATGGGATATTATCTCGCCGACGGCATCTATCCGAAATGGGCCTATTTCGTGAAGACGCTCAATGCGCAAACAGATCCGAAGAGATAGCGATTCGCTCGGATGCAAGAAGCTGCGCCTAAAGACGTTGAAAGGGTTTTCGGCGTCCTGCAAGCTCGTTGGGCAATCATAAAAGGCCCTGCTCGCTTGTGGTTTCGGGAGCATTTATGTGATGTCATGTATGCCTGCATCATTCTGCATAACATGATAATTGAAGATGAAGGACCGAGGGCAACTGAATTCCATGCTGAATCGAGCGCAAGGGGCGATGCAAACGTAAACAGGGCACCAATCCATCAAGGGGCGCCAGTGCCACTCCGCCAAGTTATTGAGAGACAAGCTCAAATTCAGGATGCACGTGCCCACGACCGCCTTATGGAGAATATGATTGAAGAGATTTGGGCACGTTTTGGTCCACTCCACGAATTGTTATTGTGTTTTTATTTATTTCTTAATTATTGTATTTTTTTAATTCAATAAAATTGTCATTTATTAATTTCTGATTTAATTAAATTTAAAGATTAACATATAATTAGGTGGGAAAGGGTATTATAGAAAAAATACTAATTATATTAGTTATTAAAAAAATTAAAAAACTATTTAATTACGAATATCACACCGTTGTTCCGGACAATCGGACATCTTTATTCCTCAATTTATATGTGGAGATTTGCTTGAAAAAGTTATAAGAATTGTTATGTTATCTTACCAAATTCGTGTTGTCTAAATCAGGTCCAGGATCTGCCTACTAACATTGGGCTAGTGGGCCTAGATCCAATACTCATTAAGAATTTGGTTAATTAATCCGCTAAGAGCTGCTGACAATTCATGAATCAATAGGCCCAAACTATTTTGAGCCAAGTTATAAAGCTAAAAATACAATTACAATGAAATGGTTGGGTTATAAATAACCTCCAAATAACCTAATTCCAAGTAGGAATTCAGTTTGAATTGGACGTTCGGTTAAAATAGATCAAATATTAAGTAGCACCCGAAAACCTTCATTTTTCTCTAAATAAATTAGTTCGATTAGTATATTTAATGGTTCAATAATGTGATAGACTTAGCCCAAAACTAAATGGGTTAGTCTGAGTAACATTTGTCATAGATTATTGGAACTATTCACTACGATAAAGTTATCACTAGAGCGACAAAGAGGCTCGGTAGCTAATACGACGTGTTACGTGTCATCATGTGACATTCTTTTCAGCATGAATATTAAAGAGAATCATATTTAAAGGATAAAAATATAGAAAGTGGTGGATTTCATAACTTTTTATGAGAGAAGCATATTTTTTTATATTGTGGTAGCTGCTGTCTTTGACACGCACTAGGATAAATTCTCGTTTATGTGTAATAGACAATAAACGACACATGATAAGTAAACTATACTTTCTAAATATACATGTAACAAGCTTGACCTATAGAGACATAGCAAAGAGTTTGATCTTGAATTGATGTGAGGAGAATGTTGCGCGTGAAGGAATTTTAATTTCGGAAACAAAACCTTAAACGTATGGACTTTTCAGCAGTCTTATGTTAGATAGTCCTTTTATGTTTGAACTTTTTTCTTTCATCATTTATTTCTTTTATGAGATGAAAATACTCTTAAATCTTCTTCTTTTTTCGTTGGTTTTGTAACATTGACTAAATATACAACTAATATATCGTTGAACTATTTTCTTTGAAAATTTCATGGGGTGGAAACGATTGTCGTCGTAGTCAACAGTAGAGCTGAAATTTCAAAAATGAATTGTAGAATTCAATAGCATAAACTTTGAGACAATATGTAAAAAAAAAAAAAAAGAAACAAACGTACATCATGTATGTGTGCGTGTGTTAGCCTAGTCAGTGGCGGAGCCAAGCCCCTGGAATGAGGAGAGGCAAATATTTAGAATTATCTTGCCCTTACAATTTTTAATTTTTGGTGGGGCAATGGTTTAATAATTTAGTAAAATTATGCACAATTTTTACAAATTTATAGATAATTAGGCATAAATATTTTTTTTTGAGGTGGGGCAACAGCCCCCCCTCAACAATATGTAGTTCCGCCACTGAGCCTAGTGGTAGAGTGGTTAATGCCCGGGTCAAAGATCACGGGTTCGAGTCCACTGTCATGCGGCCTTTAAATTTTTTGTAATATTGTTCAAAAAAAAAAAAAAAAAAAACTTTGAGAGCACGTAATTTTGAAACTAATGGAAATTTCTTCATATGTGGAGTCCCCAAATTCTACGCTATCATGTTCATGGATATCAACCACACAAAAAAGAAAAAGAAATAAAAAGAAACCAAATCCTTTTATCATAAATGTCATATATTTTCCACGAAAGCACCGTATCCATTTCTAGATGCATTGCATTACAAAAGAAACTTCCTTAACTGTCTTAAAAATGACATTTAAGTCATTAAATTTGGGATTACTACATTATCTAATAATCGTTTTAATTACAACACTACCTTCAACTACTTTGCAATTGCAGATGTAGTTTATTATTTGAATAAAATGTTAAACGACGTCAAAAACTGTAGAATTCTCAAAAATTTGAAGAGAAGTCTTAATCTTCATGCCAACATATTCAACAAAGAATCGGGACAAAGCTCGTTGGAACAAAAAGGGTGTATTTAAGTTTAGGGAGAAGTAGGAAAATAGCTCTTTATGGATTAAAAAGTATAATTCTAGCATACTTTGAAAAACTATCAAAAATAGCACCTCCGCACATTTTTGTCCAACTTTCCCCAATTTTACATTTGTGAAATCACATGAGATAATATGTGAAAAGTATAAATATGTACATGTGCTTTAAATTTCACATAAAAATATTTATTAAATTACAATTATGCGAAAATTACATGATATATGACTTCACATTTTTATCAGTATATATGTGAACGAGTGTGAATTCACATTTTAGAATTAACATGTGAAAACAAAAATAGAAAAAAGGCATAAATGTCCAAGAGTTTTATTTCTCTCTTAACTTTTTCCAAAATGTACTATAATCATTAAATGGTAGTGTTATTTGAACACACCGTGGTCAGCCACACTATCTAAAAAAGTAATACTCCGTATATTTAAAAAAAAAGAAATATACCCTAATTGGGGAATCTAAACCCTAAGGAGAAATGTGATTATTTTTATTTTTATAATTAAGTTTCTTTTTTTTACGCATGTGGCCGACCATAGTGTGTTCGAATAGAATTATTAATCCTTAAAATGGTCTAAGTATTGTGATTTTAAGACAAATTACCCTTGAAATCAAACAATAATATCATTCCATTTGGTTTAAGTATCAAGAAAACTCATCTTAGACTAGAATTTCCAGCAGTAAACAAGATGAATGGAAGTAGAATTTATTCCAGTCAAACAACGTGAGGCTGCACGAAAATTCGCGATGCTCATCACCATAAAAAGAGATCAATCTTTCCTACAATTTCACATGCAATTTACGTGAAGACCATCAGCCAGCTTTAGATTAAATTCGATTCAGACTCCAAATAAGTTATCAAACTTATTCCACATTATAATTTGTATACCAAAGCTCTAACATCAATGGCATCTGCTAGCGTTGAGAATTTTGTAGCACCGGAGCTCGTTCGCCCGTCTCCCAACTTCTCCCCAAGTCTCTGGGGCGATCTATTCACTTCACCTTCCACCAATGATAATACTCATGTAAGGTGTTTGTTGCATGTTATATTTTATTAATCGTCATAATATATATATACCGATTCATTTCATTAAGCCCATCTGGTCGGACACAAATATTAATAAAATGAGTTGTTCATGATAAAGTTAGAAAGATAAAGTAACTTTCTGGGGCATTTCTGTCAAATAGAGTAACAGAGAGAAACGAATTAATAACTTTTTTATGGCATATAAGGTAATTTATGAATTATAGTGGGATTATATTGTAAAATCCATTTTTAGAAATGGGTTGATGAAATGTATCGGACAAATAAAAAAATGGATAGTGATATACAAGGCATGTATGAATGATACTGGAATAGAAGATGGAACATCAATGATAACGGGCCGAGATGCAATCGTGCTCATTTTCAGACAAGGCTAGCTTGTTTATTTATTAAGGGATAGTGTTTTTATTTTTACTATTGATCATGCAGTTTCATGGAGATGAAATTGAAGCTTTGAAGGAGGAAATCAGAAGTATGATAGTTGCGAGGGAGCCAAACACGGCGGAGAAGTTGAAATTAATCGACAGCGTCGAACGCCTTGGGATTTCATATCATTTTGAGAAGGAAATTAATGAGCAAATTCAGATCATTTACAATGCATGTCCAGAAATGGAAGATGAAGAAGATCTGCATATTGTTGCTCTCTATTTTAGGTTGCTTAGACAACATGGCTGCAACATTTCCACCGGTAACAAATTAATCACATATATATCATATTCAATTTTTTAAATTAATTAATCCATATATTAAGAGATTAAGTATATATACTATAAATATGTAGGTATTTTCGAGAAATTTAGAGAAGATGATGGGAAATTCAAGAATGATGTGAAGGATGATCATGAGGGGATTTTGAGCCTATATGAAGCTGCACATTTAAGAACGCACGGTGAAGATGTTCTAGATGAGGCTCTCATTTTTGCAACGACTCATCTTGAGTTCGTCGCTCCATTTTTGAGCTCTCCCCTAAAGGAACAAGTCGAGCATGCCTTGGAGCAATCCCTGCAACGAGGTGTTCCAAGGGTGGAGGCACGACATTACATTTCTCTATACGAGGAGCACGAATCGAAGAACGAGTCCTTGTTGAGACTGGCTAAATTGGACTTCAATTTGCTCCAAATTTTGCATAGACAAGAACTTTGTGAATTGTCGAGGTACGCATGTAGTTAGTACTCTGATTTATATAATGCATGTGTTATTTTTTCAATTTTTATGCTTATTGTTTGTCCGAATCTTGATTTATGTGTTTGGTGGCAGGTGGTGGAAAGAATTAGACCTTGTCTCGAAACTTACTTATGCAAGAGATAGAATGGTGGAATGCTATTTTTGGACATTGGGTGTTTATTTCGAGCCACAATATTCTCGAGCTCGAATTATGTTAGCCAAAACTATTGCTATGATTTCAATCATTGATGATACTTATGATTCATATGGTACTATTGATGAGCTTCAAATTTTCACGGACGCAGTAGAAAGGTAACTCTTTCAATTGACTAAAAAAAATATAAATATAGGTCAAATTCTCCTGTTCTGGTCAGCAATTCAACTCAGATCTTCTACTTCCTATGGTGTTTCATTCTCTATTTCACTCGTCGGTTTTTTGACATTTGACGATTTGAAGATAACTCTATACCCTATTTGGGTGGAATACCCTAGTCAATGCCACATGTCATTCAACCAATGGAAGAAGTACAGAATGAAACATGAAATGGGAGTAGAAAATCCGATTTGCTCGCAATTAGCCTCAATTAAAATTTATTAGTAATTTATATGATTAATTTTTTTGAATAATAATATTTTGAGATATATTTGTTTTGTTTTTTATTTTTATTTTGTATAATCAGATGGGAAATGGAAGAAATAAAGAATTTGCCAGACTACATGAAGATAAGCTATAGAGCTCTTCTAGAACTGTACAATCATTACGAGCAAGAACTAAGGCTACAAGGAAGATCATTTGCGGTTAATTATGCAAAATCCACAGTATGAACTTAATTTATATCCTATTAATTAAGCATTTCAATTGTTCATTAAGATTATGTTCACCAAATAATTTAATATTTTACGTAAATTAATTAATTACAACAGATGCAAGAGATTATAAGAAGCTACAACATTGAAGCAAAGTGGTTCATCCAAGGCTACATGCCTCCATTTTGTGAATACATGGCCAACGGCTTCATTACAAGCACCTATTACTTGCTCGCCGCCACGTCTTTCATCGGGATGACCTCTGCAACGAAAGAAGCGTTCGATTGGCTCATCGAGAAACCTAGGATCCAAGTAGCTAATGTCACTATATGTCGAGTCATTGATGACGTGGCAACTTATGAGGTATCTGTAGTAATAATAATAAGGGACGTTAATTTGCCTAAAATACACCATATTTTCCGAATCTTGAAACTCATGTCAAAATTCGACAAACATAATTTACAGAGATTTTTTAGAGGTCATGTTAAATTTCAAAATCCGGAAAAGATGATGTATTTTAGGGAAATTAACCCTAATAATAATTATATTCCCTCAAATTTAGGCAAGATTACAAAATATAACTAAGTTGTTACGATTTATATAGATCGAGAAGAAAAGAGGCCAAAGCACGACGGGGATTGAATGCTACATGAAAGACGAAGGAGTTGGCGAGGAAGAAGCAATGCAGGAGTTCAAGAGGATTGCAGAGAATGCATGGAAGGATATTAATGGTGAGATTGTGAAGGAGAAAGCAGTTTCAATGGAGATTTTGAAGAGAATTGTGAATCTTTCTCGATTGATCGATGTTGTTTACAAGAATAATCAAGATGGCTACACTCATCCTGAGAAAGTGTTGAAGCCCCTCGTCACTGCATTGCTGGTCGACTCATTCCAAACTTGAGTTACAAGTTTTTTGTTTTTTGTATTTTATTCTACTTGATTTAATTCCGGAAATTCATTAATTGTGTTTGTATTGCTTAAGTTTTTTTATCTCATTAATTCGATGTGTGTATTAAATTTGTATTCACTTAATAAATGTACTACCATACAAATTTATAATTAAGCTGAAAAGAAATTGGTGCATCATTATTCCCCTTCAACTATAGTATTTTTTTTCTCTAGTGTGTGTGTAATGTCTATAGTATATATTACACAAGTATATACTCCCTCCGTCCCCAATTGAGTGCCCTGTTTGGCCTTCAAAAAGTGTCCCGGATTCAATGCCCTACTCTGCTTTTTGGACATTATTACTCTTGATGGCCCCACCTCACAATAACTTAATTCCTACGTTTTTATCTTCCCAACAACTTTATTCTTACTTTTTGGTCAATACTACTACCTTTTTGTCATTACCACTATTTTTTTGTCAATACCACTACCCTTACATTTTAACTTTATCAACTTTCTTAATCTGTGTAAAAAAAAAAAAATGGGGCACTGAAATGGGGACGGAGGGAGTAATATATATATATAATTATTGGGTGTGGATCTCGTAAGAATTAATCCTTATGAGTCAGTAGAAACCATGCATATATTAATACCGCTTAAGAAATGCACAAAATACAATACTTTAATGCACACACATGTTAAAAGACAAATTACAGTAAACTTAGGTCATCTCCAACTCCAACACGTAACACTAAACTCAAACCTATTTTTCAATATCTGTCACATCAAACAGTAATTTCACTCCAACCCACAAACTCAGACTCAAACTCAAAAAGAATATTCTCTATATATTCTTTCTCATTATTACTTTTCATACTTATATACTTTTCAATATTACATATTAAACCCACAAAAACTTTTCAATCATTAATTGTATAAGAAATAAAAATTACTCATTCATTAAAAAAAATAACTAAATTACTCGTTCATTAAATAATTTGATAAAAAAAATTACATAAAACATATAATTAAACCTTACTCTCGTACGTATTATCAATGAATTAAAGTTATTGTCTAGAAATATGTTTCATAGTTTTCTTTATTATTACTTTGTGAGAACCAAATTATTATTTTCAATGTTCAACTAAAAAAACTGATGGTCTCGGTAACGAGTGAATTGTTGAATGGGGAGGGGGAATACACTATTAGTGATTTTTCTTAAAAAAAATTCTCAGTTCAATATGCTCGACAACTGTAAAAGTCAGTTGGAGCTGTCACTCAGTTCAGTGCACAGTTAACTTCTTTGACTGAGGGTAAACTGTGTAATCCTGACTGAGGTTTTGAAATAGTTTTGCAATGCGGAATGTGATGGAATTTTAACTCGTTACTTAACTGAAAAATCTTTTTTACAGCGAAGTTCAAGTTCACAAATACTTAGTTCAATTTTAACAAAAAACTTGTTTATGCAAGGTCAGTAAGTTAGAATATAAACTGAAATAGAAATACTGGAAATAAAACGACACAGTATTTTTACGTGGTTCAGAGATGAACTCCTACGTCCATGCTAGCTTTTCGGGCTATTAATCCACTAGATATGTTTACGCGTACTTATCAAACGTTGAGGTTTGGTTTACGGGCACCAAATAAGCCTGGACACTTGGATTTCGGGTTCTAACAATACCTACAGTTTCTTTGCCGGTAGAAACAAAACTTATGTTGTGATTGATGGTTCACAATGACCTAAATCTTTGATTCCGAGTTCAAAAGGACATAAGAAAAGGGGGTTGGAGTTTTTCCAACTAGGAAACTTTTAATGCACAAAATACAATACTTTAATGGAATACACATATCAAAGGACAAATTATAATAAACTTAATGCATAAATATTTACTAACATATTTTTAATACATAACTTGCAATAGTTTAATACACCAATTAAATCTAGACAGTGCATAAAGAAATCAATGATTCAGATTTTTCATTAACATATATTTGTATTAAAATAGTGCAATTTGTGCATTAACTTATGTAATAAAATTCATGATTTCTACGTACTCATATAAAGAAGATGAGTTCTTATAATTATCTCCAGATAATTATATATACAAGAAACACATGATTAGTTAGTTAAAGAAGGACGTTTTTGTTTGATGCTTGTGTGCTACGGTATAACTTACTTCCTCCGTCCATGAAATGGTTACCACATTGTGAACTACATGGATTTTAAGAAAATGGTAGGTAGTAGTGAATTATAGTGAGTATTGTTGTGAGTGGAGTAAGGGTCTCATAATAAATGTGAGTGGAGTAGCAAAACTGGCAACCATTTCGTGGACAAACTCAAGTAGCAAAAATGACAACCATTTCGTGGACAAACTCAAGTAGCAAAAATGGCAACCATTTTGTAGACGGGGGGTGTATAATACTAGTAAAACATTTATTACAATGGAAACAGATTGATTTAGTAGTATTTAACTACGCGGAATTAATTAAGCTAATGTCTATTTTGTTTTTCAAACGTAATTGAGTTTCTCTAGAGTGGAGATTCATTAGTTCATTACTAACCACCAAATGAAAGAAACACAAATAAAAAACACAGAATACAGAAAATATTGAAATTAATTTATCCGGCAGCGGCAAACGCCGGAGCGTAGGGCGTGGCGACGAGATTGAGGCTACCTTTTCTCGACGAGGCAAAGCCACCAGCCTCCGTCATATCCAAATCCTCCGGCCTCATTCCCGGCGGCAGTTTCCAATTATAGTAGTACAGAAGCTGAGCCAAAACAAACTCAACGTTGGCGACCGCAAATGCAATTCCGGGGCAAATCCTCTTCCCCGCCCCGAACGGAATATACTCAAAGTGATTCCCCAAGAAATCGACGGAGCTTCCCTCGAACCTCTCCGGTTGGAACCTCTCCGGATCCCTCCAGTTCCTCGGATCCCTTCCTAACCACCACAAGTTTACAATGATGATGGAATTCTTAGGTATATGAAATCCATCAATCTCAATATCCTCTCGGCTTGACCTTGGAAGTATTCCATTTGGAGGATGCAGCCTCATCGATTCCTTCACCACCAACTTTAGATAACTCAGCTTCCGAATCTCCGCCTCCTCCATTGTTTTCCCTCCGCGGAAGGCTTCCCTAACTTCCGCTTGCGCCTTCGCCATCACGCCCGGGTTCTTGATCAGCTCCGCCATCGTCCATTCTACCGCCGCCGACACAGCTTCTGTTCCCCCTGCAAACATGTCCTGCAAACCCATGCGATTATGAGATTAATAAGTCTTACCAATCATTTTTTTTTCAATTGTAACATTAAATTTAAAGACCGCGGTGAACGTTTAAATCTAATATTTTCTTTTGGGCTATTGGTCTGTAAATTCCTCAACTTTCAACAAATTCTGGTTTTGCTCCCTAACTAAAGATTCTACCTCAAGATTCCCCAACTTTAAATTTATTCTGATTTTACCTCCGATGATGGCCTCCAACCGAAAATAATTTCGGGATTTGCTCACGTGGCATAATTTTATGATTTATGTGGTATTTGAGTGGCATTAAACATTAGGGTTTATTAAACGACATCGTTTTGAGTAAACTAAAATGGTGTCATTTGCAGCAAGGTATCATGGTTGCACAATCTTGGCTAAGAAGACACGTGTGTATAGACAAACTCGATGAAGAAGAAGCCATAGAAGAACTCCCGCTGCTGCTCATCAAGTTACCCTAAATTGAATCTAAATTCTCACCCAAATATATATCATAATTCCTCACCTTCTAATTTCACAAAAAAAGGATGTCATTTGGTTAGGCGAGAAACGGCATCGTTTTGTTCATCAGACGACATGCCAATTAGAATGTTACGGCTGCCATGTAAGCAGTCAATTTGGGGGAATTCAACGATAGGGGCAAAATCCCAATAAATAAAAAGTTGAGGAATTTGGAAGCAAGAATCTTTAGTTGGGAAGCAGAATCAGAATTAATAACCCATTTTTTTGGCCTAGTCGTTAACCATTCTACTGCTATGACAACACATGCACGAAGAAAAAATGAATTGAATTTGAGGCAACTTACACAGATGATAGCTTTGATTACGTCGTCTGTGATCGGAAACTGAAGGTGGTCGGACTCCTTCAACCGGAGCATAACGTCGACGAAATCTTCAGTGCCTAACTCGCCATACCCCTTTCCTCTCAAGGCCAGATTCTTTATGTGCTTATCAATTATATCGTCAAGAACTTTGTGCAAATGCGGCTTCATCTTCAACAAATAAGGCGCGTTCCAAGAAAAGTGCTTAAGTAATTCGATTGATGGAAACAGATCGGCCAGATCTACGTTTCCTGCCCTGGCCATTCCTTCCCTGATCGTCTTAATCGTACGGCCCCTATCCATCAACACATTCCCGAAAACAGCTCTGCACGTGATAGAATTCATGAACCAGAAGATCTTCTCGGCGAGGTCCAACTGACCTCCCCGAGAAGCTGACCTGATGGTCTCGATGAGAATCGAGCCTTGGTCCTTGCGGATGTGCTCAAATGACCGGACATTTTTGGCGCTGAGCAGCTCCGCGATGCAGATGTGGCGCATCTGCTTCCAGTAGTCGCCGTAGGGGGACGTCACAATGTCTATGTAGTCATAACTTATAACCTGAGTGGCCATAGTTTGGGGCCGATTAGCACAGGCCACGTCGTGAGTCTTGAGCACCTCTTTGGCGATTTCAGGTGAGGAGACGACGATCACAGCTCGCTCGCCCATCTGGAAATGCAGCAGCGGCCCGTACGTGTTTGCCAGATCTGCGAAGGCGTAGTGATACGGGAGAGATCGTATCAGGTAGGGCAGTAGCCCTAGCAGATGCAGCAACGATGGCCCCGGAGGCAATCTCTGCTGCTGCTGCTGCCGCCGCTGCCCTGTCTCAGGAGATTTGAATAGTTTCTTCAATGAATTATTGTTGGTCTGCGAACCAGCTGACCACGGGCAGCAACAGACGACCTTTGATTTCGTTGCTGTTCTTCCATCTCCACCTCCATTTGATCTCATTGGTAACCTGCAGCCTGCAGGCCTCTGGATCAAGAAACTCGAATACGACATGCTTTCGAACCATTTCAATTCCATCTTCATCGCATGTTTATGTATAGGATGTAAGATTCTTGCTTGTAATTTCTGCAACATACACATGACATTCAGTATCTAGCTTTGTTTAATGTTTGCATGTTACTTTTTGCTTGTTTCATAAATCATGATCAGTGACACTTGATATCTAGCTATACATGCATCTGCTTCTTCTGTTGAAGTCTTCATAAAATTAACTTGTCATTGAGTATAAACCCAGGAAAAGATATGTACCTAAATAAGAATCACATGAGTTGGAGAAGCACATTCTAGTTTAAATGCGTGTGTTAAGACATAATTGGACGACAATTAAAAGATTTATTACAATGAAGTTATAGTTTAATTAGCATTACAAATATACATGGAATGTTAATGAGTTAATGTGGTCAGAGTTGTGAATTCCTGAGCAGCCATTGATCGAGAAGATAACAAGTAGGGATGGCAATCGGGTATGGCGGGCACGAATAGTGGCTATCCATGCCCGTACCCGTGATTGAGCGAAGGCCGTACCGGCCACCCGACCCGCAACGGCTACCTTCTGCCACCCACACCCGTCATCCGTCGGGTATCCGTCAACCTGTCACCCGCGAACCGGAATTTAAATCTAAATTAATGACAAATTTAACACAAATTAAAAATTCACTAGATAGGGTGAGGATTTGAATTTGATTTGTTCACTAGGTTTTGAGTTTTAATTTTTGAGGGGTGGGTCGAGTAGGGTTATGATTTACAGGCAGACGAGTATTAATTCACGGGTAGTCGATATTTCGCGGGTATTTTGACGGGTATTTTTCACGGGTAGATGGGTTTCGCGGGTATGGTTAGTAACTATCCAAACTCTTACCCGCGAACTAATTCTAACCACGAAGCTACCTGTGGATACCAAATGCCCCTCAAATCTGCACCCGTTAGGGTTGGGTACCCGCGGTATCCATTACCTGCGTGTAAATTGTCATCCCTAATAACAACTGTGAGGGGTAGCCAATGACGGTGGTGAATACATGATGGAGAAGATGAAGCACGATAATTGATTACGAAATTATATGTTATTTTATTTATATTTTTATAATTTCTTTGTTTTTGATTAAATTTCGATATTTATTGCTTTTATTACATTTGAAATTCCATTCGAACGAGCTACATATAATTTTTGACGTTAAGAATCGAAGCTTGTGAAATATTGAAAAAATATTAAAGAAAAAAGTAGCAAAAATTTACCCAAATTATTGTAGACATCTTTATCGCAATTAAAACTCAAGGGAACGAGGACCCAACGTTTAAAGGAAATCGTCGTAGCACCTCATGATTGTTAATCGTTCGTTGGCTACTGAGACGTCTCAGGTTCGAACTTCATGAAACGCTTCTATAAGTCGAGCCTGTCACACTTGTACTTGGAAAATGTGGTTTACCTGCCCTGTGTGATTTGCAGGCTACTGCACAAGGGACGGGGGTTTACCCAATGCGCACCGAAGGTAGCGGCTGCGGGTTCCCATGACATCAAAATAAATAAATAAATAAATCTATTGGCTATATATTATGCACTAATATGCCAAAAATAAAAATACGTGACATTACTGAAAATGTGTTCAAATGTTGTTTAATTATAAGCTCTTATATTATTAATATAGTTATATCATCATATTTACTTTAAAAAAAATTATATCATAATATAAGATGATTTAATTCCACGCATCAACATAGGTGTGATATGGGGTTTATCATTGTTGGGCCAAAGACCCACTCTCAGTAAAAGAGGGCTCAACGGCCCATGTCTTTATCAAAATTTGGAAGACAATTAACCAGCAAAGGGCCCAATTCGAAAGGCCTCTGCACACATCTCTGGTAAAATTACTAGTTTATCCTAAAAGTAACCCCTCATAAAAAATTAATTCGGAATTTGGGACCTTCAGCTCAAGGTATCTTACACACACTTTACTCACTCTTTTCTCTACCTTTTTTCTTCTCGCCCAAGTAAACTGACTTGAGCGTCGGAAGGTTCTCACCGGATCTAACTCCCGCTGTAGGACTTTTTCTCTTTTGCAGGAGAATCCACTCGGAATCTTCACAAAGGGCATCAAGAGAGGTAGATCAGCTTTCTACATCCGAGGATCATCTTCTTCCATTTCATACATATTTCGATCATTTTCTCTTTGTTAGTAGAACTTTGACCTGGTTCTACCAGGGTGCAATACTTGTTTTAACAAAATTTGCATATGCAGATTGAAACAATTAATTTTGAGCCGGTTTGCATGGATTGGTTGAAGAATTAATTAAAATTGGTTGAATTAATTAAAAGAAATGGACATAGTTCCTTTTAATTAGTGAATGGAATTGTTAGACCACAATCTTATTCCATTTATGAAAAGAGGCACGCTTGGAGATTGATTCATTAATTAAGAAACACAAATCCAAAACAGAGAATTACAGAAGAGTTGAAAATAATTAATTAATTATGACAACGAAGCGCAGCTCAGTTCAGCTCAATAGTAAGACCCTTATTTCTTGAATGCTGGAGCATAGGGTGTGGCAATGAGATTGAGGCTACCTTTTCTTGATGTGGCAAAGGTTCCACTCTCCGTCATATCCAAATCCTCCGGCCTCATTCCTACCGGCAGTTTCCAATCAAAGTAATACAACAGCCATGTCAAAACAAACTCAACGTTGGCCGCACCAAATGCAATCGCAGGGCACATCCTCTTCCCCGTCCCGAATGGAATATACTCAAAATGACTCCCCAAGTAATCAGCGTCGACTGAATTTCCTTGGAACCTCTCCGGTTGGAACATACTCAAAATATACTCATATTTGGCTTTCAATTCTTCATGGTTTTGCTCATTCAAGCGGCAAGAATGTAGATGATTATCTATGAAATTACGAAGCTCTTCCATCTCTACCCATTGTGCCTCATATTTGGCAGCTAATGGCATGAGATACTCCAAATCTGAGGCATCTTTTTTGCGGTCTACAGCTCTCATCGTTTGGCTGCCGTTCACTTTGTCCGCCGGTATTCTCTCTGGCCGGAATTCGCTCACACACACACGTTCTGTAATCGGAAAACTGAAGGCGGTCGCTCTCCTTCAACCGGAGCAGAACGTCGACTAGATCTTAACTGCCTAACTCGCCCACCTTCTCTCTATGCTTATCAATTATATCGTCAAGAATCTCGTCCATTTCCACCTTCATCTTCGACAAGAGAGGCGCGTTCCAAGAAATGTGCTTAAGTAATTCGATCGAGGCAAACAAATCCGCCAGTTCTAAGTTTCCCAGCGCGGCCATTATTGCCCTGATCAACCTAATCATACGGGCCCTATCCATCGACACATCCCCGAAAAGAGCTCTACACGTCATACCATTCATGAACCAATAGATCTCCTCGGTGAGGTCCAACGGGCCTCGACCTCCCCGAGAAGCTAATCGGATGGAATCAATGAGTATCAAGCCTTGGTCCTCGCGGATACGGTCTAGTGACCGCACATTTTTGGCCCTGAGGATCTCCGTGGTGCTGATGTGGCGTAGTCACGATGTCATTGTGGTTATAAGTTAAAGACTGATTGACCACAGTTCTCCGCTTGCCAGTGCCGTGGGAATTGATTGGCTTCTTCAGTGAATTAGTATTATTATTCTCGGACATGTTGGTCTGAAGATTGTGGTCTTTCCCGTTTGTCTGCGAACCACCTGCAGACCACGGGCAGCAACAGTCGACGACCTTTGATTTCGTTGCTGTTCTACCATCTCCACCACTATTTGATTTTATCTGCAACCAGTCTGCAGGAAGTTTCTGGATCAAGACACTCGAATACGACATGCTTTTTACATAAGTTCGATGCTCATCCCATGTTTATACATAGGATATTAGATTCTTGATTGTTAATTTCTGCAACGATATGATATGACTGACAGTATGCTGTCAATATACAGGCATACATACACATGGCATTGAGTATAAACTAAGAAAAATTTAAATTAAGATACATCCAATCCAAGAACCAACCTCTAGCTTTGTTAAATGATTGCATGTTACCTTTTGCTTGTTTCATAAATCATGATCAGTGCCCATTTGCTGCTTCTGTCGAAATCCTGATAAAAATATCAAAATCTACACTTGTCATTGAGTATAAACACAGAAAAAAAAAATACTATATCCCCAGGTAAGCTTAATCACATGAGTTGGAGAAGCACATTCTTGTTTAATGTCTTTGTTGCTAAGACATAAATGGACAACAGTTAAAAGATTTATTATCATATTGAAGTTAATTATAGTTGAAAGAATAGAAACAGAATCAGTATAACTAGAATCACTCATACACATGGACTTAACTATAAAATCAGGAAAAAATGCATCCAATCTAAGAATATCACATGAGTTGGGGCAATCAAGTTTTGCTTGAGATACACGAAAGAAGTTTACAATTTAATTATCAAAAGCAAATAATGTTCATTGAAAGTAAGATGATCATAATATAGTAAACTATGGCCATCTCTATTCAATTTTTGAATCTGCCATCTCTTTCTCAAAAACAACAATATTCCGTCTTCTCATGACAACAAAACCCAAGCACATATGTGACGGTCCAGACAGATCACAACGGTCATACCATCAAACGACGTTAAAATATCAAGATTCTGATGACACCATAGGTTCTATCCTTTGCCATAATTAAAACAGCAACATTAACGATAGCTTCTTAACTTTCTTGTACAAGCAAGGACAATTAATAATCGTACTACAAAGGATGCACTAACAACAAAGGATGTCTAATTGATATGAAAAAACAATAACAATGTATATAACTCAACATAATTAGCAGCAAAGTCAGTTCTTTACACACTTTCTGATTTCTTCCAGGCTTTAATGTCGCAACAAATCTACTTATATCAGTCCAAACTACTAAAAAGCAGATTCCAGAATATCACTTTCTTATTTTTAACACCCTAATAATTCAATTCTCTTAAGGAATCTTCATAATACTGTAAAATTGTATAATTTGCAACAAATTTATCTGAAAGAAAAAGTAAGGATAGAACTTAATTATACCTAGTTTCTTAACCGTCTGCAAAATCCAGAACACGGGAAACCTGTCGGTGATTGGAGAGAGAAGTAAAATAAATTATCTATAATGTATTGTAATAGCTATAATGGCAGCTCTGCCTACTTGTTTCTTAAAAGTTTCTGTATTATATCCTCTCTCGCAGGTTATCTCCCATCTTCTATATCATTATATGTGTGTAGATTAATAATTACAAACTTAAACAACGCATATAGAACCAGATGTGTTACAGCTAGGACCTAAGAAGTGCATTTTCATTTGATACTAGCAATGTAGCTATGGAAAATAGCATTATTGTCTAAATAAGCACAAAGATGATATGAAATAAATAAACAAAGTGTTTGATATACCGTAGACAAATGCAGAAAATGCAGTCTTTACATGAATAATAATCCACAGCTGAGGTACTCACTGACTTCGAGATAGTAATAAAATGGATTTCACTTTCTGATGGTACTGTTAACAATAAAATCTATCTATACAGGGTTGGCCCTAATCTACAAATTAAAATATCATCCTAAATAGAAGAAGAAAAATATATGATAAATCAGGGATTGCTAAAGCATGTTACCTCATCACATAGATAACTCCAGAAAATGGTTTACTAATGAACACTTGTTGAGGGCAGATAATGACAACCTCGCTCCAAAGCTGAGCTGTTGTCCCAACAGAGAATCTTGCCTTCTGTTTCTGAGAGAAATCTGCAGCTAACTCACATAGTCTGACCTCTGAAGAACTCTTACAGCGAGTTAATCCGACCTCACCAAAGTTTCTGGGGAAGCATAAATTTCATAAATTCCATATCTTTGTGGAATCAGAAAACAAATGCCTAATTGTACACAAGTTGCTTCTTTAAGGGCAATCAGTCAATTGGCTGATGGTTCATATGTATACTGCATGGCTGAGAAGTTTCCATAACCCAGAAATAATAATTTCCGTGTTCTGTATTGCAGATAATCACCGTCTTCTAACACAGAATGTGCAATAGATTCGACTACAACGACAATACTGAAATGCCAAATATCATAGACCTCCTGAATCTGAATCAAACTGTTCTCTTATGTGACATGATTGAAGTAATTTAATCCACAGCTCTTCGGATTTTTCAATGCAACTTCTCATCATCCATGATGCCAAGAGAGGAAAAGGATTTTCTTAGAAACTTGCACAGCGCAAATGCCCTCCCTAGACCTGCAAAAGTGAGAAATTTTATTTACTTGAGACCTTCCATATTGGCTTTCTCTAGAAACACAAATCAATTTTGTCCAGCTAAGAGGATAGGCCTGATGGAAATAAGGGAAGTACTTTGTTATTTATCTTCTTTAACCAGATATCTGCTTTTAGAAATGCAATCAAAGATGGCAGTTCAACCGTTCAAGTTACTTCCCATGAGAAGCATGAATGTGATAGGAAACCACTTAGTCGAGTTGACTGAGATTCTATTACTACAAAAAGCCATCTTCACATACTGTATTCAGTTTACAAATTCTAATATAGGAATAGATAAGATATCAATGTTCTCAATCTCCCTAGATAAAGGGGGTCATTTGACTCGACGACGTGTGCCAGGAAGACCAAATAAGAAGATATAAATAAGTTGAATATGAAATCAAAAGACTAAAAACAACCAAGAGCAAGAGAATATGTTGCTTAGAGCAAAAAAAAACATAGTTAACGATAATGATCACAAAATTACCTGCAACAAAATATAAAGAAAGTATATTGAGATTGTAGCATGAGATTGTAACTGATGCCAAGGTGGTAATTCATATACTTAAAGCCACCTGGTGAGAAGGATTCTCCTTAAGCTTTCCACTCATGAGAATGTCGAAAGCATTATCATCAGCTACAAGACCGCTATCAAGCATTTCATCATGCAGCCTAAAAGCCTCATGGAAATTACCCTCCTTGAAATTCCGCCCAATAAGCGTATTATAAATAAGTGCATTAGGAGCGAAACTCTTACTGAGCATCTCGTCAAGGACCTTGTGTGCATTTTCAAGCTGTCCTTTGTTACAAAGACCGTGTATTAAAACAGAGTACGTAATGACATCTGGTGTGATGTTCTTCGCAAGCATTTCCTGGTAGAAAACTGTTGCAAACTCTATATTCCCAGCTTTCAACAGCCCATCAATCAGGGTGGTGTAAGTTTTCAAATCACATTGAGTCCCTTCACTCATCATTCTTTTATACAAGTTAAGCGCTGCTTCCATATTATTAAGGTTCCTGAAACCGCCAATCATAGTGTTGTAAACAGCTGTAGTTGGAGATAAACCAACTTCTAGAAGCTCGTCAAAAAGTTGAGATGCACTCTTCATGTCATTTCTCTTACAGAAGGCATCGATAAGAGCATTATACGCAGTAATATCCATAGCAATTCCTTTAGCACGCATCTCACTATGCATGTTTAATGCAAGATCCATAGTCTGCCTTTTACAAAATCCATCAATCAAGGTGGTATAAGTAACAACATTGGGCACAAGTCCAGAGTTACACATCTCATTATAAACAGCTAATGCGGAGTCAATGTCACCCTCCTTGATAAAGCCATCAATAAGGCAATTATACGTCATGCAACCAGGACGAAAACCCCATGACAAAAAGTTTTTCATAGACTCTTTTGCTACAGTTGTATGGCCAGCTTTGCAGAAACCGTTTATGACTGTATGGAATGTAACATTACTCGGAGCAATCTTCGAGTTCACCATATGGTCAAAGAGTGCAACCGCTTTTTCTGTCTCGCCCTTTCTAAAGTGCCCATCAACCAATATACTATAAGTAATTAAATTTGGTTTCAAGTTCCTTACGGTCATTTCAGAAAGCAAGTCTAGTGCCACATCCATATTCCCTTTTCTGCAGTTCCCAAGAATCATATTGTTGTAGGAAACAACAGTTGGCTCAACACCCCGATCAATCATCTTATTCCATATCATGTATGCATCATCTAGTCTACCATTTCCACAGAACCAGGATAGCAGATCGTTGTAAGTGAAAGCATTAGCAATGCCATCCTCGACAGCAACATCAAATATCTTCATTGCCTCATCCAACAATTCAATATGCAAATAACCTCTAATTAAAGAATTCACAGTGTAGACATTTGGCTGAATACCTGCAGATTTCATACGACTGTATAACTCTTTTGCCTTCTCCATATTCCTACAAACACAGCATCCTTTTATGATGACAGCATAGGTGACCTTGTTTGGAGCAAGTCCATCTTCAACTATCTTATCAAACAATGCCAAAGCGCTACACAGATCACCCTGCTGATAATATCCCTTCATCAAACTAGTCGCAACAACCACATTCATGGAATGTCCACTATTAATCATCTCATCTTTCAGCCTTAATGCCTCCACCATATTCCTCTGCTTTACACAAGTACAAATTACAAGTGTATATGTACCCTCCGGTGGAAGCCAACCCCTCCCCTTTATCTCACTCAACAAGCCACGAGCAACATTGCTTTCCAGCTTCATACAAGCAGCACGAACCGCACTAGCATAAACATGAGGTTCGAGCTTCATTCCACTGTTCTTCGCCTCCAAAAAGTACTTCTCCGCCTCATCCACCTTACCATCTTTCAGACATGCGCACATCATCATGTATACAGCATCACAGTCATAGCTAATATTCTTCGAAACTAGATCCTTAAACAAGCTACGTGCATTGTTAAACATATTCGCCCTTATCAAAGATTTCAAGAAATTATTCAAAATCATCTCAGAAGGCAGCATTCCACGCGAAACCAATGCATAGAAACAATCTTCTGCATCTTTATATCTCCCTGCCCTAACATATCCATTCAAGAAATAATCAAAAAGCCGCGGCTTCAATCCAAAACCAAATTTTTTCGAACAATTAATCAAATCCTCAACAACCACAACACACGACGGGGCAGAACCGCGGGACACAAAATCATCAATCAAGCTCCGAGCTGCATAATGATAATTCGGGAATCTTACAAGAATGTGAAGCAGCACGAAAAACGAATCCCCAATTTCTCGAACGATGCGGCGCTGTTTCCTCGCCCATTCGAAGTACTCAAGAGCTATCTTAGGATCGTTTTTGTAAGACAAGAGGGCGCCAACAGCATTTTCATGGCTAAATTCGCCGTTTTGTGAAATAGGTTTGGGAAAAGTTCGGATTTTGCTTGAGCTTGGAGGTTCTGAATTTGGAACCGGTTCAACAGAACCGGAGTTCGGGAGGGGTGTACTGGTAATTTCGCCAGTTGATGAACAGGGAGATGAGGATGATAAAGATTTTGAAGGAATTAGTGACAAGCGCAGCCGTGAAGGAGCTGAAAAAGATGGAAAACGAATCAGAGATTTCATGAGCTGTTTTGTTGATTCTAGTCCCAAAAGAGAAAAGTGCTTAATCTTGATACGAACGGAGACTAGTAGAAATTAGCTCAACAAAACCACTGTAGAATGGAATTCTGCACAAGATACTTCTTCGTTCATCAAATTCCGTCTGTAAAATCTCACGAAAACCCTAATTCCGTCAAAGAAGATGAAAGTGGCATGCACGCGCGCCTAATTAGAAACGATTGATTTATTAAGGTTTTCTTCCCGCTGTGTGTGTGACCAAGCGAATTGATTTTTCTAGTACTTTATATTTCAAAATATAAATATTTTATAGATTTGTTTATACATTTAATTTTTTTATTTTACATTTAATTTATTATAAACTAAAATGCAAAAATAATACTAATATATTACTACAAATTAGTAACACTTTTATTTTTTAGATACTACCAGGAGTATTACTTTTGCATTAAAAATAAATCAATTAGTCTATTATAATATATATATATATAATTAATTAATTATGGGACGATTACACTCGAGACGTACTTCTTTTTATTGTCCAACTGAAGATTACACTAATTTCCTTTTTTTTCTTTTTCTTTTTTGTAAAGATTCGCACTAAGTAGGAATTTCAAGAAAAATAGATATTCAATATGTTTTTTATTCCACAGTTTCGGATTCATTTCATTAAACTCCTTTTTCTTATTAGGACGATTCATTACATTAAACTCGATCATTTCTAAAAATGGAAACTATAACATATACAAACATTTTACTATAATTCATAATTTGCCATATACCACAAAAAAAAATAAAAATTGCTAACTCCTCTCTCTTACCTGATTTAAGAGAAATACCCTTAAAAAGTTATTTTATATTTCCAATTTTATCATAAACAACTTATTTTTTTAATATCCTTGCTGGATCAAATGAGCTTAATAAAATGAATCGGATGGAGTATCAATTTAGTATAATTTAACAAGGCATAATTAATGTACCTTGGCCGGCTGAAAATACTAGGATAGCCAAGTCTTATCGACTGATAATCATCGATCTAATCGAAACTCTTGTCATTCATTATAACCACAATAAAAACATCAAAATCCATGCATGAGCATATTATACTAAACCAACAAAATCGAATTAAAAAAAATAGTGATGGCAAGTCGAGTTCGAGAAACCATCGTTGAGTGCTTGAAGGAAGCTGAATCCACCGGCTCCGACGACGACGACCGGTGCCAGGCGCTGCAAACCCTAGCCACCATCACCAAGATCAGCCCTCAAAACCGGAACTTACTCGCTCAAATCGACGGCGCCGTTGCTTCCCTTCTCTCTCTCTCCAAATCCACCTCATCCTCTCACGAAGTCCAAAATCTGGCGCTTTCGGTTCTCTTCAACCTCTCCCTCAACCCTAACTTGAAGCAGTCTTTAGCTCAAAGAGACACCATTTTCCACCTCACTTCTCTCATCCTCTCGCCGGAATCCGCCAAACCCGCCGCCTCCTTCCTCTGCAGCCTCGCCATGCTCGACAAAAATAAAGCCAAATTTGGCGTCGCCGGCACCGTTCAGGTTTAGACTCCAAAGCTTTTTTCGCATCCAAATTTTAATAGAAAAGATTATGTCAGACTAATTAACGGGTCAAACACCAACCCGGCCCGGTTCGCTCGTATAACCTTTTGGGTCAGAATTTCCCTCTAAATGTGGGCTGGTTCGGCTCTTCAATTTTTAGGCCCAAATTTGCCTTTCAACATAAATACTGTTCGTTCTTCTGTTATTTTTGTATTGTGCTCGTTTCTTTCGGAATAAGTGGCTCGTTTTGTATATCGAGATGTTCATAATATGTAGTTTGTTTCTAAATAAGGAAACAATTATCTCTTTAAAAATTGTTGGTCATACTATTTTAACCAATTTTTTACTCTTTACCTTAATACATGTGCTCAAACGAAACGATGCACTTGTTCCAGGACGAACGTAATATTCTTTTCTGGGTTGTCTCATTATTTTTGTCATGCTTCTTTTTTTCTAGGCTTGATTAATGGTTATTAAGGCCCTATTTTAATTGCTAATATAATCCCTACTTCTCTTAACTACTTCACATTTCAATATTATTCATTTCATTTTCTGTTTCGTTCATTATTCTCTCTCTATCCACTTTATTTTTTAAATTCACTTTATTTCACCATCTCACTATTTCAATAGTTAAAATTCATTTTATTTCACTGTTTACTCATTTTATTTAATAGACAATTAAAAACTACACCAACACATCTTCTTTCCTAATTTATTATTTATGTCTAAAAGAAATGAGACAATAATAACGGGACGGAACGGAGTAATTCACTTCTATTTTCAGGCCGGGCCGGCTCTATCGGTACATCAAATATTTATCTAATAATTTATTGTTAATTTTATTGGTGTATTTGGATATCTTCATTAGTTATTTTTCAGAGTTTCTCGAATTGTTAGTACTGATCCTATTTCATATTTGCCGGCTGATTCAGGTTCTAGTGAAGGCGATCTCCGGGCCGTGGAGCCCGGCCTCCCACCACCTCCTTAGCTCTCTGGCGGAGCTGGTGCAGTTTCACGGAAATTGCACGCTGGCTGTTCGGGTGGGGGCGGTGCCGACGCTAATAACGCTGGCGGAGAGTGCCGACAATGAGGAACTCGCCGGCACTGCTCTTGCGATTCTCGGGCTACTGGCCCGATTTGAAGAAGGGATGAATGAGCTGAAAAGGACTGATCGGGTCGTGGCCCGAATGGTGGCGATCTTGAAGACCGGATGCTTTCTTAGTAAAGAAGGGGCGGCTGAGATTCTTCTGAGGTTGTTTGACGACAGCGAAAAGTGCCTAAGGGACGCCGCAGAACTGCCGGAGTTTTCGTCGGCGCTGGCGGAGATCTCAGTGGGAGGTTCGGGCCGGGCTCGGGAGAAGGCCAGTTTGCTTATGAAAAAGGTCGTGGATGCTAACTTGTATTGATTATGTTTGCATTTTTTTATTTTCTTTCAATTATTGGATTTTTAAATTTTATAAGTTTTTATTGCATTGTAAAATTGTAAGAGCATCTCGGTACTCTAAATTCTGCACTAAAAAGGAAAATTTAGAAAAATATGTTTAACATATTAATTTAATAAATAAAAACCATTGACATTACAAAATAAAACCAAACATGAGCTTATAGTCTTACCACTCAAATGACATCATCTGTTCGCTTCTCTGTATTTTACAAATCTTGAACTCTTAATCATGTCACATATTATCATCGTATATATTACATAAAGAGAAAATGAAACAGTTATTAATACAATAGGAAATGAAACATAAATGGGCGGGATTCGGGTGCAGACATCTACTCCGTGCAAATGCTGCCCGACCCGACCCGACCCGTCACGCACCCCCCGCCGACCTGCGTGTGAGTGAGGTCCACGCGCCCCACTATTTCTTTTTTTAATTTCCAGTTTTTTTTGTTTTTGTTTTCTTTTTTTTTAAATTCCAGTTTTTTATCCGACGGAGCCTTCGGTTCCGATTTTACGGCTTCGCCTTCGCTCCGATTACTAAAATAAGGATAACCGACAAGCAACAATTTGGATTTTTCCGGGTCGCTCCGAGGCCTTCGGCTCCCCTCCCTCGAATCGTGATCATAGAAGAAGCGGCAAAAAAAAAAAAACTGGTCAAAGTGAGATTTGACCGGGTCAAACAGGTCGAGTCAGGTCGGGTCAAATAGGTCGGGTGTTGCATGGTAGAAAACATGCACCAAAATTTTTGTCAACACTAATTGAGAGGTAACATTGATTTTGAGTTTAATTTTCACACACACTAGAAATAAAAATAACAAGAATATATAAGGACGACGTTGTGAAATGTGAAGCTCCTAACACTATTTCTAAATAGTTTGATCTCTCTCAGTCGTACACACCAAATAGTTTCAACTTTTTGGAGCGGACAAACCCATTATCCCATTAAATGCAATATTAATTTGAGCCAACATAAATAATAATTAGCATTTGGATTTTCAAAACTTGCACTTTTGATTTTTACAGGATCCTGCAATATATTTATTACTCTCCGGTTTCAAATATAAGATGTTTTGACATTTTGTACTATGATTAAGAAATATTAATTAACTCTAAATTTTAATGTAAGAAATTTATTTGGTCAATTGTATTATTATCTTTTGGGTTCCCTTTTGCAATTAATGATAATGTGATAGGGTAATATATATATTGTCGAAGTTAATGAAAGGAACTCAACATACATTAAAAAACGAGCACATCATTAATAATGAGTTGAAAAGTAAATAAAATTGATAGAAAGGAGAGAGAGAACATTATTAATAATTGAAAACGTCTTATAAAAAAAAATTCAAAACTTCTTATATTTGAAATCGGAGGGAGTAGTATATTAGCAACTCAAAGATATATCATAATAAGTGTTGTGCAATTTGGGGCCATGATGAACATACATGTTCGAGAAAACCTAAGATTCAATCCCTCAGAAAGATAAAAGAAAAATGTTAATGTTAATTAATCCTGTAGAAGAGCATCTTGGTAAATGTGTGCTAAATTGACACGATTCAAAGAATTTTTACTTTTACTTTTGAGTTGTGAAGCATAAAAGTTTGACAAAAATGTATCGCACAATCATGACACCAAGGATGATTGATGATATTTACTCTATCGATCTCGTTCATAATGCAACATATTTTTTTTTGGAGTGTTTCATTATCTTGCAATGTTTTCTTTTGTAGAAATAATTAGAAAATCACGTTATCTATTTTATTGACTTTAAAATTACTTTATATCGCATCAGTAACACTTTTTTCACTTTAAAACTACTTTATATCACATCAACAATACTTTATTTACTTTAAAAATATTTTATATCACTTTAATAATATATTAATCATCATCTTTACTCTTAATACTCATTTTCTTATGCACGTGCCGAAAAGAAACGTTACATTATAAACGGAACGGAGGAAGTATAGTTTAGGACAACAATTAAACAAAAAAAAAAGAAAAAGATTCAGAGAGAGACAGAAAGTATTAACTGATGACGAGCTCCATAATCATGACTCATGAGTTTCAATCACCTGAAATAATTTGCAAATGGGACAGCATTATTTTTGCATTTCTTAGTTATGGTCACTTTGAATAATTACGCAGCTGTAATTAAGTTGATTTGTTATCTTTTCGGATAACGAGGAAAATCCAAGCAACTATTTTAGGACTACAAGTTGCTCTCTTTCTATATTATTTCGAATTTCCGATACATTTTTCTATATATATATTTATATATTAATTTACTTGTATACGTATTTATTAACTACGATCTTCAATGTATATTATTTACATCAGTATATAGATTCATTATTAATTGTTCCCTTAAAAAATTAATTATTGGTCATTTAGACAGAAAATTGTACTATAAAATTAGAAGGGACACGATGATGAGTCATTCTCGTGATCTCGTTATTTTGTCTAAAGACAAAATAATAAATAAATAGTAAAACATGTAAACCATTAAATTAGGTTCTGCCTAAACATGCTTTTAACATAGGGCTTTTTTTTCTTTTTTTTTTTCTTTTTTTTTTTTGGTTTGGAAAGAGATGCTTTTACATAGGTTATTGAAATGTATTATTTTCAAGATCTTTTAAATTTGGCTGGATGTCGAATCATGGTAAAAATTTCACTAGTTCTCTCTTCTTTTATTTATTCCAATTTTTCGAGAACATTCGAAATAAACTTACAGTAGTAGAAAATTGGTATTGCAGCAATTCTTTATCAATATCCATAACTTGATTTTACAATCGCCTCTTCACGTTCAGATCGGGTGTTTGAATCTTTGATTAATATACTTTAATGGGTTTATAAAAAAAAGGTTAATTATTACAGCACCTTTGCAAATAAAAAAAATGTTACAGTATTCTCTAATCAAACAAAATTCTCTAATCAGCACAGCCAATATACACGGACAATAAATTTATGCGATCAGATTATGGCTACCCATAAATTCGTTTAAATAGGAAAAAAGAATTGATTGATCTAAAATTTTCGGTTCTAAATGACTTTTAATAATTTATATTTGATAGTTTACAAAAACATATTTTGATATATTTAAATTTAAAAGGCAGCATTAAACTCAATAAATATAATAGATGAGATACAAAGTTTTTTGTGGAA
The DNA here is from genome assembly GCA_029490685.1 of Schizonepeta tenuifolia. NCBI lineage: Eukaryota > Viridiplantae > Streptophyta > Magnoliopsida > Lamiales > Lamiaceae > Schizonepeta > Schizonepeta tenuifolia. The sequence continues at coordinate 98,304,429 of CM055957.1, read as the reverse complement.
AGAATGAGAGGAAAATATTTATATTAATCATCACATAATTGAAGTAAAGAATATAATAGTATACATAAAATATATATTTGAACAATTAATCAAAATATCTGATTAAATTGATTTATTTTCATATAATTGACCGAATTATTGCCCAGCAATTGCATCACTCATATGACAAATTACAATAAGGAATTTTAAATTTGAAATTAAATACCACTAGCAATAAAACGAATTATAGTGGGAAGCCATATTTTCTTTGTTGAAATCTTAGGTATTAATCTGCACATGGCGTCAATTAGTACTTGCCTTTCTTGATTAAAAAGTACTCTACTATGCAATTGTTACTTGATTTGCTTTTTTTTAATAATAATATAATATTGATAGGTAGGAAACTCTTGATGGGAGCTATATGTTCGAAATTTCGAAAAGATAATTTTTCTGCAATTAGATTTGGTGTAAAATTTCGGTCATAATTTGCAAAAGAAAAATGAATGTAGATCATATCATCATAGGACTTGAACTCTTGATTTTTAGATCATAGGAGAAAGTCGTAAACTAACCGAACTATGATAAGTTATCTATTACTTTATTCGTCCACGAAAATATTATTACATTGTAAGCTATGCGTAGTTTAAAAAAAATTGTTGAAAAGTTGTTAAGATGAAAAAAAAAAATCCCACAATAAAATTGATAAGAGAAAGTTGCGTGAGTAAAGTTTTGAATCCGATAATAACATTTTTTGTAATAATAGAGTATGAGAAGGTCAATATGTAAGTGACTTGTGTGTACTATATTTGCAAAATATGTAGTGTTATTTGAATATATTGTGCTAATCATACTAACTAGAAAAAATAATATAGGTTTTGAGAAAAAGAAATATACCATAATTAGGGAATCTACACTCTAAAGTGAAATGTGATTAGTCATATTTTTATATTTTTTCCGTCCACAAAATGGTTGTCATATTGTGGACGACACGAGTTTTAAGAAAATGGTGGGTAATAGTGGATAATAGTGAGTATTATTATGAGTGGAGTAAGGGTTCCACAATAATGTGAACGGGGTAGTGAAAAATATAAGGTTAAATATAATGTATTATGTGGGACTTATTATTATAAATGGAATTGACAACCATTTCGTGGACGGAGTAATTAACTTACCTTTTTTACGCATGTGGTTGGACACAGTATGTCCGAATAGAATAATTGAAAGAAAATACTCCCTTCCGTCCACAAGAAAGTTGTGCATTTTGCCATTTTCGTCCGTCCATATAAAAGATGTGCATTTCTATTTTTAATAAGTTGTTCCTTAACATTTACCCTACATCTATGATTTATTCACCATATTACATTTATTGGGCACACAATTAAAAACTAATCTAACTTATCTAACAATAAAATAAAGCTCAATTAAAAGTGAGACCCTTACTCCACTCACTATAAGTGAGACCGTAACTCCATTCACTAACTTAATCATTTACTCCCTCCGTTCACGAAATGATGCCATATTTCATCTCTTATTTGTGTTCACCAAATGATTCCCTATTTTGTTATTTTTACCTATACTCTCATTACTTTATTAAAAATACTACCCCTTGCCATTGATGACCCTACATCACATCAACTTTATTTCTACTTTTTGGTCAATATCACATCTTTTTATCATTACCACTGTTTTTTTGTCATTATCTCACTACCCCTAATTTTTAACTTTTACCCACTCAAAACAATTTTATCAGCTTTCTTAATCCCCGTGTCAGATACGAAATGGGACATCATTTCGTGAACGGAGAAGTACTTAAATTACACTAAAAGTGTGACCCCTACTTGACTCACTACACATTTTACAACTTTCTTAATCTCCGTATCAATCTCAAATGCACAACTTTCTTGTGTATGGAGAGAGTATAATTATTTTAATTTTTATAATTATTGATATTGTTACGCTTGTGACGATTCAAAATAGATGTGACAATTTTTTTTGGATGGTTTGGAAAGAAAATTATGGCAAATTTTAGGTGAAAGGGAGAGTAATTTAGTAAAGGAATCCTGCATCTAAGGGTGAGGTCGGAAAGGGTAGAGCAGTTCACATGAAAACAGGAGTAGGGTCTCTAGACAAATAGGCAGACAAAAAGGAATGTAGAACCGGAAAAGCTTTGCCACTTTATTAACTCTAGAACCCCGACTCTAAATTAAAGGTTAAACCCCACTTTATCTCTCACATTTTCACACCGCTACGGCCAACAGTTTCCACCATTTCTATCTTCAGTCAGATTCTACTGCGTAATCTTACTCTTCAGCTTCTGGGATTTGTTTATTTTTGCATTTCTTGCGAGAAAGATTCTATTTTTAGCTGCTAATGTGCATAAGGGTTATTGTTTGAGTTAGTTTTTTTAACTTGCCTCAGTGAGAAAGTTCTTGGATGAATGGTTGAAAATGGTGAAACTTTTTCATATTGTTAGCTTGAATTGATTCTGTGAGAATGTGCATTGCAAAGTTGGTTTATGGGTCACTTTATTTTTCTTGATTTATTATGATGGGTTCTGTTCTATCATCTATGGGTCGTAAAGATTGTAGCTTTTTCTTTATTCCTCGTTACCCTTTAGTCTTTCTTTCTCTATCGTTTTCAGGGTTTGCTTTTTCTTTTCTTTTTTTATTGTTTTTTAGTAGGAAATTCAGGTAGTATGTTACTGGTTTATGCTAATTCACACCATTCTACTTTCTATTTTCACACTTTGCAACTTATGTATAAATAGAAGTGCTAAATGTGATAATCTTAATTCATTGCAGGAGTTCAATTTCAATCACTCAGACGTATATTCTTGTGCATTCCGTGTAAAATCAAATCGAGCTATGAACTTCAATAGCACTGCAGGGGGTATTGAAACTACTTTCCTCTAGTTACTTATTATATGAAATGTAATTTGTGTCACAAAATGCATTATTTGTTATCAGTTACAGAATGTGCTATATGTTACTGTGAGACACTTCTCTCTTACTTATATAGGTAGTCAAAATTCTAGAACGACGTTTGAGTTTGGAAGGACTCATGTCGTCAGGCCAAAAGGGAGGCATCAAGCTACAATCATTTGGCTACATGGTATCGGTGATAAAGGGTCAAGGTATTATGTCGTCTTTCAATCATACAAGGAGAATCTGATGTATATAGGTGTTGATAGCATGCTTCTTGAATATTGGCAATAAACACATTCATCTTGAAATGCATAAATAGTATATCTTGTATTAGTTCTTGGTTATGTGGTCGTGTGAGATTGATCAATTGCATGGGTTTTGGTTAACTCTGATCATCTTCATACACACAGCAGACTAATTTTAACTACAAGTTATAGCATGTGAAGAATAAGCAAGGAGTGCCAAGTTCATCCTTGTTGTCTTCTGGATTAAATAGTTCTGATCAGTTGCTGGGGGGAAATGAGTGGATGCCCGCGATTTTGTGTTTTAGTTGTCCTTTTTTGCATTATCAATGTGACATCTGTGGATGAGGATGTGTAGAACAGAGGACCACTAACTCACTAACTGTGATTTCCCCTTTTTAAGCATTAAGTTGTTAAATTGTAATTAAGAGTGTTTGAATCACAGGTTGTAGTTGTTCAAGTGTAATTAAGAAGAATTTAGCAGGACTCCAACATGACTGAATTGTATTCGTCTAATATCATAGTTGCATCGTATTAAAAAACGTGGTCCCTAAACTATCTAGGGTGGCATGCTTTGGCGGTAATATTCAATTCTTAAAAAAAAAAATTAAATTTTCAGTGTTTAGTATTAACTTACTACCGTTTTCCCCTTTCAAGAAAAACTTGTTACCATTTTCTGCTGTTAATGTTGTCAACTTGATTCTATTGTCTTAACTTATTCATTCTTCTTTCTATGTTGTTTCTTTATTTATGTCTTAGCTGCATGCATGCTCAAATATCAGAGTCATCAGTCATGCAGTGTTATACATATTCTTTTCTTCGTTGCTGATCCACTGTGATTCTGATTTTATTCATGTTTCCGCAGCTGGTCTCAGATATTGGAAAGCCTTCCTCTTCCTAACGTAAGTTATTTGGAAATTTTTAAGTCATTTGAGCTCTTTCACCATCTATAGGATACAACATTAACCCAATTCCTTTTCCACCTTGAAAAAAATGTCACTTTATAAAATTTATAACTTCATTATCTCATTTTAGACTGATCATGTAGGTGAAGTGGATATGCCCAACTGCTCCTACTCGTCCAGTTACTTTATTTGGGGGATTTCCTTGCACTGCTTGTAAGATATATTTCTTTACCCTATAATCTTTTCTAACTTCTAGCGCTGGAGTATTTAAAGCTGCTGCAAGCTGTAAAACAGTGATAAATCATTTTCAAAACAGTAGATGGTGAATTTTGACTTTCATAAATAACTTATTATCTTTTTTACCGGCAGGGTTTGATGCACAAGATACTTCAGAGGATTCACCTGACGATTTACAAGGATTAGATGCATCAGCTGCACACGTTGCTAATCTCTTATCAACAGAACCTGCTGACAGTACGTTTCTTCTCCAAAGCATATAACATTTCTTTTAAAAGGGCTATATGTACGAGAGCTTGGTTACCTTGGTAAAAGATACATTTTTTTAATAGATGGAAGAACGGAAAAGTACATAGAAAAAATAATTTCTCATAATTGACTAAATTTGTAATCATTGCAAAAGGTGCTTGGCTTTCACAAAGGTGCATATAGAAGTAGTCTGTAATTGGTTAATTTCCATCAGTTTAACATGAATAAACGGAATCCCTTTAATCGGAATTAGGAAGATCTCGTGACCCTACATAAACTAACATTCCATGCAGTGATTTACAATTGTGCCCAAGAACGCTGATGCAGTGTATCTTTGTTATATTTTCACAGTCAAACTTGGTATTGGTGGGTTTAGTATGGGTGCTGCAACGGCTCTTTACTCAGCTACATGCCACATTTTCGGCCAATATGCGAACAGAAACCCGTACTTGGTTAACCTGAGCTGTGTTATCGGCCTCAGTGGTTGGCTTCCATGCTCCAGGTACAACTCCAATTGTACTCATATGCACCACCTAACACGTATTGCACGAATAATCAGCACACTCTTGGTGATTACATTATCTTTTGCTCTCATCAGCTGATTATTTTCTAGGATGTTAAGGAACCAAGCGGAAAGGTCCAACGAGATTGCAAGACGTGCAGCATCATTGCCCATTTTGCTTTGTCACGGAACTGGTATGTATAGTTTTTGTTACCTCGCCATCTCACATTCAACATCCAGTATATCTTTCCTAATCCAAAGAATCTCGTGTTACAGGAGATGATGTTGTGGCTTATAAACACGGAGAAAACTCTGCTCGTATCTTAAGTTCAGCTGGATTCCAAAACCTAATGTTTAGATCATATGGCGGGTACAGATCCACCCAAAGTTTTATCACCTTGTGTAACTCTGACTTCGCTAGCTTCTTGTTGTCTGAATCATCGTCCTATTTTTGCATTCGTGCAGGCTTGGCCATTACACCATTCCAGAAGAGATGGATGAAGTTCGTTGCTGGTTAACTGCAAGATTGGGGCTTCAGGGATCGTAAATTGAGAAATCGGGGAGGCGGCTTGGGGGTATACATGAGAAGAAATCAAAATAAAACATAGTAGCTATCACAGGTTGAAGAAGTAGTTTGAATAGGACAGAAATACTGTGTATAATAACAGTATGCTTTCCTTTGTATTCTTGATTGGCAAAATTAAGACTTTTATGTTTGAGATAAAAACATCTTCATTTCCCATCCAAAAGCCTTTTTTCTGTTTCTTTTTTGGCCTTCTGTGTTCTACAAATTTATGCTTTGTCACTTTGCTCGAGTGTTTTATGTTAATTTCATTAGGTAAAATATCCCATAGATGTCCCAACATTTTATATCATTTCTGCACTCGATAGACAGACATATAACTAAAATGTCCCAAATCATAATTTTCGGGATCGGATAGAACAAGAACATAATAAAATATCCCGAATCATAATTTCTTTGATTGGAAAATCTAAGTGTCGAACAAGAACATTAATTAACAAAGATACATATCATTTGCAGCATAATCTCATCAGTTTCATTCCCAATGAAGGAAGGGCCTTTATTTGCTAAATTGAGGTCTCAAAAATTTCAAGAAACAATTAGGAAAAGGAGGTATGTAACATAATCCACAGAGTAGTTCAAATTCCTTCAATAAAATGAATCTTGGGAGATTTGGCGCCAGCCCATCTCTGTCCTCGTTATTTTGAGATCGATATTTCACAGCTCGTCTCAAGCTTTCATCAGCTCATGCCATCTTGAATGTGAAGGTTTTCATACATAGTTAACCTTTCTAGCCTCAGTCTTGATCACTTATGGCTGGAGCAATCTCAAGGGCCGTTTCTCTCTTGAGGCGGAACTGAGGGTACAGCTTTCAGGATAAACTTGCGCCCACTTCTCAGACCATTTAAAGGTCGTAAACCAACCTCATGTCCCAAGGCATGAGGAGGGGAAACACGTTTCTTATTCGGGGAGCTTGATTTCACAGCATTGAGAGGTGCTGGACTGTCCTTCAATATATCTGGTGTATCATCTTGCATGGTGTTAGACAGCTCGCCATCAAGATCGATTACCTTCACAGGCCTACTTGCACTGGACTGAGCCATGGGGGTGCCTGGTGAACGAAGCAAGCTAAGGCAACCTGCTGGTGAATACTGATTGGTTCTAGCAAGATTCCCCGTCTTCCCAGTTTGGTGATGAAGTGTTGAGAATTCATCCGGAGTTTCTACATTACCGTAATGCGCTTCCTGATGGGAAGATACTTCCAGAACTTCCTGAGCAGCTTCTGATACCATCGCGTTATTATCTGAGTTCATAGGAGATAACGGGTTCATGGGCCCCCTCATGGAAATCGGCGTTGCAAAGGTGACACCAGATTCAGGTGACTGGAAACACTGCCTGGGACGCAGACTTCCTTCACGAACATCCTTTCTGTTGAAATTAGTAAACCAAGCAAAAGGAGTTGCATAAGGGCTATTTAAGATGTGTCCAAATAATTACTAGGAGCTATCATACTTACTTGAGCTGGACTACTGGTGTTCGAGGAGTAAGCTCAGAATGACAGAGACCAGATGGCATACTTTCAAGAAATGAGACATCTGCTATTTCAATAGGGTCATCCTTATCCAAGCTATATTCTGAGGGAATCATGGAGCATCTTAATCAGATCAAGTGAAAGAGCATATTTAACTTTTACAGCAATTGCAAAAATTGCAAGAATTTGATAACTTAATTTTACTGAGACAAAAACTTATGATATTCATGGCAATCATAGAGGTCTGAGCTAAGTGAACAAGCCCAAGCACATATATAAATAGTAATTGCTTTCAGCTGAGCATGAATGGGAACACAAGATGTTTTTCTTTCGATTAGAGTAAACTTCGGGTCCACATGTACCAAAAATAATACACATCATTAAGACTTAAAAACATAAATCAACTATGCTTAATATAAGGATTATAACATTAGCAGTGTGTTGTGAAGAATTGCAACAATATTTTCATAAATAAGTACACACAACTAGTAACCATCTAACATGGTGGACCAGCCAACTGAAACTGAGAATGTTATTGTTAATATATAACTGTAAGAAAGAAAGGTGGGGGGGGGGGGGAAGGCCAGAAGCGAGATTTCATTCAGTCTCCTACAGGATTCATGCTAAGAACTTGGTTAAAATAGGTGAAATGGGACTCATACTAAAGGAAATTAAACAAAATTAACAGAGCCACCTTGAAAATTGTCAACTAATAGAACTATAATGTTAGCTTGGTTTACGTTGAGGAGTGTACATCTCGAGTATCTCATCAACAAGTGATACACAGTTTATTAACATGGAACATGGTGTACCACCACTAGCCTATGAGGAAAGAGGCGTGTAGCGACATCACAATGGGTTCCACCAACAACTACTTGTCATTCATCCTCACTTAGCCAAAATGCTTAAACCAAGTTCTTGTAAGTCCATGTACCATATATATATATACTCCCCTAACACACATTACCCTCTCAGTGTGAGACATTACAAATGGTGGACCAAGCAATAAAAAGAGATGGGGAACTTTTAAACTTAATTAAGATTTAAACATGGCCATTCACTTCGGATCACTGGGAAATAGTTATATAGTCCAAACCATACCTCCCTTTTGTCCAAACACATTTTTACATCCTTCACATCTGCATCCATCCGAGCAACCAACATTTGCCTTCTCCACAAGAAACAAACTCATTCAATTTGAAATAGACTGATGCTAGAGTTATGGCAAAGAAAACAGAGAAATGCAGAAGAAGGGTAAGGTATTTAATGCACGCATACAGAATCACATACATGATAGCACTCGCAGTACTTCTTGAGACACATAGATTTCTTGCAATTGCACCCTCTCTTATGCCTTGCCGAGGAAGGTGTGATCTGTGTTTCATCTTCCTGCGAAAAATTCTACATTTTAAATATTATCTTACATGTATTTCAATCACATATTATTGGCTTAATACCCCAGGACTGCTTGCAGGTGGCTCAGTTATGTGTTTTACAATTTTTGGAGCAAATGCAAGAGGATTCCGTGATTCAATCAGTTGCCGTGATTCAAGAACTTTATCCTCGTATTCTGGTCTGTTATAGCACCCTTGGCAAGCACAAGATCCAGCACAGTACAACCCAGCTGCAAAGCAATCACAGTACCTGCAAAAATCAAATCACCACTTGTAAACTGGTGGCTGCAAATAACTCTCGACAGAGTAGCAATGTACTTTTTTTTTGAGAAAAGAGTAGTGATGTACTTACAGCTTTAGGCATTTACTCTTCCTACAATGGCACCGTTTGCAACCATCACCATCACTAGAATCGGAAGATCTCTTCCTGTAAAAGTAAAACAGATTGGTCCCAACAAAACATAAGATATAAACTAGTAAAACACCATAACAAGTAAGCTTGCCTTTTCTTTTGGGGGTTTGACTTGAATTCCTCCGAAATGCCATCATTTCTTAAATTAGTGGACAAGCTCTTGTTAGTGAGAGCCGATTGGTCATCTACTGGATTCTTTGAAGAATCGATGATGACAGTAGATAAAGATGTAATAGAATTAACTGCTGCTGAGGCATGGATCTCAGGCCTACTATCATCAGAGCATGCTGAAACATTCTCCAGCGGAGTTAATACTGAAGGATTTTCTGGCGTATCATTGATTGTGGGTGTGGACTTCTTTCCTCGTATACTGAAGTTAAAGGTCTGAGCTGATTTTGTATGGACTATTGCACTAGACCCAGCTTGCATAACATTGATGATACTATTCAGGTGCAAGCCAATACCTGAAGGCTTGGGAATGTTTTCAGTATTATTCCTACTTTGAGGATACATAGGCTCGATTTTCTCGGTTTCTTTCCCCTTAATGGGAGTGCATGGTATTTCACAAGGCAATTTTGGGCCCCCGCTGTTCGAAGGACTTTGGGTAGGTACACTTATTATTGTATATGAAGTATCTTCAAGTTGGAGACTGCGTCTATGTATCCCATGGTGCAGATAAGCCTGATCAATTTCATAAGTTTCTAAGAGAGGATTCCCACAAGAATATGATACAAATTTACCTTGAACAATTCTGTGTGCATTTGACAGAATTTCCTGAGTTTGCACTATAGTTAAAAGACTAGATCCACAGCTTAATGTTTACAAGGAGATTACATAAACAATTATTGCAGCCTAAGTTTTCAGTTAAATACCAGGCAGTATAAAAAAGGCCAATTGTATAAACTAATTCCAGAGCTTAATGTTTACAAGGAGATTACATAAACAATTATTGCAGCCTAAGTTTTCAGTTAAATACCAGGCAGTATAAAAAAGGCCAATTGTATAAACTAATTCCAGAGAACATGTATCAAACTTATGTTGTTAAAGACGGCTAATGGGAAGAAAGTTGATCCAAGACATTCTATATCTATTATGTGACTCTGAACACAAACCAGACGAGTTAGGAGATAACTATGCAGATAGGAAATCTTTGAACTATTCAAGAAGAAATTCAAAAGTGTGATAAGTTATGAAAGCTAATGCTGGTGATTAGCGATAGCATTAATGCAATTTGGACATGATTGCTTAATATAGAGTTGAAAACACTTCATATGCTTCACTGAAAATTTTCCCAACACACATTAAAGTAAGAGCAACCTATGTTATTACTCTGACTCGGCAAAAATGGTGGCACGCCCGTGGCCGCCGGGATCCGGGTATGGGACTGCACCGGGTTCTTCAACTTTCCCGCGAACACGGCAGTTTTTCCGGTGGTGTTTGGGATGGTGCGGTGGGGCTTCTGCGACAGGATTTGGTGGTTTGATTCTATGAATTACGCCATTTCTCTTCTTTCCGATGTTGATAAAAGACTAAGTTTCAATTGAAAGATCCAGAATCTACTGTTTCAATTGAGAAATTGAAAATTCAAAATTGGGAAAATAGATGAAGTTTGAGAGGAGAAGAAGCAAATAGATAAAGTCTGAGAGGAGAAGAAGCTTCACAGGAGTTGCGACGCCGACGACGACGAAGGATGAGAAATGGCGGCTGTGAAAAATGGGGTGCTGTTTTTTTTTTTATTTTAGTTTTTAGGGTTAACTTAAAATAGTGAAATTAATTTTAACTTTTTTTTTTTTTTTAGTTTTTTGTGTTAATTTGAAATTCAAATTAAATTCATTATTATTACTTAGAATTCAAACGTCTCAAACATAAATTCCACGCCTACTAACATTTTTTTTTTATTTTTTTTTGTGTTAATTCGAAATTCAAATTAAATTCATTATTATTTGATTAAACTTAAATTATAGTAGTACATAGTGATAGTATATTATAATTAAAATACAAGCTCCAAACAAATCGACACGAAAGATAAGCAACTAAAGTAAAATTATTTGATTACACTTAGATTGTATTATAATTACGATCTACTCTATGCAAAAAATGATAAAAAAGAATCTAACGTAATTTGATTAGATTTAAATTATATTATTATAACTAAGCGAAAATTGATACAAAAAAGATATTTAAAGTGAAAATTATTTAATTAAGATCAAAATTTTAAGTGAATTTATAGGATAAATAACTTATATACTATTATTGAATCAAAGTGGAAAACGCTTACCTTCTAAAATAGTACTAGTATATATTACTCTATGTATATCGATCACACTAACAAGTAACAAACTACCAACACTATTTGATGAAACAAATTAATTAAGATCGAAACTCTAAGACCAAGAATATCGGTGACCACCCAATCATGCCACGTCACATAATTAATTAAAAAGAAAAAGAAAAATGCAAGATGACCTCTTTTCAACACAATTTTAAGGTCGAACTTGAGAAGAAAGCCACCGCATGGTCTCTCTCTCTCATCTACTTTGTAATTGAATGGGGTGATGACACTTGGCACTATTTTATTGGTTCGCCAAATTATTTTGATATTATGATAAAATCATTTTATCTTTTACAATTTATCTTAAAAAAAATAAAATAATACCAAAATTCATGATTTTTCTTACTCTATAAATAGAGACCACATTTGCTATATTTTTCCACACAAAAAAAATCTCTTCTTCTCTCTACATATAATTTTCATCTTATCACACCATTTTTTTTTTCCTTATTAGCTATTTTCGTTTACCATGGATGACGAGAATAATTCTTTCTACAATTCTCAAAATTTCCATTCATCACAAAATTTTAATCCTTCCCAAGGATATTATCCCAATTTTGATCCATCCCAAAGATATTATCCCCAGTTTGATCCTTCCCAAAAATATTCATCCCAAAACATCTCTCAAAGCTCATTTCAAAACATCTCCCAGAGCTCATTTGAAAATGAGGTGCAGACTGACACTAATGATTCAAACACTCCGCAAAATTTCAGTGTGAAAGAAGACATAGCACTAATGTCTGCATGGTGTTTTGTCAGTACGAATGCAGTCGTCGGCACCAACCAAACTGCGAACAAGCTCTGGAAAAATGTTCTAAAGCAATATGAGGAAGAGAGAAAAGAGATGCCAGGAATGGGCGAACAAAGGACAATAGAATCATTGAGGGCGCGGTACAAACGACTCAATACGGCCGTAACGAGGTGGATTGGTCCATACAAAAAAGCACACAATCGAGCTACGAGTGGGCAGTCCAAAGAGAATATTGAGGATGATGCTCAAACAATTTATGGGAAACATAAATTTACTCACCATGAGGTGTTTAACAAAGTTATGCGTCACCATCCGAAGTGGGAATTGAAATTAAACAGTACTGGTTCGACTCGTTTCCAATCAGAAGAAGATAGTCTTGAAGAAAGTCGAGGGAGCTCAAAAAGATCGAAGACAAGTGAGGATGGAGAACCACAAATCGACTCCGCTCCTAGAGGTGATTCTTCAAGCTTACAACGTCCTATTGGGAGAAATAAAGTAAAAGCTAATGCTAAAAGAAAAGGAAAAGAAGTGGCATCACAATCATCGCCAATTCTTGATGATTTCACTGCAACACTGCGTGAAATGAGGCTCACACGTGAAAAAGAATGTGAAATACAAGAACGAAAGATGAAAACATCTACACTTAACACTTTGATGAGCAAAAGGGACTTATCTCCAGAAGAAGAAGCTCTGAAACGTCATCTAATGGCAGATCTATATGGAATGTGATCATATTTTATTTGTTTTTAAGTATGTTTTGTAACTTGTAATTTATGTTCCTCATTATGTAACTTTCAATTTATGTTTTTTATTATGTAACTTTCAAATTTATGTTCCTTATTTTGTATTTTGTAATTCATATGCTTTATTATGTAGTTTATGTAATATTTAATGAATGTGGTCTATGTTACGTTTGAAATTTCTACTTGTTGTGCATGTCAGGAGACATGTGATCATCATAAAAGCAAACCACTTGTTCCTTGTTTTTTGTGGTTATTATATAGAATCCTATGCTCACAAGGATACTTTAATTATTCACCCGTGATATTTTGAGCAAGTTGGACAAGAGGATATGATGATGTCAGAAGAATCCAATGCTTTATCAAAATAATTGAATAGTTTTTTCTAATAAAACAATCCAGCATATAAAGATGCGTACAAACAAGAAGATAAGTCTGTTAGAAGAATCTCATGCTCACAACACTCCTATATATTAATCTATATGCTTCATCAAAACTACACACAAATCTCTCTCTTACAATCAATTAGTTCACCCTTCTAAAAAAATGTCTTCAAGTTCTAGTTTTGGTCCTTTCAATCTTCTCGAAGATGATGAATGGGAAGAAAAAATTGCTGAACAAAATCGGCAACTTGATCAAATCATCGAAGATGTAGTCATTCATGCAACCACTCTATCTTTACAACCTACTAACCATAGTGTTAGAGCAACGAGGCGGTATATTGAAAGGAAACGTGAGAAGGGTCATGACAGTGTTTACGAGCAGTATTTTGCTGAAGATCCAATATATCCTCCGGAAGTTTTTCGAACAAGGTATCGCATGCGAAAGCATTTGTTCGAACGTATAATGAAGAAGCTCGTCGAAACCGATGATTTTTTTGCACAAAAATGCGATGCTACTGGTCGGCCTGGTATGTCATCTATTCAAAAATGTACTGCAACTATGAGGGTGTTGGCCTATGGAACAGCAACGGACTTGCACGATGAATACTTACGAATGAGCGCACAAGTCATTCGTAAGTCAGTCGTAAGGTTCGTTGAAGGTGTAATTTCTAACTTCAGTGATGTGTACCTGAGGAAGCCCACCGAAGAAGACATGGCATATCTTCTGCATGTTGGAGAACAATGAGGATTTCCAGGCATGTTGGGTAGTATTGACTGCATGCATTGGCAATGGAAAAATTGTCCCACTTCATGGGCAGGGCAATATGCTGGAAGAAGCGGGACGCCGACAATCATCTTGGAAGCAGTTACATCACAAGATCTATGGATCTGACATGCATTTTTCGGAGTTCCAGGTTTGAGAAATGATATTAACGTACTTGATTAATCTCCTGTATTTGATGATATTTTAGAAGGTCGAGCACCAAAGGTCAATTACATTGTAAATGGCCAGGAAAAGAATATGGGATACTATCTCACTGATGGCATATATCCTCAATGGGCAGCATTTGTCAAATCTATTCCAGGTCTACAAACTCGCAAACACCAGTTGTTTGCTTAACATCAAGAGGCTGCCCGAAAAGATGTTGAACGAGCTTTTGGCATTTTACAAGCTCGTTTTGCCTTTATTAAACGTCCATGTCTTATTTGGGATCGTGATATTATGGGAAAAATAATGATGGCTTGCATTATCATGCACAATATGATAGTAGAAGATGAAAGAAGTACATACCTGAACTATCGTGATCCTACAGAATTTATAGAATATCGACTTCGGGAGAAAAATCGGCAGAGTGAAGATGAAGAAAGAGATAATGATTACGTTTACTCCACCGATAGGATTGCAAGTCTAACGAGCTATATGAGAAATAAAGAACAACTTGTCAATAGAGAAGCTCACAAAGCTCTATTAAATGACTTGATCGAGCATATATGGCAAAAATTCGGCAATCATAGCTAAATTTGATGATGTTTCGTCTATATTTTAAGCAACGCATATGTATTTTAAATTATGTATTTTAATTGAAGTAATTTATTATTTTGGTTTGTTTATTTTGTAATTTGTCATCGTTATGTTTTATTTAGAAATTTACATTAATTTTCAATTATTTTAATTATCTTTATTATAAATAATTATATTAGTATTAAAATAATGCAAAATAAAAATATATAATGTTGAAGTTGGGGTGGTTGGGATGGTCATTGATAAACCACAAAAAATAGATGTGGGTTGAAAAAATATTGAGGATGTGGAAGAGAGAGAAATTAATTAAATATTAATAAAGGTGGTTGGTTGGGTGGTCTGCCTGGTCACTGATAAACATGGTCTAAGCGAACCGATACGGTACATCACTTATATACTATTACTCTGTTATTGAACAAAGTGAAAAACGTCTACATTCTAAAATATAAACTACACGTGTTCTAAGATCGAAACCGACACAATAAATCACTTATAAGATATAAATGTTTACGTTCTAAACTATAAACCGATACAATAAATCACTTATAAGTTATAAGATATAAACGTCTACGTTCTAAACTATAAACCGATACGATAAATAACTTATAAGATATAAACATCTACATTCTAAATTATAAACCGATACGATAAATAACTTATAAGATATAAACGTCTACGTTCTAAACTATAAACCGATACGATAATCACTTATAAAATATAAACGTCTACGTTCTAAAGTATAAACCGATACGATAAATCACTTATAAGATCTAAACGTCTACGTTCTAAAATATAAACTGATACGATTAATCACTTATATACTATTAGTCTATCACTTATAAGATCGAAACTCTAAACCCACTAGCCCTCACTAACCCTCACGAAGTCACTAACCCTATATACAAATTAATAATTTATATTTATCGGCAAATATTTATACCCTTAATTATAAGATAATAAATAAATGTTATACCCTTATTGGATTTACTTATACGATTTGCACAATTTTTTAAATGAATAAATGTTATAACCTTATTAGATTTACTTAAAAGATTTGCACAATATTTATATTTACTAACCCTCACTAAGAAGTAATAACTAAAATATTATATATGCAAATATTTATATTTATCAGCAAATAAATTTCCACTGCCAAACATAGACCCTTCGCCTTCTGCTTGGAATATCAATCGATTACATTCTGAATTCCTCATGTCGAATCGTCTTCTTCACATCATCTGTACAAATACAAATACGAGTTCCTATTTCTCAATTTATCACAAGATTCAGAACAAATTCATCTCACCAAAACTTAATTTCTTCAATCATTTCATCAATGGCATAGGAAACCTAAGACAAAAATGGTGCTGATGCCAATCCAACCGTGGCCTTGGGTATCGAGGATAAGCCATTGTGGAGTCATCTTACTGTTCTTAGTATTGCGCATGGGGGAGGAGGAAATCGAACATGGGTCTGCAACTATTGTGCTAAGAAAGTTGTTGGTTCTTACTCTAAGGTGAAAGCCTATCTCATGAAGCTTCCAAATTATCATTTAACTTTAGCCAACAATCAATTGTCGGGCTATACTCCACCAATGTTCAATAGAATAAGAACAACGCTGCTTGCCCAAGAAAAAGGAACACATATATGGAAAACTCCAACCCATCAGAGATTCATGGAAGAAGAAAGAAGTATTTATTATTGTAGATATCGAAATTTAATGATATATTTTATTGATTTTAATATCTTATTTTATTATGGAATCTTATCATATCCATATTAATATAAGTTATTTAATTGATAAATATGTCTTTATATGGTGATAAATATCTATTTTTTTGGCAACAAGTAAAGGGATATATATCAATATTCAAGAACTAATGATATCGTGCCACCTAAGCCCTTAGAGCCCATGGAGTCCAAAGCTCACTCAACTTCTCTCTTCCTACAACTATAAATAGGGGTCTCCACACAACTTCAAATCACACCTAAAAATCATCTTCAAGAGCTCAAGAATTGAAGAGATAATTTCTCCAAGTTTTATCTCTCAATATTCAAGGTGTCCCGGCGAGATTCAAGGCATTCTTCGTAGGAATCAACGCGTTTTTCGGCGGAATCATATTAAGTGGTGTTTGATCCGAAAACAAGACAAAAGCCCTCCACGTCAACGTTATAAAGCTCGACGCTCAACGTTTACTTCGAAAACAAGGCGAACGTCCTCCGCATCAACGCCATCAACCCCAAAACTCAAGTCAACACCATCAACCTCAAAGATCAAGTCAACGTCATCAAGCACAAAGATCAAAGCTCAACTTTACTTCGGAAGCAAGACGAAAGTCATCCGTATCAACGTTACAAAGCTTGAAGATCAAGTCCAAGGAGATCTAGGAGGCATACCTCTACAACAAATCTCAAATGGCTGCTTGAAGACTGTTTGAGGGCTAAAGTGAAGAGAAGAATCAGACGATCAAATAGAGATTGAACTAGCCTATATTAGATATTCCTTGTACTCAAACTTATATTTATTTGAATAAATACATATTTTGTGTTTACAATTATTTCTGATGGATTGTCAAACAGTCAAAGGAGACCATTGATCAATTTAATGGTTGCATCTACCAGAGGAGCAGTGTTCGTTAAAGTTGTTGACTCAAGTGGCATCACCAAGGATGGTGAATATGCGAGCAACTTGTTCCAAGAAGCAATCAAAGAAGTAGGAGAATCAAATGTTGTGCAAATCATCACTGACAATGCAAGTAATTACAATTCTGTTGGCTCTATGATTGAATCCAGGTATCCTCGTGTATTTTGGACTCCTTGTGTGGTATATAGTCTAAATTTGGCACTAAAAAATATTTATGATCCTACTGAAAAATTACCACACTATATTCAGTGCAAGTGGATTTCTGATTTAATTGGTGATGTCCATAATATTCGGAATTTTGTTGTTAATCATAGCATGACATTAGCTATTTTTAATAACTATTCTCATCTTAGTTTGCTGAGGGTGGCTAAAATTAGATTTGCATCTAGTATTGTTATGACTAAAAAGGTTGAGGGAGGTGAAGGTTGCTTTAGAAAAAATGGTAATGGATTCTGATTGAAAAGTTTATAGGGAAGGTAATAATGATGCTAAAGCACAAGAGGTTAAACTATGCATTGTAGATGATACTTGGTGGGATAAGTTGGATTACTTTCTAAAATTTACTGAGCCTATGGTTGATATGTTGATACAGATACTCTCGTCTTGCATTTGATATATGAAATGTGGGATACAATGATTGAAAAGGTGACAAAGATTGTTTTTCAACATGAGAAAGAGGATATGATTTCTAGTTCATCCGCATTTTCTAATGCGGTCCGTGGAGTGTTGATAAGCAGGTGGAATAAAAGTAATATGTCATTGCATTGTTTAGCGCATTCGTTGGTTCCTAAATTTTACCATGAAGCATGGCCTGAAAGTAGAAGTAATGGAGAGCAAAGGTGGCGCCTCATGAAGATATCGAGGTATCGAAGAATCGAGGTTTGTGTTTTCTGAAGTTGTTTCCAGATCCATGTGAGCTAAGAAAAGTTTATGCTGAATTCGGGCCTTTTTCTACTGCATCTGGGTATTTCAAAGAGCCACATGCAGTCGATGCAAGAATTCATGAAGAACTAAAGTCGACTAAAATTGCTGGAACTTAGTAAGAGCTCTTACATTTCTATGATCAAGGATTAAACCTTAACACTTAAACCTTTTAGCATTAAATTTTGGTGTTGTGTTTGTTTGTGTTAGTGGTTACATGTCTCCTGAATATGCCATGGATGGTAATTTTTCGGAGAAATCGGATGTATTTAGCTTTGGCATTATAGTGCTAGAGATTATCAGTGGGAAGAGGAACATTTCTTTCTTTGAGGCTGATCATTCTCTCAATCTGCTTGGCTATGTAAGGTTCATTTCAATAATACTTGCTCATTTATAGCAAGGAATGGAATAGAACAGTTTGACATATGGAACATTGATTTTAGGCATGGAAGCTGTGGAAAGAAGGAAGGAGCATTGAGTTCTTGGAGTCGACGTTGGCCAGCTCATGCACGGGTGGTGAAGCAGAGAAGTACGTTCGATTAGGGCTCTTGTGCGTGCAGGAACGAGCAGTGGATCGCCCTGCCATGCCGGAGTTTGTAGCCATGGTGTTGAACAGTGTGGCTTCTATTCCTCTGCCTAGAGAGCCTGCATTTTTGAGCTAACATAATGTAACATTGTAATTGTATATTATTATACAAGTTGTACTAGTTTTTTGTTACATGTAGATGTAATCCCAGTAGTAAAATTGTTTTTTTAATAATTTGTCATTACAGATGTTGGTGTTGGTATCAGACAGATTGAACTTGAGTATATGGAGGCAAAAAAAAAAAAAAATAGTTTTCTAAATTTTTAGTATATAGCCACAAGTTGTTATTTAATTTCGTAAAATTCTAGGAAAATTCTAGACCATTTTTGAGTCAAATGCAGAAAAGGTGATATGGGCAATCACCTATATTCACCTAACCTCATAACCGTGGTTACATAAATAAATCTGGGAAAGTTATCCGATACTGCTCGATATAGAAATTATAAGTAAAGCTAAAAGATAAAAAAGAAAAAATTAAGTTCCATTACTTTTGAAAAGTTAAAATCTTTCTACAGGTGAAACATGACAATATGAGAGAGACATCTAATAAAGAAATGATGATAATATAAACGAAACATAGAGAATATTAAAAACAATATGTTAAAATATACTACTAATGTTACAATAGGAATGTTACGAAAGTGGAATGTCAATCCCAGTAATGGACCGGCTTGGGCACAGTGGTTCAGAATCTTTGCAGGCCTGAGCATGGGCCCATAGTTGAAATGGCCCCACAATGGGCTTATTTTCCAGCCAAGAACCAGATCATTTCGAACTTTGCTCTTCATGGGCCTAGACAGGGCTTTTTTATGAAAAGCCTGGCCCAACCAGTTCTATTGATGGACTTGGGCCGAGTTGGCTATAGCAAAAAGCCCATCTAGGCCTGAATGGGGCCAGACTGACGACGCGATTGACACAACTCAGAACTTACAAATAATATACGTCCACGAAATGATTGTCATTTTTGCTACTTAAATTTGTCCACGAAATAATTGTCACTTTTGATTTTCCGTTCACAGTTATCGTGGGACTCTTACTCCACTCATAATAATACTCACTATAATTACTATTTTCTTAAAATCCGTATCGTCCATAATGCGGCAACTATTTCGTAGACGGATGAGGTATATAACTAATATATTTATAGATTCTAAATCAATTTAAAAAAAATGAAAAGAAAAATACTATATGGACTTAGCCAGATTTTCCATCAAGGATTCCAACAATACACATTCTTCATCAAGCGGTTGCATTTATCACAATCATAATAAATCAGATAGATCAAACGCTAAATTGATATTTTCCGAATATTGATTTTTTTTAAGAAACGAGTCAAAAATTCAAGTTAGAATCATATAATTCGCACTTGGCTGAATGAAATACTTCCTTTGTCGGCGACAAGCGGCTCGTACTTTATGGGTACGTTTACTAAGCAGGATAAGTCGAATATATAAAAATAATATAGGCTAATCAAACATTTACTTTTAAGGATTAAATTTAAGAATAACTCATCATACATGATCATTATTCATATTTGAAACTACACATGTGAGATTAAAGAAATCATGGGATAAAAATAATCAATCCTATCCTATTTAGTAAACGCCCCCTATGGGTATAGCTATTAAGATGAAAAGTAAAAAAATGAGTTTGTGTGTGTTAGTCCAGTAGTAGAGTAGTTAATGCCCGAGTCAAAAGTCACAAGTTCCAGTCCACTGTCATGCAGTTTTTAAAATTTCTTGTAATATTGCTAAAAAAAAGGTAAAAAGTGGTCAAAGTGATACGCCTCACACATCTCTTGAAGAGATAATTATTTTCTTATTTGAAAACGAATCGCTTTTTATGGGACGATCCGATCTATTATACAAGCAACTTGTTAAAGGAAGAAGGTTGAGTTTTATTGTTTGATTTTGGGAGAACGTTTATAGAGCTCAAACTGCCCACTGATATGAGTCAATACACAACAAAAAAGTAAAAAAATGACGTTGTTGGCCAACAATGACAATGCAACACCTACATATTCATGCCATTTTTTTATTGACACTTGATTTCAGTTAATGGTAGAAGTTAGTTTAATTAGTAAAAAGTACAATAATATAAGTCTTTTAAAATTGGTAAAATAATTATCAATAAAATGTGACAATATAGTATGATTCATTTACTGAATTTTAGTTTAATTTATTAAAATTACGGTCCTCATATACAAATAAGCATGTATATGTACTACATCAATTCACTTAATAACTGTACAATACATGACAGATAGTTGTACCCACCATTAAACACCACATGTTTTATACTAATTAAGTGTCATATTTTATAATTTACTAAAAGAATAATGTAAAATACTTTATATTACCCTTAACTTCAATACAAATTCTTTACTTGTTCGACATTTCATGCAATAAAAGAATTCAAAATATATGGTTTAGAAGCGCAGTCAGGATCGGCCCTAACATTTTGGAGGTCCTAGGCGAAAAAAAGAAATGGGGCCTGATATAGTTTATACGAACATTCGCTGCATGTCTTTTCCACTATGCATACATTTTATTTTAACACAAACAACATTATGATATCCATCCAAATACCTTAATGTGTTTAGTGCATAGCTTAAATTCTAATGATAGTTTCTCTCTCTCACACAAACACAAAGTAAGTATACATATATATTACTACATTGCCCCTAGCTTGCTAAATTGAGCATCTAATTTATAGGCAGAGATGGCAATGGATCCCAGATCCGGTCCAGATCCGGTGCTCTAGATCCATTTTTTAGGATTTAGACATCGAAAATTTGGACCCGACGGATCTGGACCGGATCTGGACGAAGTGTCCAAAAAATGGATCTGGATCTGGAATTAAATTTTTAGACCCAGATCCGGTCCATATCCGTTTTTAGACCCGGTATATATTATAAGTTTAAATATAATTTTTTATTTATACATAATACATAAATTATATATTATACATATTTTAACAAGTGATTATTGTAGTGTTGTTTATGGTTTAATGACTTAGTTTTGAACTTTAATGATTGTAGAACTTGAAGTATATATATATTATTTATGTGTGTTATTCTCGATTGCATGGTAAACGTAATAATACTATGGATCTGGATCTGGACCCGGGATCCGCGGATCTTATAGATCTGGATCTGGAATTTATTTTTATGGGTCCAATGGATCTGGAACGTATCTGGACGAACGATCCAAAAATTGGATCTGGATCTGGACTAAGCAAGATCCAGTCCAAATCCGGTCCATTGCCATCTCTATTTATAGGCACAAAGATTGGCCAATACCAATGCCCGCGGTACAAGATTGCTCTACTTTTTGGACGAGCGGAGAAAACAATAATAAGTTATGTTGGTAAGTTTAGATCAGAATGAGAAAATATTTACTTACATAAATACATAGGGGTGTTAATTTTCGACACGACACAGATATACACGAAATTAATGGGTTAGTGTCAGACCTTATCGTGTTCATGTTGTTATCATATTGACACTATATGACATGAAGTTATCGTGATGTGTTCGTGTCGGATACAAATCAGATTCGTGTAACACGATAAGAATAATTTTATTTATTTTCTAGTTTTAGTTTTTATTATTTTTGCAACTAATTTTTTACTTTCTAGGGATAAAATTAGATTTAATTGTATCGTGTCGTGTCAACACGAAAGATACCGTGTTCGTGTCGTGTTCAGGTCGTGTTCGTGTTTATACCTATCGTGTCGTATTCGTGTTCGGGTTGAGCAGTTCCTTAACAGGTCGTGTTCGTGTTGGCCTTTAACAGATCATGTCGTTATCAGGTCAACACGATAACGATCCGGCACGCACGATTTGCCAGCCCTACATATAATCATATATCTAATAGATATACACATTTTTGAATACACACATACATATATATGTTCAGAATTTCTTTAGTTAGCATTTTATACATATAATATTCGACATAATAATATGAACGATAAAATTAAATACAAAATTGAAGGGAATAAATAGAAATATGAGATGCATATATCCTTAGATATCCTCCAACTCAAAACTAAATTAATTTTGTCATCACCTCATGACTAGTACTCTCTTGGTCGCCTTCAAATTTGAAGTGGATAGGTTGATGCAATAATTATATGATAGAATATTTGTGATTAATTAAAATAAATGAACGTAGAAAAAGTATGTAATTTGTACAAAATATATGGTGATGATGGTCTTGCATGGAAATTAAGAAGCATCTCCCAAAGAGGGGAATCGAATCAGTCCCCCTTTCTTTTTGCTTTTTCACAGTTTGCAACAGCTCTCTTTAACACTCCCCAAGAAAATGGTGGGTGATATGCTCATGCATATCTTAATTAGGGTTTTCTTTTCTTTCCATTTCCATTATTAACATTTCTTGTTTAAATTCTTGGAGATTGTTATACACAGACACATATTTATATATGCAGGCTTTTCTGTTCACACTGTAAATAACATATAAGATTTGGTTCATATAAAAATTAGTACAAATTAATCTGAACCGTTGATCATTGTATGTTTTACGATTGTCATTAGTTGAAGTATAATTGTAATATATAAAAAGCATGATTTATACAAGCATCATTGTATATACAAAGAAACATGACTCGAAAAAAACATTATTAAACATCATTGATGTATATATTAAAAAGCACTAGCTTTTATCCTAATTGCAGATTTATGATAGTCATGTATGATATATAGATGTATTCCTCAGTCGGAATTTTCTGTTTTACGAATAATTTCATACATATTATATTAGTGATTATGAATATATATAGTAGACGAAACATAATTTATTGATAACAACTTAATTATCTTTATGTGATAATATAGCTGCATGAGAGAGAGAGGGACAGAGACGATTCAAAAACTGAATAATATAATTAAAGATCATTAGGGAAAAAGAAAATGTGACAGCAAAAAAGCCATGGCAGTGTATAGAGAGGGAAAAAGAAAAGATAATAAAAGAAAAGATGGTCAAATTGGACCTCGAAGACTACTTCAATTCTCTTCCATCATCAGCTTCGACTATCTTTATCGAAACTCTACCATTTTCACTTTCTTTCATTTTTGAACACCTCCCAATTAAGTTTCCCCCATAATTAATTACTATATACTATAACTCTATATCTTTCTATATTAATATATTGAATTATCTTCTCTTCATTTTTAATGTTAATGGATTTAAAAAAAATATTTTTATTAGTAAAACATTGCTGGCCAACATCGTCCTTGGGAGTTCCAGCCATGCAACGGCTTCGATTTCAGCTTCAGATAGATTTATTAAAATCTGACACACACGAGTGGACTCACTGCACTCTATCATTGCATCCAAATATTAAATAAGTTTTGCATTTTAAAAAAATAAATAAATCTTACTATGGTACTATTTATTTACAATGCACCTTTTGGTTTATTGTTTTATGCAAAATAAAAAAAGGTTAAGCATTTATTGATTTTCCCAATTGATAGTATATAAGATAAAAATACATCAACGGCGGGAGTGCGGCCGATCGCCGCCGGCCGCCCCTTTCTTGAAAATCCGGTAAATAAATAAATGTTGAAGTTGCATATTCTTTTTTCTTGTAATTACATAAAGTGAAGCAGCTAGACCAAAAATAAAGCAATTTATATAAGTTGAAATGAAATGACAAATTTAGTCCTAAAATTATAGTGAGTGTCTAAATTAAAGTGATTAAAGTTGGGTGACACATTTGACTTACCATAGTACAACTCAAGCTTAAGTACGGGACAGGAATATTCAAAAGAAATAAAAGAAAAAGGAATCCCAATTTTTAACCTAAATAGTGACTTGCTGGAGAGAGGATATTATTGAAAGAGAGACAAGAATTAGATAAGAATAAGGAAATGGGGTCGTTGAAAAAGATTTAGAATATCCAATTTGTCTGGCATTATTTACAAATCAATACTTCTATATATATTTTCCACACTTTTCTTATTTGCCCATTTTGTGGCTGGCTCATGCAATATACAATTGCATTCGAATATTATTTTTTTGAAAAAAAAATTGCATTCGAATATTAATTAACGATTATATTTAACGGTCTTTTTGTTATATATGTAACAATAGAAGTTACTAGCTTATCCAACGTTTAAATATATTTAGTTAAATTATTCCATCATCCAAATAAATTTTGAATGTGGTGTTTCTAGAAGAGCCCATGCAATCAAGAATTCAATAAATTTAAATCTAATATTGTATTCCACTTCCACATAAGCCGAGCCAAGCCATGCATTAGCAAGTCCAGCAATCCTACAGTCACCTTTATATATATATATATATATATATATATATATATATATATATATATATATATATATTGCATTTTGTATTTTGGCACACGTTCACTTTTAAATATCCATAGTATTATAATTTCGTCGAGTGAAAACTTGTGTAAAAACACATAAAATGTTACTCCCTTCAGTTCCGTTCGACTTAGGTTCATTTTTTTCGACACGGAAATTAAGAATAAGGGAATTGGATGTAAAGGGTATATTTAGTGTATTTTGTATAGAGTATTTAATTATTGATGGTAAAATTGTTGTGAATACATTTTCATTGTCTATAAAAGCAAACGATTGTACACGTAGTACTTAAAACGCTAAAATATTGTCTAATCTTTGCCAAAAAAATTAACGAGCCAAGTTGAATGGGACGCTAAAAAAGGAAAGCGAGCCAAGTTGAACGAGACGTTTGGAGTATTTCACTCGTCCATTCTTGAACTCATAGGTTTTTGCATTCTAGAAAAAAATCATATTTTTTTTACAAATCCTCGTTAGGCAGCTGAAAATGAACGTGCATGTCTCACTATCTTCACATATATGGTACAAAAATAAGAATATTCAACTTACAACGTAGTATATATAAGAAGTAAAGTTTAAATAATTATAAAGATTAAAGAAGGGCATTATTGGAAAGGAAAGGCGAGAATTTGTTGGAGGGCGTTGTTAACAACACTGCATTTGAGAAACTGAGTAGCCTTAAAAGCATACGTAGAAAAAGCTTTATCAAATTTCACAAAATATTTTACCATCTTTGGAGCAGAATCCCATATTTCTCAAATATATTAACATCATTATTACAAATGATGGAGCAGCAGCAGCAGCAGCATTACATTCCCTTTTTTTCTCTTCTTTAATTTTGATTAGTTCTTTTTATGTGATTCCGTTCCACACTTCAATAATCCAAGTCATGAAGAATATATTTGTAAAGGAATTTCACTCCCTCGTTTCTCGAGTCCCATTCCCCAGTATTTAAACCTTCTTCACCACCACCATTTTTCTCACACATCCCATCCCATTCCACTCATAGTAAAATCTCTCTCTCTCTCTCTCTCTCTCTCTCTAAATTAGCCATCCAATTATATTGTAAGAATGTTTCCTATCTTTCTCAAGATTATTATTTACTTCTAACTATATATATATATATTATTTCTGCATGTGGATGAAATGTGATGGGAAATATCTATGTGATTAATTTTAATTTATTTTATTTTTAGGAAAGAAAAAAAAAATGAACAGGCCAGGAGACTGGAACTGCAGGTCATGCCAGCACCTCAACTTTCAGAGGAGGGACTCCTGCCAGCGCTGCGGCGACCCGAGGCCCGGCGACAGAGTTGATTTCGGCGGTTTCGGCGGCGGCAGAGGCGCCATGGCCGGCGGCGGCTTCGCCTTCACAGGCCCCGACGTTAGGCCCGGAGACTGGTACTGCTCCGTACCCAACTGCGGGGCCCACAACTTTGCCAGCCGCGCCAGTTGTTTCAAGTGCGGCGCCGGCAAGGAAGACGGCGGCGGCGGCGGCGGCGCATTCGACTCCGAGATGTCGCGTGCCCGCGCCTTTGGATTCGGAGGCGGAGGCGGCGCCGCCGCCGGCCGCTCGGGCTGGAAATCAGGCGACTGGATTTGCACTAGGTATTAATTAAACAGATCGTAATTAATGATGCATGTCTATTTTCGTAATTTTCTCTTTAAACATGGATTTTTGCATGTTAGAATAGTTGTGTTACGGTGTAATAATATAACACATGCATATAGTAGTCATTGTTATGTTTAATTTTTATTATAATACCTCAAAATTTGCTATTGAGATTATTAAATCTAAAAAAATATATAAAAATCGAAGAATCGAATATTTTTTTGTTTAACTTCAAAAAAATGAATGAAGCTCGATAAATTAAAATTATGAAAATATAGCGATATTTATAGCACGTGCCATGAATAACAGGTCGGGCTGCAACGAGCACAATTTTGCGAGCAGGATGGAATGCTTCAGGTGCAATGCACCAAGAGAAACCGGAAGCAAATCTCCGTTCTAATTGAGTCAGATTCTCCATTTTTGGGTAGAGTAGAATTAACCCCCAAAAATCTTGTCTTTCTTTATTAAATTTTAAAATTCATGCTTTTATATATTTAATTTTTTTTTAATTATCAGGATCAAGAATTGAAGTTGATGGAGAGAGAATCGTGAAGATTTGAACACAAAAGACGAGGATGAAATGTTTCTTTTTGGGCACTTATCATGCAGTAGCTACTTTGGAATTTCGTTGTTCTATTTTATCTTTTTTTTTTAATATTTTAATTTCCTTTTTTGAAGTTTAGGGAGCATTAGGTCAATTCATGTTACGTAGAGCTGAATCTTTTTAGTTGTAGTAATCTTTTTAATTATTGCCCCTTGTACTTTGTTGCTGATTTGAGATCTAATTAATATCTGTGTGTCCACCAATTTCATTCTATTCTATTCTATAAATTCGAGGAAGTTAGGTCTGTTGTTTGTTAATTTATCAAATGTTTAATTATAATTGCACATTTTCATCAAGTATATATTAATAAATTTTAACTCATCTTCCATAGTACTCCACTATTTTGCTTTGTTAGTGGATTTAAACACAGCAATTATTTAATCTTCTTTAATTTTTTGAGATCGCATTTTTTTCTCTTTCGTATAAGTAATAGTAATTTGAACATAGAGTGATTTTTTAGAGTTAATACCTAACTTACCCTTCCCTCAAAGAACTTTAATCACCCTTATCAAATGCAAATAAATCTGAATTCTGAATGTCTCATCTGTAATCAAATTTCTTTTAAATCTGGAATCATATCAATTTACGCACAACTTAATTCTATAGACGGGATAAGTATTCGAGTAAAATGATAGAAGATGATCAGATAGATGATTATAGCTGGCGGGTTCAATATTTGCATGTTAATATTATAGTAGTATATCTTATCAATATTAATATATTTTTGAATCGACGATAAGATTGATTTATAACAAAGAATTTGATGAAGCTCTCTTATACTTTAATAATGCGTATGCATGTCACATGATAGCTACTATATAAAAGTCGGCATGAGATTAAAAGATATTTAACTTAAAAGAGAGGGGGGCGAGGTGCTTAACAAATCCAATTTCACATTGGATTCTCAAGCTTTCAAGATAACATTCTTTTGGTTTCTTTTTCATTGACCTCCTCATTGGAGTTGGACTGCATGCTTGAGAGAGAGAGAGAGAGAGAGAGAGTGTGGTCAAAAAGTAACAACAAAAATTGATTAATGTCTGCTGCTAGACTCCATTATTTAGCTTTTAAGGAGATTCTTGTTTCACTTTAGGCAGGCTTTACATTCCCTCATGTGGTTTGTTTATACAAGTCAAGTTTCTTGAATTCTTGTCATTCCATTTCCAACCCTCAGAGCACTTACTACGGGTATTTAGTTAGATATAGGTTGAAGTACTGAGAATCGTGATTTTAATAATTGGTGGTATTTAGTTAGACATAGGTTGATTTTTCACTATAATGGGGTTGAGTAAGACTTAGGTCTAAGCACTGGGAAGCGTGATTTTAATGATTGAATAGATTTTATTTTGTTGTTTTTTTTATTTGTAATAAATATTATAAAAATTAACTTAATTAAATTCAGAAATTAATAAATAATATTTTTATTGAATTTAAAAAAACTAAAACATACACTAATTTAAAAAAAAAAATACAATAATTAAAAAATGGGATATAGACGTTGGAGATGGAAATGTATACGTTGGAGAGAAAGAAAAAAATAACGGTTGTTTTTTTAATTTTTAACGAAAAAATAAAAAAAAATAAAAAAAATAAGGGACCAATGGGGACACAACAAGTGTCCCCATATTGCATCATCATGGAGTCGAGTGGAGTGTCGAAAATTCGACTCCACCATCGACACACCCCTCGACATAGGGGTGTGTCGATTGCCCACTATGGCTCGACATAGCCTACGTAGAGTGGGGGGGTGTGTCGATCCACTCGACACCGCCGTCGACACCCCCCCCCCCCCTCGACTCTGCGTAGTAAGTGCTCTTATATATCCACAAAATACAAACTGCAATGCTCATATGCATGTCCACTTATAAACATGAAATTATTTTTGTTGATCATATTCCAATTGGTCAAAGATCCAATAGGAATAAAGAGTAATCAAAGTGTATTTTGATATCCCTCTCGAAGGGGGAAAAAGATAAGTAGTGTATTTGATATCTCAAAAACAAATTTTGGGACGAGTCAGTTAATGCACACACATAACGCATGAAGTAGTAAAGCGAAGTGCAAAGTGGTATCTAATTCCTTCAAAATGATCTATTGATGAAGTGAATATTCTTAAACCAAAATGTCTCGAGTTCGAATCTCACACATACCGTGTAAATCTATCTCTACTTGTCAGGGTAAAAACATATCATTAACTTGCCTCGATCCTTTCATATTGCATTCGAGTGTGTAGGGATACTAGGCTTTATCTTCATTATGCTCCAATTATTCACTGCAAAACAACTAGAGATGTCTTAAAATGGCCCGGCCCGGATCCCATCGGACTGCTCGGAGAATTTGGGTCGGCCCGAAAATATTTTAGTTAAAAAATGTATAGCGTTCCCAAAGCTCCAGGCAGGCTACCTCTAGGGCCCACGTTGAAAATGAGGCTTACCTGACCAACCCGGGCCTATCGAGCCATTTCACCGTTTTCGGGCCTGTGGTGGGGCCCCTTTTCTGTTAAATTTGCTCAAATATGAAAAAGAAAGAAAAAAGTAAAAAATTACACACTGCAATAATGTAAGTAGAAACTGATCATGAATAAGATTATATTGGTAGCTAGTTATTTTACAATTTTTTTTTTTTGATAATTTCAGAGAGTAGCATTATAAGCAAGAGACAATAAACTACAAAAATAATCATAAATTAGTAGACCATAGAAATGCCTAAAAATGCACTTCTTGTATCATGAAACGGCTCTACATTTCCTCAAACGACGTCGCTTTCCGGCCTTTTCCACCGGAAGCTGCTCCGACCGAGCTTGAATTGCCTGAATCACACGTGAGATTTTGCTTGCTTTGATCAAAGATTTTTCATTTTTGAAAGGAAGAGACCCCTTTGAATTAATTATAACACAATAGTAAAGAGACCGAGATTGAAAACAAAGCAAGAAAATAATTGTCACATCATATTTCAATTGAAAAGCTCTCAATTTCATGCATGAAGTGATAGAAATTTTGAACACCTTTAATCATGACTTAAATGCACATATGGCCCCCAAAAGTAACCATTATGTACTAATAAAAAATGGCATTGATTTTTTTTCCCTAAAATTAACAACTGTGATAGTCAATGATTGCAAAAATTGAGAAAGATTTTTACCCAACAATTCTAAGTGCCATAAAAAGATTGCTTTTATTCTCTCAAAAAAGAAAAGGGTTGCTTTTAATTACTTTCCTTTTTTTGTTTACGGTGAAGAACATAAAGCATAATTACTGAGTTAGTGGGCCAGGCTGACTTTGAATAAGCTTTTAATTGGGCCCGTAAAAGTTATGGGCCCAATAAAAGCGTTTTGGGCCCTCCAATATATTGTCCACCTTGATTATATGTGGTTTCATTTGATGTAACATAAAACCCCATAGAGTATAAATATTAAATTTAATTTAGAATGACTTTTCACTTTAAATGGAAAATTATCGGACTATATGAAATAAATCGACAAGGAGACATGATAATAAAGGCCCAAATTGCTTTACACGTGTGGCCCATGAGCAGAATAGTGGATTTAGGCATAAATAAGTACGGTAAAACCTCTATAAACGAATATTCTATATTTAAGAATAAACTCGATCCTATTTAGGCATAAAATTTCATGATTCTAACTTGTGAATAACTTCTCATTTTTTACTCTATTTAGAAATAAACTATTATGTACCCATACTTTTTTGTAGCCCCAAAGATAATTTTTTATAGAGATTTTATTGTATAGGGTATGGGAACATTTTTCCATTAAAACATCAACAATGAGGTGATTAATTTTGGACTTAACCCAGGCACACTTAACTTTATCATAAAAAATGAATCCAAAAAATATATTTTTTATCAAATTTAGAAACGACCGATCAGTTTTCTTGCACCAGATTGCTAACTATAAATGACGCCGTTTCAAAAGTATATTACTCTTACAAAACAGAAAATAAAAATTTATTTCCACATGGAATGGAATGGAAAAGGATATAGAGAATATAAATAAAAAGATCTCGAAGCCCAATTGTAAGTAATGCTAAAGGATACCAAAAAAGGCACCCATTCTCACATTTTTTTTAAACCTTTTTAAATTTTTAACATTTTAAAATATTTAAGTCCAAAATCTACAATTTCCATCAATGTTCAAAGTAATGACTTAAAATGTTCATCATTTTAATATCAATAGATAGTAGCTTGATATGTAAAGTTTTACAAATAAAAGATTAGCATTTCTTGTCTATAATTAAGCCCTAGAATTTTGGGAGATGGTGTGATACATAGAAGAATGTAAACTTCATGGCCCAAGAATAAAACATCCAATCATATTTAACCCACCAAAAAGAAAACAAAAACACAAAAAAACAAAGACAAACAATTATTATCACATATAATTGTGCAAATTAACAAACACATAGCAAAACACACTACTAGTTCATAATAAGTGAGCTTCCAAGTTAATTATACAACAACATAGCATAGTAGAAGAATGTGTAGGCTTGAACAACACATGAGCCACACACATACACTAGTGCTGACACACATCCTTAGACAATCAACAAATCAAACACTAACTCACAGTCTTCCACAAACATGATCAAGTTGCATGAGTAGTTATTTGGAAATTTTAAGGCAAAGTAGCTAGAGAGAGAGTTCTAGAAACGCTCCTGCAGATTAGGCTGCATTGGCTGGACGCGAAAGGCGAAGGGCATCTGATGTGCTTCATAGTCTGCAACGCCTTGATGATCGTACATGCCTTGTGTTTCCATCAGATTGTCATCCATTGGATCCATATGCATCTGCCGCTGTGTTCATCATTATAACAATAATTAAACTATGTTAGTCATATATATGATCAATTCCACAGCAAAGAATGGATGAAAAAGTTGTTGCATATCTCTGGGAAATTAAGGGTATATGTATATATAAAAATGTAGTGAATGTAATTAATAGCTTACCAGCTTGAGTAGAAGGCTCTGGTTCTCCTCCTCCACCATTTCATTCTGAAATTATTTATAACAATCAAACATTAGCATATATAGAAATTGCATAACATGTGTATAAAATATTTACTTGGAAATTAAGAGAGGAGAATTATGTTTATACTTGTTTCCTCTGCCTGTGCACGTACTCCATCTGTCACCACAAAAAAAAAAGAAAAGAAAAAGAAAATTATGAGATCTTAGATATAACATATGTAATGATTCAGAAAAATTTCAATATATGTATATAAACAGAAATTAGAAATTAGGACCTGTCTGGCTTTGAGAATTGTAATTCCATTTTCGAGGGCATCCTCCAATTCCATCAGCTCCTTGTAATTCAAAGTAGATATATCTTCTCCTTTCAGGTGCCTAAAAATAGAGAGGCCCAAAAAAAAAAAGAACTTGAAATATCAGTAAAAATATATAGGGCCAAGATGATAAAGATGAGAAGAAAAAGAAAACCTCAAATTCTTACAACCTTAGATGAATCTGCATGGCATCATTGTCTTTCTTGATTCTGTTGATTTCATTGTCCAAATGCTGTTTTTGTCCAAATTAGTAAGTATTATTAGAGACCCTTTTAAGAAAAAACAAAATAAAATAATAGTATAACTTAAATATGCAGATCTATATGTATGTTGTTAAAGGTTAAGCTAATTATTTTTTAAATGAAAAAAAAAACCTTTGAAATCTTGATAAAAACCAAGAGGTTAAGAAGGAGGTCATCAAGTACAAAAAAGGGGCTCTAGCTACAACTGGATCTAGCTATTTGAGGGTACATAAATACATAAGTTTGTTTCCCTTTCTTGTGCTAAAGAACTGCAGTAAAATTCGTAATTTTCTTTCATTAATTTTTGCAACCAAAGGAAAGAGAGAGAGGGACATTTTTTTACCAGATCTGTTGACAGATGGAACATCTCATGCAGTTTTTTTGAGTTTCTTGTCATGGAAAAGTGCTAATATAGTAGAAAAGAAAGGGTCAAAGGGTAGATCCAGAGAGAGAAACCTTCAAACTATATCTCAAAATCCAATCTTTGAGTCATTTTGCACACTTTCAGCAAAAACCCATTTTGTTTTTTGCTAGTTTGTTACCAGCTAGCTAACACTATGAGGGAATTCTTGAATTCTAGGGCTTGATATATATGATATTCCACACACACACACACACACACACACACACACACACACTCACACACACACAGAATAAATACCTCATGTTTTGCATCCCAGAGTCTCTTTCCAGACAGTTTGTGGTACTGATCCAACATATCAACCAGCCTTCAAAAGAAAATTATTTTGAAAAAACCATCAAATTCATAAAAATCCATAAAAATCAAGAAAATGAAAAAAAAAAAAACCCTAGTTTTGGAAAATTTTGTGGAAATTAATCTTGATTAAAAGAAGACATACGTAGTAGAGGGGCTGCAGAAATCGTGCATCTTGCCGGAGCTAGCAAAGATGATGACAGAAACATTAGCTTCACACAAAACGCTGATCTCCTTAGCCTTTTTCATGATCCCATTTCTTCTTTTGGAGTAAGTCACCTGCCTGTTGCTTGAGTTCTCAATCCTCTTGATCTCAATCTTGCCTCTACCCATCTTCAAGATTACTTCTTTTCTCTCTCTCTACTTTTGCTTTCTCACCAGGAGGAGAAATAGTTTTAATGTTAGGAGAAGAAATTGATGATAAATAATGTGTGAGGAGAGGGAGGGGTATGTAATGTAATGGCATTTTCCCTTTGTAGGAATGAGGGACAAGAAACTTTCGAAAAACTCAGCAAAAGATATCCGTTTAAGGAATTACTGTCCATTCACAAAGCCAAGCCAACTGTTAAAATCTGTAACAACCAAGAAAAAAGATTAAATTTTGATTTTAACGTTATTCTCTTCGTTGCACCTTGTTATCTTTTGGTCTCTCTATTTCCTTGTAATTGAAGTGATATGAAACTCAGCATTTTATTCATTTTTGTAGATAGGGTTAGTAGGTTTCAGCAATCTTGAGATTAGGGTTTCAGTGTGTGAGAGAGAGAGAGAGAATTACGGTGGAGAAATGGAATTACTTCTGATTAGCATGTTTCTTGAATTAAAATCTTTACCATCAAATCAAAAATCAAAGTCGAAATCAAAATCAAAATCAAAGTGTCGATGGTCAGAAAAGAAATGGCTATTGATGGGGCTAGCTAAGCTATAAAAATGAGATGGGACAGGAAAGTATTTTCAAGCTCAACAACATTCGACAAGTAAGTAAAATTAAGTCATGTGTAACGTTTTGGCAAAATTTTTAGTCAAAATGTCTAGTCTTTTTTTTTTTTTTTATTTAACGTGGTAACCGCAGCCGCTACTTCCGGTGCGCACTGGGTAAAATCAATTCATACATATTTTTTTAAACTAAAAAAAAATCATGCATGTTTTTCTAATTAAATAAAAAAACAATTGATACGTACATTGTGCACATATAGTCAAAGAAAAATACTGTGCTTTGTGCGTATTTAGTAGGAGTAACAATTTTATATAAGGTAACCTCAAAAAAAAAAAAGTTATATAAGGATTACTTGCCTTTTTTCTCTTATAATTAAATTGCTAGCAACAACTTAGATTTTGAAACCACATATTGATCGTCACGGTTTCTTTAGACAGATCAGTACTAAGACTAGCCAAGATGTTCGTAAATTTCAACTTGATAAAAAAATTTATTCGAGCTTGAAGTTTGAGCGTAAGTTAACTAAATTCGACTCGTTAGCTCGTTAAGTGAGCTGTATTCAAAAAACTTGGTTTGGTATAGCTTTACTTAGTAACAAGTTTATTATATAATTTTCTAATTAAGTTTATTTTACAAGAAAATAATAAATTAAGTAAAATTTTGTTTTTAAAAATGAGAAATATTTAAATTTAAAAAACACGTCATTTTGATGATACATTAATTTTAATTTGACAT
Source organism: Schizonepeta tenuifolia (assembly GCA_029490685.1). Classification (NCBI taxonomy): domain Eukaryota; kingdom Viridiplantae; phylum Streptophyta; class Magnoliopsida; order Lamiales; family Lamiaceae; genus Schizonepeta; species Schizonepeta tenuifolia. The sequence continues at coordinate 98,269,168 of CM055957.1, read as the reverse complement.
GTCACCTGTAATTCTTTCCAAAATTATTATTGGGAGAAAACTAAGATAAACTATAGAATAAACATTTTTTTTTTGGCATAGGTGTATTTTCTCTTGAACGGGGGAGTTTCTTGTTCCTTTCCCTTTCTATGACTTTCATTTTCATTATCTTAGTATTAATTAATGTTCTCGAAAAAAAAATCTTAGTATTAATTAATTAGGTCAATGTGAACCCATCCTTTCGGTTCATTTGTATATATTTTTTAATAATTCTATTCAGACACACTGTGACCGATCATACAAATTAAAAAATGAAAGTTAATCATAAAATTATAAATAATTATATTTTTTCTTAGAGTTTAGATTCTTCAATTAAAATATATTTCATTTTTCAAAAATTTATATTACCAACTGATCAAAGTATGTCCAAATATCACTTATATTTTTTTTCCCCGCCTAATAATTCATTTTTTAGAAGGTTTGATTTTGAAAAGAAAAAGAATATATCACATGGTTCACTTTATTTTGTTTTAATTATTTTTTTTAAATAAAAATTTATGATTGATGTGGGCCATATTTAAGTGTTCAGTGTTTATTTTATACCACATATTTATTTCATATCTATTGCGTGGAATGGGCAAAATGGGCATAAACATTTTTGGCATTTCGATATAACGTCGATATATTCCTACAATACCATACACCGATAACTTCATGAAAACTAGAAACATATTGCTAGCACTTTGTAACATATACTCTTTCTTTATTCTACTCCTATCACTCACTTATTTTCGGCACGAAAATTAAGAATAAAAATATTAAATATAAAAAGTATGTTTAGTATATTTTTTTTATACAGTAATTAATTATTAATGATAAAGTAATTATGAGTACATTTTCATTAATCATAAAAGTAAAGTATTGTACAAATAATACTTAAACATTAAGATATTACCTAATATTTGCCAAAATAGAAAACGAGTAAAGTTGAGTGGAACGTCCAAAAGGAAAGTGAGCCAAATTGTACGGGATAGAAAAAGTATAAAAGTTGATAGATTACTTTATATATAAAAAAGAGAATAAATTATAATATTCATCTAGGTTGATTGAGCATTTTTTATAAGTTTGAAAAAAAAATATCCCGCCTTTTATCAAATTCCCGTTTAAATCTTCATCTTTTAATTTTTGCAAAAAAATCCTCACCTTTCATTCTTTCTCAATTGCATCCCTCCGGTCGTTTTCTCCAATTTTGTTGCTGATGTGGAAGGCAGTAAATCTTACATGGCAAATCGGCGGCAAGAATGAAACGACGTAGTTTAAGTAAGGTCAAACGTCGTCATTTTGCTGCAAACAAATACTTATATTTAGGGTCTAGACATCGTACAAATCGAAGTTCAATTTATGGGGTTTTCTTCTTTTTCCCTCTTTCCCTCTTCACCCCTTTGTATATTTCATGTTTCAATCGTTCATGGCCTTTTTGTCTTCGCACACGGGCTCAATGAATACATCAAATTCCGAACCTCAGAGGCTTTGCAAATGTGGAAATCGTGCGGTAATGAAGCCCTCGAACTCTGTGGATAATCCGGAGATAATGAACAATGTCTAGACCTAATATATAAGTGTTTGTTTGCAGCAAAATGACGACGTTTTAACCTTACTTAAACTGCGTCGTTTCATTATTATTGCCGATTTGCCATGTAAGATTTACCGCCTTCCACATCAGCAACAAAATTGGGGAAAACGATCGAAGGGATGCAATTGAGAAAGAATAAAAGGTGAGGATTTTTTTTGCAAAAATTAAAAGGTGGAGATTTAAATAAGAATTTAATAAAATGTAGAGTATTTTTTGCAATTTAACCTTTTTTATATACTTATAATCCAATTTTACTGAACGGTTTTACATTATATAAACTGAAATATAACGTTTCATGACATCAAAAAATATTTTTTTCAGATCTACATCAAAGAATCTTATTAAATCTAAAAGGTAGAAGGAAAAAAATGTAATGCAAATTATAACATGTATTTAGAATTAACATCATCAAAATGGTTAAGACTTCAGATCAAGCAAGCCAAGAAACATAAACCAAAACGCTTAAAACTCAAAAATAAAACTGGCAAAATCCGAGGCTATATATATTAGTATAACTTGCTATACATATAAACATGTTACATCCCTTATTTCAAAATTCCCAATATTTTAGCAGAAAGTGATGGGATCTCCGGACGAGCCTGCTCGTCCGGAGCCCCAAGAGAATGGGGAAAACATGACGACTACCAAAACGGGAACTCATGCTCTGATCAATAACTCGTAGAGGTTACTGTTATTATCGCCTGCAACACGTTTCAACATTTCAAAACTCCTTCGACTGCCCAGAAAATCAATTCGTCTGAATTCTATACGACCACGATCTGCTGTTTCCTTGCTGGAGTAGATGGACCTAAGCCGGTCAGCATGCCTCGAGTCTGTGTGGATGGCAACTTCTATTTCCTCACTAGTCATATTCTCCTAAGGATCAAAGTAATATAGTAAGATCATTGCATTATTGAATCATTAGATACCAGTTTCAAAAAAAACTCTGATATCAAGAAAATCGAGTACCTGGTAAAACGCATAGATATAATCTAACACCTGCAAACATGTAAAGCCAGTGTTGCTGAAGAATGTCCTCGAACACGGGCCCATCTCAGAAAACCGGTCCACGGGGAACATGATCGTTAAGAAAGGGCCTTTAAATATTAACTCGGACTTCTCGCTGCAATTCATGCCATGCATCAGATAAAACAGAACTTTTCGAGTTTGTAGTAGTAAGAAAGGTGCAAATCCAGGATTCAAGAATATAAGGTGATAGAAACATCTACTTCGTTGTATATGTATTTTTGAAGGTTCGTATAACACTCACCTTTCTGTGAGAGGTCGGGATAAGTTCACAAATGAAGCCTCAGATTCTTTTCCATCTTCTTTTGCATCAAAGAATATGGATGGCGGATCTTCAATGGCATTCTCGACACTTGAAGATTCTGTATAAATGGATGCAGTCGAGGTTGGCTCAGATATTGACCAGCAAATGGAATCCAAAAGACTGCCTGGCGTTATTGGTCGTATTGGAGTTTGACACGTCTTCTAAATCCATAAGATAAAAGCACCAATTATCAAGTTAGTTTTTATTTTTAGCGCATAGACGACTAGCAGAGGGTAAAATGCCTAGAAGCAGAAATAGGTCCTTTACAATTTGCCAACAGATCATGAAATACCCATTTCTAGCGACTGGACAAGACCAGAACACAAGCAAATCTAAATGCATCGAGCAGAGTCTAGTTTGAAGTTCCCAAATTTGGTTGCCTGAAGCAAAATGAATCCAAGGAACAAAATTCAACCTGCATTTGACGGTTCCGGCGCTTTCTAACACCATCTTTGGCTAGGTTGATCTTTATTTGCCTTTCTTCGTGACTGGTTTTAACAACAGAACTAGTCTCCCTGGTCACTCCCTGAAAAGGTTCCAAGCAAAGGCTCAATGGATAAGGAATAGAACATATTTTCAAAAGCTAAGCGGAGAAAATTCTAATGTCTCCTTAAGAATTTGAACATCCCATCCCACGAAAAACAGAATAACTGGCGAAAAATTTAGTGCCTTGAAGAATTTAGACATTATATCCCATAACAAAGAATAAGTTCAGACTTGTGGATACTCAAAAATTTGGAGGTGCAGAGTGATTCCAAATGTACTAAAAGTCGGGAACAAAGAAAATAGCGGGCAAAGTAGAGGCACTTAGATTGCTGCATACCTCATGGGAAGCCGAGGTATCAACCATTGCTCCAGTATACCTGGCCAGATCGGCCGATAAATGGACAAGTCGTTGCAGAGATTTTTCTTTTGCAGACTTTAGAACCCATAGTGGCTGAGGGGGAGAAAGATATGGCACCATGAGCACGATATATCAGATGTCACTTGATAGAATCAGGTAAATTCACACAATCCTAACCAATTATCATACAAAAATCTGCTAGATTGCACCCTTCTTTAGATGTCTACAAGGCAAGAACGGACCTCTTCAACAAAGAAGCAATACGACAAACGACATGTAGAACTTACTGTTACAATGTTGGTCGAATGTCCGAGATATTTTTGTATAGAAGGTCCTTCACATACTACATGAGTAGCATTGCAGCCAACAAACCATTGATCCAGTAAGCTAGCACCTTCACCAGATATAGCCTCAGAAACCTAGAGATATATTTGACGAAGTTTTCTCAAATATACATTCTAATGCATAGAAAACAGTTTAATAGAGGCAAAAAACGGAAAGCAAGATGTACAATCATCACAAATTCAAGCAACTGCACAGATTACAAACAATAAAAAGCCTGAACGAAAATCTCTGTCTACCTTACTGCGAAGTTCTGCTGGTACATCTACGTCAACATAAAAGGATTGACCAGACAAAGATGACGAAGTAGTTTGTCTTTTAGTCTCCCTTCCTGAAAACTGGGAACCAGGAGCTCCACGAAAGTCAGGTTGTTTAGTTTGCTTTAGCAAGCCAGAAGGAAGACACGAATTCTCTGCACCGGAGTTCTGATCAAGCCGCATCAAGTCATTGATTGCTAGACCATTATCTCCAATGCTATTAACGCTGTACAGTGTTTCATTTAGCCTAACTGAACGAAAAAAAAAAAAGAAAAAAAAATCAAGTGATTATCATCCAAAGTAGCTCAAACTGAATGCATGTATAGAAAAATATTGCAATAACCAGGTCGGAGACACTTAATATCATAGAAGGGCAGGGAATAGAAAGAAACAAAGACGGAACACTAAGGTCCAGAGTGGATTATCTTTCTTGTACCAACAGATTTACATATATATACTTTCCAAAATATCTACATACGGAGAAAAATCCCACTATGGTCAGAAGTGGCTGATACAGGTAATACTGCTATCTCTGACACAAAATATATTCATCAGCAAGTGCATATGCTCACTTATATATGTGTTTTATCGAACTAATTTGACGGGTAAAATAGTGAATGTATTTAGATTTTAGACAGTAGGCTTACTTCGATAAAGGCTAGCATCAGAAGTGAATAAAATACACAGCAACAATGTCCACAAATTAATAAATTCTAGAACAATTACCATTCTTTTTGACACTATCCACAAACCACCCAATTGTTACCAGGAGTAAACCATTTGTAGTTCCGTGTTTCATGGCATGCTCAAACTTACGTCCTTGAAAGCTGTAATAAATGTTAAGTGTAACACAAGCATACTCAAGCTTCATGAGCAAATGAAAAGTAGTGGACATTGTTCCAACTATATCTATCCACAGCCACAAAAGGAAGAAAAGCCTTATATATTTCGTTATTTTATGGTAGGTACACAAAATAAACTCATGTGCCTAACTTAGTACTAATAGCTAAATAAAGTTGAAGACAAGTAGTATATGACTTCACACTGTTACTGAGCCTAGTTATAACATGCACTAAGAAAGGATATCTGAACCACCAAGTGAGTGCATTTGGGATGGAGATGAGGACTATATTGACCCCCCAATCTCTCCGTTGCTTCCTTGACCTGCTTCCTTGTTTCTACATATTAAAACAGTAAGTCAGAAAAATCTGTATATAAATCTTTGCTATAGCCTTTCTAACAAAAAAATGTAATTCTTCACAATGGGAGAATACTGTAGATTCAAAAAAGGCTCACTTACTATTGCTACGTACACGTTATTGTAAGAGCTGGTAATGCTCAACAACTTTTTCTTGCAGGTTAAAAAATTCAATGCTATGTCTCTGGCAACTATTCTTTCTTTGCCACCATACTCAGATCAAGCCATGCACATATGCAGCTAAATATCTTAGATTACTATATACGTCGTTGTTCAACAGTAACATTCAGAAATAAGTAGGATCACCGGATAAAGAAGCAGCATCAAATGATTCAACCAAAGCAAACATAGGCAACTTATTACACTCAAAATTGGAAAAATTATTCACCATCATTTCTAACTGTAGAAGGGATCAAACTGGCCACTTGCTTCTTTTTTATTGCAAGAAGATCTTCCTAATTATATGGACAATGCAGTAATCTTCGAAGACAAAATGAAACATACCATCATAGACAACACAAGAATACATATATCAATCAATCCACCTTAAAATTACTAAGCTAGCATCAACAACCATAATACTCACATTCAGACACAGAATACATATAATTAATCAAGATTTAACAATATACCTTTAGAGAGCCCTGTCACACAAATGACAAGGCCGGAGAAAGGGCCGTTTGTTTTCACAATTTTAACCGGAGTTTCAGACATTGTAGCGGCAGCTGGAGACAGGGGCTCCAAAGATAATGCTGGGATTCCTCTGAATGAAGAAGAAAAATCCATGAACAGCCTTGAACACCCCTTTGCAGCAATCACCTCCACCCTCCCTCCCCCAACTTCACCACCCATTTTCTCAATCATTCGATCAGCTTAGGCAATGCAACTGTAACCACAAATTTTCTTACCGGAGGAACTCTAGATTCAGCTTAATGCAGAAAGAGGGAAACTGAAAGAAAAGTTGTCGGGAGGGAAGATTGAAAGTGATGAACATGAAGAATATACCACTACTCTCACCACTTATGTGAACAATTCTCGTATAGTAACATAAATGGAGGTTTAATTTTCGGTTTCCTTTTTATGCAAAAAGAGGGTCAATGTATCATATTTCACATAGCGACAACACGCGAAATTTAAAAATTCTTTCGAAAAAACCAAACTTTTTTCAAGAACGAAGAGAAAGGCAAAGAATGAAGGCAATAGAAAAGCAAAAATATTTACTTTAACAAATGTTCGGAGTAATGGGCACCGCAATATGAAGTGAACTAAAGTCTGAAGAAGAATCTAAAGCAAAAACTTTCACGAATTTGTGATTATGTGCTCCACTTCTCTTTTCCTTTTTCTTGTTTCTCCTTTTGCTTTTTGGGGAGGTTTGGAAAAGTGGGAATTGGCGTGATCCGTAAAAATCACTTTATTTTCCTCTCTCTCTCTCTCTCTAAAATTTTACAGAGCGGAAGGCCGGCGCCATGGACGACGCATCGCATTGGCGTTCTGCCATTATTTTGAACTGTTTTGCACTCCAGTCTTAAATCTTAAACAAACGTTGGCTACAATTGCAATTACTTTTATACCCTTGCTACCATTTTATGTTATCATAAGTATTTATTTATACAATAATTCTATTCGTACATACTATATCTGGACATACGTGTTTAAAATAGGAAAAATATTATCCGATTACCTACAAAATTTCTTTCCTACTCATACCCCTTCCGAAATATCGATCTCACGTACACTCGCTTCCAAATTTTACTCTCTCATCCACACCCAAGTCCTCAACTTGTGAATTTAAATTGGGATGAAACTTTATGATTAAATTTAAAAAGTGTATGTTTATTAATAACCAAACTATCGAAACTATGAAATTAAATTATTAGTTAAAATATTCTGTCAAATCCATATTTTTACCATCATATGTCAGGACAAAGTATGTCCAAATAGCACCACCCTTATTTATATTACTCCCCGTTCACAAAAAAATGCCACTTACCCTCTTTTTTTTGCACCAAAAAAGCCTAGTTCACTTTTTCCAATCTCATTAAAACGGAATCTAATTTCATTTACCACAATGTTCATCTTCATTTTACTTTTTCCACTCAAAATAGGTGGGATCTTTATTCCACTCACAATAACGTTTAACTTTATTTTGAGTGAGACCCTTATTCCACCACAATAATTTTAATTCCAATTTACTTTTACCATTTTCAATAAGTGGGATGTTTATTCCACTCACTATAACTTTACCAGCTTTTTTAATTTCGGTATCCAGCACACAATGAGACATTTTTTGGTGAAAGAAGGGAGTAGTATTATATTATGGAGGAGTATTTTTTATGTTGCGATGTGATCTGCTACCGTTCATGATTTACCAAACTATCAAAAAAATCTTTGCTTGTTGAATCGAGAAACCAAAATGGATAAAATTATTTAATTTAATGGGGATCGAAAACAATTTGATTTTCTTGGTATTTAAAAGGAAAAGATAATGTAGGTTCACTCTGCTGCACTCTCACTTCTTCAATTGGTCGATATATTTTCCTTTGTACAAATTTGATTTGTCAACCTTCATTTGTATTAATATCTTGCGTTTGCATTTCTATGTATATCAAGATTTGATTATTGCATCCATTAAAATTTTGTCTTTGTTTAGTATGATCAGATTGTAATGCGCTCGAGTGAGAAAAGATACAAAGTTTACAAATAGAGTGAGAATCAAACGACCATTGAGTATGTATAATTCTTCGGGACGATTAATTTATGGAGTGAGTATTCTTGTGATCAAATATTTGAAATTTGAGTTCAATTACTATTGGTTGGATCAGATTTTTCTAATGTAATTTATCTGTCATGTGTAATTTAAAGATCATTGGACAAGAACGATGTTCATCCAGTATGTGCTTAGATAACAACTGTAGGTTACTCTCGTCATAATAAAATAAATTTCTTTTTTGTTATGATGAATTGTTTTTCCAATGTTGTACTATTCAACTTATTAGTTGATTAAAACATGAATAAATAAATTTTATTTGGCAATAGATTTTAAATATGAAGTTAGAGTTTAATTAGATAATTAGATCGTAATTTCTCCTAATTTTTTTTTTCAAGTCATGTCAAACCTCAACTATAATCTTTGATACGTACTCGGTAACTCCCGTACTTATGCAATAACCTGTCAATTTCTCTGAAATCTTATCTTATCATTGGGTCGTATTAGTTAATTTTTTTTTTTTCAATTATTTTTCTCTAACACGAGTGTGGTGGGGTAGGGTCAGGGTGAGGTATATAGGCATATCAGTGTTGCTTGAAAATCACATATCCTATGATAGTTACACCTCTTTTCCATCAATCGAGTAGAGGAGCCAAACAAGGACCATGAACTTCGCTATTTCAAAATTGGTGGTCCAACAATTCTATTTTCATTGGGTTTTATCTTCCATTTATTAATAATAACAATAATAATAATAATAATAATATATTATTATTATTATTATTATTATTATTATTATTATTATTATTATTATTATTATTAGTTGTCTGTTTGATCGCATGAGTTTCACAAAATGGAACTAATAATTTATAGTCCCAGTAATAGTGGGCCAGCAAACCTGCCTTACATCATAATGATATTATTATTGTTATGGGGGAAGTTGACCATTTTAAGGCTTTTATATCTAATATGATGGAGTGTCCTAATCTATTTGTATTTGGTTATATTTTTTCTGGTCAATTCTAAAACTCATAATTGAATAATTAGTTACATTGTGACAGTAGACAATAAATGTTAATTAAGTCCTATTCATAGCATTCATCTAACCTAATCGATAAGGTAACTTCTAAGAGAGAAGTTGTAATGTCTTTAGATACTTTAACCATAAAAATCAGGATCTCGTTATGACGGTTGATGGTGTCATTATTTGTACTTGGAAATGAATTAGGGTGTTTTTGTCCAATGATTTTTATTATTCGGCTCACTACTGATTTGTTGGTCCCATAAGTTGTATTTCTTCCAAGATCAATTAGTTTTCTATAAGGGATTTGTATCTTCATTGTACGATTCGGGTTTGAGTACTCCTTGTACTCTTTTAATTGAATTTTATTTACCTTTCAAAAAAAAATTGTAATGTCTCAATTTTAGCACTTTCAAGTTGTTATTTGGAATGTGTGGTTTACATGCCTTATGTGGTTTACAGGCTACTGCACAAAAACGTGAGTTTACCCAGTGCGCTCAAAGGTAGCGGCTGCGGGTTCCCACGAATTAAAAAAAAAAAAAATACATGAGAGAGCTATCATTTTCATCGAGAGATACGCTGTTCCGTCCATGACGAACTAATCTAATCGATTAAATTGCGCATGCAAACTACAAGTATTATAGTTTGTTGGTTGGTGATCTTGATCCACCATCTGGATTCAAATTGATACAGCAAATACACCTGTAAATTAAATTAATAACTGAAGTCAACTTGGTAATGATAAATTAGACAAAATCATACAAATATGGATGATGCGTTGCTTGTGTTAGTGGCGCACATTATTTGTGATGTTTATTGACCTTCAACCTCTCTCTACTAAAGACGATTTTATGTAACAATAATTTTATTCGCACATGCTATGTCTGAACATACATGTTTGAAATAGGGAATAAATTTGTCCGATTGTCTTCAAAATTTCTTTCCTACTCAGACCCCATTCCGAAAATATCGATCTCACGCACACCCGATCCCAAATTTTACTCTCATTCACTCCCAACTCCTAAACTTGTGAATTTAAGTTGGGATGAAACTTTATAATTAAAATTTAAAGAGTGTATGTTTATGAATAACCAAATTGTCGAAACTATGAAATTACATTATTTGTTAAAAAATTCCGTTAAATTTTATTTTTAACATCATATGTCTAGATATAATGTGTCCAAATAGCACTACCTTTTTGTAATATTCCACTTTTTATGATAATTACAACACATTATTTAACCGGTTTTGTAGCCTATTTGGGCGGGAAGTACAGTGGAATAAAGTGGAATTTTTGTAAGCTGATTTGACCTATCAAATTTCGAGAAAGGATTTTAGTAGTATTATGTAAAAACGCGATGGTACTTGAAAAGGAGAGCTTTGAGAATGAAGTGTTTTCTTTCAATAAATTGAAGTTGATATAAATAAATGACCCAATGACCGTGTCAAGTACAATATCTATAGTATACATAAATAAAAGTATGGTTGGAAGGACCTAGTGGCGGTGAGCAAGATCTCATGTTCGAACCCTATAAAGCGCCTCTATAGATTGAGTCTACCACACTTATACTTGAAAAGTGTGATTTACCTGTCATGTGTAGTTTGAAGGCTATTGCACAGGGACGGAGTCTACCCAGTGCGCACCGAAGGTAGCGGCTGCTGATTCCTACCATTTCAAATTAAAAAATAAAAATGGCATCTTCTTAGAAATGGTCTAACGGTGTAGTAAATATTCGTATGTTGTATTTATTTCGATGGAAACCGTTGAATACAAAGATTTTCACTATTTTTTGCATTATATTCCCACATTATTACAGTTGTTAATTTTTTCCTAACGTGATGGATATCTTGAAAACGGGATGATATTAACATAAAGATATGTGTGATAATATTCTCCAATGAAGGACATACAAATGGAGAGAAAGTAGGGAGGACTATGCGATAATTTTCTTTTTCATCATAAATAAACATGTAATAAAAAAATAGAATGAAAATGATCATATTTTCACACTTTTTCTTTTCTCTTATTTTTCAATGATAAATTTACAACCAAAGTAAACACACCTTTAATTTCAAATATTTCAACTTCAAATCCAATCAAATTATTGCACATGAACAAAATCCGCACCTTACGTGCTTATTGTGCTTATAAGCCTTAGGGTGTGTTTGCTTTGTATACCTTCATTTAGAGGTAAATGGAGAGATAAACAAAACTTTCACCGTTCATCCTTTATTTCTTAAATATCTCCTTTCTACCACCACAAGGTAGGAAAATATTATAGAGAGTATAATATTTTTTCTCCTTGTGAGATTTAAGAAAGAACAGATGATTTAAAGAGTGATTTTTTATTATCCCTCTAAATAAAGGTATAGATCCTTGGTCATAAAAAAGAAATAAAAATATGTGAACTTTATTAATAGAATGTATGTATTGCATCTGCTAATGCAAATGCATGGTCCTATACTACTTTCTCAGAAAGGATAACACTAAGAATATTTTTGGGTTCTGGGCAGTGGCAGATACAGAGAACAAAGTTTCAGATTTGGGTGGGTGAATGGAAAACAAAAGACAACAAATCAACTTTTTGAATTAATCAAATACTGCAATTATACATCAATATAGTATACCTTTGATATACCAGCTATTTTAAAGATCAAACACATACAGACATTAGAAAAAAATATATATAATATACACATTGCATGTAAATATTATCTGTATAATAATATGTGCCCCTACTATACCCCACCCCCCATCCAAGGCAAAAAAAAAAGGCATTTTGAAAGGATGGTGATGGCACAGGGCTAGGTGAGTGGATATTCTTGCCTGTGCAGAAAAAAGAAGAAAACAGAAGGCAAGTCAAAACAACTCAATCACTACTACCATCCAAACAATAAGACTACTACCATAACAGCGCAAAAACAGGATCCACTTTGTCCTAAAAGATTATGTCCAGTCCAGTTGATTGGACTGGAGTCACATGTAAACAGTACACCGGACAAGCATCGCCTAAAACCACGTTGCGACACCGTATCACGGCCCACAAACTCACGCCAAACGAGCCCCGACGGTGTAAAGTTGCACACTGACGTAGTAATTATCAGAAATTAATCGGTTTGCCTCGGGATGGGAAGAAATAAACTCAGCCATAAGCAATGTTTATTACCAATTATTGCTGTCTCTTTGAGTTGGCAATCTTTGCTTTAGTGCGGGACTTCAATTTGCATCCAAATGAAATAGCTTTTAGGATGATATTATCTATCTCTTCCTCCTTTTTCTCGTACACAGCAAAAGAAATGAAAATGAAGGGTAGTCCTGCAGCAAGGCGACGCGTGGTATGAGCTAAGCATGGTACAGATTCACATTTACTTATGGAAGTTATAAGCACGCCAACAATTTAAATCAGTGCATTTGAACTCCGAGCTCATAGACATAGTTGTATTAGTATATGCATCCCGAAGAAATCACAAGACAGAGACACGGGGGACATACCTATAGCAAAGACATTATGAGGTGAAACTGCTCCAAAGATACTGAGAAACAATAATGAAAGAACAACCTGTTTCACGAGCAAAGTAAAAATACGGTTATAAACTGCCGGCTCACAAATTATTCAAATGCAGGATTAAAGATTCATATCAGGTGACAACAAGAGTGACCAGGGTACGTATCCCAATTCCCCCATCCCCTAACTAGAACTTAGAGATTCATATCAAGTAATGCTGGCGTTGTGGTTTCAATAGGTAGGCAAGATACACATTATGGATGCTAGAGCTAGAATGATTTAAACTTCAAAATGCATGTTTCTAAAGCAAGTCCATGTCTGGCTACTAGTAACCTGTCCTCCCCTCTGGCCTTCAATGAAAGTTTGCCACATCGTATTTCAAAAGCTACTGGTTTTCTATCCAAGCATGTTTAGAGCAACTTAGCGGATTCTCTGTCCTTCATGATCACAGGAAAATATAACATGCATCAAGAGTAAAGTAGCCCCAAGTCCCTCATTTAATTCTCTTAAACACGGTAACTGTTCCTCAGTAACACGAGAATTTCAAAATGAGGACACCGTAAAGGGATTATATTGTATCTTTTAACACAGCCAAATTAGCAAAAGCCAAATTTACCTTGAGGAAGAGATTAGTGTCATTTCCTTTACAAAGTGATTTCAAATCACCAGCAGCAGAATTCCATATCGAAGCAATTGACAAAGCAGCATTGTGGGAAGCAGCTTCTGAGACATGAAATTTTGACTCGGGAATCTTTTCAATTTTATATCCTAACCTGCGCAAATATATTGTAAATTGAGCATTCATATTGCTGCTGATATGCAACCCCCCTTCACCCCCACCCCCACCCCCCCCCCCCCCACCCCAACCAAACCACAAATTTATGAATCTTCTGCATAACCACAGCAGCAGGTTTGCAACTCAGATTTTTCTCTGTGCTCTACAGCTCGTGAAGTCTAGCAAGACAAATAATCAAGCATAAGGAAACTGAAAAGTAAGCATGTTTACATTTTCTGGGGTAGTTTTCCATGGACGAAGAGGAAGACTGATGCCAGCAATAGAAGTTTGGAAACTGAAGTTATGAAGGTATATCCAGTTGCAATAAAATTGAAGTACAATACAGCCAAGAATGCCATTACAGTGAGCGTCTGCTTTTTATCCCTCCAGAGTAGTGTTTCAGCAACTGCAAGTGTGATTATCACTGATCAGGTTTACAAAATGCATATTGGTTCCATGTCAAATACTCATATCAGGTTGCTGATCACATCAGATAAGTAATATGGAAACAATGCACCTCACATGACAGATCTATTAGAATACAACATAAAATATGAAAAAATAAATATACATAATTGATATTTGAACCAACTGATAATTTTTTTTTAAGAGAAACTCAATAACAGAACCATTACAAAATATGGGGAAAATGTATTGTAAATTGAAAATTAAACAAGAGCATGTAACAGCAAAGAAGAATAACGTCGTCAGCAGGAACCAAACAGCACAGTCACTAAAACATAAAACCACAATAAATAGGCAGAAAAAGAATATTTCACAAGTAAAACCTAGGGTTAGCATCTGGACAGTATATAGTCGTTAATACAATTCTGGCTAAGTAAAGCCTCATAACAGAAACCAGACATAGTGACTATAATAGGGCAAGAGTAAGCAGACATGATCTGTTTTCCTCTCAGATATTCCTTGAATTGACAAGCCTCTCTTTTTTTTCTCTCTCTCTTAAATTATGACAAGCCTCCCTTTTAGCTTCTCGTGTATTGAAGACTATGGAATTTCTCAATCTATAACATGACAAGAGAATTGCAAGGTCCTAATTCAACATATGCACATTGCTAGATAAGGCTAACATGTCATATAGGAATACTCTTAAGTTACAATATTGAATTCTTAAAAAGAAAAGGATGGGCACCTTTTCCCCTGCCAAGAATTAATTCAGCTTTGGATGGCCCCACTCTTTCACTTCGAGCACCAGCTCTCAAATATCTGTATGATTCGATAGTTCTTTTAATGCCATCCTACAGATAGAACATCAACTTCAAATCATCAGAAGAAATAAACAGGGATGCAATTTAACATCTTGTGTGGCGCAATATAATCTGAGCCCACTCCATATGAAAACAACTCAGGTAATAACATTTGCAATTAGTAAATGTTGTAATTCATGACGAGTTATAAGCAAATCATGGATTAAAAGTGGTTCCTAGGTCAGGTGGTTGTCTGTTTATTTTCTATTGACTAGAGAAGGTGTGACCGTTCCCCATGAAAGTCATGATTATACATACAACCATTTGGAATACATTTCAAAGAATTTAATCTTAGCTGAAAAAGGCTGTTTAATGAGTCAACTAAAGTCCAGCACATCACCACACAAAGCATAACTCAAGTCTAGAGATCAGATTGCATTAAGTAACACAAATGCTTGAGTGAAATGGAACGCCATCTAGCAACCCCTGATATTAAGTATTTCTGGAAAAACAGATTAAGTTAAATCACTAAAGATCCATGCATAACTGACCTGTAGTGGCACAATAGGGGTGTAGCCAAGAAGGTCATTTGCTTTAGAACAATCAAAGGTTCTGCTGAGAGACAGAAGTCGAACTCTTGAAGGTATCAACTGTGGCACCTTCATTCCATATGGTGCAAAAACTTTGTATGCTAACTCCACCATATGTGCTATCGGCATCACAACAAAGGCAGGAATTTTGATTTTCGGCCTGCACGGACAAGATCAGGAAATTACCTTGTAATTGTCACAAAACTCATACAACAGGGCCAAAGAATCCAGATATACAGAATGTACAAATAAGCGGTTGTCCATGGATGGGTTGATTGAAGTTGGAATCATAGACAAGGGTGATGGACACATATCAACAAGTTACAGAATGGAGAAATATCTATGAAAAAGTAAATTCCAATGATGAAGTCGATACAATTACTGCTAGCCTCCAGACCTATGTATGACTTCAGTAAAAGCACAAGGTCCAAGATATAAGAGGTTGCTCGAACATATTTTCTAGTTTGACTAGTAATGATAAACCATTGTACAAATCAGAAAATCTATTAACATAAGAGGTTTGGGTAGCAGATTGATAGAATTGAAGAAAGTATTTGAAGCACTGGAAAAACAGATGATGGTATATAGGAACTGCTTGATTGGGATCTTGCCTTCACCAGAACTCAGATAGACAAGCTTTGGTACAATAGAATACCTTTCATAGCCAAGACCTTCAAGAATAAGAGAGACAAACTCCCAAAATTTAATTGGTTCCGCATTGGTAATGAAATATGCCTGCAACCATGATTTGCAATTAAAACTATGTCAATGTGGCCCTCCATTCTATTGATCACATAAGCATTTGAACAAGAACTCAGTTGATTAAACCAATCTGGACAACTAGGGACTGCAATAAAATTACAAAATAACTATAAAATTTACCTGTCCAGCAGCTTTATCTGCTACTGCCCCTTCAGATGCCAAAGCTCGCTCAGCACAAATGTGAGCATGAGCCACATTTTCAACATAGGTAAAGTCATACATGTTGTTGCCATCTCCGATGATGAACTGAACACTCAACATATCAAAGAGTTAAAAAAATTTGCTTTTGATAATTCAGAATTAACAAAATTGAAGATCAGAACATTCATAATTTCCATGCAACATTAAAATAACTTGAAAGAATTCATGAGGACAAACTCCTTAGTCCCAAACTCCCCATGGATGATTTCTATAAAATGTAAACCCAGTCCAAGTAAATGGGTGTCACAGGGTTCCTTTTATTAGTCTCATGCATAATTATCTCCTGCTTCTAACAGAAATAAGGCTGCAAGACTCAACAAGTGAATACAACACGCCACTTCAAGTACCTTTAATTTCCCTGATCTTGCTGCAGAAACTAATGATGGAACAAACAACATATCACCAGGGCCGAAAATGCTACTAGGTCGAATGCAGCAGGTTAGAAGTCCGTTCAAACCATTTGAGTTGATAACTAGGGCTTCTCCTTCAGCTTTTGTGGCAGAGTACGAATCATTGTGCTGAAAACCAACACAACTAGGATTTAGATATGGTTTAGATGAGTGTGCTGAGCCAGCAATATCATTCAAACATGAAACGTAAAACCAAAAATTACAACCTTAGCAGGATAAGGTAATGATTCATCTCCATTGGATATTCCATGGATTCCATCAAAGACAACACTTGGCGAACTTGTATATATAAGTCTTTTGATTTTCAGCTTAAAACATGCATCAATAATGTTCTGGGTTCCTGTTAGCCAAGTGTACGAAAAAGTAAGAAGAGGATAGACAGCTAATACTGAAGAAGAACAGAATATCCAAAAGTAAAAACCATTTTCCCAAGATAGACGAGGCCCCGAAAACTAACCTTGTACATTGACAGAATAATGCAGCCGGTGGTTATTAATGGATGAATCAGGAGCAGCCATATGGAATACAACCTGAACTCCAATGCAGGCTGCATGCAAACAATCATATGTAGGATGTATATAATTAAAACTGGAATGATTAATGAAGCAGACTGGAACAAGTAAAATGTACTAGCACATTATCAAATACTCACATCCAACAAAAGAATGTTCAATAAATTAACCCTAATTTTAACAAGCTGGTGCCGGAATCACCAACCTTTAAGCACTTGCGCTTTGTCACGAAGATCTGCAGACACGTATTCGGCATGGCCGGACTTGAGAGCTTCGCCGAGAACCCCATTCTCCTCTTCCTCGTCGAGCTTGATGGTGGGGCCCAAATCCGCAATGCGCACCGAAAACATGCCGTATTTGATGAGCATCACCACCAGATGCCGCGCCGCAAATCCCCTGCCGCCCGTCACCACGCACCACTTCTCTTCGCCGCCCATTTTTCCGGCGATGTTCAAGCGATTTCGTATCAACCGGCAACCGCAAGCTGCCAACTGCGGATGGATATTAAACTGAATTATCGCAGCGTGAGCTATCGGTAGATTGCTGATTAACGAACTAATCAATTTGCATTGATACAGAAATTGAAAGGGAGATTTTGATGGCCGGAGATTCTACCTGGATCTTGCACTGACACTAATTTTCATCAACTTTCTTCACTTTTCAAACTTGTAAAGTGTAACGACATTCGAGTATACTGTAGATAGGATCCAGAAAAATATTAATAGCAGTAAAAATAAATACATAAAAAAAAAAAAAACTCGTGTTAAACAATTAAACAAATCAAGAGGCAACGATCATCATTATCATTATTATAATAGAAAATGGTGTACATGATGAATCATGAATGCTTTAGGGTTTGCTTATCGAGTTACGTGTTCATTTGTCTTCCAATCAATAATAATTACTCCTACGTCCAAAAATCATATGCCCATTTGAATCCTGGCACGCGGATTAAGAAAAGCTGAAAAAGTTATTTTGAGTGGGTAAAAATTAGAATGTAGGGGTAGTGGGATAATGATAAAAAAATAGTGGTAATGGCAAAAAGATGGTGGTATTGACCAAAAAGTAGGATAAAGTTGTTGTGTTGACTAAAAAGTAGGAATAAAGTTATTGTAAGGTGGGGCCATCAATGGTAAAGGGTAATAAATAAAGTAAAAGTAGGAAGTTATGGCTGTACAAAAAGGTAAATAGGCATTTGATTTGTGGACAAAAAAATATGGGTAAGTAGGCATTTGATTTTTGGACGGAGGAGTATTGATTTTGATGATATTTAATAATTAAGCGGAAGCTGATGAGAATTGTTCAAATTTATGTTTATGTTAATCTGGAAAAGCGAAAGATGTAGAATAATTTATTCAAAAAAAATATTTTCTGCGTTTTGCTTCTTTTTCTGAATTAATTTTAAATATCAAAAATTATTTCCCTCCATCCATCTCCTGCTTAAATTTGAAAACGAAAAAAAAAAAAAAGTTATTAACAGTGAGAAGTCTTCCCACCTCCACACCTCGAACACCAAATCAATGGCGCCCATTTCCAAATCAAAATGCCACACCAATTCCTCATCGTCTTCACAATTCCTCAATATCGCATTCGACGACGACGATTTCCAAGACTACCCTTCCCCCTCTCTCTCTTCCGCTTCCAGAACCAGCTCACTCCCGCCGCCTCTCAAACCGAGTAATTCCGCCGCTCCTCGCCCATCAAAACCCCCGAAAAAACGAAAAACCGCCAGTAGCGGAAAGGAAAATTGTATCTTCGACGAAGCGGAGCCGGATTTGGGCTGTGGATTGGAATCAATCGAACCGACCTTTGATATTTTGAAGAATACAGGAATTAGTGACTGCACTCACGCTGATAATTTGGCGGAGTCGCGAAAATTAGAGTCAATCGAAGAAGAGGAGGAAGGAAACTGCGATGAAGAGGCTTCGGAAGGAAACTCGCGGCTCGATGAGCTGCTTAAGCTGTGCGCTGAGGTGGAGGTGGATGAGCAGGGTGCCGATGCTTCCAAATGTGAGGTTGTGATTTCTTGTCCTCTTTGTGGAGCTGATTTATCGGAGTTGAGCGATGATCGAAGGCAGATTCACACTAATGAGTGCCTGGATAATGTGGATGTGGAGGCTCCTGCTGATGTGAGAACTTTTTTTTTTCCTCTGAATTTAGTGTAGCTTTTCTTATATGTGCTTGATGTTTTTCATAGCTGCACCTATTCCTCAATTGAATGTAATATTAGTCTGAGACTCACATGATGTGTTTCAGGTGGCTGCAGGTAATGATGATGCAGGAGCTCATCAGTGTCCTGGCCAAGTATGTGATGGTTCTCCTCTAAAACCTGCAACAACGGAGGTGGATGTTTCTCGGGTTGTAGAGTGGCTATGCAGCTTGGGCCTCGGAAAGTATGAAGAAGTTTTTGTTAGACAAGAGATTGATTGGGAAGCACTGCAAAGGCTGAAAGAAGAGGTGCATACTGTTTCTTGATTATGAGTATCGGTGTTTCTTTTTCATGCCTTTATATGGTTCTTGCACTTGAGAATCAGTACTTGCATTATGCAAATATGCTAAACAACATACTAAAATGTAAAAGTGTAAAGAGGAAATGGTAGTTTAATTAGGCTTAGTGTAAAAGTACTTGTTCCTGATAAAACTTGTGGCAAACTGCTAAATGAAACCATCAAATGGATATCACAAATGCATTTGAAGTCCTCGGCTCTTTACTCATGTGTGATGGAGTATTGAATTACTACTATTTAGGAGCTCATTTCATTCTATCAGTGAAATTGATTCACAATCTGATGACTATGATTTAACAGCCTTCCTTCTTATTTATGTATGCATGTATTTATAATTAGTATTTGAAACTGCAGAAATGCCT
Source organism: Schizonepeta tenuifolia (assembly GCA_029490685.1). Taxonomy (NCBI): domain Eukaryota; kingdom Viridiplantae; phylum Streptophyta; class Magnoliopsida; order Lamiales; family Lamiaceae; genus Schizonepeta; species Schizonepeta tenuifolia. The sequence goes on along the minus strand of CM055957.1, from coordinate 98,249,027 downwards.
CCGGATATGCAAGTATACATAAACTATATATGCACATGTAATTTTTTTGTAGTAATCAGATAAGGTAAGGATATCCTTAGAAAGTTTAATTCTTGATAGACGAGTACCTTCAGCAGCATGGTCTGATGTCATGCCCCATCCATTAGGTGCTTAGGCTCTTGCAATGCTGGTATTAATATCGACCATTTCTTCATTATTTGAAAAATCTTTAGTTCACTCATGGCTGTATTCTCGCAGGATTTATGTAACATTGGCATTACAACACTTGGTCCGAGAAAAAAAATTCTTCATGCTATCAGCGAGCTAAGAAGCGAGCCAGCCAGGACTGTGGAACCAAACACAAATTCCTCAAGAAGTGTACCGGATGAAATTAAACTCGGGACAAACAAGTTAATAACTGACTACTTTTTAGGTCCTCGGCCTATAAGAAAAGGTGTTGACATTGATACTAATGGACAAAGTAGTGTTCCCAGAACTAAGGCAAATAATAGTAGCCATAGGAGAATGGAAAAGAAAGATCATATGAGGAATGGGAAGCAGAAAGATGTCCCTTCTTGGTGTAGCATACCTGGAACACCATTTCGTGTGGTAAGTTTTGCTTTCAAAAATGATTATTCTGCAAAATTATATTATGAGTTGATAGTTATGTGATCAATCTTGCTCCTATCCCAAAACTTCTCCTAATTTATTGGAAATTTAGTTCGTCTTATTTTATCTGGATAATATCATAACCTGTTTGCATTATAGTACTTTGTGATGCTTATTGATTTAATATCTTGATAGAGAATTGTACCAAATTACATATACGTGAGAAGCAAACAATAAGTTAAGATATTCATCCTTAAAACTACTTGAAAAGCGTGATGTGCCAGGTCAGGTTTCCACTCTTCAGTTTCAGATGTACTTTCGGTTATCTACACACAATTCTTGAATAATGATTTTGCTTGAATTGTCCTTTTTTAGTAGGTAAGATATTTCTTTTTGTGTTCATATTAAAGTAAGCCTAATGATTAGTCTTTTTTATTTTTGCAGGATGGCTTTAAGTATCTAAGAAGAGATTGTTCTCACTGGTTTCTCACTCACTTCCATTTAGATCGTAAGTCTGAGCAGATAAACTTAAGAAATATTCGTAGAATATGACATTGTTTGATTTGACTTAGCCTGTCACTTTCTGCACTAATTCATTAGAGTTGCATTTTGTGAAAGAAGCCTGCTTTCCTTCTGTCCTTCAGAGACGACATCTTACTCATATTTTACTGATTTTGCTAGGACTTTCGATGATGAAAACAACCAAATATATGGAAAAAGAAAAATCCACCATGAAAATTCCTCATTCTGTTAAGACTCAATATTGCATTATAGTTTGAAAGTGAAGAACATAATGCCCATGCATTTAGTTTAGTATAATAAAACTTTAGTATGAAAATCACATTTCGTCTTGAAGCAAATAAGGGATTTTGGAGGCTGAAATGGATTTGATGCTAGAATATATAAACTTCAAATCATTTTGAATTCTTGCTCCTTACTTCACGATTAAACCATGCCAATGCAACGTGACAAAATGGACAAGGCTTAGATGGCTGCATGGTTGACTATAAAAATGTTCAGAGACTTAAACAACCTTAGGTCACCCATTTTATAGCAATTGAAGATCATTTCAAAAAGGATGAATTGCTTAAGACACTTAAATTTCCGTGCTTTCTGCAGATTATCAAGGACTTACCAAGTCCTTCAGTCATGGGATTATATATTGCTCCTTAATTACAGCGAAGCTAGTCAATCTAAAAATTGGAATTCCATGGGACAATATTAAAGTTTTGCCTCTCCATCAAAAGATCAATATTGCAGGCACAAATATAACTTGCTTTGATGCTAATCACTGCCCTGGTGCAATCATAATATTATTTGAGCCACCCAACGGTAAGGTGTGTAAAACTTGTTGAAAAACATTCTGTTTTGTATTTTATCATTTTGGTGTTTCTAAGTAGACTCTGTCCATGATATATACAGCCTGTATTACACACTGGAGATTTCAGATTCTGTGAGGAAATGACAGAGCTGTCCGTTCTACGAGCTTGTCCCATCCACACTCTCATCCTCGACACAACCTACTGTAATCCCCAGGTAATAATATATACTGAAAGCTACTAAAACGTAATCTGTTCATTATTATATGTAGATAGAGTCTGCCATTTCTTGGTTATTCATGTCTAAGTGGCTTCACACTTTTGGTTATCTGAGAGCTACTGGAACTCTTCAAATATGCGTGGAAGAAAAGTATCATTTATAAGTATTAATATGTCAAAAGCATATGTTTCAGAAATTGATTTTTATTTCAGTAGCTTTTCTCTGTGGCACACAGATTCTATTCATATTAGTCCCATCTAAATCGTTGAAATCTTATTGGACACAATTTCTGTCCATCTATTTCATTTGCAACATGATTCACTGAACTTGTAACTATATGCTCTTAGCATTTGCTTCTTTTCCACTCTTGCAGTATGACTTTCCGAAACAGGAGGCTATAATCCAATTTGTCATTGATGCCATCCAAGCTGAGGCTTTTAACCCAAAGACCTTGTTTTTGATTGGCAGCTATACTATTGGTAGGTATCTTTCTACTATACAAATTCAGAGAATATTTATTCTCCATTCCTTTTGATTCAATCGTCTGTAACTGTACGAGCTATACTTTTGTTTGAGACAGGAAAAGAAAGGGTGTTTGTAGAGGTTGCTAAAACACTTCGCAAGAAAGTCTATGTCACTGCTGCAAAACTACGCATCTTGGAATGTCTTGGCTTTAAACAGGAAGATATGCAATGGTTTACCACAAATGAACAGGAGAGCCATATTCACGTCGTTCCCATGTGGTCCATTGCTAGTTTCAAAAGACTGAGCCATATGTCTAAACATTACATGGTAAATGGATCTGATGAAGTTACAGTCTGTTTCAACTAGTTTATTTTTGTATTTTCCAGTTGCATGAACATTTCCTTCAAAATCTTGTAGGGTCGATATAGTCTGATAGTTACATTTTCACCTACTGGTTGGTCATTCGGGAAAGGAAAGAAGTCCAACGGAAGAAGGTGGCAGAAGGGCACCATTATAAGGTGAGAATCTCCAACGCACTCATTCACTTACACGAAACTGAAAGGAAACAGTACTATCAAACAGCTTCAAAAAAATGTCCGTTTGGCATCCATCTGTGGAAACAAACTACTACAAAGACGTCGTTCTAGCTAATGTTTATTGTGTTTTCGAGCTTTATAATGATGGTTGTACCTGTTCAGGTACGAGGTACCATACAGCGAACACAGCAGCTTCACAGAGCTGAAGGAGTTTGTTAAATTTATTTCACCTGCAAACATCATCCCAAGTGTGAATAATCATGGCCCAGATTCGCAGAATGCAATGGTGTCACAGCTCTTGGCTTAGGCAGTCCAAAATGTGCAAAAATATTCCAGATTTTCTCAATCTGATATAAGCAAGCACCTATAATATTATTTCTGCATGATGTTACTTCATTCATTAACATGCAAAAATATAGCTGTGACTATACAATGAAAATTTTCAATTTTTTATCCTTTAACAGTTTACATGTCCAATGCTCAACATCAGATCTTATGTATGATCAGTTAATCTCTGTTGTTATTTTAATGTGGGTCTGATTCTGCCTCATGTTCTTGAAGAGATTCTGTATTGAACCATCTTATATTATACAGCAAATTTATACTATGTGTATATTTCCACCTTTATATTTTTTGGGCGAAGGTGGAAATACGCTTTTCAATTGACAATAAAACACAAATACTCTTGAGGAGTGCAAAACACCCCCAATGTTTAATTATGATGCAATTTCCTCACTAATGATAGGTTCTACGACCAACTTGATCATAGGATTGGTTATAATTAAGAATAATGAAGGGAGCTTTGGAATAACTGAAGGGACTATGGATAATAAAAATTTATTAATTTCAAATTTATTATTGTATCTTTAGCTGAAGAGGAAAATTTCACCTCAAAATAATTTTCAACAGTGTATATGTTTAGTTGTCAACTTAGCTAGGGGTGTAATCGAGCCGAATAGTGTCTTGCTCAAGCTTGACTCATTTAGTTAAACGAAATTCTTATTTAAATATCGAATGAGCTCTTATCGAGTTGAGGGAGTCGAGCCTAAATGAGTTTTTTAAATTCATACTTTTATTTACAATATTGATTAATTTTCAAAAATATAAGTTATTTTATAACAATATTGTAATTTTTCTTTTTAATGATTTTAATAGCATTGTTAAGGTTTAGATTAAAATAAAATAATATTAATATGGACAAATCAAGAGTGATGCCCACAAACGGTGCTCACGGGAGGTGATTAACATATCAGCTCTCCTTAATTTAAATATTACTAATGATTGTATAACTTTGAGTTGTTCAAACTTAGGTCCTACCATCTTTATCAATACAACATCTATAGAATATTTCCACCTTGAAAGTTATGTGGGCTCGAACCCGCAGCTTCCGCCTTAACAGAGTAGTGCTTAGACCGATTGAACTATAAGATCTTGAATTAAATTATCTTGTGTTTTTAAGATAAATCACTTAACCAACTTGCTCATAATACCGTCATGCTCAAGTTTGACTCGTTTAGCTAAACAAGCTTCTCAATAAATTATCGAACGAACTTCTTATCGAATCGAACGCCGAATAGCTCGCGAGTAGCTTGACTCGTTAACAGCCCTAAACTTAGGGATGTCGTTGCACCTTATCCCTTAAGTTTTGACCCGGGGATCCCCTATCCATCCCTATCATGGATTGCTAAACTCAGTTCATAGTTTTCCTATTCCTACCAAAAATGTCAACATTTGCCTAACTTTATATGAATTTCCAATTACAAGAGTCCACGGTGTCCCTTTATTTGGGCTCATCGTACAAAAAACATAATCTTTGTTCTTGCACAGGCTGATGCCGTTCCGCCCGCCGTTGACCGGAGAGCCGCATAAATTTAATTATTTTTATTTCTCTATAACGGCGACTTGTAATATAATAGTATTATTTATATTTGTTTAACTACCTTTTTTTTTTTTTAGTAGCTTCTAACACCCTTGTTATAAATATAAGTCCGATGAGTCTGAACATTATCGATAAAGCTTAGTTTGTTGAATTTGACTTCTAATAAAAAAAATAAAAAAAAAAAAGAAAAGAATGAGGAAAAGGTCAAGGTAGAAATATCACAAAGGTCGGGCTAAGGTTATCGTTGGTTTACATACTCCCCATAAACTAATATTTTCTCCGATAAAATAATATTCCCTCAGTCTCATTTAATTACCTCAGTTATTTTATTTGAATATCTAAAGTATCAATTAAAATATTTTGCAACACTTAATAACAAAAAAATGTCCTACTTTCCACATTTAAAGTGTACACCAAAAAATGTCTCATTTCACTTTATGGACTTATATACCCTAAAGAATCTCATTTATTTACATCCATTTGTCATTGGTGGACCCACCTCCCAACAACTTCATCACTAACTTTTGTCAATACCACTACCTTTTTGTTAATACCACTATCCCTACTATTTAATTTTTACCCCACTCATAACAACTTTACCAGCTTTCTTAATCCCCGTGTCCAGCCTCCATTGGGGCATTTTTTCGCGTACGGAGGGAGTATTTTTAATTGATAAAGTGATATAAAGTGTTTTTTCAGTGATATAAAGTAATATAAAGTGTTTTGAAGTGATATAAAGTAATATAAAGTGTTTTGAAGTGATATAAAATGAATAAAGTAATTTCTTAATTATTTCCTTAAAAGGAAATGAAACAAATTGAATAGGACACAAAAATAGCAAAATGGAACAAATTGAACCGAACGGAGGGAGTAGAATTTTTTTTTTGGGTAAAGTTATAAGTACATTTCATATAGTAACAATTGCAACAATTACACATATGAAGCTATATGACTAGGAACTTCATTAGTAATAAATTTCCACTGGACCTCTAGCCATACAATGAGCTGCTCGATTTTGTTCTCGACAAGTAAAGACAAACTTAATATTATTGATCTTTGTTGCCGACGCTTGAATAAATATCTTCAACATAAGTAAAAATTAAGCAAATATATTATTGTGATTACCTAAAAAAACTAGTTTCTCCCTTCAATTTTTAATAGTTTGACAAAATACTTCGAATAAACTAATTAATAATTTTATTTGGAAACAATGTGTCCGACCACACACAGTTCAACCAACAAAAAATCTGCGGTTTTAACATGGTTCAATTTTTAATTTAATGTCACTAGTTAATGTGACTATGTTACCCCTAATTATTTTTGGCAATTTCCCTTCCCAGACCCACCCTATATTGTGATTAATTTCACTCCCCCTAAACGGCCAGACCCCCCTCCAATGATTCCAGAATTTTCCTCTCATCCAATCCCCTACCCCCTCTAACCCCCCCCCCCCCCCACCCAACCCCCCCACCCCCAACCTCTCTCAGTCTCACTCTTTCCATAATTATTTTCGTCACACATTCATCCTTATGTCTTTTTAAATGTCTATCAGTTACTATAATGTTAAAATATATTTTTGTAATAATATCACGTATTTAGGAAATTAATTAATTGAAAATATAAAAGTTTATTTAATTCTTAACATTCGAAATTTGAATTTTGATTTTTAAATTTGGATGAAAAATAAATTAGGATTAAGAGTATATTATGACTATATGTCAATCCTAAAATACTTACGGGTAATGATATTCGGCCACATTGTGGCCAGCCACACGAGCTAAAAATGGTAATATAGGTTTTTAAAATGGAAATATACCCTAATTGGGAAGCATAAACCCTAAAGGAGAAATGTAATTATTTCTATTTTTATAGTCAACTTTCTTTTTTTTTACGCGTGTGGCTGGCTACAGTGTGACCGGATTTCTTTATTCAATACTTAATTACAATATTTGGTAGATTTTCTTAATTGCCAGTATGTGGCTGACCATAGGTGTGACCAAATTTCAGCCTTACTAATTACTATCAATAAGCTAAGTATAGTTAATTAAAAAAATTAAAATATTCCGAAGTAGTTTTTTTTATCTTGGATTAAATCATTAGGGCTGACCCGTGTCATCATCGAGACAGATAACAAGATTATGTTTGATACTCTAAATCAAGATGCAGATAACAGATCTGGGTTCGTTAGTTTTTGTTAAGGTTAAACACTTTCGTAGAGAGACCATTTATATGGCTCGTACAATTGCTCGTAATGCTAGGGAGTATTGTTCCTATTGTGTGAAATGAACCTCCGAACGTTGTGACGAATTTTTCCACTTCTTTTTACCTGTTTATTAGTGGAATAACGCAGGTGACTAAAAAAAAAAAAAAAAAACTATAGTCCAAGGCTCCAAGCAGGTTTCTCTTTCAAAATTGAAGTCAATTTATTGTGAAATTAATTCCGAACCAAATGAAGTAGCGATGGAACACGTATCTTGACACCGTCCACGTATAGTACTCACTCGATCCACATTTGTAACTACAAATACATTATGTTTCAACGGCTTCGACGGCGCCGTCACAGTGACGGCCTTCCGTCCGTTACAAACTTTTGTGATGGATTCAAAGTGCATGCTTAAGGATATAGGGAGAGTAGCCTGCATCATTCAATACCAAAATTTGACTAAATGAAGTTGGTCATTTAAATAGATAAGGTGATGACATGTCACTAAAAAATGTTTTACATAGTCAAAATCACATTAAATGATAGCTAGGTAGAGATTTTTCAGGGACAGTAATTTAGGAAGTAATGAGAATTTAAGATACATAATATGCGGACTTTAATTTGAGGACATTAACACATTAGTATTGAGTCAAGAGAATATTTTTTTACTCGAATCGACTAAAAACAACACATGCGACTTGGACATGACTGGCCCATGGAGCCCGATTGCATATGTGTATCGCTACATAATAATATAAAATTAATCAAAAAACTAAAAAATAAAAATAAAATCAAACACTTTCTCTCTCCTCGCGTCATCTCTCCCTCGCTCTCGTTCTCTCTTCAGAAAAACCACCACCGCCACAGACAAACAGCTACGCACCACCCACTTAATTAGCCAAGATTTTTCAAATACAACACGTTGTTACCCACTAACCACGACCATTAAAATCTCATATATTCAGGAAAAAAAATATTGACGAAATCTTGAAATCAATTAGAAGGAGGTCGCGTCGCGGCAGGGTGTAGGGGTGGAAATACATTTGCGGTTAATCGGTTAATAAACGATTAAACCGCTAATCGCCCGGTTATCGGTGCACCGATAACCGTCGGCGGCATTTACGGTCCGGTTTGCAGTTTGCACAATTGTGTTGGAGCGTTTATCGGTTATAACCGATAATCGAATTAGTTAACTGAATTAACAGAATTATTATGCAATTATAATTTTTTTTTATATTTATAACTATTGAATTTCAACTCTACACATTATGAAATATTGAATGTGTTATTGATTGAGCCGATTTGATTGAAACTTCAGCCCATGATCCATGGTTTCTACCTACCTCTCATTTTTTTTCTTTATAATCAGCTTCTTTTTTCGATGTGTGACAACATTAAATCTACCTCATCTATCTTTTTTCTCTTCAAATTAGCCCTCTCCCTTCACTTTCTCTTTTCCCACATCGGAAATGAAAGGAAGAGAAGGTGAGTTGCTTATAAATAATATTGTCTTGCACTTATTAATTATTAATTGATTTGAGAAGAAAAAACAAAATTTAATTATTATAAATCTAGTTTAAATTTTTTTAATTAATTTGTGGTTATTTTGGTTAACCGTTAACCGAACCGACACCGACATAACCAATGTGGTTATTGATTAACCGAACTTGTTTTTCGGTTCGGTTATCGGTCGGCAAAATCTTGATAAACGGTTATCGGTTTTTTTGGTCAAGGTGGCAGAGGAATTTGATGTGGCAAAGGGCGAAGTGGATTGTCAAATCAGTGCGGCGCATCAGAGATTTGGTGACGGATAGAGTGGATGGGGAAAGGTGGGTGAGGAGTCGAGAGATTTAATGGAAATTCTTGGCGGGGATCAGTGACATAATTCTAGAGTTTAAAAGTGGACAGCGCGACAGTGAGGGTTGTGGACGACCATGGGGATGATGGTGATGTTGTGACAGGCGGTGGCGGTGGCAGCTGACAGACGGACGGACGTGAGAAAAATGACTGAAGAGATGAGGGAAGAAAGAGAGAGAAGAAATGTGAGAAAGGGAGATGGTTGGGTTTGTTGGTTATTTGAGGGTGGTGGTGAGCGACGGCGGTTGTGGTGGTGGTTGTGGCAGCGGTAGTTGGAAAAAAGAGATGTGGGGGGAGCGAGAAAATGTTTATTTTTAAAATTTATATTTTACTCTTATTTTTTTAATTTTTTTTATTATGTTGCAATCCACATATGTAATCAGGCTCTACGAGTCAATTACGTGCAAGTCGCGTGCATTTTAGTCCATTCGGGCCGAAAATTATCTTAACGACACAATACTAATTCGTTAATGTCCTTGTATTAAAGCCTGCACCTAAATTCCCATACGTCATACCCCTAAATTACTGTCCTGAAAAAACCTCCAACTCTAAATGAAATTTAATAATAAAATAAATTACAAAGGTGAAATATAATAATTACTAAATGGTGTGACTTGAGCCTCTAAAACAATAAGATTTGGATTTTAAATTCCCCACTCTTCTTTGAAAGTCAAAGAAAAGAATCTGACCTTACCCACAAGATCCATGATATTAATAGTAATAAATATAATGCCGGCCAAAAATAGAACATAACGTATGAGGAATATTATTGCTAAAAATACGTTTTTTTTTTGTTTTTTATTTCTCTTTTGTTTTAAAAGGTCAAAGACATAAGATAAAATTACATTTGTTCACATCTACGACTTTACTCCTGGAAAGTGAGGTGATTTTTTGGACGGTGCTCGAAAACAACTAACTCCAGATATACTACTCCGTAGCAAATGATGTTTAATTTCTTAATTTCGAAAAGGAAAAATGTATTCCATAAATTAAAACTACATTAGCTTAATTAGGTACATTGCTTTCGTATTTCACTATTCATTTTTGGGCTTGACGGAAAGATTAAAGTCGACCAAAACTGTCATGCTGTACATTGAAAGCTACAGCCATAAATTGATGGATGAGTTTGAAGATAATATATGGACAACAATGTTAATAAAATTGGGCGCCAATCTTGCAGGACCAGGAGTGTCAATGTGCCATATTTAATTTAGAAACAAATTGTATGCATTTGTAATTGGCCAAATGTAGCGGCGACAGACTCCTACTATATGTATATAGATATATATGAAAAAGATCATGTGAGAATGTATTTTTAGATGAAAAATGAGAATAAATATGAATCCTTGATTTTTGTTAATCAATGGCTCAAATTTAACGATGCATTGCGTTCTACTAATTTATGCATTACAATGTTTATGCATTAAGTTAATACAATTTATGCATTAGAATGTGTATGCATTTCATTTCTGCAATATATGCATTACCGATATGATAAAAATGCATTAAAATATATCATTCTCACGTTCTCACATAAGATCTATTCTCACTAGATCCCTACTCTCAAATATATCTGGTAAGAATGGATTTTATACGAGAACGTGAGAATGATACATTTTAATGCATTATTATTATATCGGTAATGCATATATTACAGAAATGTAATGCATACATTTTTTAATGCATAAACTGCAGAAACCTACATAAACATTATAATGCATAAATTACTACAACATAATGCATCGTTAAATCTAAGCCATTGATCTATAAAAATCAAGGGTCAAGATTTATTCTCATTTCTCACCTAAGATATCATTTTCAAATGATCCTCTTCATCTCACGAGAATAAATTTTATATGAGAACGTGAGAATGATGCATTTTAATATTTTTTTATCACATCGAAAATGTATATATTGCAAGAATGTAAGGCATACATATTCAAATGCATAAACTGCAATAATTTAATGCATTAACATCATAATGCATAAATTACAATAATTTAATGTATGGTTAAATTTGAGCCATTGATTTAGAAAGATCAAGGGTCCAAATTTACTCTCATTTCTCACCTAAGATAACATTCTCACCTGATCCTCCTCCTCTATATATAGACTCCCTCCGTCCACGAAATGGTTGCCACTTTTGCCATTTAAGTTTGTCCACGAAATGGTTGCCACTTTTGCTACTTCACTCACCTTTATTGCGGGACCTTTACTCCACTCACAATAATACTCACTATAATTTATTACTACCTATCATTTTCTTAAAACTCGTACCGTCCAGAATGTGACAACCATTTCGTAGACGGAGAGAGTATAAAAGAACCTAGTTCAAACTTGTCAGTTGTTTTTGTTTACGCTATTATTTAATATTAAGTTTCTTAATTCATCTATATAATCTTGGACTGATGAGCCACTATTTTGTCGTTTTCAATTACATGTAACTTTTTGGAAATTCTCTATAAATGTTTTTCATCTTTTGTTGGAAGATGAATTCAGAAGTCCTACAAAAATTTTCACAATTTATTATTTTGATACGTTACATCAAAATATTCATTTTTTTACTTTTAGATCCCTTCTATTCGCAAAAAGGACCCCTCTCTACTCACATTATACACTCACCTTAATATTTCTTAAAATCGTGCTACCAAATAATACGTTCAATTGTCTACCAAATAAGATGTTCCATATATTAAAACTACATTAGCTTATTGGAAAAAGAAAAGTAATTGATTATTTGAAAAAGATGCACAATTCAACCGTATATACCTTGTGAACGATATAGCCAAAAAATTCCCTCCCTTTTTTAGTAAGTGGGTGTTTGGCTTAACTTAAAATAAAGCAGCTTATAAGTTTCTAAATCCTTAATAATGAAAAACTTATAAGTTATTTTAAGGAGCTTAAAAGCTTAGCCAAACACCTTCTTAAGTGTCTCATTTTGAAAAAAAGATTCAAATAATAAAGAAGTATGCAAATTTACATTTATACCCATAATTATTTCTAAGTTTAATGATAATAATAATATCAAAGATAAAGGCTAATTAAAATAGAAAGTTTATCGTCATTTTATTCTCAATTTTTAAAACGAAACACTTTTTTTTTAGCAGTGGAACCCTTAAAAAGAAACAAAAGCTTATTCAAAATGGGACATTAATAAAAAAAAAAAATAGAGGGAGTATATTGTTTGATTAATAGGAAGGATGCTTTTGGAAAATTGTGAATAATCAAGATATTGATGTGATAGCATGAAGCAGAACAGTGTAGTTTACAGTTATAAAGATTTCTCACCTTATATATATAGTGGTATAATAATATCACATTTATATAATGTAGTGATTTATTTGACAATATATATATTCGTTGTAATTCAAAAAAAAAGTTGCACATTATCATCAATACATATTATCTTGTCAACAACATTGGACAATCGGTATCATCCAAATGGTTATTACGAAAATCAATCGTAATGTGAGAACTAAAAATTAATCCGATCTCCTCCTCTTCTTCTTCTTCTTTTTTTTTTTTGAGAAATAATCCGATCTGTTGATTTTTGATAATTTGAAACTGTTAAGGGAATGGAGAAAGATATAATTGCAATACATGAGCTAAGAAAGCGCATCATTAAGTTTAGATAAAAACAAAAATATGGTTATCAATCAATGGAAATATTAAAAGCTTAATTCTCATCCATCCATTTTCAATCAGTCGATGTCTCAATTCTTCTCAACCTTTTATCCAACACATGCAGCCTTAATCCTCAATTTTAATTTTAAAAACCATTAACCTTTTGTTGTAATTGAAAGGTTTTTGTATATTTGCAGCCTTAATCCTCATTATGAGGCTTTTGCATTTTGTAAAGTAACAATATTCCTTTACTAATTTACTATTTTAAGGTTTGATTTCTGTTTTCTCATGCACATTTACAAATTATTAAGTTTATATATAAAAATCGAGGATGCATACAGTCACTTGATCGATCGGTGAAGATTTTCCTTTCTCTTAAAATGTTGATTTTGTTTACCAATGCTCTTTTTTCTCTATAATAAAGTTTCTGCACTAATTTAATTGATTTGCAATTTGTTTTTCACGTTCAGAATCTTAATTAGTAAGGATAGTAAAGATTTTGGTGTCTGGATATAGAATCTGCATACAGTCGGTTAATGTGGAGTTTCAAAACCCTTATAGCAAATAATTAGGGGCGGGGGTGGGGTTAATTTGATTTGTACTAATGAAACCATGCATCCGACTACACTTGATCTTTGTAGGTAACAGATACATATGACTCGAACTCTTAACCTCAAAATTTGATAGTAAACATCTTACCACTAGGTTGCGCTTCTCAATCAGATAATTCATTTCTTTTCGTCCACATAAGTATAAATTCCAATATCGTAAAAACATATCTAAACCAACTAAGAAAACAGTACAAACTAAATATACCAACGAAGCGCAGCTTACTGATAAGACGCTTCCCCTCCAACCAAAGGCTGGGTGACCGCATCATGTATTCGTGTGTAAACTCAAACAAAATATTAAACCCTAGGCTTATTAAAGTATCACCGAAACATAATACTCCATAAAGCTAAATCAGTAAAATTATTATACACAAAAGATGAATCCCAAATTTAAAAGTAAACACAAAAACGTCCAAAAATAAAAAGAAAGATTATCTTATTTTTCATAAAAGTTATCATGCATTCCTTAAAAATTTAATACTAATTGAATTTAGTATTTTCTACAATTGGGTGGTTAGCACAATATTATAATTAATTAATTCTGACAGATTAATAATTAATGATGTTATTCTATATCAATGAATGCAATAGAAGAATCACTTGAAACTACTTACGTTTGAGTCATTAATGTTAATTTCGTGCATATAAAATTACTCCCTCTGTCTCATTCAATAAGTCCTATTTTACAATTTCGGGTGTCTCATTCAATAAATTTCATTTTCTTATTTGGAAAAGATTAATACATTAAAAAATGTCACATTCAAATGTGAATAACGTTATTTATTTTATTGTACAGTGTTTTTCCACTCAACTCAATTTAACATCAACAATAAAATATTATTTTAATCACACTCTTTATTACTATGTAACTCTTTTCTTTTTAATCTCCGTATCCACTCTAAATGGAACTTATTGAAAGGGACGGAGTACGTTTGTTGCTCCAGACATTTCCACTCAGTAATGCTATTGGGAAGAAAGTGAATATTAATTCCGAAAAGGAGACAAAAGATAATCATTAATTTTATTTCTATCTAATTTTATTCATTACAGTATACATGAAATTTATTCCGCACGTGGATATTACAATATTTAACAGTAGTACTCACCACACTATAAATATACATCAGAAAATAGAGATTATATATCTCGAGGAAAATGGTACTATATTACTGAAAACATATTAATACTATAAATGAGCAATAATATTTATATCCATTTCCTCAATAACTAATTCCCAAATTGACTTCCCGGCAAAAAAAACTATATAACCGGAAAGCGTGACAATATTAAACTCTAAATATCTGATTAATTAAATAATTAAGTACTCAACCTTGATTCATGTTTTATTATATAGATATATATATGATGATGATTAGAAGTTCCATAGAAAAGATTGCACATTACCACCATTTCCACTATCACCGTCACCACCGTCACCGTCGTCGTCGCCGCCGCTGCCACTTTCCGCCAAATGCGACGGCATGTACATGTCGCCGGGCTCGTGAAAAAGCCCGAAATCCGAAATGTGGCCCGCATTTGCAACCCTATCCGAATCCAGCACGTCCAAGAACGACCAATCGATGGAGTCCATGGGCTCGGGCCCCTCCGAGTTCGACGACGGCGATGTGTCCACGGGCCGGGGCTCGAACTCAGCCTCGGGCGGCGGCGGCGGCGTCCGCGGCTGGTTGCTGTAGTGCTGCGCGACGGATTGTATCTCGGAGGGGGACAGCGCCTGGCAGCCGACGATGTTGGGGGGGTCGTCGGGGAAGTTGAACTTAGCGTTGTGGCCGCGGAGGCAGAAGAGGGCGGCGTCGAAGGCCCGCGCCGCCTTCTCCGCCGTCTCGTAGGAGCCGAGCCAGATGCGCTCCCGGCTGTTGGGGAGGCGTATCTCCGACACGTATTTCCCCCACTTCCTCTTCCGCACGCCCTTGTACTTCTTCACCTCATTCTGCTGCTCCGCCGCGGCGGCGGTGGAGGCGGCGGCGGCGGTCTTAACCATTTTGCTTTAGTGGGTAATTAATTGTAATTTGTTGATGATGAAAAATGTTTGCGGCGGTCGGAGGAATTGCATGCATGAGAATGAAGGAGTGAATGATTAATTTGGCGGCTGAGGAAGAATAGATGCATATATATATATATGGTGAGTGCACAGTCCAAATTGTGTTCATGGCGGATCGAAGGCGAAGTTGTAGTTGGAGATACAGCGCGTTGAATCGAAAGGGGAAAGTCCAAATAAGCGTAAATATAGCGTTAAGGCTAAGGGCGGAGAGAGAGAAGAGAGAGAGAGAGAGAGAGAGAGGGGTTAAAAGAAAGAAAGAGAATCATGAATTGATGGAATAAGACAACGCGGTAGGGTCAGTGCTAATATGCACGTGCTTTATGGTTTAATGAATTTATTAATAATTAAATATAAAAAATTAGTGTTTGTGTTTGTAGTAGTAGTATGTGTTTATAGACTCATTATCCCTCAGTTTGCACTTAAATATGATCCATTGGTTTTGTTGACGTGGAGCTCACACCACCGTCGATCTCTGTGGTTAGGAATTTAGGATTAAGTTTGAATTAATTTGTGGTACGTAATTTTTGTAAGTTAATGATAAACGGACAACTGTTGTCCGGACAACTAATCGGTTCTAAATTTTAAGTTTAAAAATCGGTCCAACCAATATTATTTAAAATCATCGGTTTTTTTTTTCTTGTTTTACTATCGTATCCCTTAATTAAGCTCGAACGAAAGGTTATACTAAAATTGATTAAAATATAATTTATAATCAATTAATAAAATTATTTACAAAAAATAAAATGATGGTTGTAAGGAATTGGTTGGACCGGTTTTCAAGAAAAAAATCGGTGGTTTGAAATAATATTAGTTGGATCGATTTTCAAGCCTAAAACCAGTAGTTGTCCGGATAACAGTTGTCCGTTTGTCATTATTATTTTTGTAATGTTATGAGTTTTTACTTAATTATAGATTTGTGAAGAATTAGTTGATGTAGTAAAAATTTCAGCTGAAGACACTGGAGCCTTGCAAAATAAATGTGTTTTACAGTTTCAGTTTCAACTTGCTACCTTGGTAGAAACTGAGGAGTGAGCAAAATTCGGTTAAAACCGAAAAACCAAGTCGAACCTAACCGAAATACTAATTTGGTTCGGTTAATTTGGTTTTCGGTTTGGTTTTAGTTTTGAATTTTGAACTTTTCGGTTTTTCGGTTTGGATATGGTTTTTGAAAAAAAAAAAATGGTTAACCGAAAATCGAACCGAATTAATAATTAATTTAATAATTTATTAATTTTTATGTATATTTAAAACTTAAAATGATTATTATTACTTTTCAATAAAATAGTCAATACTCTTATTTATTTACATGTTATACCTGCAACATCGACAAACGTCAAAATGTAGAAGATGTTTTGGAATTTTGGTTAAGATGTTTGGAATTTTGGACTCGCAACATCAACAGACATCACTGATTTATTTATGTTTACTTAAAGATGTTTTAAAATTTGGATTATTAGTTTTTGCGGATTTAGAATCTTGAATATTGAATGTTAATTACTTATTTAAAATGTAAAAAATATATTGTGTATTTATTTAGGTTTATTTGGTTTTAACCGAAACCGAATTATTCGGTTTTAGCCATGTTCGGTTCGGATTCGGTTATTTATTATATAATTCGATTTTAATTTGGTTTTTGCAATTCGGTTCGGTTCGGTGACCGAATAACTGAATGCTCACCCTAAGTAGAAACTGAGGAGTACAATTATTTCATGGTTCTTTTTTTAAAAATTTATCGGATATGATTATTACGTGATTTATTATGTGATAAATTGATCTAAATAACATAGTTGCTCATTAATTTGATTGAACATTCACAATTCCATGCATAACTGTACTTGATTAAAGTTGCAATAGGTGTTATAGTAGTACTAAATAGCACTACCTTGTACTAGGGAAATGATATTCTGTCACACTGTAGTCAGCCATACGCGTAAGAAAAATGAAAGTTGACTGTAAAAATAGAAATAATCACATTTCCCCCTAGGGTTTATGCTTCCCCAATTAGGGTATATTTCCATTTTCAAAACTTATATTACCATTTTTAATTTGTGTGATCGGTAGTGTGACCAAATAGCACTACCTTTTCTACTAATTCCTTTTCTAAGTGTTGGTTCAAGAATAATAATATCTGTGTCTATCTTTAACAAATATATATTGCTAGTGATTATTGCGTAGTATTTTAATGTAGTTCTTGCTTAAGCTTTCATTATTTAATTTTGTTTATTTTTTCTAAATAAAGAGTTTTTAACTGTAGGTAGAATCTAGCTTGTGGAGGCGTCACCATCATCAGTTAGTGGATTTATATAGACTTTGTTCAACCTTAAAAATCATCAACAGTGTCATACCTTTACTAATTAAAAGTATTTTTAGCTTCTAATTTTATTTTTAAAGCTATTTTATTAGTTGGACCTCCTTAAAAAAATATCAACTCGGATCATATATATATATATATATATCGATAGGATCATATAGAAACTCATCTTTAGATAGAAACTAAGAATTAATCTGAACTGTTGATTTTTTTTAATCTACGGTCAAAATTAATTGATGCATTAGATTACTATTGTTTGTGCATTAAAAGTGTGCTAAATAATTTGTGTATTAAGTTAGTGTAATTTGTACATTAACATGTTTTATGCATTAATGTACTGTATTTTATGCATGACGTAAGTGATATTTATGCCGGTTCCTACGGTTCTCAAATAAAGATGAGTTCCTACCAGAACATATATATATATATATATATATATATATATATATATATATATAGTGAAATATCTGAATCTCTTGTCCCAAAGTATATTTTTTTGTAATGTCATGTTATTTTGATCAATATAATTTGGGAACTTAATTTGTTAAGCTCTCACGAGAACTTTGAAGTCACTGAAAAGAACGAAAAAATGGCATTTTTTATATTTCAAATGAATCACATTTGATTTAATTATAAAATAAATGTGGTCAATTTTTATACGTAGGAGAAATAATCATTGGGCTTAGTTACTACTTCCTCCATTCCACTATTAGTTAATGGCCCTTTTACTATTTGGCATGGATGTCACGAGGGTTTTTTTTTTTTTTGAAAAGTCAAATAGAATGATATATAGATCAAGGAGTACAAGGGGTACTCAACCCTTACAAAGCAGAGAAACCGAAATTACAACTTAAAAGGTAAATAATCTTCCGGACACAAGCACCAACCGGAAAGAGGAACACAAAAAGAGAGAGAAAAGTTTGCACGTAGCCATTTTCAAGAGTTAATCTTCACACCTTTCAAAATCTTAGCGACATCTGGAACCGAAAAATGGTTTAGCACATAGAAAAATGGTAGGTAAATAATTTTTGAAGGGCTAATTTTGTTATTTTGAGTGTGTCATTAATAGGGGAAACCGAAAAAGAAAAATGAGTCATTAACCTTGAGACCGATATAATAAAGTATTTTCTTTAGTTTGAAATTTAAGGATGTGGCAAGTTCAGTCATTAAAATCTTTAAAAAGTGTGCAATTCACTCAGTTTTTACCCTAACTTTCTATTTTGTAACGGAAAATGGGACGACTTTTTCATGTATCTCCCTTTTATTCAATTTATAGTTCTCTTGTGAAGATTTCTTGAAGATTCTAACCTTTTTTTTATGTACACAGTTTTAATTTTTTTTGTACGAATAAGAGCTTGCGAGGAATTTGAAGTATAATCCAAGCGGTGTAACTTCAATCAATAAGCAGTGAGGTCTCGAGTTCTAACCCCACCGCTCCTCCTTCCTCATGTCATAAAAAAAAATTAGGGCTTAATTTCCAGCAAAGAGAAAACGCGAAAATTAGGGCAAAAATGTTTTAAACCCTGCAATCATGAATTTTCAGAATTAAATTTATGAACTCTTTAATTATGGAATGAAAAATACTACAATCAATAATTACTTAATTTAGAAACTTAAAATAAAAAATGTAAGAAAATGGTAGTGAGCCGCCGTACATGTTTTCTATTCAAATGGCTGCCTAAAAATTGGGAGGAATTTGAGGTTTTGATAGGAACAGCACATAACGAAGATTGTTCAACATTCCATCAATAATTTTCAGTCAGCAGCGATTGTTACACTTTCTTAAATTGTAACATTTTGTATGCAAAATAAGTAGATACAGTGAAAGATACAGTTAGGTTCATCACTTCATCTATTCTTCTTTTCACATTCGTCAATGGGCGGAAGAATAAACTCATTATTAATCTTCTGGAAAATCATAATTAATTAACATCATTATTGAGGCTAGCTTAGCTACATGAAATTAAAAAGGACGTATTTACTTTGGCTAATAATCAAGTATTACATATGATTCAAATTCGCTCAATTTATCAAAACAAGTGATAGATTAGTCTGCATTGATTTTAATTAATTATATCTAAGCGCCATTATGCAACTTAAGTAAACGTCGTTTTCATGATTTCAAGTGATTTTATAATATAATTAGAAGTATTGTGTTAGATCATTTTTTTAGGGTAAATGAAGATTTATTCAATTAGACACGAGGAGTGCAACCCAACAACTAGATACATAGTTCAACAATAACAAAACAAACCACAAATCAAAAAAGCTCGAGACAGAAAGATGGGTTGCAAATTCAATCTCCTAAACTAAAATATTCACGATGCGGAGAAAGATTAAAATCCAAAACCAAAATCGAACTATAATCATCTCGATCAAATCCTCGCAGTTGCTCACCTTATCCTTGAATACCATATATTCCAAACAACATAAATCCATAAGGTTTTCCACCCAACCGATGATTTATTTTTCCTTGCAAACTCCATATGCTGTTCAAAATGACATACCGGGTTCTCATGACCGACATACTTGATTCCAAACCAATTGTAGCAGCAAACTCAGACTTTATGAGCAAATGAGCAAGAGAAAAATATGTGCTCCACAATTTCATCATGAGATAAACAAAAGGGACATTTGTCATCAACAAGCTCACGGAGCACTCCTCTTTTTGAAAGATTTTGTCTAGTCGAGATTCTGTTCTACAAAAGTTTCCATCCAAAACCAGTACTTGGAGCAAGTTCACACCAGATAGCCTTCAGAATGCTAGGCGACATACTGCCTTGGTTTGCTCTCTTCTCAATTTCCTTGTAAGCAAACTTGGAAGAGTATATGCCATTGCTTTCCACATATCATCCTTATTTTGAATTGGTTTGAACCTATCAATGAGATACTAATTAGATCATTCGACGAGTTAAGACCTATTAAACAACGCCCAACCCTGATTCAAACGTGAATATGTTTATAAATTACAACATGTACTATGAGTATATATAATTATCCGACCAATCTTGACTTGTCAAATAATCTGCACCGTGCAAGTTCTGATGATATCTAACAAACCCACTCCAACCGGAGGTGCAGATTGTGTACGAACCGATAAGAGTTCTTACCAATGTACAAATAGACATTGCACTACTTTGGTTGACCCTATGACTTCATTAAGTGTCCATTTCTTTAAGGCGAATAAGGGGCCCATAGTCCTAACCTTGTGAAAAGACCAATTGCTCAAAATATAAGGAAATTCAGTTACGTTAGTACTAGTTCTATTACTAATATTTAAGAGAAATAACTTATATAACTACTTACTTCATTATTTGTGTTCAATCTGTTTTTGCTTAGTTGACTATTAATTATTACACCAATAATTACATATAGGGAATAAAGATATTGTTTGACTATTAAAGGGGTGAGAGTAAGAAATGAATCATACTCTCTCCATCTCGTTCATTTTGTTTCACTTCTGTTAAATGGATGTTCCACTCAGTGTGTCGCATATCAAATAAGAAAATAATTTACACTTTAAAATCCTTCAAAAATGGTGGGTCTACCAACTTCTAATTTTTTTACTCTTATTTTTAATTTCCATGCCTAACCGTAAGGGACAAAATGAGCGGTGTCGTGTCAAATTATCCATAAGTCAAGAGTCGAATTTGTCAAAACTACAACAACTTTAGGTTTTTTTGAGGAAAAAACTATGTTTTCTTTTTTTTTTGTTTAACATATTTTAACGTATATTATTTATTTAAAACTATTTTCAGTTGGATTTGTCGGAAAAAAAAATTCGGCCTGTCAATTGTCGAAGAAGCATTAATTTCTTTCTCCTTTCCAGCTACGAGGCCCCCCTCTTCAAGAGCTTGATTATGCTCCTCCAATCATTTTTATCGTTTAAAAGAGACAAATGTATCATTTTCTAAACCAAATAATATTAATAACAACAAAAAAAAAACCTCACTCCATGAAAAGAAAAAATATCTTATTGGCCTAGAAAAGACGGAGCTAGATTTTTTAGTAGGGGGGCCAAATATTCATAATTTATTATTGTATTATTTAAATTACACGATAGTAATAAATAACAATTTGCGTGCTCTAAACGAATAACAAATGACTTACTTCTTCAAAATTAATAAACATTTTCAATAACTAATTGCAATTACAAACGCATCATCATTAATGATAGAATGTTAATTGAATCATACAAGTCCAACAATTGTACCATCATTCTTTCCATTGTCGGTTCTTTTCATTAGAATATGTAACAGTTCGGTTTTCGGATTGACGACTGACCCCCACTAATCATTACAAGTCTTTTCTAAAGTGTTTTGTCCTCACTCACACTCTTCCTAAGAAAACTTCTCAGGAGGTCACCCATCTTAGTACTACTCCAAATCAAACACGCTTAACTTTGGAGTTCTTCCAAGATATGTATCAGAAAAGAAGAAGCATCTTGATGGTATGAGTAGACATATCAATTCAGTTAAGCTCTCCTTAATATGCCGTCTCATTCCGACATATTCTCGGAATCCCTCTCGTTCGGGTGTGTTCCGGTTCATCCCTGTCCCCTCCGTTTGGAAGTCTCATCGGAGTTGCTCCTTCTTCGTGCCTTGTGCACCGGCGATCACTTCGTACTTATCGGAGCCGCTTCTTGTCCGTGCATTTGCACCGGCGATCACTCCGTACTTCGGCCCCGGGCGTCATAGAATAACACTACATTAATAAAAACATAATCAAATACACAATGTTCATGAATATCAATAAATAAAATCGATTTTACTATCCTCACTAATTCTTGATCAAACCCCAAAAGAAAAATCTAAATTGGGATTGTACAACAAATACCCAAAACCCAATGAAAATTAAAATTCGAAAATGTAACCTACAAATAATGGAATTAGAGTCTTCGTCAGTGGCGTGGCCAGAAAAATTTTCGACCGGGGGCTAATTTTTCTATATTTTCTGAATTTCAAAACTTTTATGTGATTTGGTTTGGGACCGGGGGCTTTAACACAAAAATACACCCAAAATATTAATAATTTGAGGATTTTATAGAATGAAAAAATATTTTTTTTTTCGTGGGGCTTACTAGCTCCGTCTCTGGTCTTCGTCGCCTGATTTTCACGAAGAAAGAGATTACAAGATTGAAATTTGAGCAGTGGTATGTTGTTAGAGGGCAAGGCATGTAACTACAAACTAATATATATATATTTTTTAATTTCTAAATATGTGAAATTACTAGCGATTTATATGTCGAGTCTATCGCACTCGATTTTTCAAATGTGTAATCTACTTCTTTTGTATGCTGATCAAGGCAAAGAGATTTACCTAGCGTCGACCACCAAAAATAGCCGCGGGCACACTACGGATTTTCCAGAAACGAAACGAACATAAATTTATTCACTTCATTTTTAATGTGGACGCAATGAATAAAGTGGGCTCGTGATAAAAAAAGTCTGAAGAAGTGATAAATCGCTTCTCTTATGACTTAATTGTGCAGATCTTGATTCTTGAAGGGTCATTTTTGTGGGTCGGTTGAACTATTACTGCAAGATGGTGATTGATAATTATGAAATTTTTGGCGGGAGCCAACATTCCAGCAAGGATATTTAACATTACTTTATGCAAAAGAAAATTGTTCTCCTTCCGTCTCATTCTTTAAGGGTGCATTTACTAAATAGGATATGATTGATTATTTTTATCCCATGATTCTTTTAATCCTACAAGTGTAGTTCCAAATATGAACAATAATCATGTGTGATGAGATATCCTTGAATTTATCCTTAAAAGCAAACGCTTGATTAACCTACATTATTTTTGTCTATTTGACCTATCTCGCTTAGTAAACAACATGTATTTTTATATCGGTGGCATGTTTCTTAAATTGATAATATGTATTCTCCTTTAAAAATTTTAAGGAATACTATTTTATACTCGTCTTCTTAATATTCGTGTACATAAATAAATAGGTTACTTCGAGGTAGAACTATAAATTGACTCAAATTTAATGTTGTTGGATTTTATCGATGATCAATAATTTTAAATTTAGTTTATCTCGAATTTAAATTAGCAATATAAACATTACCACGAATACGCTATGTAGGGTTTAATTAAGTAGTTTTCCTTCTTACACATAACAATATGATGCTATAAAATAATACTGCGAATTAGTATAATATTTAAGGATTAAGGACTTTTTTTTCTTTTCTTTTCTTTTTAGAAATCCAGATATATTTAGAAACTGCAATTTTTTTTTTTTGACAAAATTGATGTCCCTTTTGTTGCTGGGCCTCTCAGTCATCAGTACAGCATTCAGAAGTATGACAAAATTTGCCCATGTAACATGGGCCGACTGGAAATTGGGCTGGACCTATCGAAGTTTCCCTTTCGATTTAATTATGAAATTTAAATTTCCTAAAATGAAAAAAGTAGGCTAAAAAATAAAATACTACTAGTAAATAATAAATAAATAAAACTCACAAAGAACACACCCATCATTATAGTACTAAAAGGAAAACGATTCTTGCTTTGAAAAAATCCTACATATTTTTCTAAATTCTCAATTTTTTTAATTTTTAAATGTAAAATACTCCCTCTGTCCCGCCAAATACGGCCTAGTTCATATGGGCACGGAGACTAATAAAAAAGGTATTGAATGTAAAGACAGTGTTTAGTATAGTGTGAATGCAATATTTTATAATGCTAATAAAGTTATTGATGGGATAATTGAGTGTATAGTGGGAGTAGGTTAGTGGGGTTTAGATGGAATGGTAGACCATGTATATAAACTAATTGTTTCCTTTAAAGGAAACATGCCAAGTATGGTGGGACGTCCCAAAATGGAAAACAGGCCGTATTCGGTGGGACAGAGGGGTAATAGATTTTAAATATCTATACTAAAATCTTGTGTCCCACATCGGTTTCTCAATGAAACTTCACCTATTGAAAAGCCTATAAATACCTAGAAACAATGTGTATTTTCTCATCTTTTGCTCCACCAAATTTATTTGGCTTTATTTATTAATCGGCTGAATAAATAACTATATTTTATAGTTTAATTTAATTTAATTTGGTCAATTTATTAATTGGCCGAATAGATAATTATTTTTTGTAGAAGTTTTATTTGGCCAATTTATTTATTAAACGGCCGAATAAATAACTGCTATATTTTTATAGTTTAATTTAATTTAATTTGATCAATTTATTAATTGGAAGAATAGATAATTATTTTTATTAGAATCAATTTATTAGTTGACAGAATAAATAGTTCCAAAATAGTTTGGATAATTTATTGGTTGACCGAATTAAATTTTGAAATAGTCTAGTATTTTTTTATTTAATTTGATAAAAAATAAGTAATTTCTATCGATCAGTTTGTTCACGTGGCATTTTTAATTTCTTAATTAACTCCTAAATAAAATCGCCATGTGCTCAGGTATTTCGCGCACCTAATTTTTGCTCGATAAATAAAATGCGTCACAAAACCACTTTTTCTTACTGCATTACCTTAGTATCATCACTGGGATTGGGACCCACTGTTCTCATCAAGATAATATTTATCTAAATTCTCAAATTTTTGAGTTTTTAAATATAAAATAATAGTTTTTAAATATCTCTACTAAAATCTTGTGTCTCACATCGGTTGTTCAATGAAACTTCACCTATTGAAAAATCTATAAATACCTAGAATGAATATATATTTTCTCATCTTTTGCACCACCAGTTTTATTTGGCCAATTTATTTATTAGTCGACTGAATAAATAAATATATTTTTATAGTTTAATTAATTTAATTTAATTTGATCAATTTATTAGTTGGTCGAACAAATAATTATTTTTTTAGGGAACCAATTTATTAGATGACCGAATAAATAGTTCCATAATAATTTGGCTAATTTATTGGTTGGCTATTTGGAAAATGATTCTTGTTTTGAAAAAATCCTACGTGGCATCCCTTATATTCCTCCATTCATATTTATCTAAATTCTCAAATTTTTGAATTTTTAAATGTAAAACAATAGATTTTAAATATCTATACTAAAATCTTGTGTCCCACATCGATTTCTCAATGAAACTTCACCTATTTTTTTTTTTTTTTTTTTTGGTAAATAGGAAGTTTTATTTCACCAAACTTTGCATGAAAAATCAAAACTCACAGCAACTATGAAACACTGCCTAGCATAGGCAAACACGAACAACTACACACCAAACTAATGAATGAACCTTGTGAGTTTCCTATCTCTTCGACATCTCAAGACTATTATTATAAGGCATTGCCTTATCTCATCTATTGTCGCACTTGTCCCACGAAATCTCCTTGCATTCCTTTCTTTCCACACTCCATAGATAACCTCATAAATGGCAAGCCTGTAGAGTTTTTGAACACCCGTATTTGATCCACAATGTGCAATAAGAGTAGCCTTCTCTCCTTCCCAATCATGTGATATACTCGAAAACTCACACCATTGCTTCACTCCTTGCTAGACTCGCTTAGAGAATTTACAATCAAAGAGTAGATGGTTAATAGATTCATTTGCAGCTTCACACAATCCACACAAAGGCTCCACTGAAGGCCTATTTTTGCAAGATTATCACTAGTCAGCAGTTTTCCTTTCAAAGCAAGCCATGTAATAAAGATGCTCTTTGGGGTAGCAATATTATGGCTTATAACTTTGCTCCATGCATGATGCAATCCAAGATTAAAGATCTGAAGATTTTATTTATTTTTATTTTATTTTCGTTTTTATTTATTATAGGCCAAAAATAAGGCTTTATTTTAGTTATTTTGGTAGTTTTATATTTTATTAGGTTAAGGATTAGTTTCCTTCTTAGTTTAGAATTTGTTTCCTTATTAGATTAAGACTATATTGTATTCCACCCCTATAAATAAATCTAGTAGGGCATGGATTAATTAACGATTTGATGAATAATATTTTGTGAGTTTATCTCCTTCAGTTCGTTCACCGGACTAGCGGATTGGCAGCATGCCACCGTGACGTTCATATCGACGTATCGGCGAGTCAACCATCCCTCGTCCGTGGTCATTCATCGTCCCCGAGTTGCTGTATCGTCCTATCGTTGGGTTTTAGGGATTATTCGCCTAATTCACTTGTGAGAAACAGATACAGAGGTTTTGGGATACCATCGTCCCCGAGTTGTTGTGTCGTCTTATCGTTGGGTTTTAGGGATTAATTTGGCTAATTCACTTGTAAGAAACTGATACAGAGGTTTTGGGATACTCCATATTTATCCGGTTTGGTTCAGATTTGGTCTTGGGTGTATACTATTCACGTCGGCGTCTGTAACTCCGGCGAGAATCGTATCAATGCAACCCTATCACCATGTTTAGGAAGCACACCATACATTTTTCAAATTGAAAACAAAGATTGTTGTAGAAAAGTCTGACTTGAAAGAGAATTGCTAACATAATCTCTAGCACCAATAATCTTACGGACAACCCAAGAAGCTTGAGCTGGCAAAGGCATAGAGAAGATGTCCCTCCCTTTGATGTAATATCCATGAACCCAGCTAGCGTATCCAAATCCTTTCCTTGTATTGTATCAAACACCACAATAACTTACTCAGCGCAGCCTTATTCCAACTTATCATAGTTTGTTTAAAAGTAGAGGGTTTGGAGACTGGCCTAGCCTAGCATTCCCATCTATCTATCCGGATCTAGTTATCTTATATCCTTCCATCCAATCTAGACAGTCAATCTCTTATATCCAATCTTTATAGCCTCCTTCGAATCTAGACAATACTCGTTCTTCACCTAAAGGGAATTAAACGTCATTTATCAATAGCTAATTCTTTAGATCCAGACACCCAAGGCATAGCCAGAACAAGAGGAATCGGTAGCTCGGAGTGCGCTTACTTTAAGAAGATCAGCGCCCTCCATCGCACTTTTAAGGTTCCATCCACCTGCAATCTTTGGCAAGCAAAGCTGCTCCCATGCAACTAGGGCAAATTTTGACTCAGATTTTCCCGACCAAAAGAAGGCTCTACATAGAGATTGTATAGACTTCATTACCTTCTGTGTAAAAGGAAAATTTGACTCCAATAAATTTGACTCCAATATATCGGAACACTAAACAGCACTGCCCTTATCAATTGAAGTCTCCCTGCATAAGACAATAATTTGGCTGTCCAATCTTCTATTCGAGCCATGATTTTGTGAATCAAGGGCTTGCATTGAATTCCTGTGAGTTTCTTTGAAGACAGAGGGACACCAAGGTATTTAAAGGGAAGTTCTCCCTTCACCAAACCAAAATCCCTCAAAATCAGTTCTTGTTGATTCTCAAGAACCCCACCAAAATAGATATAACTTTTAGTGGGGTTTGCATGTAGTCCAGACACTGTAGAGAACTTCCTTACCACCTTCATGAGTTGCTGAATAGAAGAGTAATCACCCCTAGCAAAGATTAGAAGATCATCAGCAAAATATAATTGTATCAAATTAAACTTTTTACATCTGGGGTGGAATCTGAATTCTTTATTTTTGCTTAGCTCTAGTAGACTTCTATGTAGATATTCCGTGCATACTACAAAAACATAAGGGGAAATGGGATCCCCTTGTCTTAATCCTCTTCTTGCTCTGAAAGGTTCTGTAGTCTCTCCATTAACTGAGATTGTGTAAGTCACTGAAGTAATGCATGCCATGATCCATTGAACAAATTGGTAAGGAAAACCAAGCTCCAACAACAACATTTTCACAAAAGGCCATTCAACTGAATCGTATGCCTTTTGTATGTCTATTTTCACCATACACCTTGGAGAAATTCATTTTCTAGTATCTGTTATTGATCTGTCCTTGACAAAAATGGATTGGTTGTCACTCACAATTCCATCTAAGACCAATTGCATGCGGTTGGCTAAAACTTTGGAAATAATTTTGTAAAGAACACTACAGCAAGCAATGGGCCTATACTCCTTGACTGAACAACCTTGAGCAGTTTTAGGTAAAAGAGCAATGAGAGCACTATTTATGGTTCGAGGGATAAAACCTGTGTGATGAAATTGCTGGACTGCTGCTACAACTTCTGTGCCAATCACTTCCCATGCTTGTTTGAAAAAATGGACATTAAATCCATCAATTCCAGGTGCTTTCTGGGAATTCATACTAAAGAGTGCCATTTTGATCTCTTGAGCTGAGAATTCCTTGCATAGAGCCAGCTTTTGTGAGTGAGAAATAGTATTTCCCTTTTCAACAATTGTCTTATCAAGCATAGGCAATTCCTCAGCTGCATACCCATTAGGTTGAGATAAAATTCTCTGATTTCCTATTTAATCTGAGCTTGAGTTGTACATCTTTCACCATTTGCCTTGATCAGGAGCTTTATAGCTTTAGAAGATTGCCTATTTTTAGCATATGCATGGAAAAATCTTGTATTTGCATCTCCCAAGTTAATCCAATCCACTCTGGATTTTTGGTGCCAAATTCCTTCTTCTATATTACTCCATTTCTTAAACTCCCCTAACAACTCCTTCTCCTCATTCTGCAATGTTTCAAGATTTGGTTGCATATTCATATTTTGTTGAACTTCACATAACTGAGCTCTCAGTTGTGTTATTTTAGCATCCACATTTTGATATTCACACATATTGAGAGCTTTAAAAGGTGACTTCAGCCCTTTAAGTTTGTACCAAATATCCAGCAGCCCATTTTCATGCCTTCTAGTTTCCCATCCACCTTTTATTATATTCTTGAACTCACATGCCTGGTAAGTACATTTAGAAAACGAAAAGGGGCCTTGACAGTCATCCTTGTGCTTTCAAATAGTATAGCTTGAGGGCAATGATGTGAGATATTCTTCTCAAGAAGCTCAACTTCCACATTGGAATACTCCATTAACCATGATTCATTTGCTAAGCTGCGATCCAGTAGTGACATAATAAGAACACTACCCTGCTGATTGTTACTCCATGAAAAGCTACCTCCCACCATTTTCACTTGATGAAGATTATTAGATCTTAAACAATGTTCAAAATCTCTGATATCAGCCTTGGTTATAGGATTACCTTGAAATCTTTCATCTGCAGATAGAAGTGCATTAAAATCTCCACTTACTAACGACAGATCAGTATCATAATTGCAGCAGTGTGATATAAAGCTCCATAAATCTCTCCTAAGTTCTGTGGTATTGAATGCATATACTGCCACGAATCCGAACTTCTTTCCAGTAAGGAAATCACTTAATTCACATAATATTGCTTGAGCTTGAGTCTCAATCTTAGTAATGGAGGTTTTTCTTGGATCCCATCCAATCCAAATCCTACCATTCACTGTCTTGTCATAGTTATTTATAAACTACCATTGCTTATTTATTTTCCTTATGCTCTTCAAGAAATTAGGCTCCTTAACTCTAGTTTCCAGTAATACCATAACATCAAATCTCTTATTCTTCAAAAAGAGTCTCATCTCTTTTTAACAACCCCTCACATTCCATATTCCAAGATTCATGATGCATGTGAGGGGATAGGGTCCCCGCCCCTTTTATTGATCTCTAACAAAAGTTCCTGATTATTCAAGACTAGAAATGTGTTACCAATCCTCACTGTAGTCGATTGATTTTCCACACTTGATGAACTAGCAGTATTCTAAGGTTTAATCCACAGCTCTTTATCTCTGTTTTGTTCATCAACCCTGACTTCACCCTCTTTTTTATTCTTCTCCTCAACTTGTAGTGGAGCTTTTGGAATCCATTTCTGTTGTACTTGAGGCATAGAATTTAAAGGTTGTGTTGCTGGTTTTGGCTTAGGTTTAGCTAAGCAATCATGCCCCACAGTTTGGCATTTCTTACAAAAGGGTGGAATCCAATCATACAAGACCTTTTGCTCTATTCTTTTTTCTTTCTCATCTTCAATTAGAATCGAATGTTAAATTGGTTGTGTTACATCTATTTCCACCAAAAGTCTTGCATAAGAGATCCGACTCTGGGATGTTGTGCATTCATCAGCGCATAATGGCTTGCCCAATATACTGCC
Source organism: Schizonepeta tenuifolia (assembly GCA_029490685.1). Classification (NCBI taxonomy): domain Eukaryota; kingdom Viridiplantae; phylum Streptophyta; class Magnoliopsida; order Lamiales; family Lamiaceae; genus Schizonepeta; species Schizonepeta tenuifolia. The sequence continues at coordinate 98,218,380 of CM055957.1, read as the reverse complement.
AATTCTACTTAAAGAGTTCATCCCCTAACAATTAAGTGGTAGATTAGGGAGTTGAATCTATAGGGGAATAAATTTTAAAATCTCATGTTCGAATGAGAAATCCGCCTCCCAAGCCTTAACTATAACTGGCCTGTTGGAGATGGTATGAGGACCTGCATATAGAACCATATCTCTTTCCTCCATAGTTTTGAATCGCACCACAAAATAACCCTCCGCATGATAAAATATTTCGCAGTCTCGAATTAGACATTGTTTCTCCAGATAAGTAGAAAGAAAACGAATGGAAGGAGAGTCTCGAATCACATAGAGTATAATAGCAGTTTTCCATTTCTCTAGTTCTAGATCTACAACATCTTTCTCAAGACATGCAACACGTAAACCATTTTTAAGGGTCGGAGCGATGAAATCTAGCTTCATACCTCGATTGGTAGGTTTGGGTCGGATGGGAATCTCCTCTCTCTCCTGAATTTCATGATCTTCCAACTCAGAGTTGCTAATATCTGCACTCCCCGTCTCCTCATCGATGGTATCGTCGTTGTGCTCAAAATCTTCATTAGGTACTGTTTCAATAACCTTCTCCTTCCCAGCTCGACTACTTCCTTCTCCACTCGGTGAGAATGATGCAGGAGGTTTGGGCGAGACTCGCGCCACTGGCTTTGGCACCGGATTCTTCCTCGGACGTCCCCGTTTTGACATTTTTCTGGTGAAGGCGCACGTTAGAGAGTTTGCATATACAGAACAGGAACTTTTGTGAAAAGCCTATAAATACCTAGAATCAATGTGTATTTTATAATCTTTTGCTCCACCAATTTTATTTGGCCAATTTATTTATTAATCGGCCGAATAAATAAATATATTTTATAGTTTAATTTAATTTAATTTGGTCAATTTATTAATTGGCCCAATAGATAATTATTTTTTGTAGGAGTTTTATTTGGCCAATTTATTTATTAAACGGCCGAATAAATTACTGCTATATTTTTATAGTTTAATTTAGTTTAATTTGGTCAATTTATTAATTGGCAGAATAGATAATTATTTTTATTAGAACCAATTTATTAGTTGACAGAATAAATAGTTTCAAAATAATTTGGATAATTTATTGATTGATCGAATTAAATTTGGAAATAGTCTAATATTTTTTTATTTAAATTGATAAAAAAGAAGTAATTTCTATCGATCAGTTTGTTCACGTGGCATTTTTTATTTCTTAATTAACTCCTAAATAAAATGGCCACGTGCTTAGGTACATTTCGCGCACCTAAGTTTTGCTCGATAAATAAAATGCATCATAAAACCACTTTTTCTTACTGCATTTCCTTAATATTTATCTAAATTCTCAAAATTTTGAGTTTTTAAATATAAAATAATCGATTTTAAATATATCTACTAAAATTTTGTGTCCCACATCGGTTGTTCAATGAAACTTCACCTATTGAAAAGTCTATAAATACCTAGAATCAATATATATTTTCCCATCTTTTACACCACCAGTTTTATTTGGCCAATTTATTTATTAGTCGGCTGAAAAAATAGATATATTTTTATAGTTTAATTAATTTAATTTAATTTGATTAATTTATTAGTTGATCGAACAAATAATTATTTTTTAGGGAACCATTATATTAGATTATCAAATAAATAGTTCCATAATAATTTGGCTAATTTATTGGTTGTCTATTTGGAAAACGATTCTTATTTTGAAAAAATTCTACGTGGTACCCCATATATTTCTCCATTCATATTTATCTAAATTCTCAATTTTTTGAATTTTTAAATGTAAAATAATAGATTTTAAATATCTATACTAAAATCTTACGTCTCACATCAGTTTCTCAATGAAACTTCACCTATTGAAAAGCCTATAAATACCTAGAATCAATGTGTATTTTCTCATCTTTTGCTCCATCAGTTTTATTTGGTCAATTTATTTATTAATCGGCCGAATAAATAACTATATTTTATAGTTTAATTTAATTTAATTTGGTCAATTTATTAATTGGCCGAATAGATAATTATTTTTGTAGGAGTTTTATTTTTCCAATTTATTTATTAAACAATCGAATAAATAACTGCTATATTTTTATTGTTTAATTTAATTTTAATTTGGTCAATTTATTAATTGGGCGAATAGATAATTATTTTTATTAGGGAACCATTTTATTAGTTGATAGAATAAATGATTCCAAAATAGTTTGGATAATTTATTGGTTGACCGAATTAAATTTAGAAATAGTCTAATATTTTTTTATTTAATTTGATAAAAAATAAGTAATTTCTAATTTGTCAATTAATTAGGTAGATGTGCCAATTTCCACGTGACACATTTTCATTCTTTATTCTTATTAATTTTAAAATTTTCATTTTATTTATTTTTTTCATGTATTTTCTAAAATCTAGAATCGTCGTAAATTGTGCATTTATAAATCAAAATCGTGGTCAACGGGTCAATTCTGTTCCGGAACCATGGCGGTAGACGAGCCAATTCCCAATCGACACTCGAGAAACTTTTCATTTTATGCTTTTTTTCCCATGTATATTCTAAATTCTATAATCGTCATCCATAAAATAATTTTTACGTTATTTGTAGTTGGATTTCCAGCTTTGCATAATTTATAATCTTAATTAACGAATATTACTATGCGATTAAGGACGATAACGAATAGTACAATCATTATTTTTATTAAATTTTTGGATCTATATAAATTCTAAATAAATTTTATAAATTACGTACTTATAAATTAGAGTCGTGGTCAACGGGCCAGTTCCGACGCAGATCTGTGGCGGTAGACTAATATACGGATTTTTTTTCAGAAAGGAACACAAATTTTAACTAATTTTTAATCGGATTTTAAACAAGTATGAGTATATAAGTTTCAAACAAGTTTGAATAATCCTAAACACATCATCTCAAATTATTTGATTAATCGTCTCAGTTGGAAAACGTAGAATATGTAGGAAAATTGGCAGAACAATTACTAACGATTTATCAACGAGTCAATTCCGACCAATAATCGTGCGCGTAGATAGGCCAATTCAGTACTTGCGGGACAACTTTTTTGTTAATATATTATATAATTTTGAACTCATAATATTAAGAATATTTATGGTCAACTTTTATCTTATATCATTGACTAAATAATTTTATGAATCACAATCATTCTATATAAAATTTTGTAAAAAGGAAAAACTACCAAGTATATAGTGAAACAATTCTTGAAGTTATATTCTCAATTAAAAAAATTATTCTCGAAGCTGGTAAAAAAGAAAACGAATGTCATCATTTATTTTTCTATGAATATATTTGGAAGATGATTATTTATATAATACTACAATTTATAGTTAAATTTTTATTTATTAAATATTGTGTGAATATTTTTGGATTATAGTTATGTATATAATTAAATATTAATTTCAGGTAAAAAGAAAACAAATATCATCATTAATTTTTTTGTGAATATATTTGGAAGATGATTATTTATATAATTTAAAATCAGTATTGTAGTCAATAGGCCGGTTCCAGGTCGGAATCGTCGGGGTAGACGGGATGATTGTGAAGCGGTGGTTTAACTTATTTTTTTTTCTTAATCTTGTGTTTAATTCATAATGTGGGGTATTTAGGGTCACTTTCATCTTATAGACAATCTTAACATCTATAGTATTATTCGTTATCTATATATCTCTTTTCTCTCTCACTACCCGATCCTTCCCTTGCCTCTTTTTCTTCATAAAAAGCTAAAAAATTAAGCTTAAGAGTCGCTTTCCTTTGAGAGAGAAATATATTTTTGCCCACATCGGTTTTGTAGAAGAACACAGCTTTAACAATTATCGAAAGTAACGAGAATATGTTAGTTATAATTTTTAACAAATATAACTATATAAAATTACTTTTTAATTGAATTTGAGACGTGTTCAATGGATATAAATTCTAGGCGAGTTTAATAGATTGCATAATCGAATTATTTAATGCTAAAATAATTAACAAATAATATTTTTTTAATCTATCACATATTAGTACTATTTAATAATTTTATTAATTTTTATAATTTCCCGTCAATTTTCAACGGGTTATACGCTAGTTTCAGAGAGAGAGAGAGAGAGAGAGAGAGAGAGAACACATTTTTTTACAGAAGATTACATTGTATTTTTAACCCGATATATACACTTTCCACAATTTTACCACTAGTATGGACTTATGTATGAAAACTTACAATCATATTCTAATGTATACCATTTTCTTTTTCAAATTTATGTTGCAATTAAAATTCCCCTTTCTTAAGTGCTGATTTAGCACACCAACAATCCACATGAATAATGAGGTGAAATTTGTCCTTAGGATTTCCCATGCAGGTAGGGCTGCTAATATAGATTCTGAATATTCTGGTAATCCAGTCTCCAGTGACAGAGCTAGAAATTTTTACCTAGGGAGCCCAAAATTAGTTATAAATTCAAAATATCACAAGTAAAGCACTAAATTAAATTTTTTAAAAATATAGAAAATTTAGTACAACCATAATATAATATCATATTACACCATTCAAAAGAGTTTAAAGTTCATATGTATTTCTTTTCTCTATTTTAAAGTGTTGCACAATAGATTCATTATCAATTATGCAAGAACTACGAACATTTTATAATAAAATCTCAAAATATTTTAGTAATTTTGATAAGTCAAAATCAAAGTTATTATTCATATCTAAATTTGTTTTACTTATATTCCTAAAGAATCATGTTCTAAAAAATTTAACTCTTTTTCAATAATATAATATTTAAATTATCATGGTGAGAAATAAATAAATCAAATAAAAATGAACTAAAACAAACTACTATAAATTTCACATAAGAATTCTAGTATCTAGAAATTTTGATAAATGAGAAGGAAAAAATACAGAAAATGAGAGATGCATTAAACCTAACTTAACTACTTTTTAAAAATATAATTAAAATTATCATAATTTATATTATATATAATATATATAGGGGTGGGGCCCACGGGTGGGGGGCCCAATGACCCTCCATGACCTATTTTAGCTCCGTCCCTGCCAGTCCCAATTCGGAACCCGACGGGTAAACGAATACCCAAAACTCATAATTAACAGGGCTAATACGGGATGCAGTTTTTTTTTTTTTTCAATTTTTCATGTATCGGGTGTACTCGTCCTGTCCCGTTATACCCTGCGTAGCCGGTTTGAAATTATATATATATATATATACTAAATAATGTATCTTATGTACAAAACACTTTTTCCGTAAAAAATAAAAATAATGCATTTTATGTACTAATATAATGTATCTTATGTATTATTACAATGCATCGTCATAATAATGCATTTTTAGATTACTGTAATGCATTGTTACGATTATGCATTATGTGTTCAATTATAATGCATCAGTCAATCTCAGCCGTAGATCAACAAAGATCAATGCGCCAGATCACTTCTCATTTCTTATGGAAAGCGGATTTACATATGATCTCTTCCCTATATATATATATATATAATAATGAAATATTAAAGATAACAGAATTAAAATTAAAAGAATAATAAAACACATCTATATCTATCTTTCTCACATTCGCGCAAGAACTTTGATATTTTGATATTTTGATATTTGATATTTTGAATGTTGATGACTAAGGATGAATGATGATGAATTTGATGTTTGAAAATGTGACTTTATAATTGTATTGAATTAATGATAAATTGATGAGCATTGTGGCTTTGAGTTGATTTTTGAACTTTCACTTATTAATTATATAGTTTTATTTTAATTTTTAATCTATTAGGTAGCACTGATTTTTTTTGTTTTTCTTAAGCGGATTATATGGGTACCCATTTACCCGACCCGTATATCCAATTAACTTGGGTAGGACGGGGCTTGGTGTCTTTTTAGACACATTCTGGGGTCGGGTACCCGCAAAAATCGGATAGAGTAATGAGTACCCGACCCCATCCGTATTTAGGAGCCCTACATGCGTGTTACTACTTGCTTGCTTACTACTTAATTAGCCGCTGATAATTTTGAACTAAAAGATAGATTAAAAAAAACTATTATCACTGGGACTATAATTATAATTTGTCATAGGGTTCAACATAATTGTGAAAAAGTTTAAATAGACTTATTGATGTGTAAGGTGTTGTTTTCTCGACATTATAATCGTGTGTGGTTATGAATTCAGGATTTTGTTTGTGGCAAGTTGGCCAATAACATGGCAGGTCTTTCCCAGTACTCATTATTATGACAGCTTATTGGTCGACGCACTTGATTATTTTCAATATTATATTTCAATAATAAATACTACTTTCAGATTTAAACTCCATAGCTCCCCCTTCCCATGAGAAAAAAAGGGTTTACTAAGTATAATTTAATAAATTAACATATACGTACATACTTTAGATCATCTCCAAAGCTTGCTCTATTATAAGGCTCAACCTTATAATAGAACATGCTCTATAGTAGAGAAATGAATTAGTACTGCTCTACTAATTTAACAATATTATTCAGTGATCTACTAGTTTTTCTTTGTTTTTGTTTTTCTTTTATTACATTTAGTTATTGTATTTCATTAAACATATTTAATTATACTAGATTCCAACAACATTAAGTAGTAAAATAATTAAAACTATGAAAAATTTAAACTACAAAAGCTACTAGAATCCAACAAAATTACATAACAAAATAATTAAAGATATGAAAATTAAAAGTACAACCAATCTTAAAAATTAGAAAGATCATCTCCGCCACTTCCATCACATTTAAGACCTAGAAATAAATTCCTAAACATATTCAAAGTTGTAGAGTCGGCTTGTTGAACGTGCTCGTTTAAGAAAAATTTTAGACCAGTACTCTTTTTCCTAAAGTAATCGGCTTGTTTGTCGCAACAATAATAGAAGAGTACTCTTTTTCCTACTCAATGATTTCAATATGAGAGGTTTTGATAAGGCTCGTACCTGAAATATTATTAAATTATTGAAACTTGTAATTTCATTTTTCTTAAACATATTATTTTAATATTATTTGATTTTGTGCATTTATTTTTAATTAATTTATATCTTATCATTAATATATGATTTATATAGCAAAATTAAAGAAATAATATAAGTTTTTAAAATAGAGTAGAAAGTATAGCAACAGTTGGAGATGGTATATTGAATTTGCTCTATAGTAGAGAAAAACCACGCTCTACTATATATAGAGAAGATCGATGTTGAAGATGCTTAGAGTGGAAAGCTACGAATTTGGAGTGTCATTGCACCTACTTTTTATGAATATGCTTAAATACTACTAACATAGAGTATTGCTAAAATTAGTTTGTTATATATACTTAAATACTTATATATATATAATATATGTATATGTTTATTCAACATTTGCATGTGAAAATAATATTTTCGTATATATACTACCGCGATAAATAGTTTGCTCACAAATGGAAGTATGGAGAAATGTTTATGGAAGTATGGAAGTATGGAGAAATGTTTGATTTTTTGTTTCGGTAAAGCGTTGAATATAATTTCGGTGAGGTATGTCCATCCGTCGTGCTCTAGCTAGTTTAGCTAAATCTCTTGATACCACAACTTTGTGGTATGAAAATTGGCCTTCTTGGCTAATGTGTATAGTTACTTTTGATTTTCCTTGATTAATGAAAGAGAAGCACTTGTGTGCAACCTGCCGCCTGGGCAGCGATCGGATCCGGATTGGGTTTGACCCGATCAATTTTTTTTTAATTTCAGTTTTTTTTGCCTCCGCCTTCGCTCCGATTACTAATATAAGGATAATCGGCGGGCAACAACTTGGACTTTTTCGGCTCGCTCTGAGGCCTTCGGCTCCCCTCACTCGAATCTTGATCAAAGAAGAAGTGGCAAACAAAAAAACGAAGAGACAAACAAAAAATAGGTGGAAAAAAAATAGAATTTTTTTTAAAAAAATTGAAATAAAAGTTGGAAATTAAAAAAAAACAGAAAAAAGGTTAAGAAAGAAAACAGGAATTAAAAACAAAATTGGAAATTAAAAAAAAAAAGACTGGCACGTGTACCCCACACGCAGCGCGTGGGTGAGGCGCGTGCGCCCCACGCACGGTCGCATGGGGTGCGACCTGCCGTAAACAAGTATTTGTCTTAATGAAAAGTTATTTTCTCTCAAAAAAGGAAGATTAAACAAAAGAAATATTGAGATAACGGGTCTGTTTGCTATCCATATATATACCAGTATATTAGATACCAGCTACGAGTATGAGATCAAATATCAGGTATTAGTATGAGATTGAAAACGACAGAAAAGAGATAGTAAAATGTTTTTTAGAAAAATGAGATATTTAAGTGATTTACTATCAAAAACTCGTATATCAAAATGTTGAAAATAAGTGTATCAAGATATAAAAGATATCAATAAAATATGGATATGAATCATATCTCATACTCATTCCTAAAATACGTATATCGATATCAAACGAGCCTAGTACATTGATATTTTTTTTATTGTATATATATTGTGGCGTTATTTCAGTCCGTTGACCAAGATTGGGGTCAACATTATATTAGTGCTCTTATTTATACAGACATCAAAACAAACAGGATAAGTCAATATCCTCCGGCTATTAATTTATTGTGCTCCACATGCATCATCTCTATCCTCGACGACAGTGATTTTTCTTTCCAATTTGGTATAAAAAATATAGTAATTTATTTAATCTTTTTTATGTTGTACTAAATTTAATGTTAATTTCAGACTATATAAATATAATTAGTTCGAGTTACGAGTGTATAATACTACTACTCACAGTTGCGTACTCTATTTTTGGCTCTAATTAAATCTATAAGTTTTGTTCTTCTAAACATTAAATTGAAGTTCTAATTCTATGGAGTATATAAAACGCCATAGTAGTTACTAAAGTCTGCTGAAAAATTTAATGCAACAAAATAAAATTTAGATAGTCTCATAAATTAAACCACATGATGCTACAAGTATATGTGCCTGCAGCAATTTTCTGATTAGGCTAAATCATATAATTAACTTTTCATCACGGCCTAGTTTAGGATCTACAGACCTTATTTTCATGGGAGATTTATATTCTCATTAAGATATGTAATTTATTGTTAATTATATACATAATTCTAAATATAAAATTCTGACTAGGGCCGTAAACGAGTCAAACTATTCGTGAGCTATTCGAAACTCGACTTGATAAAAGTTCGTTTGAGTTCGTTTAGAAAAACTCGTTTGCTAAATTAGCCGAGTTTGTGCATGACAATATTCGGCTCGTAAGCTCGTGAACAAACTTGCTTAGTGATTAAGATTGAAAATATAAATTATTATCTAGTTGTGTTTTATATTTTTGTACTCTATCAGTAATAATTGTATTAATATTTAACTAACTATATTTGTTATAAGGAAAGAAATTAGATTTAGTTAATAGTATTATATTATCTTATTGCAAATAAAATGATTAATTTAAATAAAAATAATGAATATTAAACCATGAAGCTAAATTTCAAAAGTTCGTTTGGGCTCGATTAAGCTCGCGAGCTTCGAGATATTCGATAAACAAAGCTTAAAATTCGACTCGATTATAAACGAACCGAACTTGAGCACGATAGTATTCGGCTCGACTCGACTCGGTTCGAGTACATCCCTAATTCTTATTAAATTACCATACATAACGAAGAACCCTTCTATTCAACATTTTCGAATATCGACAAAAAAACTTAACATTTCCCTTAAAAATGGGTAAACACTTAACAAGAAAAATGAAAGTTATACGAAATTGCCAGAAGGGAAAAAGATGTCATGACTTGAAAATTTTCGAACTACTTCTCATAAATGCAAGAATTTAATGTCAAATTTTAAAGCTAACCAACTAACTTTGGTGTCTGCATTTATTTCTCCCACCACCCTACTCCGCCCCCTCTACACCACCATAAATACACCATTCTTTCATCTTAATATTCATCAACAAATCATTCAACAAATTCAATCATAAAAAAAAAATAAAGAAAAAAAAATTCAAACCGAAAAAAAAAACAAGAAAAAAAAATTGATCCAAAATTGTGTCGATAATATGGCGAGAGAGCACGACCTCCTGTCAACGGAAATCGTCAACCGCGGCATCGAGTCGTCGGGCCCGGATGCCGGGTCGATGACATTTTCCGTGAGGGTGCGGCGGCGGCTGCCGGAGTTTGTTCACTCCGTCAACCTCAAGTATGTGAAATTAGGGTATCATTACTTGATCAATCATGGGATATACCTGGCGACGGTGCCGGCGTTGGTGCTGTTGTTCGGGGCGGAGGTGGGCAGCCTGAGCCGGGAGGAGCTGTGGCGGAGGATCTGGGATAGCACCGCCGGTTACGACGTCGCCACCGTCGTTGCTTTCTTAGCTCTCTTTGTTTTCACGCTTTCGGTTTACTTCCTTTCCCGCCCACACTCCATTTATCTTATTGATTTTGCTTGCTACAAACCTAGCGATGATTTAAAGGTATGTTATTTAACTAATTGTGTTTTTCTTATTAAATTTTTCTATTATTATTAGAGAAGTAGTTATAATATTAATGAAGTTTGTGTTATAGTATGGATTTTAGATAATTACGTGTACAGATAAAAGCGACCTTTTCTATTTCGTTTTTTGGTTTTTATATCATTTTTCCTGTGGTGATCTGGAAAGAAAAGTCAAATTGGTGACCTTTTCTATTTCTTTCTACTAATTTCCTAATTTAACAGATTAGATGAAATACAAATTATACTTTAAGGGCCATAATTATACAATTTGTTGGCCTTCTTAATTAATTCGATTGATGGTTTCAACAAAAAATTGCTTTTATGAATTGATGCATCTACACTTGCTAAAAATAAACTCTTGATTATATCCTGACTACTAGTCATTTTGAAAATCTTAATTCAATCTTTGATCGGTAAACATCATGGTAATTGTACGAAATTTAAATTTCATATCCACTACTACTAATTTATTAAAGGATCATGGCAATTAACTGCAAGAAATAAATAAATCTTAAATCAATCTCAATTAATCTACGGTCAAGCTATCTACATTCAGTATTGTGATGTCACATATATGTACTTAAAAAAAAAAAAAAAAAAAAAAAAAAAAAAAAAAAAAAAAACATTCGAATCAGATGCATGTCCCACACTAATTTTTTTTATGTCTCGTCAGGTCGCCGATATCCCAATATTTTTGTGACTATTTCAATTACATTTATTATAAATTTTGAAGTATATACTTATCAATGTTAATAATTTATTAACTAATAAAGTTGAAAGAATCAGATGCATGTCCCACACTAATTTTTTTTATGTCTCGTCAGGTCGCCGATATCCCAATATTTTTGTGACTATTTCAATTACATTTATTATAAATTTTGAAGTATATACTTATCAATGTTAATAATTTATTAACTAATAAAGTTGAAACTATATTATGTACTTATATCCTAATTGAAAATGATAGCAAAAATTGAAACACTCGATCCCCTCTTGGGATCTTATGTTTTGTACTTGGGGATCAATCCCAAGAGGACATTTAAGCTGTGCGGTTTTAGTCTGTAAGCAGTGAGTTTTAGAATTCGATCTTTATGTCAAAAAAAGAAAAAGCAAAGATTAATCTATTTTATTGATAAATTTTGGTGCATGCAGGTAACAAAAGATGAGTTCATCGAGCTAGCTCGAAAATCGGGCAAATTCGACGAATCAAGCCTCGAATTCCAAAAGCGAATACTCGAGTCCTCCGGCCTCGGAGACGAGACATACGTCCCGAAATCCATTGGGTCGCCGGCGAACACGGCCACCATGAAGGAAGGGCGCGCCGAGGCCTCCGCCGTCATCTTCGGCGCCCTCGACGAGCTCTTCGAGAAGACGCACCTCCGCCCCAAAGACGTCGGCGTGCTCGTCCTCAACTGCAGCCTCTTCAACCCCACGCCCTCCCTCTCCGCCATGATCATCAACCACTACAAGATGCGCGGCAACATCCTCAGCTTCAACCTCGGCGGCATGGGCTGCAGCGCCGGAGTCATCGCCCTCGACCTCGCCCGCGACATGCTGCAGGCCAACCCCAACAACTACGCCGTCGTCGTCAGCACCGAGATGGTCGGATTCAATTGGTACCCCGGCAAGGACCGCTCCATGCTCATCCCCAATTGCTACTTCCGGATGGGCTGCTCCGCCGTGCTCCTCTCCAACCGCGGCCGCGACTACCGCCGCGCCAAGTACTCCCTCGAGCACATCGTCAGGACCCACAAGGGTGCTGACGACCGCAGTTTCAGGTATATATGTACCGTATGGTACAGTCACACGACATCCTCTATTGTTTATGTTAGATTCATAATATGTGACAATTCTTAAATTTTAAGATTGGTAAGTCATGTCAAAAATAAGATTGGTAAATTAGTCCACATAATTAGAATATATAATTGTCTTCAAATCTATCCATGTCATTAATCTAACTCATACAATAGCAGATGTCACACAAATAAATAAGCAATAGAAGATCCGATCCGTAGTACAATGTAGTTTTATCAAGTATAGCATAAACTGATACGAGTCACAACCAGTGGCGGAGCTAGGAATTCTTTTTAAATTTATATATTTTCTTTAAAAAATGTCCATACCTTTTTTTTAGTAATTTTAGTATATATATTTCTGCGTCAGCTCCTGCCCGACTGAAATAAACTTTAATGGAAACAGGAGTGTATACCAGGAAGAAGACAGCGAGAAGCACAAGGGCCTCAAGATCAGCAAAGACCTAGTCGAAATCGGAGGCGACGCGATCAAGACGAACATCACGACGTTAGGGCCATTAGTCCTGCCATTCTCGGAGCAGCTCATCTTCTTCTCGTCGCTCGTCTGGAAGATCCTGTTCGGCAACGGAGGCGCCAATTCGCAGGCGACGAAGCCGTACATCCCCGACTACAAGCTAGCATTCGAGCATTTCTGCGTGCATGCAGCCAGCAAGACGGTGCTGGACGAGCTGCAGAGGAACCTGAAGCTGAGCGACAAGAATCTGGAGGCGTCGCGCGCCACGCTGCACAGATTCGGCAACACATCGAGCAGCAGCATCTGGTACGAGCTGGCCTACCTGGAGGCAAAGGAGCGGGTGAAGAGGGGGGATCGAGTCTGGCAGCTGTCGTTCGGGTCGGGTTTCAAGTGCAACAGCGTCGTGTGGAAGTCGCTGAGGAAGATGAGGAGGCCGTCGCAGGGGCCGTGGCTCGAATGCATCGACAGGTATCCTCAGGGGAATTTTTAGGCCTCATTTTACCAGAGAAATTGGCATTGGCATTGGCATTGGCATCTCAAGGGTTGGTTTTAGGTCATATTGTTTTTGTTTTTTGGTTGTCTTGTTTAACCACAACTTTACACTATTGAATACTACTTCACAAGAAAAGGAAGACATTAATTGTCTTCAATTCTTTTTTTCTTTTTAGTTTGGTTTCTGTTGTGCAAGAAATTAGGTCATTACAGACAATGATGACAAGAAATTAATTGTGAAAGTTGTGTATTTGTCTGCCTGTTTTAGATTTGTGCCACATTCTGCAAATATGTTGATAAGTAAGTAGACTTGAATTTACTTTCAAGAAACAAAGATATAAAATGAGAAAAAAGAAGAAAAAAAAACTAAAGCATAACAAAAACAGAGAGCCTGTAGTTTGATGTTCGTGTGCCTAAGCATATACATCAAATTTTAGATAGTCACAAAAATTTCAAATGTTTCATCACAAATCCATAACCTTTATCTTTTCCAGTTATTGCAGCCAAAAAAAGAACTAGCTTGAGAATGAAATAAGAGAGTAGACACTGAACAAATTTCCTCTGATTCTCTTCTTTATATGAAGCGTGAGAATGAAATTTTGCAATTATAAATATACTAGGAAATACAACAATATATAAATTACAACTTCAATCAACAAAAATTGGGTTGCCCCTTCGTTAGTCGTTACATAGACGCAGACAAGTCTTATTCGCAACATTTGAAAAACTAAAATCTAAGTTCCAGGTGCCCAAATATGGGCAGGAAGACGGGAAGGCTACGGGCGATTTGATTATTATGCAAAAAAAAACAACAATCAATCTTTCTCAGGCTAACCAGTCACCATCCATTCCTTCAATTTCTTCAATATCCATGCTGCAAATTTTGAAAACCAAGCAAAAAAGACAACAAAAAACGCATAATCGTCAATGATATGTGGCTTTGAAGTCCCAAGATTGAATAATCTCTTTCTATTTCACATTCAAGAAAAAGGATAATAATTCGAAAAACATGCAAGATATTGAGAAAAGAAAACGTATACATAAAAAATCAAAGTAAACGAACACAAGTAACATCTCAAACATTAGCCACATAAAGCACATCAGAAACAGATGAGAAGCAAGTAACAGAAACAAGTAATTCTATATATTCTATATATAAAACTAATTCTTACCACGGCAAAGCAGGATCTGCAAAGTAGTTATCCGAGCAAGAATCGTTCACATACTGCAAACAGTCGTCATTTGCATTTAGCCAAGCTGGGAACTCCATTGCTTCATCAAATGGGTAGTTCACAAAATTCTCACCACTCTGATTCTCAGGTGTGATTTCCATTGCCTTCAAGAATTTGAACCACCAAGCTGAATTCACAAAATTCAAGGTATCATTCCACTCCATCTGGTATTGATCCCCAATTGACCTAATCTCAGCAATCTCCTTATCATCCATCACAGGGTGCAACCCAGAATCTTCAAACCCTGCCACCGAAGCTGGTGCCGCCATGCAAGGAATTTCATCAGTGGTGGCTGAAGCAGGAGAGGAAGAGGTTGATGGGGATGAGGATGAGTAAATTGATGACGGATTTGTGGTGCGGTGGAAAGAGGAGTCCAAGTTGTTAAAATCTTGAAGATTTAGGTTGAGGCCAAGTGTTTGGCTGGGCAGTGTAAAGTCATAATTCTCTTGGACAGGTGGTGGCGGTGCAATCGGAGAAATTGACCAAGAATAGGGAGAACAGAATCCGGGTGAGTAAGAGAAATTATCCAGATAACTACTTGGAAAGTTATCGGGAATTGAGGAGTTTGAAGCATAAATTCTTGGATTTCTCCTGGACTTCAATTTGTCTTCTTGCTCTAAAGAAAATTGATGAGATGAAGACTCAAACAGCTGCACTTCGGGCCGTATTTCCATTTGCTGGTGCTGCTGCTGCTGCTGCTGCTGCTGCTGCTGCTGTCTTTCACTGGCTTGTTTCATAGCTGCTCTATGAAACTTTAGGGCAGTGACAATTTCTCTCCGCGCTTCAGCCATATTTAGCAGCCTTTCTTGGTAAGGTCTGCTGGTATGCAGCCGTCTCCTTACTTGCTTTTTGTGTGGTTGAGGTGGCTGATGGGGTTTTTCTTGCTTCTGATCAGACAATCCATCACAAGTACTTCCGAATAAGCTCTCGTTGCTTGAATTCCCATCTCCCTCCGAGCTTTTAGGCTCGATGGAATTTGATGAATCTTTGGTTCTTGAAGAGGATAATTGTTTAACAAGGCTGCGAATGTAAGCACCTGACAAATGAGGCTCATTCAGTTTCTCAAGCTTCTCAATTTCTAGGGCACCATGTTTCGGCTTTGATAGAGAAGATCTTCCCCCCATATTTCTCTCACTATGATTTTCAGTTTATAGATCAAACTTTCAGCAATGTTAAAAATGAAAAATGGAGGAAAGGAAAGAGGGTGGGTCTAGAAAATCATGCTTCTCTTTTCTGGGGGTCGAAGCATAGAAAGGCAGATAACAGGTAGGATGAAGAGGTGCTCGTGGGTGTTTTAAATAGCTGGCAACACACAGTCTAGGCTTTTAAATTCTCTTGGAATTTTCCCTATTTTGGCAAGCAACTAGGTTTCTTTCTGATTTTATTTTTTATCTGAGGCAAAGAAACTATTCAGTAGGTAGTTAGAGGAAGTTTCATATTTCATACTGCCCTGTTGTTGCAGCAAATCATCTTCGATTACTTTTTTACTAGATTCCTGAATACTAAAGAGTTCACCTTCAAGTTTTAATTTAATCCTCAAAAATTGAAAGGAATAATATATATATATATATATATATTAATCAAGTAATTAAATATTATTATGATTTTCAGTTCATAGTGCAGCAATCATAAGGTGTTCAAGGACATCAATTAATAAATTGGATAGCAATTACATAGGCTGATGATGCACAGTTTCTTTGTTTAAGAGATCAGATTCTAAAAACTATTGGCATATCATAGTATGTTACTAGGATAAGAGGAAAGACATCAAATGAAAACCTGTCACGGGAACCATTAAAATCTGATCTTTCATCAAATTATCAAATTTTAAACGATCAACTTCACAACCCAATTCTCATCTGTAAAGTTTGATATGCAACTTTTATATCATCTAACAACATACTACTCTTACCAAGATTGCATATCATCAGTCTTAAAAATTCTAACTTTGTTTCACTCTTAGGCTAAAGTGGCACCACATATGACAAACTAACTAGAAGGCACAGAGTTTCTCTCATATAATGAATCACATTCGTAATCAAATAAGAGATAATCCACTACAGAAATGTTACCATGTCATGATAAAACTGTTTTGGATTTCTAGTATTTGCCATATGCAATTAGACCAAGCTTCTGGAAACATCAGAATAATGCCAACAGAAACTGACAGGAGGGCAAAAAAACAAATATTTTAAATATTGAAAAACAAGTATAACAATATGAAATGTGATACTTCAATAATCAAATATTTTGAATTTTTAATTGATCAACATGGTTAAGTCAGTTGATGGAACGAACTTGGACCATTTATAAAGTCATAAAAACAGACTGAACAGGACAGAAAAGGTCCATACCTTCCCCCCCTCATTGTTTCAGTTTTCGTTTGCTTTCATGCTCCTTTTCCCCCTAGCAGCTTTTTGGCTTATTGGTTTATGAGGGTTTTACAATGGCTCTGTGGCAGCACCTACAGCAGAAACAACTTGAGTATCTTGCTATTTGGATAGATTTTCTGAATCTAGAAGGAAATAAAAACACAGATACATTGTTTTCTAAAGGAATGATTAATAAGATAGAAGGGATTGGACCAGAAATAAGTGATTTACAATAAGTTAATAATCCTGAACAGCATATACTATCAGGAGTTACTAGATTTCGTTTCACAATAATTTCAATAATTTGACAGTAAACCAGTGTATTAAATCTTAATCTCATTCAAAATTATATGCTTAATTTTGTGCATTTATCAATCAAACTAACAGACTTGAGTTTGAATTTTGTGATACAAACAGAGCAAATAATATTTATTAATTCTTTTTAAAGCCAAGTACATGACTAATTCATTGGTGCATAAATAGAAATACAAAAAACATTCAAATAAATTCGGCTACATGCAATGTCCAATCAACTGCATTTCTGCAGCATCCAGAAGCAACAAATGAGTAACCAGTTATGCCACTAAACCTAAGATATCTTTCTAAATCCTTCCATTTTCCAATTTGATTCCTTCAATGATTTCGCTGATATGAGTATATTAATGTTAACTATATCCAATTTTCCTCCTTGGTATATGACTATATGTACTTGCAAATTTAATGAGTAATATGATTTGCAGCAATGATTTGTTGTTATTTCTAATGCAATATATGATACTTTTCATAAAATTTTGGAATAAATAAAGCTTTCACTTATAATTCCCCTCACAAATTCAGATTGTCATACTGAACATTAGGATTAAACTATTCCAGAAACAGGAATTTCAATTAATAATATTAAGGGTGTTAGAATGAGCAATAACTTAAATTAGGTCAGTATCAATCAAATCCAATCATCATTTTAAATTTCATATCTATCCAATTAAAGTTAAAGATCCATTAAATATTAATAAATCTTAACCAGCTAAAAACATAAATTATTCCAATCCAAATCATGAATACAGACGAAACTCTAATTTAGCAGATAAGTTTCTTCCATATTTGGAGTGGCATAAGACTTCAAAAATAAAATACTAATAAAAAACCTAAAATATGAGGTAACACCAGATGAAAACTACTAAAATAATTAAGCAGTAAAAGAAAACGAATAAGCCTGCGGCGCCACTGTGGATAACATGAAAATTATCCAAAAAATTAAACAAAAAAAAAACAAAAAACCTGCTGCGAGTTCCACCAATCCGCTTCCGCCGCAGTCGCCTGTGATCGGTTGGACGAATCGAATTCTTCCACAAAATTTTCCGCCATAACTATATACATATCCACATAATAAATATTCATAAGCGTAGGATGATTCCTTTCACACCGCCGCTGCCGAAAATGTCTGTTTTCAATTATTATAACGTTGCTGATGATGATGAGAGAAATCAGATGTAAATCAAGTTGCCAAGATGTAGGGAGATACCAGAAATTATAAAATTAATTTTTTATTTGTTTTACTGAGAAATATTTTGGCAGGAGGAGAGAGTGAGAGAGACAGTGAGTGTGGTGTGGTATATGTAGTAAGAACTATGAAGGCCAAAATTAATAATAACAGGATAGATAATTTATTTTATTTCCACTAAAATAATCAAATTAAAAAGTTACTGTATATCTTATTCTATTGGGTTCTTTTTTCTTTTTCTTCTTTTTTTGACGGAATGTATTCTATATGTTACTTATTGTGCAGCTAAAAAGAGAAGCACTACATTGTATTTAATTAAATCTTTATTGTGTTTTGTACTATTTATTGTTGTAATTTTGTTAAATATTTTTTTTTGAACATAAATTGACGTTTCAAACGGTCTTATGATTTTTTACATATTTGTACACATTTTACAAATTAATCCCCACATGACAATTTCTTTCTTTTTTTTTTTAATTCGTGGGAACCCAGCTATCTTTGGTGTGCACTGATAAACTCCATCCTTATGCAGTAACCTGTACACCACACCGAATAAATCTCATCCTTGTGCACAAATCAAGTAAATCACACCTTCCAAGTACCCCACATGACAATTTCTCGTTTTCCTACCCCCAACTCAAAAGAAAAAGGAAACCACATCAATGGAATTTCACAAAATGTGTGGAGGGAATTTTTCGAGCAACATATCGGTTAAAATGTGCATAGTTGTTGATATTCAAATTTTAATTTCCAGACCTCTATTGTAAGCAACTAAAAAAAAACTTATTACTAGACAACGTAGCATTGTCGAATGAATATGAGAATCAAGTGTTCACGCTGCGATGTTAAATAAAAACAAAATTTAGATAGCCCTAAAATTCAAATCAACATTACAAGAGTGGTGACGTGCATAACTTTTTATAATATGTGAAACTTGAAAAATTAAATAAATAAAGTTATGATATCTTTTGATTAGAGATGACAATTATACCCGTGTTTATCATGTAATTTAGATATTTCCCCTTCAAGTTTTTGCAATCATCACCCCAATTAGCTATATAAAATTGAAAAATCATGTATAAATTTATCAAATTATCTGATATCTTACTAACCAAAAAATTTAAAAAGTTGGAGCAAAAGAAAATTTGTCGCTCCTGTCCTTGAGGGGCCTTGCTCTACCATTGTTCGTGGGTGACGATGGCTGCCGATGGGAAAGCAATACCGGTCCTTCTCTACTCGGTTGTCATCCCAATTTATAATATGTATTTCTAGATCTAAAGAAAAAAATACTAGAAACCCAAAATGTCTCTTTCATTTTGTTATTGGCAAAATATAGATATGTAGTTTATTTGTTAGGTGAAGTTAATATTGCTCCCTCAATTTTAATCTGAATTATTTTACCCCTTCAACTTAAATACAATTGAATGTGTAACCCCCTTGTAACATTTGGTCACTTTAATTTTCAATTGACAATCATTCCGCCCCTTCCAACTTTTGCATACTTCAATTTATTTTTTTAACAAGACAAAGAATGATTTTCATTTCTAAGTCAAATCGGCGTCGACGATAGTTAGAAACCAATACGGAAAGTCTGACTTCCAAACAATTACACCTTAATGTTCAAAAGCGAAATTAGCTAAGCTATGAGCCGCTAAGTTGGCCTCCTGACGAGCATGCGAGAAATCAAGAACTATATTACGCTTTGCTGCTACAATAACCTCGTACCACTCGTCAGATAGCGTATTAGATCCAGAATTTCAGTCACTCATAAGTGTGATTTTATATATTTTTAACTTTGCAGGTATTTTTTTATCTACAGAGAAAAATGGTTATATCCCATTTTGTCACTTTTAATTTTCAATAAATTAAAGGTATTAGGTTTGAAGGCTCACATGTTCAAGGAGTACCCATAATTTCTACTGTGTACAGAGGATACATGTTCGTATCACTATTTCATTTCGTAAATTCTACTTTGAGATTAATACCTCTTAATTGTTTATGAATAAATTCTAATTATAATCTAACAACTCTTTTTCAACAACTCTTAACTATATATTAATAAACTCCGATTATCTGTGTGATGTGGTTTGTAAGCTATAATACAAAAACAAAAGATAAAATGGGGTTAAATAGTGGATATGGAGAGTAAAAGTTAAATTCTGTCAAACCACTTAGTTTTTATAAATTCTGTCATTCGTAGTATAAAATATACGTATTTGTATCATGTGTACCACAGTTAAATTCTGTCAAGTCACTTAGTTTTTATAAATTATGTCATTACAAAATGTACGTATTCGTACCATGAGTACCATAGCTGGTACGATTTGTACCAATAGGAAATATATTCTTAGTACGAAATGTACGTATTCGTACCATGAGTACCACAGTTATATCAACAAATAAAGTAAATTAAATTCACCTGATAGCTGCTATGGCATGCGAACATGAGATCAGGTCGAGGTCAAATAGGAAACATGAACACTTTCGAGCAGAAATATCAACAATATTGTTCTTGACATGATGTATTTGTACTAAAGAACTACTTTTGATCATAGCATTCTAGTACGAATATGGCAGTTCTATACTGAATAACCCAAAATCGCATAATATTCAGATTTCAGATCTATAATGTAGGTTCAAATCAATTTACCAAGAACAAAATCATACTATGTACCATGATAATCGTACCACTAAGAGTAAATATCTTATTGGTACAAATCGTACCAATCTCACAAGTGTTAATTTAGTTTATTTGTTGATAACTATGGTACTTATGGTACGAATACGTACATTTTATACTACAAATGACAGAATTCATAAAAATTAAATGGATTGATCGAATTTAATTTTTACTCCCCATATTATCTATTTGACATTTTGCCCTAAACAAAAAATCACTCGGTACACATTAAAAGTAGCAAAGGCGAATTCCCACAATATCAAAATAAAATAAAACTCCGATCAGCCTTAATCTCCTAACTTGTCCCCCTAATCACTCGCACACATGTTTGTGATAGTGTACTCATAATACTCAAATTTCGTTAGTAAATATACTAAATAGACCAATCTTCTCTCTCTCTCCTCTCTCTCTCATAATACTCAAATTTCGTTAGTAAATATTGAATAGACCAATCTCTCTCTCTCTCTCTCTCTCTCCACACACATAATTACCTTATTTTCGTTTTCGTGTATTGCAGATTTTATTAGTAGTTGTTAGGTACGTCTCTTAAAACATTGGAATTGGAATAGGACCAGCCTCCTACGGGACCCCTAATAACTAATTTATTTTTCACACAGTCGTAATAACTATGTTCTTTTTTATTTATGATATTTGGTAATGTTTCTACTACATCTAACCTAAAAAACTCCGAAAATTTATTCTAATTTTGTTTGTAAAATAAAATAAATTATCCATGCATTATCGACACTATTTTTTTTAGAGATATTATCTACACTACTTGATATAAAAATGAAACTATCGATCTAATTACTCGGTACCTTATACGAAGATCCATTTTTTCCCATCAAGCTAGAGAATTCTCCGAATATTTTGGTTCCTTTAATTAATGGAATCTTTTGCAGCAGAATTTTGGGACAAGTATTCTTTATATGGTGTCAAAATTTTAAATAAAAAAGAAACATCACATGGGAATTGGACTATAATAATTATTTGCATGTGTATTCTTTTTCTTTAGTCATTGTCTCATTATTTAATCTAAAATGAATATGTACGCATTGCATGTAATTATGAGATAAAAATGAAGAGGTGGTCCCTTAATGACGTGAGATTAGTTGGCTGTTACATAAATAAATTTGGGATGAGACAAAAAGGAAAATTGTGGTCCTAATTTCAGATACTTTTCATATAACTATAAGTCTCTCTTTGTTCATTTTTTTCACAGTGAGATATTTTTAGTTTCTGCTTCGATGTTATTAAACTGCTTCAAATGTCAACCCCATAAATTTCAGCTTCCTCCGCATAATGAAATCAATTTCAATAAAAATAAGTGAGCTAGTATGTATAATGTAACATCAATCTAAATGAATATTCAATTACTCTTACCAACTAGAATCAAAGTTATAACTCTGTTCTGTTCAATAAGTTTCATTTTGTTATTTCGGGTGTCCTATTCAATAAGTCTCATTTTCTTATTTGGCAAAGATTAATACACTAAAATCCACTTTAAGTCTCACTCAAACGTGAATGGTGGTGTTTACTTTATTGTACAATATTTTTTCACCCAACCCACTTTAACATCAATAATAAAATACTACCTTAATCACATTTTTATCATCTAACTATCTTCTTCTTAATCTCTATGCCCATCCCAAATGGACAGAAACAAAAAAAGAAAAAATTACGATATTAGAGAGATTCCGGCTAGAAGCATACAAGTACTATAATGCGCTTCTCCATGGGTATCCGGTAACCATGTATGTAGAGGTATGGTTGGTAATTTGACAGCAAAAGCCGAGACAGAATTTATAATTTGCTAGCCTCTTGCTCAGCAGGTCGACCTTCTGCGGCAAATGCTTGCCAAAAAGCTAAAATAGTTTCATTGGCTCCCGAAGTATTATAAACTTAATCTTTTTCTTTGGGTTGAACGAGTTGGAGGGAGTATGATTCAGTTATTCTTTTCCTTATTAAAATAATTGAATGTTATATAAATATTGGTCTATTTATTCGTTTTTCTTATTTACGACTAAGTAGTGCCAGCACAACCATGGTGAGCCCTTCTGGAAAGCACCAATGTCATTGCTACTGTATTTTGAATTAGTTTTATTGCAAATCTAGTGCAATAAAAATTTTCACTAATAAGTATGGTTGGTTGGTGGTTTTTTTTTTAATAGGGAAAAAGAAATATATCATTGATTATGAATAATAATTGCATCAAGAGCAGCGATTCATTAAAGCGATACAATGTTTGACACACACGAATCAACCTTGAAAGATGAATTTCTAACCAGTCGAGCAATCTCATTAGCAAGTCTAGCAATAAGTGTGGTTAGTTGGTTGGTGGGTATTTGGGTATATCCGGGTTAAGGCAATCTTTCTGGTTTTATTTTATTTTATTTTATATTTTAGAGAAAAAACCAAAATGTTTTTTTTTTTTGAAGTTTTTACATACTTGAAAAAATTATTGAATAAGACCGAAATTTCACATGAGATTTGGATCTTCCGTATTATAATGTCGAGCTAAGAAATTGTGAGTCCCTGCCATATTTTCGATATTACATTTTTGAATTATTAGAACTTTTTTGCATTCTCTAAATATCGGATACTACAATTGGACCCAAACTACAATTTTCTCTTTATTATATTTTTGTTAAAAATTGAAGTATTGAGGCTGTAAGGTATAAATGTAATTCTGAAAAGTATTTACATTTTAAATAAATATGGAAACTATAGACTCAACCATCTAACATGAACATTTTTTGAGAAAGTCACGTGAAGTATATATATTATTAAATGAATCATTACACTAATCATATAAGGTGAGACTTCTGCACCACCAAACAAAGTAAAAAATATGACCCGCGACGGATCTAGGGCCAATCTACATCAACAAAAAATATTCCCTATTTGTTTATATATTTCTCATACCTTACATAACCACTTGAGCTAGACGTCATTGACGTGATCATAAACTTAAAACAAACATATAAATTTAGAAATTGTTTTTAAAGATGAGCTCAGATTACAAATTTACAATAGCATAATGAAATTTGGTACCAAATTTCACTTGATTACAATTCACACATATGATTGGGTACCAAATTTCACTCGATTTACATGCTATTTCAAATGAGAAAGGCAGAATTGAGAACATAATCCCTATCATCATGTCTTCACAGAGAGAGAGAGAGAGAGAGATCACTGAAGTACAACATGATTTTCGGTAAAGAAATTGATATGTTTTCTCAATAAAAATTAAGATAAAAATAAAAATGGGATATAAAACTACTAAGGGAAGGGGTCGGATTATGTTTACTACTTGATTGGTTTGGCATCCGATTTCATTTAATTGTAACATGCGTATGCACGGACATTATATAAATTCAAACAAAAATCAAACATGATAAATCAACATCTCCTAAGTCGAGTCAATTTGAGACGGCGTGGAATGGGATGAGAGACTCCACGTGCTCTTCAAACAAGGTTCCCTTCATTAGTCCTCTTGGAATTGACCTAGTAGTAAAAGTGAGAGCTTGAGACTGAAAGGTCTTAAGTTCGAATTTCATGACACGCTTCTATAAGTCGAGCCTGACACACTTGTATTTGAAAAGTATGGTTTACCTGCCCTATGTGATTTGCAAGCTACTGCACAAGGAATGAGGGTGTACTCAGTGCGCACTGAAAGTAGCAGTTGCTGGTTTCCACGATATAAATAAAAAAAAAATGTTCTGTTCATTAATATTAGTCGTGCCAACTTCATTCATCTATCTTTTCGTTTGCGTTATCAATCATAAAATTATTCACCTAGAACTTAATACTCTCTCCATCCCGTTCAAGAAGTCCCATTTGAAAATCGCACATAGATTAAGAAAAAGAGAGTTAAAGTGTAATTAAGGTAGTATTTTATTGTTAGTGTGTGTTGAGTGTGACATAAAGTGGATTTTAGTGTGTTAATTTTTGTCAAAAAAGGAAATGAGACTTCTTCAATGGGACACCAAAAATGGCAAAATGAGACTTCTTGAACGGGACGGAGGGACTATTTAATAGTAAAGTAGTATACTTTTTCATGATAAATATAAACCATAGTTGTTATTCTAATGACGCACTAGGTAAACTTCACTCATATGAAGGTCCTCTTTCAAACCTTTGGTCACATACCCAATTCATCAATGAACCATTTCGAATGAAATAGTAGTAACAAATTGTAACTTCATTTGTTTTATTAATGCACACAACAAATATAGACATGATTTAGAGAGAGAGGGAGGGAGAGAGAGATAGAGGGCATTGAATAAAGGGAGTCGCTTTCACATGACAAAAAAATGTAAGGTCACTTTCCGGTATTAGGGGGGGTGGGAATTTAATTTTGGGGACCATATAATCAATAATCAATATAATCAATAATCAATAATCAATAATCAATAGTATTATATTTGAGATGGGCCCACCTACATCCTTGCACCGCCCTACCCCTCCTTTCTCATTCATCTATCTATCTAACCCCAAAGACCAAAATGGGCTTGGGCTTCTAGGCTCATCATAAATAACAGCTCACAACTTTCTTTTTTATTTATTAAGAAAAAAAATAATTGTATATTATTGAATTACATTGCTAGTATGGTTTGCAAAAACAAATATAAATGTACATATGAATTGTAACGGAGTTATTTTCTTTTTTTAGAACAACGGAATTATAATTTAGAATATGTCCTCTTGGGGATGGTATAGTGATAAAAGTGAGCGTCTGAGACTCAAAGACTAAAAAGATCTTAGGGTTGAACCCCATGAAACGTCTTTATAGGTCGAGTCTGCCATACTTGTACCTTAAAAGTATCGTTTACATATCATGTGTAGTTTGCAGACTACAACATAAGGAATAGGATTTTACCTAGTGTGCACCGAAAGTAGCGGTTGCGGGTTCCCACGACATTAAAAAAACGGTTAATTACGTTTATATTTTTAAACTACACATGTCTTGCAATTTTCATTTGATTCGAAAGAAAAAAAAATATTCATGTGAAATTCTGAAAAGGTTTAAGGTACATATATTTACATAGATTTATTAATTATATTATTGCAAAAAAATTGAAAAACAAGTATAGTGCTTGACCAAATCAACCCTTTAAAAAATATATACTACAAAACTGCACCATTCTCGACAATTTAGAATTTGTGAAACCAATTATTATTATTATAATATTAAAAGGATTAGATAAACTATGACTCTCAACTTGTATGCGACCTACCGCATGGGGTACGGCGGAAATCCCATGTGCAGGCGTGTGCAAGACACGAGAGGATCTGGGCCATAAGTCGGGGCACGTGGATCACACACGCCACACAAGGCGCATCCACGTGCCTTATTCTTTTTTTCTCAGTCTTTTTCTTTATATATTTTTTTCTTTTGTTTTAAGAGTCGAGCTAGCAGAGCCGAAGGCCTCATGGCGAGTTAAAGAAAATAAATGTTGTCATTACGATTATCTATAGATTGAGATCAGAGTCGAAGGCGGAACCGAAAAACAAAATTGAAATAAAAAAAATGAAGGACTGACCAGCATTGACAGAGTTGGATAAACCCGAATCTGATTTCATGCGAAGAGACCAACTGCACGGGAGATTCCTCTTAGACTTCTTCTTTGATCTTCTTTTTTATTCTTCTTTTTTCTTCTTGGGTATGTATGTATGTCTTTGTATAAGGACAATTTATATAAGCATTACACATCATTTGGCTCACTACGGAATTTCGATTGACTTGGTATTTGAAATCAAAGACATATTTTGTTGTTAACCTTTATTCTCCATAGATACTAATCCTATTGCAACGACCTATTTTACTTTATGATCATAGTATAATATAATATTATGTTTTTTTCATGACTAGAATAACCTTACAACTGTTATTTAGATTACCCGCAGGCCGCAGCGAGTGTCTCGTCGGGTGTTTCGAGACACCCACGGCGACGAGACACGCCGCTGCAGCTCGCCGTGTCTCGAGGCTGTCCCGAGCTGACGAGACTGTCTCGAGTCGGCGCGTGTATCACACGCGCTTGACTTTTTTTTTTTTTTTTAAATCGGCGCGTGCATTGCACGCGCCATACATAAAAAAAGGAAAAATCTGCAACGGCTATTTGATTTCAAACGGTCCCAAACGGCTATTTTGGGCCGATTTTTTTTTTAATCCCACATTTCTTCCTATAAATACCACATTTTATCACACCACTCTCACACCATCTTCACACCTAAAGTTTCCATTTTTCCTCTTACAATTCCATTTTTTTTTCCGCATAAATTTCATTACATCTCGCAAATGGATCCCAACAATCCATGGTCGTCTTCGTGGATTCCTCCCGAAATGGCCGACGACGCGCAATACGGCGGATATACTGGGGCGGGGCTCGATTCAATCAATCTCAACTCGTCCGTCGGCGAGTCCTTCCAGACTGTGTTGGGCGACGAAGACAGTCCGTCGTCCGAGCCGGCACCAGCCAAAGGCAAGGGGAAGGCACGGGCCAAAGGCAAGGGGAAGGAACGGGCCGATCTCATCGTCGCAACTGTCCCTCATCCAACGGCAGACGCCCCCAAACCAAAGAGGCGCAATTACACGGCAGAACAAGGCACTACCGTCGCCCAAATCTGGAAAGAGGAGACGTGCAACTCCATCCTCGGACGAGATCAAAGTGGCGACAAGTACTCGGGGCGTGTGGCGGAGAGGTACAACGCCATGTTCAACGACGACCTCAACACAAAGACGGTGAAGAGCTTATTCGGCCGGATCTCCCACTGGGTGAAGGAGTGGATGATAGCCTTCGACAAGGCGGAGAAGAAAAGAGAGAACGGCGCCTCCGACGACATGGTCAGGGAGCAAGCCCAGGCGTTATACCACGCCCATGAAGGGAGCTACTTCAAGCATTTTGGTGCATGAGAAATTTTGGTGGACTACCCCAAATTCCTCCACCAAGAATTTCCCGACGTTCTGTCCATGAAGCGGGAACAAGGCAGAAGGCGCCTACACCTCATCTGGAACGCCGCACGAATCGAGTGAGCCAACAGAAGAGGAAAGCTCGGCTCCCCCCCCCCCCCCTCCCGCCCACAGGGACGAGACGCGGTAAAGGTGGAGGCGAGGGCGGCTAGAGGAAAGGGAAAGAAGAAGGTGAGCGAGGAGACGGAGTTCGTTGGGATGGTCGACTCAACAAATGAAAGGCTAAGCAACATCATCGCGGCGAAGAACAACCTCGCAGAGGTAATGAGGGAGCATGCTCGGGCGAAACAAGACGCCACCGATTTGAAGATTATCAATACGGATACGTCAAACTACACGCCAGAGCAACTGCAGTTCCACCAGATGTTGCTTGACGACGTCAAGCGTCGCTGCGGATGGACTTAGTTTTTTTTTCCAACTGCCATATTTTTTAAATTGTAGTATTATTTTTTTTTCTAGTAATGTATTTTTTTTATTTGTAGTAATGTATTTCTATTTAAATTAATGAAATTTTCAAATTTTCAAATTTTCTTATTAAAATTAATTCAAAATACAAATTCAGAAAATCTTTAGAGACATCCCTTAGAGACAGCCCCACTGCAGCTCACTATCTTTATCTCTAAAAAATTCTTAGAGACACTCCTTAGAGACGGCACCACTGTAGACAGTCTTAAAGTGAGTATTGGATAATTTTTGGTTCGTAAACAATAACCTTCAATCCGCACATGAGAGAGGAAAAATAAAAAATGGATGGTGGTACCTGATATAGTGATATCTCATACCCGCCCAACAACTGAAACATAATTAATTTTATTACTCTTTAATTTCATTTGCATTAATGTGATGCACGCACGTAGCTCTGGATTCACTGCAGATGATACAGCAAGAAAATGAAGTTTCATGTCTCATCAATTTAATGTTCCTCAATCCTCAATTTAATTTTATTGGACGATGAAGCTTTAAATATCAATCACTACTTTAATAGTGTCACGGAACACCCAGATCTCAATATTTCAGTAAAAAAAATGTAACTTCATTTCTAACTTTGACTCAAAAAAGATTATTTTATTTGTTTGTTTTAGATGGATCAGATCAGCAATCTTTCACCGTGGGCAGAATATAATTAATTAATTAATTAATACTATAATTCTCAACAATCCATAAAATTTGCTATGGAATGGGAAATCCTAATCAATACAGAACATTAGAAAATACTTTGAAATTTACTTAGAGCATTTACAGCAAGGGTCTAGTAAACCTAGATCTAAGCATTGAGAAACGTGATTTTAATGATTGGTGGTGTTGAGTTAGACATAGGTTGATTTCTCCACATCAATGGGGTTGAGTAAGACCTAGGTCTAAGCACTGGAAACGTGATTTTAATGATTGAATAGATTTTATTTTGTTGTTTTTTTTATTTGTAATAAATTTTATAAAAATTAACTTAATTAAATTCAGAAATTAATAAATGACAATTTTATTGAATTTAAAAAAAACTACAACATACACTAATTAAAAAAAAAATACAATAACAAAAAACTACTTCATTACAATAATTTAAAAAAAAAGAAAAGACAACTACTCCTCCCAATTGAATTCCCTTGCAAGTTTGCGGCGAACATTTTCGTACCTCGCCTTTTGCTCGGGATTCATATGCGACGTGTCGGCAATATAGATATTGAACGCCCACTCCTCCCTCGATTGCTTATTGGGAGCTTGGATTCGCCGGATTTGGAGATTGGTTAGGTGGGATTGAACCAAAAGTTTGCGAATACCACGAATTAAACTGATCGTCGGCCATTTTTTTGCACAAAATATGATGTGAAAGAGTAAGTTTTTTTGTAGGGAAGATTGGATGAAGAAATAAATTTTTTGGTGTGTAGAATGAATGAGTTGAAGGGATATATATAGTGAAAAAATGGGATGTAGCCGTTGGATAGTATTTAATTTTGTTAATATTATTTTTATTTTTTTTCAGAAAATTAAAAAAAAAAATGGACCAATGGGGACACGCCACGTGTCCCCATTTTTTGACGTGACAGAGTCGAGGGAGGGATCGAACGATCGACCTCGCACTCGACACCACCATCGACACAGGGGGTGTCGATCCCCCCACAGCAACTTCGACACAGGGTGTGTCGATGTGGGGGTGTGTCGAGCGGCATCGACACCGGATCGACACCCCCATTTCAACACCCGCTGTAACTGCTCTAGCCATCTAGCAAACAACAAAACGAAAAATTTATAAAAAGTTGAACAGAATCAATCGTTTTATTTTTAATGATAAAGTATTTTCAGGCATTCTTTTTTTTTTACGTATCATATCACGAGTTCAATTACATGTAAACAACGCAACAACCAATCGTATAGTTGATCTTGATCATTCTGAATTTGGTATGATTATTGAAAGTTGTTTTGAAATATTGACTACTAATATTTTGTATTCTGTTAATCATGTTAGACATGAAGCTAACTTTGTGGCTCATTGTCTTGCTGGAGCTGCTAGGAATTTCCCTTCTTCTTATGTCTGGGTTGAGTCCCCGACTATTATGGAGGACCTTCCTATATTTCCTTGCTCTTGTGCTTAATAATAATATTATTATTATTATAATTTATTCAAAAAGAAAAAAATTGTCATATGAAAGCTAGCCTAAAACTAAACTTTAAACGAAAAATAATAATTCGTGTGTTTGATCAAATTAAGAGACGAAAGGCTGTATTTTACCTTTTATAAGTGGTATGTTCCCAACAATGTTTAATTATATATGTCTTTACTATTTCGTAAAGATAAACTATATTAAAAATCTTTAAATGATTACTAGTAAAATCTTCAGAACCTTAAAATTAGCCATATATTTATTGGGCCAAAAAGTGGCACGAAGTTGAAATTGGGCTTTAGAAATCGGATGAGTGATTGGAATATCAGAAAACAAAGCCCATTGATTGAAGCATTTCCAATTTTTAGTTTAGAAGTTAGAACAGTCCCAGATAAGATACATACATGTATTTAACTTACACTCTGTAAATTGTTTAATATAATAAATTACATAATATAAAGAAAAAGAAAAATAAAATAAAATTTAAAACTCAAACTATTGACTTTCTAAATAAATTTGATGAATTATGGACAATTGCAATTAAAATTAAAATTTTTACCTATCTAACAAAAATACCCAAAATTCAGTGAAAGTTTTACTAATATACTATTTTCCCCTTAAAAGCAACATGATATTTTCTTACTTGTTTAAGGCAATCAGTAAAGATTGAACACGAATCTATTTTATCACAAATAAATTTACAACGGCTTCAACGACAAAAGAGCTTATATTAGACTATCCACAGTGATGATTGCTGCTTGAACGATTGCATGTGAGTGACAGAGAGCCACTAGTGATCACGGCGATCGCACGAAGGTGATCACGTGATCGCAATTGCGAATGTGGCACAAGCTTGAGACGGAGGAGAAGCGGGCGATGTGGCATCGACTAATTGAGGAAATCAGTGTCCTTCTATATAAATTAATCTTTTTAATTTTCTTTGTTTGAGTTTATGGATTTGCAGTGACAGAGACGGATCCAGAAAGTTTTTGTATGTACAATCAAACTATGATTCATCCATTAATCTTCCATCCAATGTCGTATAAAAAATACCATTTCAACAGTCCATCTTACCCATTTTTCATATTTGAACGTTTCATCTATCTTGACTCATTTTATAAATAGCAATAATTAGTGCTTGTAAGAGTTTTTTTCTTCTCCTTTTGTTCTCATCTACTAATTTATTCACTAAACAATTTTTTCTTAATTTTCATGCCCAATATTTTTGATCCAAACTAGTGGGACGGAGGGAGTATATATTTTAGTCATCCAAACACATCATTAGAATATTTCATTTTATATATACCTCGAGCGGATATGATCTTTTAAAATATTTTATTTTATTTATTTAACTTTTGAATAAATATTTATGATATTGTAAGAGTCATTTTATTTTGGCCTTTGAGAGGTGAAACACATCATCGTTCGGACAATTCTTATTTATAATAGGCGGGACTTTTCTCCATATCCTCTGTTTCCACTTTCAACGCACCCGAAGCTGTCGATTTTTATTAATCAACTAAAAATTTTGGCTCAAATCAAATAATATTTCCTCTTCGTTTTTAACCCGATTCTATACTTCCTATAGTGTTTCATCCTCTATTACATTCATCAGATTTTTTATATTTGGCGATTTGAAGATAATTATATACTATCTTATTTGGGTGTAATAATAAACCATGATCAATGCCGTATATCGTTCAACCAATAAAAAACGTAGATAATAAAATACGAAATGCCGCATAGCATATCGTTCAACAAAAAAAAAAAAACGTAGATAATGAAATATGAAATGAGAGTACCATATCCTATTTGCTTTGTTTTAGCACAAACAAGTGACTAACATAATCAAAACTAAGAACATACAACACAAAATCAAAACTACCAAAGAATAGAAAAGAAAATGGCAATCAGCTACAAATTTCTCCACATAGAATCAGCTTCAATCCTGGGCTCAAAAGAGAAAGCAGAAACAAACTCTCTGCCGCGGCCATCGACGCCGCCGCCGCAGTGCGGCAGCTCCTCCCACTCATTCTCACCCAAATCACACATCACATACCTACAAATTTCACCAGAATTCACACACACCAACATTTTCCCACCTCCCTCCGTGCAGTTTATGTCCGCTTTCTTCCCATACAGTCCGTGCGACATGCACGGCGGCATCGCCGCCGTCTGCCGCCAGCATTCGCCGCCTTCATCCCACCCCCACACTCGGAGGCTGGCGCTCTCCAGAAACTCCGACAGCAGGACGACGCACATTCTCCCCCCGCACTCCACCAGATCGATCGAGTACTCGGAGAACACCGGCAGCAGCCGCGGATACTCGAAAACCGACCGCCGCGAGAGATTGCAGGCCACCACAGTGCCGGCGGAGCTCAGGTAGTAGAGCGTGTCGCCGCTTTCTTCCTCGATGAGTATCGACGAATACTGCTTCGACGGGCTCCTCTGTATGTGCGTCGACACCACGTTGCCGCATTTGCTCAAGAAATACGGCGTGCATTCGTCGCTCTCTTCGGCGGCGGCGGCGGCGTTTCTAGTGAGAGAAACTTCTTCGTCCCATTTCCGCGAGATGGAGCTGTACTGTCTGAATTTGAGACTGGGAAGCTCGCCGGAGACGACGACGAGCTTGAAACCTTCGCCCTTCGCCATCATCGCGATGGCGCGAATCGGCTGCGGCGGCGCCGGAGAGGGAGAGTCGAGGTGGCGGCAGGAGCCGGTGACGGGGTTGGTGATGACGAAGCCGCCGTCGGGGCGGAGGAAGCAGAGCAGCCCGGCGGCGGCGGAGACGGGGATGATGGGGTCTAATAGAGAAGCATTTTGGTGGCGGCGGAGCGGCGGCGGGTGGTTGAGCTTCTTCCAGTTTCCCTCCGCCGTGTCGAAGACGACTGGTTGATCAGTGTGGGTGTGGTGGGAGCTTGAGTCCACCATGAAAAACCACGGCCGCCGCGCCGGGACTTGAGAGCAAGCGAGCATGAAGGCGGCGGAGGCGGCGACGGACTTCCATCTCTTGCAGACGGAGGTGAGGCGGAGGAAAGAGGAGGTCGGCAGCCATGAGAGAACTCTTTCGAGAAGGTCTTGATTGAGGTCATTCAGTGGAAATCTTGAACTCTCATCTCCTTCACACATTTCGGATATCTTTCTCTTTCTACCGCAAGCTTCCATTTTCTAGAGAGAGAGAGAGAGGGAGAGAGAATAGATGAAAGTGAAATAGAAAGAGGAATATGAATGTGAGCGTGAGGGGAAGGTTCGAGGGGAGTGGTGGTTTTATAGTTTAGAGAAAAAGGGGTTGACAAATTAAAGAGTAAAGTGAAAGGTGGTGTTGGCATTGACAAACTACAAATACATTATACAAAAATATAGTACTATCAAAATTAAATAAAAATAAAATAAACAGAATGATTAAAAATAGGTCACGGGTGGGAGATGGGGATATGGAGAAGGAGAAGAAGATGCTGTACAAAAAAGAAAAAGCCGAAAAGAGTTGTGAATGGCGCTGCCGTTTATCTCAAAAAAGAGAGAGGATTATTTTCTTTTCCAAATCTTGTTCCATTTTCTATTTGAATATTGTCGATACTTGTTACGTGTATATTTATGTCAAACTAGAGATGAAAATGTAATCGAGAAATCGAAAGGCAAGAATAAGAGATGTTGTTGATGGGTTTTGATTATTTATTAATGGTGACCAAAGAGAGGGACCCTATATTTAATTTCATGTCAAAGAAAACATGTATGTATACATAAGATAAGAGATGCAACTGTGCTTTTTCAGTTTATAAGTGTGAAGAGAGGACTACAACAAAGTACATTAGGATTTTTGATGTACTCCTACTTAATTAATGTAGTCATCACCAACCAATATACACTATTTTGGTCTTATGATGAAAATGTAATGTCGGGAAAGCATGAAAATCCCCATATTGTCCCTTGAAACCCCTAAGTCATTAATACTACATTGAAAATCCCCATATTTTGTTCCATCTCTTCCTAAACACAAATTTTAGTCCGTTTTTTTTAATTTGGGACAAAAATACCTTAAAAAAGGACACGTCGGTCGGTTCGTGGGCGGTGTCAGGGTTGGTACATTTGGAACGAATTTAGTTTTATTAGTCTCGAATGTGCCAAATTTAGTTCAAATTTTTGTGGTTCATTTGGCACGATAGTAGTCTTATTAGTGTCAATTGTTCCAAATTTGGTACAGTTGGACGAACGGTCTAACTAGTGCCACTTGTGCCAAATTATGGTCGTGGTACAGTTGGTACGAACAGAGTCCATTTGTACAAAAAGTACCAAGTTGCGAACAACAAACTCGAACACACGCATCGGAAAAACTCTAGGCGAACTACTGCGAGGTTTCACCACCACCACCAATAGAGTTGCAGTATCAAGGCGACCTCAATGGTGGTGTAGGAAATAAAAAATAACCGACGACGACGCCGAAAAACGTGAATAACATCTCGATGACGGAAAAATCCTAGAAATTGAATCACGGTTCGATTTTCCTCAAAATACGAGCGATTTGGATGACATTGATCGGAATTAACTTCATAAGGTGATGAATGGAACAGAAAAACTATTAAATCACTAAAAACCCAGCAATCGTTGAAGGAAAATTTTCTAGTCCAACAGTACCATAATTCTGATATCCGTCCGCGAACCGACTTACGACCCGCGCACCCTCCTCATTAAGGATAAATCCGTCCAAAGTGCAAATGTTTGACCAAAATTTGTGTTTATGTAGAGGGTGGATCAATATTTGGGTTTTAATCCTATTATGACTATATGGATATATATTATCTATGATATATGACTTTTTATTAAACAAAAATTGTATAAATGTGGCTTTAGTCTGTACGCAGTGAGATCTAGGGTTCAAATCCTAATGCTCCTCTTTTCTCAAGTAAAAAAAAAAAATCCTTTTTTCAAGGGAAAATCCTTCATGAATTATTATATCGAATAAGAAATAACAATATCTACCCGCCAACTAAGCCAATCATCACACTAAATAATGTTGTTAGTCATAAAATCATCATCTCCAAACGAGCCAGTTTGTGTTCAATTCTATTTGCTTCCTTTCGCATGCGATGATGATTCTACGAAATGGACATTTCGTTTTCTTTCATTTTTTGTACACTTGTCAAGACACTATACGTTGGTTCCATCTCCATCTAATTGGATTATCCATCATCTCTTCAACACATCAATTTTCCTGAATTGATCGCACAATTGATTTGACAACCTTAATACAGAAATCATGAGACCTTTAATGATTACATTTTTTTTTTCTTTTGCAGAAATTATGGAAAAAAAAATGTCAAAGGGGGAGGGGCTCATGGCTGACCTCTGTAAAGCAAAAGGTAAAAATTCCCATATCTGTAATAAAAAAAATAAAGAAGGGAAAATCTTATTGCAGAAAAAAAAAAAAAAAACAAAAAAACAAAAAGTTGACATTCTACAAGTATGTTGTGCTGCCTCCTAAGAGGAATCTAAGTAACCCTCGTGTACACATATAATTCTTTCTTTAGAGTATTTAAATGTTGTAAGAGATTGAAGTCAAATGCAAGAATCCAAAGCTCTGACTTTTCTTCATCAGTAGTAAATTGGGGCTTTGGATGCTCTAGGTCTGAATTTATTTGATTAATAAATAAGAAAAAAGCCATCAATTGCGCCATCTTTTCTCGTGTGCTGTTTTTCTGAAATTGGGGGTGGGGACTGGGGAAAGTAGGTTTTGGCTGTTATGTCTAATTATTTAATTATTCCCTTTTCATTAAAGCAAACTACCAAGATTGAAAATGGGACCTAAACCCACTGGGCTTGTGCCTTTATTAGGTCACAATTTTGGACTATCTTATTTGGAATAGCTTTCAATGTAAAAATATTAATAAATGGATTCACTGACGGTATATATTTGAGTAAATTTAATTTTGCATATGGTACTCTCTATTACTAGTGGTTCAATTCAAAAAGAAATATTCTAAATTCCTTCAAAAAAATAAATTCTTTGCCTACACAATTGCATCTGTTGAATTTTGTGTGATTGGAGGCTCGGTTCGGTGTAAATCAACACTCCTCGTTGTATGTTTGCGAGAAGTGTGAAGAATTTTTTTTCTTTAGCTATTTCAAATAAGTTTGTGATGATAGTAAAATCCGCAATTGATATGTGATACG
This sequence comes from Schizonepeta tenuifolia, assembly GCA_029490685.1. Lineage (NCBI taxonomy): Eukaryota > Viridiplantae > Streptophyta > Magnoliopsida > Lamiales > Lamiaceae > Schizonepeta > Schizonepeta tenuifolia. The sequence goes on along the minus strand of CM055957.1, from coordinate 98,181,603 downwards.
CTGGTACGACAATTGACATGTAATATAAAATGTTGGCAGAATTCAAACTTGAGACATTTGGTTATAAGGATATATTTACAATTATTGAAAAAATATCGACGAGGGTAGCCTACAGCCGCTACATGAGGTACATACTAAGCACATTAATTTTTTGTGGAATAGTTTGCAAATTAAGCAAACTGTAGTGAAAAATTGGATCTGTTTCATAAGGCGATTCCTTGCGCTAACTTGCGTTTAAGGTTTGTGATTCTTGATTAAAATCCTCTTCATTATGTTTGTTCAATTGGGCCTGTATAATTGGGCCTTTATGTAACACCCAAGCCCAACAAATATTGAATGACCCATTAAAGGACGAAGCCTTAACCCATTATAATATTTTCTTCCACGTTATCAAATTTGTCACAAAATAAAACAAAGTCCAATCACTCCAACGGTCCAACCTAGTTATTAAAGTTGCGTGACATAAAACTTCAACCTTATTATAGAAATAAAATATAGTAAATTGAATATGGATGCGCGCCACACGTCATTAAGGAACCAAATGAGTGTGACTTTTTTCGGAATTTAGAAAAATAAATACATTTAATTATTTATTATAGACTTAATCAATTTCATATAGATTACGCCACAAAGCACGCGCAACCTTGAATTTAATATTTTAAATATATATGTCACCTCTAAATAGAACAAGAAACCTAATGGGGGAGTTTACATTTGGCATGCATTAAAACGCCCTCAATTTCATTAATCAGTTACGAAAAAAACATTAAAAGCAGAAATTCGTGATATCATCTTTTAAACTTGATTAAGCATTTTAAGTTGCGTCAAAAAGTTGTTGGAGGGAGCAGCCTGCAACATATTGCATCGAACAAATATTTCGATAAATATGATTTGATATTAATTAGCTGTATCGTAAATTTTGCGATGAGAAAAATTCAAATTAATTATCACTCTATTTTTCAACTTAGTAGTGGGAGATATATTTACTTTAGTTTACTGTGATATGCTTTTGTCAACAGTGTGACTCAGATTGATGTCAGCTACCAGTATTTCCACCTCGGATTATCCAAATCTCAAAAGGGACTTATTAAGATTTACAATATTTTAATATACAATTAAGAAGGGAAAAAAGTAGTTAGTCAAAGAAACATCGAGAAATCATGATAACTCAAACGAATAGGACTTATAACTTAGATAATAGGCCAAATCTCAATAAATATTTCATGTAATTAATTAATTATATATAATTACTTATTAGTTTGATAACTAGATCATCATATCCGTTTTTTTTTATATATATACAGTTTAATTTAATAATTAATACTGCCTCCTTGTACTGTTGTACATACATGTGTCCCACTAATATACAAAATGGTTACCAGTTACATATTTAAATAGCAAAAAATAATAAAAGTTGTGCATATATGAGCTTATTCAACTTTCTAGGAAATGCAGATAACATATATATTTTATTAATCTCCTGAAATCTTATTTTTGGATAATTTTCCAATATTTTATTCCGAAGCCCTTCCTACAAATAACATTGCTGTCCACAAACATTCTCTCAAGAATTCTCAATCATTCTTTGATCATCCACGGAGAATTATAACTAATTTCCCCAGAATTCACATTAATTCATCTGCCTTAACAATTCATTAATTTATCTTTTTTTTGGCATTATTAGTGATTAATTTGTGATTGAACAAAGTATAGTTGTTCAACAATGGCGGAAAACAAGAAAATACTGTTGGAGAAATACGAAATGGGGAGACTACTGGGGAAAGGAACCTTCGCGAAGGTCTACCTCGGCCGGCATCTGAAGACGAACGAATGCGTGGCGGTTAAGGTAATCAAGAAAGACGAAGTGATCAAGAGCGAGAAGATGATGGAGCAGTTCCGCCGCGAGATCGCCGTGATGCGCCTCGTCCGCCACCCCAACATCGTCGACCTCAAGGAGGTGATGGCCACCAAGTCCAAGATCTTCGTCGTCATGGAGTACGTCCGCGGCGGCGAGCTCTTCGCCAAGGTGGAGCGCGGCCGCCTCCGCGAGGGCGCCGCCCGCCGCTACTTCCAGCAGCTCATCAGCGCCGTCGACTTCTGCCACAGCCGCGGCGTCGCCCACCGCGACATCAAGCCGGAGAATCTCCTCCTCGACGAGAACGAGAATCTCAAGATCTCCGACTTCGGCCTCTCCGCCCTCCACGGCGGCGACGGCCTCCTCCACACGCAGTGCGGGACCCCCGCCTACGTCGCGCCGGAGGTCCTCCGGGTCAAGGGCTACGACGGCGCCGCCGCGGATATTTGGTCGTGCGGCGTCGTTTTGTATGTTTTGCTGGCGGGGTTCCTCCCCTTTCACGATGAGAGTCTCAACGGTTTGTATCGGAAAATTTTTAAGGCCGATTACGAATTCCCCCCTTGGTTCTCGACCGAATCGAAGCGGTTGATTTCGAAGTTGTTAATGCCGGATCCGGGTAAACGGATCTCGATTCCGGGTATAATGCGGGTCACGTGGTTCCGAAAAGGGTTCAAACGGCCCCATGCATTCTCCATGCACGAGAAATTGGATGAGGAGGAGGAGAAATTGGTGGTGCACGAGACGATAAAGAAGTCGCCGTCGTCGCCGGCGGTGTTGAACGCTTTTCAGTTCATATCGACGGTGTCGACGGGGTTCGATCTCTCGAACATGTTCGAGGATCGGAGGAAGAAGGGGTCGACGTTCACGACGAGGTGCTCGGCGAGGGCGATCATGGGGAAGATTGAGGTGGTGGGGAAGAAGCTAGGGTTTAGGGTTGCCAAGACCAAGGACTTCAAGTTGAGGTTGGTGGGGCCCACCGAGGGGCGGAAGGGGCGGCTGTCCGTCACCGCGGAGGTGTTCAAGGTGGCGCCGGAGGTGACGGTGGTGGAGCTCTCGAAGCTCTCCGGCGACACGTTGGAGTATGTGAAGTTTCGAGAGGAGGATGTTAGGCCGGCGTTGAAGGATGTAGTTTGGACATGGAAAGGCGATGACGGTGTTGGAGAATGCTCTTCATAGCGTTTGCTTAATTATTAATTTGTTTATTTATTTTTTTTAATTTTAATTACTAATGAGTGACCAAAATTAAGGAGGTCACACAAGTTTGTTGGGGTTTTTTGGCGGTTGTACACTTGATTGAAGAATATTTGTGAATATATACAACATAATTTGTGTGCATATACATACTCTATTTATGAATTGAAATTGATCCTTTGTAACTAATTTGTGTGATTCTATATTCCGAGAATATTATTTATCATTAAAATATGGTTTATGCTTTTCAATTAGGGTTTATGCTTTCCAATTAAAATATATTTCCATTTTCAAAACCTATATTGTCATTTTTAGCATGTGTGGTCGGCCATAATGTGGCCGAACATCATTACTCTTTCACATTTTGGCATCCCACTATATTATTTTTATATAAATTTACTTTCATCTTTTTCTTCATCAATTTTGGTTTTTTTGTGTTTTCTTTTACTTTTGTACCAATTAAAAATAGAGATATTTTGTGAGCTTAGGGGAGAATCACAACGAGTATAGCATGGCAAAAGATGGTGTGTAGCAATGTTGCCCCCATAATGCGTTTTTATTATGTGGCTGACTCTATTGGGAAGAATTGCGACACGTGAAAATCTCCTCAAGATTGGTATTCAAGTGAATCTTTTATGTAGTTTGTGTCAAAAGGAGTTGGAAAGCATTAATCATTTATTTTTCAAGTGTGAGTTTTTTGCGAAGGTTTGGGAAGCAATTGCTAACTGGTGTGGAATTCCAAAACTTGCAAGTGAAAGGGAGCAAGAACAAGTGTTTTGTTACTCAATGTCTGGAAACTTTGTTTTATTTCTCTCTTTCCATAACTGATAAACCATGCTGCATCTAGTGAAGAAGTGATTGTGAGAGAATGTCAAATCCTCATTGCTACGAGAGGCAATAAAGATGATAAACTAGCTAGGTCTTTTTTCTTTTTTTTTTTGAGAAAAAGAACAACTTCTCATTAGAAGGAATGATCAATTACATTTGAATTTGTCACACGCCATAGTGCAACAACAGAAGGGCTATCCATTTCCGAGCCATGTTGGCAATTCTATGAGCCAGGAGGTTTTGCTTTCTATTAATCCACTTGATTACAACTCTGTTGAGCTCCTTTATAAGATGAAGGATGTATATATGTTATGACTGATAAAGCAGATCCGCTACTCATAGACGGCTCGTAAGGAAAGGGTGCATCCCCTTGGAAGTTTGAGGAAGCTGGTTGGTTTGCTTCACGATATTCAAAAACCAAATAGGTATTATAATTATTCCTTTAAAATTTATTTTTATTAGTTAATGATTGATTATTAAAGTTGCTAAATTCATATTTAATTAGGATTAACATTTTTTAAGCTTTATATTTTAATGATAAATGTTAATTATTATGATAATTTAATTTATTTCATATTGAGTAATGATGTTCGGCCACACTATGGTCGACCACACATGCTAAAAATGACAATATAGGTTTTGAAAATGGAAATATATCTTAATTGAAAAGCATAAATCCTAAGAGGGAAATGTGATTATTTCCATTTTTACAGTAAACTTTCTTTTTTTTACGCGTGTGGCTGACCACAATATGGCCGAAGCCAACGTGGAATACCTTTGGATATCAATCTCAAGTACTTAATTCAATATCTATATTCAACAATATGAAGGCCTCCTAAGACTGGGTACACGTTTCTTCTCAAAAAAGAAAAAAAAAAAGGAATGGTTACACGGTACAACGCCCAAGGAAATTAGTTTGGGCCAAAAGGCCCAATAATATAAAACTACTTTAAATTGGGCCTAGTGTAGAATCTTGCGAATATTGTTTGCATGATCTATTTCCTTACAGTCACCAGCGTATCGTGGGCTGCTAATACGGACACGTTCGGGTACCCTAGTTTTTATGGTTACTTGACCCCAGAAATATGTCTGACACTCAGTCCCATTCCACCTAAGTTAATTGGGTACACAAATATTCGAATTGGATATGTAGATCGGATAAATAGGTACTAATATAATCCGCTTAAGAAAAAAATTAAAAACTCATGAATGCTACCTAATAGATTAAAATTAAAATAAAACTATACAATTAATAAGAAAGTTCAAAAATCAACTCAAAGTCACAGTAATCATCAATTTATCATTCACGAATAATTCAATGCAATACAATTATAAAGTCACATTTTTAAACCTCAAATTCATTCTCATTCATCAACATTCAAATATCAAATATTAAAATATCAAAGTTCTGTGTAAACGTGAGAAAGAGAGACAATTGTGTTTTATAATTATTTTAATTTTCATTCTATTTTCTTTAATATTAAATATAAAAATTCATATATAATTTAAAATCAGATTGTTCACCGAATATAATGGGACGGGACAGACGGGTATACCCGATACCCGAAAAAAAAAAAAATCTGCAATCCGTACCAACTCCGTTAATTTCAGGTATTTGGTACCCGATTACCCATTGGGTTCCAAATTGGAACCGAGTACCCGAATACTCGGAATCAATATTAGCAGCCCTACTAATCCGAGTGACAAAATCTAAAGTAATAGTGAAAAGCATTTGTAAGAAATTTATATTTTGCTCAAAATAAAAAAGAAAAAATATTGACACTTAAAAATCATCTAACTTTAATGATTAATCCATATCTTTTCTATTTTTCAATGTTTAATCCAATAACGCAAAAAGAAATGTGAGAGTGGTTGCGTCGTGACGAAGACCTTGAAGTCTACGTGATTGTGATAATACTATTCTATATTGAATTTTCTTCCACTATGTCGGATTACGCAGTCATGTATACAATTTACTTTAATCATACAATTTCCTTAACTTTTTCAAGGGCGTTTTTTAATATATTCCATAGTTTTACGAGTTAAGTCTTTCATCACAACTCTTATTCTTTCATCTTTCGGGTCAAGGCAATTATTTTCTCATACCATCTGTTGTAGATATATTTTGAAAAATTCAAGAGTTGAGCAGCAATGGACCTAGAACTATCTTATTTTTTTAAATTTGATTTCATTATATTTTAAATTTACTTATTCAGCCATTTAATTGAGAAACTTGATGTGTAATGTTAACTAGGGAATATAGATGTAAAAATATCGTAATTATTTTCCTTATCAATTTATTCTGTACAACCGAGTAATCAAGCATAAAGAACTTTCCACATGTTAACAGCATTTTTTAGAGTCAAATATGATAAAATATTATTTCATCATTAAAACTACGTCATGTAATTGTCATGATCTTACACCATGAAATTAATGTATACGCCAACTGGTTGTTACGAAAAAAAAAAGAAGAATAGGAGATTAGTAGACTATAAATACTAATATCAGCTTGACTGCGTAAACTTCAATTATTAGTATATACTATCTCCGTCCCGTCGAATACGACCTAATTCATATTTGCACGGAGACTAAGAAAAAAAAAAGGTATTGAATATAAAGAGAGTGTTTAGTGTGATGTGAATGCATTATTATAAATGACATCATATTACGTAGGTATATGATTATGTCATTATTGTGACAATATATGACGTCACTTTTGTGTCGTCATTACATGAAATAATATTATGACTTTGTTGTTATTGACTTCCGGCCCAACTTAGCTATATTTCACATGAAGTTTCTACTTCATATCTTTTATTCTCTCTCTCTCTTTAATTCGTATAGCTTACATACTTCATAGGCATTTAATTATATCATAATATAAACTTTACATGTAGTATATTTAAGCATTTAATTATATCATAATATAAACTTTACATGTAGTATATTTAATGTCAATTTGATTTAGTTGCTTGAAATCCACTATGTAAGGAGAATATGTAAGTAGTACTTGTTTCTTTGATGATTTTAAAAGTTATTCAAGACTCGATTTAAGAATAAACTTTCAAATTTTTATTTCACATTTATAGGCATATTTTAACATTATTTATGGTGGAAAGTCGTCTTTCTTTGTGAAATAGTGGTTAATATAAATAATTTTACGGACAAAGTAAAACATGATTTGAGAATAATGCCGATGAGACCTAGTTCAAGTGGCTGACTAAGGTATTAAAAGTAAGAAGATGAGAGGTTTTGAGTTCAATCCTGCTAGAGTATAGTGTAGTATATTTCGACCTCATTTATTGATGTTGTGGTCTCGACTGGGTGCGAAGTAATAGCTCAATTCTATGATAAACATAAACTTTTCTAAATTTGTACGACTTTTGTCCATGAAATGGTTACCACTTTCATTTATAGTAGTAGGTGTTAAACATGGATTTTCTCATCTTTATAAGCTTAATTGATGTCAATTTGTATTGGGAAATCATGTTTGGAATGAGTTTTGTGTTTAAATATTGTTAATATGTGAAATATGATGCTTGTTCGTTGTTTGTTTGATTTTGCAGAAAATTTGAGTTAATCTTATGCAAATTGAACATGATAGAATGAAAGTACAGTTCGATAGGAGTTCGTAGGCGAAAACGGATAAAAAATCGGAGTTATAACAAAGGAGAACGGGCCAAAACAAAAATGTTGCCCGCTGGCCCAGCACACACGCGGACAGCACGCGAATTTTCTAGATTTGTGCTATTTTTAGTTATTTTTTCCTATTTTGATTATTTCCTACTCCTACTAGGATACAACCTTGTACCCCCACACCTATATATATATGTCCTCCAAAACACATCTAGACGCCCCTCTCATATATTATTCTTAGTTTTAATCAAAATAATCAAAATAGGAGAAAATAACCAAAAATAGCACAAATCTAGAAAATTCGCGTGCTGTCCGCGTGTGTGCTGGGCCAGCGCGTAACATTTTTGTTTTGGCCCGTTCTCTTTCGTTATAACTCCGATTTTGGATCCGTTTTCGCCTACGAACTCCTATCGAACTGTACTTTCATTCTATCATGTTCAATTTGCATAAGATTAACTCAAAATTTCTGCAAAATCAAACAAACAACGAACAAGCATCATATTTCACAAATTAACAATATTTAAACACAAAACTCATTCCAAACATGATTTCCCTATACAAATTGACATCAATTAAGCTTATAAAGATGAGAAAATCCATGTTTAACAATCCCCCAAGCTTAAAAGGTTGTTTGTCCTCAAACAACACAAAAGAAAAAGAACAAAACAAACATGGATTTAAAGTGAAGTTGTAACTCAATCGGCTTCAGAAATTTTCAACAATATGATTCATGCAAAAACCCAATCAAGATCAAACACAAACGAACAAATCAATCATTCTAGCCTCGTTTAAACTCCTCACAACATGGGAAATATTAAAGTGAACTCTCAACACTCAAGTGTATGATATAGGAAGTGTATACTCTCAAATCGAAACATAACATGCAACCTACCATAAGCTTGCCAATTATCTAACCTCGCCATCGTTCAGATGTATGCTTCAAACTAGGATAAAAAAGGACTTTATTTTGGTTGTAATGTTGGCTCTTTGGTGAGGTAGGGAAATTTAGGCTAAGTGACTCAATCAAATAAAACCCCAACTTTCAAAATCATCACAAGCCCTTTCATCTAAACAAACACTTTTACCTTTCTTTAACTTTTCAACCATAACACCATAAACTTTACTAGCACCAAATTATCAATTAATCAGTAGGACCCACATAATACATTATATTTAATCTTATAAAACTCACTATTATCTATTATTACCTACATAATAATACTCACTATTATTCATTATTACCTACTATTTTCTTAAAATATGTATCATCCATAATGTGGCAAATATATCGTGGAGGCCCTGTAAAATTTTTTTTCTGAATTTGAATATTCACACCTTCAATAAAGTATTATTCTTAATTATATCAAGTTCTCACGCTGGTCACAATCCTCGTTGGCATTTTTTGATTGATTTGATGTAACATCACCTAAGAATTTAACGAATATTCATTCGTCTTCTTCTTCTTCTTAATCGCCGCGTGGATGAGAAAAAATAATTACTCCCTCCATTCCGTCGAATACGATCTAATTCATATGGGCATGGAAATTAAGAAAAATAATATTGAGTATAAAGAAAGTATTTAATATAGTGTAAATGTAATATTTTATAATGGTAATAAAGTTATAAATGAGATGGTTAAGTGTGTAGTGGGAGTAGATTAGTGGAGTTTAGATGAGATGGTGGACCATGTATATAAACTAATTGTTTCCTTTAAAGTAAATATGCCAAGTATAGTACATATCGTATTCGGTGGGACGGGGGAGTACTATAATAGGTTGCTTGCCAATCTTATATTTTTATCCTTAAGAACACAATTACTACTGTATTAGTACAGAGTTAAGATGCTTTTTTTTTCCTTCTTAATTAACCAGATACATAGTATATATTATTTCATCTCATATTTATTAATTCAATTAAAGAAAATAAAATTGAAATTAATACTAATATTCTAGAGACAAAGGTTTTATGATTAGAATAATTTTTTCATCGATTTTTGCGAAGTACGACTCATTTTAAGTGACTATTAATTACAATCAACAAATTAAATCGCTGAAATTCTTGAACTAATTGCAGTATTTTATTAGGTACACTTCAAGTTATGAATACCTAATACTCCTATATTTAATTTTTTATTAACCACCCACAACTACGACTTCTAAGTTGTATGGTCAATTTTAATTCTTTTTTTTTTTTTGCTAGGAAAAAAGTAACAACTTATCCATTATCCAGAGAAAATTATTTATTAACCATACCTATCATCATACTAGTTAAGACATGTTTGTAGAGAGTAATAATCAAGTTTTATAAATATGCACTACAAAATTTACGATTTCACATATATCCTAAAAAATACAAAAGTAAAATAAAATAAAATAAAAATAAACATTCAAAAAAGTATATAATTTATTGAAGACCAAAACTTCTGGTCTCTTTTCCAACACTTAATTAAAGACTTTGACTTGGATATACAAAATGGAATTTATCTTATATATAGCCACTTTCTTTCTTTTCTCCATTCAGACTTTTCATACTTCTACTACTTTTTCTGCTGTGAGAAAATCACCACTCCAAAACATATATAGGAGTAAGCAATCAAGCAAGCAAACAATTAAAGTTCTAATTAGATTTATTCTTCATATTTTATATCTTGAGGAAAATGGAGAAAACCTCGTTGCATTCAAACTTGTTTATCGACCTCAACACCAATCCCATGCACAACCCCTCAGAAATTTCGGTACGCAACCATTAATAGTATATTTTTTTTTTAAATAATTTATGATTCTTGATTACTCATGTGATTTTATCTCAATTTTATTTCTCTATGATTCAAAAGTTAAATTGATCAGTGTTGGGTTATTTCTTAGTTTTGAATTGTTTAGTTACTTAATTTTGTATGTTTATATGCAGCAACATGATGAGCTGATTCAGGAGTTAAGCAGGATGAAATGGGAGAACAAGAAACTCAACGAAATTCTCACCACTGTTTGCAGAAACTACACTACTGATTTAGCTAAAAACGACCCCGGAAAGGACATCTTCGCCTCGAGGAAAAGAAAATTTGACGAACTCGAGAACTTTGGTCACAAATGCTGTGGTGAATGCTCACCCACAGGCAGGCCAAGGGAGATCAAGTCAAACATCTCCAAAGTTCATGTGCGAATCGATCCGTCTGATACCACCCTAGTAAGTTCATTTTAGTATAATCAGACTGTGTGACGGGTCAAGACTGGTCAAACTATACCCACATATAAAGTTTGACTCGTTTAGCTAGCCTGACACAAGATTTCTTATAATGTAGTAATTCAGTTATAAAAAGAACAGATTTTTTAATGTTGTTTTTTATTTTGGGGATTTGAATTGTACAGATTGTGAAGGATGGATATCAATGGAGAAAATATGGACAGAAGGTGACTAGAGATAATCCCTCTCCAAGAGCTTACTATAAGTGCTCCTTCTTCCCAACTTGCCCTGTAAAGAAGAAGGTCAGAAACTCGACTACTCAAAAAATTTGACACGATGTTTGATAATTGGCGGAGTGATTGAGCTCGTGATATTGAAACAAATAATTAATTGATAAAAAAAATACTAGCTGTAGCGACGAAAATTTTGTCGCTAAATGCGCTTAGTGATGGAACAGGAATGACGTTATATGTGTATCCAAATATAGAAATAGTAAAAATAATTGTTTAGAATAATAAAATAAAATAATTAACAAGGATAATAATGAAATCCTTACACTTTGGCATATGGGAATTAATAGGTTAGCTTGGAATAAGGGCGGGAAAGTCTAGATCTAGATAAAAATTTGTTTGAGATTGTAATAATAATTTTATTAATATTTATATGATCTGAATCTGAACTTGTGCCTAACACAAGTTCATTTTTAAATCATTATTAGAGTGTCACACAATTTTTTATTTAGATATATTTGACTCAAAACTTAGAATATTGGTGATGTTTAATTATAGGTGCAAAGAAGTGCTGGCGATCCATGTCTTTTAGTTGCCACCTACGAAGGGCAGCACAACCACCACCCCGCCGGAGCTGAAATACCGGTGGTGCAGTCGCCAGTCGCGGCGGCGGCGCCTCGGTCTCCGGCTGCAGCAGCAAATATTGAGCAGAGTAGTGATCCAAAAATATGTAGCAGAAGTTATCAAAATGAGGAGAGTGAAAGTCAGCAGCAGCAATTTGTGGAGCAGATGGCTTCTTCTTTGACGAGAAATCACAGCTTCACGGCTGCATTAGTAGCCGCCATTACCGGCAGAATATTAGATGACGAAAACGACGACGCTTTCTCCAATACTTCAAGACTGTTTTCCGTTCAGTAGAAATAACAATTGTCAAATATTAATTGTTCAGTGCGGTTATGATTGAGATATATTCCCTCCGTCTAGCTCATTTTGTCCTCTACTGTGAGTATGGAGATTAAGAAAAGAGTGAAAAAATAGAAAGTAGGTAGGTCCTACTACTTTTAAAGGATTTTAAGGGTAAATTCTTTCTTATTTGGTATGTGAGAAATTGTGGGACATCCATTTAAGGGAAGTGAGACTAAATGAACGAGATCGAGGGAGTATATGTCAAGGATCAATTAATTTTTACTACTTATGATTTATATTCCCTCAATTCCGTTCAACTTGACTCATTTCTTTTCGGCACGGGGATTAAGAATAAGGAGAATGACTATAAAGAGTGTGTTTAGTGTATTTTGTAGTACAGAGTATGTAATTGTTGATGGTAAAGTAGTGTGAGTGCATTTTCAATATTCATAAAAGCAGACTACGTATTGTACACATAGTACTTAAACAATAAAATATTGCCTAACCTTTGCCAAAAAATGAAACGAGCAAAGTTGAGTGGGACGCCTAAAATGGAAAGCGAGCCAAGTTAAACGGGGACACAGAGAGAAATTGTTTTGCATCAACAGTCTTGATCTGTTGGAGGTTCCCATTAGTAATTTAAACTAAATATAACAACTAAAAAATTACTACTCTCTCCGTTCGCGAAAATAATAAAAATTAAATTTAACAACTAAAAAATTACTACTCCATCCGTTCGCCAAAAATTGAACCGTTTCACTCCTTTTTTTTTGTTCGCGAAAAATTGAACCGTTCTGCTTCTTTTACCATCATACCCTCATTACTTTTGTGAAATTACTACCCTTTGCCATTATGGACCCACCATCCCACAAATTAAACTCACTAATTAATCTAACTAATTATTGTCTCATTCACGGCCAAACTACTCAACAGTCAACACCACCATCGCCTTCTCCGCCAATCCAGCCCATGTTCCGCCACCAGCACTACCAGCGGCCTAACAACACCAGCGCAACCCACAACTCGACACAAACAGAATACTAGGCGAATCACCATAATCACTATCTTCTGACGACGACTTTTCCGTTCTAAAAACGGATCTGAATATGAATTTTCTGAACTGCAGCAACAACTACAAGGAGCTACGTCACTGCGCACAACCTCTGATTCATGCCGCGTGGAAGGAGGCTTCTCCGTCAAACCCACCAAGCAAAGGAACATCGCAACATTCAACGGCTTTCGATGTTGTGTTTCCAGCAAGGTGTGCCCGCAGGCGCGGTTGGTGGCGGGGTAGTTGCCGCCGCTCATCAGATGGGAGAAGCTGCCAAAGTGGTGCGTGAGTGGGTATCGCGCTCTTCTTCTTTCCGTCGCTCGCCAAGCACGACGCCGTCTACGACTCGTTGCTGTTTGATCTGATTCGCGATGATTTGGCGCTGAGGAGATGGTGATGGGGTCAGAGCTGCTACTTTTCACTTCTGTCGATCTGTCGCCGCTCTCCACCAGATTTCAGTGCAACCTTTACTGGAGGTTGTGCCTTCATTGAGAGGGGGATCGGGGAGATTAGCGAGATGTTGAAGCTCGCCGAAAATGTCGCTAGAGCAAGCGGAGAAATCGCTAAAGGGTTGATGTTCTTGAGAGCTTGGTGATTAAGAATAAAACAAGAGAGAGAAAAAGTTGGTTGGTGATTAAGAACTGTTAACATGCATGTGTTGCATGAGCTTGAAGATCAAAGACATGGAAATGAAGATTCGGATAAGATTGAAATCAAGAATATTCCTTTAGAATCTCCATGTGGATCAGGACCACAAGCAACATGCTTGACATGGAAGGAAGTGGTGGTCAATGGCAATAAATGCACCATCTATTAAGCTCTTTGTTTTATTTACTTGCACTGCTCTACTTTTGCTTTATTGTTAGGAATGGCAGTCTTAGTTTGAACCTCTTTAGAGCCGTTGATTTGGATCTGGCAGTAGGTAGCTGAGTCTATATATATGTATTAGTTGTATCCTTTGTATGATCATCTTCTCAAATAATGAAACAGTAATTTCAAATATTTTAAGCTATAGTTGTTCCTTTCGCTATGTCTTGTTCTTCCTGCTGTGTTCGATTTCTTTCATGGTATCAGAGCAGGTCTTAGGATCCGTATCTGTGACCTCTTTCCTTCTATTTTCTGAATCATGGTAGAACAAGTCCTCGTTCAAAATGCTGCCAATCCTTTTGTTCTCCCCCAAAACCAACCGATTTCTGTCAAACACAATGACAACAATTTCTTAATATGGAAACAACAGATCATAGCTACCGTTAGAGGTTATGGGCTTGAATCTTTTCTCTATGGAGATCAAGAAATCCCACCAAAAACCATCACTGTTGAAAATTCAGATCTTCCTCTTTCTCAGCCAAATCCTCAATATCTCACTTGGTTTCGTGAGGACCAACTTCTTTCAGCTTGGATCCAATATTCTTCTCTCACTGAAACTATCATGAGACTTGTTGTTGGTCTCACTACAACCAGGAGATTTGGAAAACTCTTGAAATCAGCTTTGCTAGTCAGTCTAGAGTTAAACTCATGCAGTATAAACTGCAGCTCCAAACTCTTAAAAAGGATTCTCTCACAATGAGGGAGTATTTGGCCAAAATAAAAAACTGTTGTGATCTTCTTGACTCAGCTGGTTATCATATTTCTGATGATCAAGTTCTTCACATTTTAGCTGGCTTAGGATCAGAGTATGATCCTATGATGGTGACTATTACCTCCAGAAATTATGTTTGCAGTGTGCAAGATGTCAGTGCACTCCTCATGAGCTTTGAATCAAGGCTTGAGAGTGTAAAGCCCTTAGCTGTCAACACTGATGGGTCACAGCCTTCTGCAAATGTTGCACAACACTCAGCTCCTAGAGGTAACAACTACAATGGCAACAACAGCTCGCAAAACACTCGTGGAGGATTCTCTAGAGAAGGCAGAGACTATGGTAGAGGTGGAAGAGGTGGAAGAGACAGATCCGGTTCATATCCTTACAACAACAGCATTAAAGTGCCTCAATGTCAGATTTGCAAGAAGATAGGACATGCTGCAGACAGATGTTCCTTTCGTTTTGAAGCAAATGGAAATGTCCAGAATCCACCACAAGGTCATCAGCAGCAGCAGCAACATGCTTTTCAACACAACAACAACAACTATCATCAACCAGGCCTCAACGTTGCTCAAGCTTCTCAGAACTTTCAACCTCCTCATTCTGACTTCAACTATGATGTTTCCACCTGGTATCCGGACTCAGGAGCTTCACACCATGTCTCTAATGATTACAACAACTTGAACTCTACCAGTGAATATCATGGAGGTAATAAGCTTAAACTTGGTGATGATTTTGGTGTTAAAATTGCTCATATTGGATCTTCTCTATTTTCTACTTCACCTGATTCAAATTCTAGGACTGTTATTCTTCATAATCTTCTCCATGTTCCTAACATTACTAAAAATCTGCTCAGTATTTCGAAATTTGCTCAAGATAATAAAGTTTTCTTTGAATTTTATCCTAAATTTTGTTTCATTAAAGACCTGGCAACTCGAGCAATTCTGCTGCGGGGCACTCTTGATCAAGGTGGTCTGTATCAGTTTCTTCTGCACAAGTCTCCATCATCAAGTCTTTCATCAAATAAAGCTTTCAAAGTTTATGCTCCAGCAGCTCTTTCAACTAGTGTCAAGCCTTCAGTTTCAGTTTCAGTTTCTAGTAGCAATTCTAGCTCTTCAGTTTCTAGTATAGACTTATGGCACAAGAGATTAGGACATTGTGCTTTTGATGTAGTGAAGTTGGCATTGCAACGATGTAATATTCCTTACAATGCAATAAAAGCTAGTATTCTGTATCATCCTTGTTGTCTTGCTATATTGGTCAATGAAGGTGACATATTGTTGAAATGGGGTTATCTCTCTTAGCTCAATCAAGTTTACCCACTAAATTCTGGGATGATGCTTTTGTTACATCTGTTCACATCATAAATCGAATTTCCAGTAGAGTTCTCAAATTCTTGTCTCCTTTGAGAAACTCTTCAAAAATGTTCCTGTTTACTCTTCTCTAAAGGTCTTTGGCTGTCTTTGTTATCCTTTTCTCAGACCTTACAACAAGAATAAACTGCAGCTTCGATCCATAGATGGAACTTTTCTTGGTTACAGCTCCATGCACAAGGGTTACAAAGTTCTTCTTCCTACTGGAAAAATCATAATTTCTAGAGATATGCTCTTTGATGAAACTAAATTTCCTCATCTCAATTCTATTATGTCCTTCTCTACCATATCAATCACACACTGAACCCTCTCACTTTATTCATGTCTCAGCACCACCACCACCTCCTGTTTCTCCACAACCTTCCTCCCAACATCAATCAGATTCCTCTAGTGATTCTTCCCACTCACCACCACCTCACTCTCCTCTTCCTCATCATGAATCATCTTCCTCATAATCATCCTCATCCTCTCATCACTCACCTTCACCATCTCCTCCCCCACCTTCACCTTAGCATTCTATGGTGACAAGATCCAAGGCAGGCATTTTTAAACCCAAAATCTACACTACTGTTTTCAATGCTAATGATTACCTGCAGATTGAGCCTGCCAATCACACCAATGCCCTCAAAGTTCCTGTCTCGCATCAAGCAATGTTCAAAGAAGAACGCGCTCTCACTACCAAACAAACTTGGCACCTATGTCCTTTGCCTCCTGGTAAACATCTCATTGGCTGCAAATAGGTGTTCCGACTTAGAAGACACAATGATGGCTTAGTTTCTCGCTATAAAGCCAAACTAGTTGCTCAAGGTTTCACTCAAGAACCTGGTTTTGATTTCAATGAAACTTTTAGTCCTGTTGTGAAATATGCCACTATCAGAACCATTCTCAGTCTTGCTGTCTCTGCTAGATGGAAGATCACTCACCTTGATGTCGATAACGCTTTCCTCAATGGTGATCTTCAAGAAGAAATCTACATGCGCCAACCTCCTGGTTTTAAACAAGGTGATGGCACACTTGTCTGCAAACTCAACAAAGCTATCTATGGTTTAAAGCAAGCTTCCAGGTCCTGGTTTTTCACCATCAACTCTGTCCTTTCAAAGCTTGGCTTCACTCAGTCTAGAGCCGATAACTCTCTCTTCTTTAGAAATCTTCATGGCTCTGTTCTCTATTTGCTGATTTATGTTGATGACATGCTCATCACTGGTGCAAATCCTCAAGAAATCCAGCTTGTCATTAATCTTCTTAACAAGCACTTTTCCTTGAAGGATTTAGGGGAAGTGCATCAGTTTCTTGGCATTGGGGTTATCAAAACAACACACGGTATTCATCTCACTCAATCTGCATATATCAAGAAGTTTCTCAACAAGGTTCAAATGACAGAAGCCAAAGGACAACCTACTCCTATGGTTTCTTCTTGTAAGTTGTCCAAAAATGAAGGTAGTCCTACAATTGATGGAAAGCTCTACAGAAGTACAGTTGGTGCTCTACAGTATGCAACAATCACAAGACCAAAAATCTCATTTAGTGTAAACAAGGTCAGTCAATTCATGTCTTGTCCTCTAGACACTCATTGGAAGGCAGTAAAGAGGATCTTGAGGTATCTTGCAGGGTCCTCAGATCATGGTCTTCACATTCAGAGATCTCCTTGTTACATTAATGCCTTTTCTGATTCGGATTGGGCAGCTGATTTGGATGATAGAAGGTCAGTAACTGGTTATTGTATCTATCTTGGGAAGAATCTGATCTCTTGGTCTTCAAAGAAACAATCTGTTGTATCTCATTCAAGTACAGAAGCTGAATACAGAAGTCTAGCTCAAGCAGTATCTGAAGTTGTTTGGATCAACTCACTTCTCACAGAACTTAGTGTTAAGATGGATAGGATGCCTACTGTTTGGGTTGACAACATCAGCACTATAACCTTGGCTTAAAATCCAGTTCAGCATGCCCGGACAAAACATATTGAGCTCGATATTCATTTTGTAAGAGACAAAGTTGCTTTAAAGCATATAGATATCAGGTATGTGCCAACCGAGGAGCAAACTGCAGATATTCTAACCAAACCACTGAGTTCACAATTCTTCTCGAAGCTGAAGAACAAGTTAGGTGTCTGTCCTTTAGCCTCGCTCGAATTGAGGGGTTGTGTTAACATGCATGTGTTGCATGAGCTTGGAGATCAAAGACATGGAAATGAAGATTCAGATAAGATTGAAATCAAGAATATTCCTTTGGAATCTCCATGTGGATCAGGACCACAAGCAAGATGCTTGACATGGAAGGAAGTGATGGTCAATGGCAATAAATGCACCAGCTATTAAGCTCTATGTTTTATTTACTTGCACTGCTCTACTTTTGCTTTATTGTTAGGAATGACAGTCTTAGTTTGAACCTCTTTAGAGCCGTTGATTTGGATCTGGCAGTAGGTAGCTGAGTCTATATATATGTATTAGTTGTATCCTTTGTATGATCATCTTCTCAAGTAATGAAACAGTAATTTCAAATATTTTAAGCTGTAGCTGTTCCTTTCGCTATGTCTTGGTCTTCTTGCTGTTTTCGATTTCTTTCAAGAACTAAGTGTAAATAATTAATAATACCCATACTATCCTATTTTTACCTACTTACAATTATTTTATCAGTTTTCTTAATCTCTGTATCGAGCTCCAAATAGTTCAATTTTTTGCGAACGGGAGAGTAATAATTTAAGAATAACAATCAAGGTATGGAAAGTCTCCTTACTTTATTTAAGGAAAACCACACGCTTCAGCCCTTAATATTTTTATTTTATTGACTAGTCCGTACCTTTTTTTTTTTTTTCCATCCTTCTATTTTCGTATTTTTCTAACTTTCGCCCCTACAATACTTACGTTCGGCTGACTTTTGCATGTTGATCTTTTTACCTTTTTTGGCGAAAAGTCAGAAATAAATTACTCCCTTCGTCCCGCTCATTTTATCTCCTTATTATTGGGTACGGAGATTAAGCAAAGTTATTTATTTAATAAATTAGTGGATGAGATTGGAAATGGATGAGAGAGAAACTTTTATAATCACTCATTATATCTATATTTGGATGTAGACAAAATGAATGAGACGTCCATTTAAGGAAAGAGAGACAAAATGAGCGGGACAAAGAGAGTACATGCTAACCATAAAAATAAATAAATAAAAAGTAAACATTTCAAGCTGTATTTTTTATTAATTAATTACAGCTTGTAGCTTAGCTTAGCTTGTAATAGTTGTTACTTTCTCTGAGAGAAATTCTTTTTTTTTTTTTTTTTTGAGAGAAACTCAAGAAGATAAGAATAGTTGACTGGGGCTTATCTAAAATGAAATGTTAAGTCAGCTACCTTTTAGCTCTCAATTTCTCGGTAATTGTCTTAGATTTAATAGAGATTAAATAATTAAATATCTCTAACCATCATTTTTTAGTTGTATCATGAAGTACTAGTAGGTAGTCCGTCGAAATTCGACGGGTATAATTTTATATTTTTATCTATATAAATATATTTTACAAATAATTTTTTTATGGTAAACAATATTTTATTTCACCAAAGTGAGCAAAGAAAGAAATATAAACATCTTGCAAACAATAAAACAATCGAACAACAATTCATATCATTATAACTTGGAAAAAACATGTCTTTCTCTTTTAACGTTTCCCCCTCACTCTCTCTAGAATTTCTCTGCAAAGAATGACTTATATTTTATAATAGTTTTATATCTTATTTATAAGTTGTGTTATTTGCATTTATGACAAAACAAACTTAGTAAATTAATCATATTTCACGTATATAAACTTATAATTATGAATGACAATAAACCAAATACTCATTTATTATGTATTTTTCAAAACTATATTTATTTAGATTTTTTCTACATCTCGATTAAAATAGTGACTATTGTATATACTCATCGCAAACCTATTGGGTAATAGTACTCGATAAAAATCTGAACACTACAAAGTTAATATTAACTAAAATTAATAAAAAATATTCTTTTTATGTCTATTTGAATAGTCTCGTTGGTTTATGGTAAATTAATATCTATAATCTTAGCCAAAGATCGAGAAAGATATATTTGCATTTTCATTACGTAATTTTTAAATCTAAATTTGTTTAGAATTTTTTTACATCTCGATTTAAATTGTGACTTTATTGTATATACCCGTCACAAACCTATTGTGTAATAGTACACAATAAAACTTTGAACACTACAAAGTTAATATTAACTAAAATTAGTAAAAAAAATGTTCTTTTTATGTCGATTTGAATAGTGACATTGGTTTGAATCGTCTCGTTGGTTTATGGTAAATTGATATCCCTAATCCAATGAGCGAGAAGATATACTTACATTTTCAAGATTTTCTCGTTGGTTTATACTAAATTGATAATTCTAATCTTAGCCAAAATGCCTAAAAATATAATTTGCATCTTTAATCTTTTTATTTTTTTGTAGCTATCTATCTATACATTTGATTTAATGTGATATAGTTTCTAACAGACTCTAATAAAAGATTTTTGAATTAAATATATAGTGACATATTCCTACTCCTATGACAACTCTAACTTAGAGATAAACCAAGAAAATTAAATTTATATTAGAGATCTTTCATCATGCTCCACTGATGAATTGTTATATTCTTTAAGAATTAGAATGAGAATAAGAATAAAGAAGTATGTATATGTACTTTGAATCGATATTTTAGTAGATATGGTGTTACTATATATTATTCTTTCAGTCCCGTTCAACTTGACATGGACGTCCTACTAAATTTGGTTTGTTTCATTTTTTTTTTGGCAAAAATTAGGTGATACTACCCGTTTAATTAAGCCAAACTATATTATTCATAAGCATGGGCATCCCTAGGTTTGAGTTAAAATTTTCAACTATTAAGTCCAATCCATGAACTTCGATCTAATTAACAGATTCTACGTAGACATACTTTGATGCTTCAACGTGATATACTTTTAAGAAGATATAAATTGAAAATTTTAGAAAAATATGAATAAGAATAGAGCACTTCTAATTTCAGTCTCATGTTTATATACTTTATTTATTTATTTTAATATTCATGATTGTTGATTATATTTTTATTATTTTTTTGGGTATTATAGTTGTTATTTAAAATCTCAATTGTATTGTGTGTATTTGTTTTGTTTTTCATAAGAATTATAACAATGTTTGTAATTTGAAGAACGTATATATGTATAGGCGTTGGATTAAGAATTTGAATTTGAGATCAATATATACTACAATATATAATATTTTATTAGAACTTGATGACATTATACATGGAAAGATAAAAACAAATAGATTACAAATATTAATAAAATACATATGTAACGGATATAATAATCATAACGATATATACAAATTTGAATTAATATATATGAAGATATACATGAGGCATAAGAAATTATTATATGAATATAATAAGTAATATATGTATATTATTATAAATTAATAAGAGAGGATTTTACAACTAGCACTTCTTAGATAGTTTTTTTAAATTTTAGCACTTTTGGACATTTTTGCCCTTCCACCACCTATCTAGTACCAAAAAAAAAATTTGTGACTGAACAAAAAAGAAAATATTCCACCACCACAACCCCGCCACCTCCGCCGCCGTGCCACCACCACCCCCGCCGTGCCACCACTTTCTGGCCGCCGCCGGCGGTAACAGAAAAAAATTTGTGACAAAAAAAAAATCACCACCATTTTTCCGCCGTCGCCGCCGCGACAGTCGCCGGCGGCCACAATTTTTTGTGAAGTCACAAAAAAAGTATTCGACCACCACTTAACCGCCGCTACAGTCGCCGGCGCCGCCGCTACTTTTTTGTGAAGTCAGAAAAAAAAAGGAAAAATTTTGTGAAATCACAAAAAAAAAATTGTGAAGTTACAAAGAAAAATGTGTGAAGTCACTTAAAAATATCTGTGAAATCACAAATATTTGTGAAGTCACAAAAAAAAAAGAGGAAAAAATTGTGAAGTCACAAAAAAAAGAGGAAAAATTTGTGAAATCACAAAAAAAATATGAAAACATTTGTGAAGTCACAAAAAAAAATATGAAAAAATTTGTGAATGCACAAAAAAAAGGGAAGGCCAGCACCGTTCCATCTGCTCCCATTAAACCAACCAACACAATCAAAACAAACCTCTTTAATCAAACATCAACATACAAAAATTTGCAGGCAAATTGAAAGAATGTAACCCCAAATAGTAGTATATGTCCAGTAGTATTATACCAAAAATGCAATCAAATGTCACCCCAAAACATACAAATTTTACAAAATTATTCGAAAACCAAAACTCAACCAAGTGTCCAAGAGAAATTCAAGCTCACAAGCAACTGACTCCACGGATCAATGCTAAAATGAAGCTCACTGAAATCCCCACTCACCAATGTCTATATTGAAAAACCAGCGACTAAAATGAGAGAAACAACAATTTGAAGTCTTCTCCCTGTTTCTTCTCTGTGAAGTCTTCTCCTGGTCCATTAGCCCTTCTCTCGCTGACGTTGACAGCACCACCACCACCACGACGCAACGCCGCCTCAACCACCACTGTCTCGCCGGAATCGCACAGGCAACACGGACACAAGCAGCTCAACAATATCCTGCAATCGCCAAAAACAATCAATATTCTCTCACTTCATCCCTTCGCTAAGATTAATTTGATTTGTATGAATGTGTATGTGTGTGAGAGAGAGAGAGAGAAAGAGAGAGAGAGAGAGACGTACCCGACGATCCAGATGACGATGCCGACGAGGGAGAGGAGGAGGGCGACAAAAGCAAAGGGAAGGCCGAGGAGAAAACCTAGCAGCCGACATCTAGTCGTCGTCATCCCGGAGTCAGAATCCAAGAGTGTGGTTTCGCCGGAGAAGAGAGAGGGTTTTGAATTTGCAGATCTATGGTTTTGAATTTGCAGATCTAGCAGCGGCGCTCCTCTCCGACGTAGACTCCGACGGATTCGGCGGGGTGCGGCTGTTGGGGCTGGCCGGTTCGTCGTCGTCCGATGAGTAGAAGAAATTGGAGCACTTCTAGGGGGGGGGGTGAGCCTGGTTGTTGGGTCGTGGTACCATACATTCCGCCGGAGAACAACAACTTGCCACTTCTCAGGCAACGGCGACGACATTCCTCCTCTCGAAATCCGATCTCGACAGGCTCCGGAGAAAAGCGTCTCTGTTCTCCACCTCCAAAACGCCAATACTCAAAATCTCGGTCTACTCCGGCCACGGCGGCTCCACGTGCGGTGTCAATTCTGGACAATTGCTTGGAAAAATCTCCATGCCTCTGGACTCCGCTGTCGATGCCGTGCACAGATCTGGACTCCGCCGACCAGGCGATGATGAATGCTTCGAGAGAAGATCCGTCGCAGATCCGGTGTGAAATGCTGATTTCAACCGCGACGCCGCCGCATCGGAAAAGTGTGGCCTGTATCGAGAGTAAGGCACATGTGGCAGCTTCGTCGATCTGGAAAAGTGTGGCTTGGATCCGGTGTGAAATGCTGAGTGTGGAGGTTGGAGAGAGAGAGAGGGGTGGTGGATGAGAAGAGAGAGTGAGAGAGAGAAAATAAAGTGATAGGGAATAGGGAAAATTGGGATATGATGGGAATTATAAATTGTAGTTGAGGGTATAAAAGAGAGAAAGTGCCAAAATTTCAAGTTTTTAAAAGGAGTGCTAAATTTAAAAAAAACTATCCAAGAAGTGCTATTTTGGGGGAATTTCTCAATTAATAATGTCAAAAATATAAGAATAAAGAAAAATCGGAACGGAACACCGAGGGGGGAGTACCGTTTATTTTCCTATTATTAATAAGATAAGATTATAGACTAACCAATTTACGTTACAAATTAAGAATCTATGCAAATTTGTATTACTCCGGTGAATGAGCAGTTGTATCTCTTCAACACAGAAAACTTGTAATAGGTACAGTTGTATCTCTTCATATTAATTAACTAATTTAATTAATTAATATTCATTCCTTAATAATTATTATTGCTACAGAAATATATTCAACACATATGAATTATACCAAAGGAAACCAAATAAAATTTAATTGTTTAATATGAAAGTTTAAAAAAAAATCTTCTTTTATTTTGTAGTAATTTTGTTTCTGAAGTTAGTATGACACATGAAAAATGAAAAAATAAGTAGGGAAAATATATTAATTTATTAAATACAGAAGAATTTGATAGTTTTCTTATTATTTTGAATCTTATTATTTTAATATTATTTTAGAGTGATAATATTTTAATAATTAATCAAAATTTCTCCAAAATATAAAAAATATATAAATTTCAAATGACAACACTTTCATGCCGGCTGGAAAGCAAGAACAAAAATAAAAATTAGTAATCAATTTATTTTTACCAAAAAATAAAAATATTTATTTTCCACATTTTCCTGTCGGTAGGAAATAGAAGAACGAAACTAAAAGATAGTAATCAATTTGTTTTTTCCAAAAAATAAAAAATATCTAATTTGAAATGCTTAAAATAATTCATATGAAAATAAATTATGTAAAATCATCTGGTTCAACGTGCTTCTGCTAAAAATTAAAATCAAACTTTTATCGTAATGATGTCGATAAAAGTGAGGTTTTGTTATTTAGTTGATGGTTGTTGAATTAACATAACGTTGAACATGATGATTTTACATAATTTATTTCATATTAATTATTTTAGGCATTTCAAATTCGATATTTTTTTATTTTTTGGAAAAAATAAATTGTTTACTATTTTTTAGTTTCGTTCTTCTATTTCCGACTGACATGAAAGTGTGCCATTAGTGGTGTTTTCAAAATACAAAACAGTATCCAACAAACGTGTATTTTTCAATAAAGTTGTGTATTACAATGGTCATATTTATTTGAAAAACACATTAGCCACCAGTGGTGTATTTAAAATACAAAACGATATCAAAAAAATGTGTATTTGTAAAAAAACATGTGTTTCGAGATGGTTACCCTGAAAAACACATCTTCATAAAGTCGTGGTTTTTGGACCAAAAAGTGATATATTATTATTCATTATAGTATTTTTAATAATTTACTATTACAAATTTTGCTAATAGACCTCTCGCTATCTTCTCAGGTTTTATCCTTCTTACTCGGTGTCGATTAACATCGTAAAAAAGAAAATAATAATTATTAAGTTTTTAAATAATTCAATTTGTAATTACCTTACAATCTATCAAATCACTTTACGTTTTAATTTATAAGTATAATTTTTAAAAATAATTTTATAAGTATTTTATATCAAAGAGAATATTGCAACAAAATCACAAGTGATTGCTGATATGTTTTTCAGGAAAATATGCCCATTCTAAAACACAAGTGTATTCATACATACTCTCTTCAAGGATATCACTTTTGGGTCCAACAACACAACTTTTAGAAGATGTGTTTTTCAGGGTAATGTGCCCATACAGAAACATAAAAGTGTTGAAACATACACATTTTTTGGATATCGTTTTGTATGTTAAAACACATCTAATAGCAACTGTGTTTTTCAAAGAAATATGCTCAATATAAAAGACAACTGTATTGAGAAATAAACGTTTGTTGGATACTGTTTTGTATTTTAAAAACACCACTAATGCTGATGTGTTTTATTTTATCATTCTTTTCTATTTTTATTCGTTTATTCAATTGTATGTTAAAAACACATCTAATAGCAAATGTGTTTTTCAAATATAAATGTCCAATATAAAACATAATTGTATTGATATATACACGTTTGTTGGATACCGTTTTGTATTTTAAAAACACCACTAGTGCTGATGTGTTTTATTTTATGTTTATCATTCTTTTCTATTTTTATTCGTTTATTCAATTATTTTAGTTATTTTTTGTTACATTACCAATAAATGAAAGGAACCGTCTCTTCAATTCTCCTGTCTTTATTCAATTTATTCAATTTCTCCATTCAAGTTTTGTCACAATTGAAAGGAACCGTCTCTTCTTCGCCTTCTTTTCTCCTCCGCTGCCATGGTCGACGCTACCAATCATGAGAACAACCAAGGGTAAATTCTTTTCTCTCTTTTTATCTACATATGCTTGTTAATTTTATTGTCTAAATTATCGATTAATCATTTGTTGAATTAAATTGTGAATTTTAAAGGGACCAGTTTACGGATGTGTGGGCTAATGTGAGACAAAAGATTTCTCAAAGTTTGGAATCGACATTTTCTCAAAGCAGACTTCAGGCGTTCGAGGCTCCAATGCGTGCTGCATTGGAAGACTTCTTGTTAAAAAGGTTGAAAGAGCATACGGTAAGTGTTCAACAAAATGTCTGAATATATGTTCGTTGAGTATTGAATCTATTTCATTAATTGGACCCTGAAAACCGTCCCAACCCATCCCTCTCTCCCTCTCCATGACACTGTAGCCAGGTTTCCAAAATAATTTCAAGGAAGAGAAGGAAGTGCATAGTGACAACCCCAACCTCAAAGAAAAGGAAGCGATCCAGGATAATTTCGAGGAAGAGAGGGAGGAGGAACATACAAACAATCAGGTAATTATTAATTTTGTGAGTTTATTTATTTATTTACTAGAATTTTACAAGGAACAAGAAAACACAAGGAAAGAAAATTGTACCCAAGTATGCAAATATTCCAATGGTCCTCTCTCTCTCTCTCTCTCTCTCTCAAGGAGTTCATGACATGCGCATGCCTACTCTAGCCAATGAAAAGCTTATCATACTTGATATCAATGAGATTCTAGCTCATATAGTGAACATAAGTGACTATGATGAACAATACAAGAATCACGGTGTTAAGCACCAACTCGGTAATTTTTATTCACTATATTAGCAGCTAGTGTATTTATATTTAAACCATATTATCTTAGAGGAAATTCACTCATATACCCGCATTCTACCCTAACAATACAAATATTGCCAAGGGATTTAATTTGTACAAATTTTACCCATTTTTTATATTTTTTGACCCTTTTACCCTTACTAATCCACTTACTTTTCTTTCTCTCTCTTTCTTTTCTTCTTTTTCTCTTTCTTCTCTTTTCTCTTTCTTCTCTTCTACTCCCTCACCTCACGCAACTTTTTTACCTACTTCTCTTTCTCTCTTTCTTCTCTTCTTTTTCTCTTTCTTCTCTTTTTTCTTTCTTTCTTCTACTTCCTCACGCAACTTTTCTTTTTCTTTCTTCTCTTCTTTTTCTCTTCTTTTCTTCTAGTTACTCACTCAATTTTTACTATTTTTCTTATTTCTCTTCTCTTTTCTCTTTCTTTCTTCTCTTTTCTCTTTCTTCTACTGAACCTTCACCTTGTTTCTTATGTACTTTTTCTACTGTGGCGGTGGAATTCGTTTTTTTTTTTTTTCTAATTTTATTGCTTGTATTTGTTCTTAATGGAGGTACTGAGATATTATTTGAAGTTTCTTCCATACTTTCAGATCTCTATTTACGTAATGATTCGTTTTGTTGTACATATAGTAATGGTTACGAAATTATAGTAGTTACTCTTTAATTATTTCATGCAGGTGTTACGATATTATGATATGTTGAATTTTACCATTTCGTAATTGGTATATGATGTGTTTATACGGTACCACTATACGAAATAAACATTTCGTAACTTTTTACATTTCATAATTGATATTAGTGGTTACGAACTTACTTTCAATTATCATTTCGTAACTTATATTATAATGTAGTATCACAGTTCGAATTAATCATTTCGTAACTTATATTGTTATCTAGTATTACAGTACGAATTAATCATTTTGTAACTAAAATTGATGTAGTAACACAGTACGAATTAATCATTTCGTAACTTATATTAGATAAAGTATCACAGTACGAATTAATCATTGCGTAACTAAATTTGATGTAGTAACACAGTACGAATTAATCATTTCGTAACTTATATTGTGATGCTGTAACCTAGTAGGAATTTACCATTTCGTAACGGGTATATGATGTGTTGATATGGTACCAATATACGAAATAAACATTTCGTAACTATTTACATTTCGTAATTGATATTAGTGGATACGAATTTACCTTCAATGATCATTTCGTAACTTATATTATGATGTAGTATCGCATGTTAATATTAACATTTTGTAACGAGTTACCAAATTCAAACAATTTCTAAACCGATCATTCTGGCACACTGTTATTATTTGTTCAATTTGTAACTGATAAACAAATATTAGCATTAACAATACGTTAATCCAGTTACGAAATAAATATTTCGTAACAAGTTGCCAATTCCAAACCAATTTATACCAATCAACATGGCACCCTGTTACTATTTATTCAATTCATAACTGATAACTAGATTCAAGCACTAAAAATACATTAAACCAGTTACGAAATAAACATTTATTAACGAGTTACCAAATTCAAACAAATTCTATACCGATCGAGTTAAGAATTGAAAAAAATCATGAATTCATCCAGTTACTAAATTGAACAAGGCATGAATTCATATTCTAACAAGTCGACTAACAATTCGTACCAAAAACCTCTAACAATTCGACTAACAAATTCTATACCGATTAACATGGCACCCAGTTACTATTTGTTCAATTCGTAACTGTTAACCTGATCCAAACATTAACAATACATTAAACCAATTACGAAATAAACATTTCGTAACGAGTTACCAAATTCAAACAAATTCTATACCGATCAATATGGCACCATGTTACTATTTGTTCAATTCGGTCACTTCGTAACCATTTACGATATTTCAAATTGGTAACACCGATACAAAATTGTCGCATGTTAATATTAATGGTTACAGTAGTTACTCTTTAATTATTTCGTGCGGGGGTTACAATATTATGGTGTTGTAACCTAGTACGAATTTACCATTTCGTAACTGATATATGATGTTCTGATACGGTACCACTATACGAAATAAACATTCTGTAACTATGTACCTTTGTAATTTATGTGGGTGATGGTCTTGTTGTCTTAGATAACATTTTGATCTACTTTTTTGCATTTTTATATTAGTGGATACAAATTTACATTTAATGATCATTTCGTATATGGGTTACTATATTATGATGTAGTAACATAGTACGAATTAATCATTTCGTAATTGATATACGATGTTGTGATACGGTACCACTGTACGAAATAAACATTTCATAACTGTGTTACCATATTCGTCTGCATTTGTGTTACCATATCGAGAGGTGATCACCCCCATTTAGATCTAGACATGTTATATTTTACAAAAATATTGTGATATTTTTCATTTATGGTTGTTTCGGAAACTAGTGTATGAATTGGTAAACCCGTTCCGAATTTGTCATTTCTTAACAGGTATAAATTAAAATAATTGGTATCCCCTTAAGAAGTATTAATTATTACCGAGTTTCAACTCCAACTTGAGAGAATTGGTAGTGATGTTACGAATTTGTAATTTCTTACATGTATTAAATCTGAGCAAGCGGTAAACCTATTACTAAAACATTATTTCTTACCGAAAACTACTTCAAAGAAATTGGTATAACGATTATGAATTAAACATTTCATACGAAAAAATAAGTGTCTAGTACGTGGTAAATCTGTTACGAAATTTGTCATTTTTACCCTTCGTAACCTAAAACAGTTGCATACATTTAGCATACCTACTAGGTTACAACATCATAATATCGTTCTTGTTCAAATACAAGTTGTACAAATGCTCTTATCCTTCTTCTGTCGCACCTCAAGCTTACTAAATAACTATTCAAATGCTATAACGATCGACGATATAAGAATGCACTCTTTTGCTAAATTTCATACGACTTACGATAAAACAAACAATGAAACAAATCAGTACGCCGATACGAAATGCAAAATAAAACACACAATGGTAACTCTGGTACAAAATAGCTATTTCGTATCAAGAATAGGAGAACACAAAAGGGTAAACCTATCACAAAATTGTTATTTTGAAATGGGTTTCCAACACACAAAAGGGGTGATCCAAGTACAAAATTGTTATTTCGTAACGGGTTACCAGCAAACAAAAGAGGTGACCCAAGTACGAAATAGTTATTTCGTAATTGGTTACTAGCACACAAAAGGGTAAATCAAACAATTTGAATCAAAAACCAAACATGAATTATCCTGAATCATGCGAGTAACCCATAAATTTCAACAAGTTCATGAATTCACCAACAAATTATCACGAAAAATTCTATATCTGTAGAATTCTAGCACAAATGCACAATGGGTGAAATATTTATTATTATGAATTATTTATTTCATAATGGGTTACCACATTAGTACATGTAATCCAGTTACGAAATTGTTATTTCGCATGGTAACTCAGTACGAAATAATCATTTTGTACCTGTGTTACTGCATGACAACATGCTACTCACGTACCAATGTGTGTTAATCACCAATATTAGTACTAAAATATACGAAATGAATAAATCGTAACGGCTGTAAATTCGTAACAATATATGAAATGCATGTAGAACACCAATACATCTAAATCGCCTAGAAATCAACCCCAAAAATATGATAATCCAGTTACAAAATGTTTATTTCGTATTGAGTTACCACATCTCAACATGGTAACTCAGTTACGAAATGGTTATTTCGTAGTGGGTTACCACATCACTACATGGTAACTCGGTACGAAATAACCATTTCGTACCTGGGTTACCGTATCTCAATATGCATAGCAATGTGGATTCATCACCAACGTTGTACGAAATGAATACATCGTAACCATTGTAAATTCGTAACCACGTCTGCAAATAGGCGAAAACTAGATCTAAAACACCAATTCATCCAAATCGTTCAGAAATCGCCATAAATACACCAAAAATCACCAGAAATCATATGAAAATAGATAAATCCATAAAAACACATACGAAAAAACCATTAATTCTGACAAGATTTAAGTTTTTCTAGAGAGAGATAGAGAGAAACCAAGAGAGGGGAAAAGAGAGTTCTAACCATGTTTCGGACTGCACGACGAGGATGGACGGTTATGAAGTGGATGGAAGAAGATGGAACTCGCGGTGGAGATGGGTGGCGGAGATGAGAGGCGCGATGGAGATGGGTGGCGGAGATTACAGCGCCTGCGAGTTGTTGTCCACCATTCTTCAGTATTTCTGGTATTGGTGGTTGAGGCGGTGCTTGGAGGATGGTTACGAAGTGGATGGGTGGCGCGGAGGCGATGTGCGGCGCGGCGGGATGGGCAGCGGAAGAAAGAAAACTAGGGTTTGGGATGGGGGCGAATGTGACGAGAGAGAAGAGAGAGTAGAGAGAGAAAAAACTGATTTGTAAAAAGGAGTAAATGAGGTAGTTGGAAATAAAAACCTAATATTAACCTTCACCTCTTAGTAAGGGCATTTTCGTCCTAAATTGCAAAGTTTGGGTAGAATTTGTACAAACTAAGTTGCATGGCAAATTTTATATTTTTATGGGTCTAATAGGCTAAATCATGTCTTCTCTCTATTATCTTAAGTCAATTCATTTCTTGTTTTCAGCTTTTTTGAGGCCGTTTTACAGACAGTTTCTAACTTTTTTATTTCAAAGTTTTGAAGTTGCTTTATGAACATCAAGAATGAGGTATCATCACTCTATATTTCCGTAATTGTTATACTTCTACAATTCTATAACTTTTCTACTTTTATTCTCTTATATATTTAATAAATTAATATGCAGTCATCATTTGAACACGTTTTGTGATAAGTTTCTTCTGGAGTTCAAATCAAAGTTCGATAAATGTCTTGAAGTAGGCTATACTCTCACTACAAACGGAGGAATTAAACCTGTATTTGTGAAAGATATAAGAAAAGTTTGGAGTAAATATCCAAGGTTTAATATATCCAACACATTAGTGGTAGACGACTCTCCATACAAGGGCTCATATAATCCGGTAAGCACTAATTTTGTGTCTTTACTTGAACGTATCTATTTCTAAATTATGAACAAATATAAGGATTTTGATGCATCATTGATATACCTATGTTTCCTATTCTAGGAAGACTCAACAATTTTTCCATATGGATATCATTACAGAGATGAAGCTGATTATGCATTAGGTTAGACACCTCTGTTTAGATCTTGATATTGACATAAATTTGTGCAAGCATGTATGCTAAGCTGAGACAGTACCACAAGCTTTATTACAACATCAGATTTTTTTGCTGATATGATTTGGGTTATTTAACTCATGTAGGATCAGGTGGCAAAATTCGTGCATATTTGAAAATTTACTGAACGCCAAAGATGTTGTTGAGTTTGTTAAGGGGAACCCATTCGGTCAGCCAAGGATATCTCATGAAAATGATCCCTTTTTGTCCAATGTAGTGGAAACTAAATCGTAAAAAACTAAAAATGAAAAAAAGGAACAATCAAATATAAATGGGCTTAGATCACTAAAACGACTTTAAGAGTCCAAATTTAAATTTCAAACTCAAAATGAAGCAAGAAAGTTGTGATACCGAAACACAAAAGTGTTGAAACATACACATTTTCGGGATATCGTTTTGTATGTTAAAAACACAACTAATAGCAAATGTGTTTTTCAAAGAAATATCCCCAATACAAAACACAGTTGTATTGATAAATACACGTTTGTTGGATATCGTTTTGTATTTTAAAAACACCACTAATTCTGATATGTTTTTCAACGAAATAGGCCTATTGTAAAACAGAACTGTGTACACACATGCACTCTTCAAGAATAGCAGTTTTGGGTCCAAAAACACGACTTTAGAAAGACGTGTTTTTAGGATAATATGCTGATTTTGAAACACTACTGCATTTATAAATACCCTTTTTGTCCAATGTAATAAAAACTAAATCGTAAAAAACTAAAAATGAAAAAAAAAGAACAATCAAGTATAAATGGGCTTTGATCCCTAAAAACGACTTTAAAAGTCCAAATTTAAATTTCAAACTCAAAATGATGCAAGAAAGTTGGAAGGGCGTATGGAAAGAGGCAATTTTGCATTATGAACTAGTGTGTAACTCGTCGATTAAATCTATGGGAATCACTTAATATTACTCCCTCCGTCCCTATTTTAGTGCCCTATTTTGGGTTGGACACGGAAATTAAGAAAGCTAAAATAGTTGTAGTGGGTGGAAGAAAAGGGTAGTGTTAATGATGTTGGATTACTTTTGTTAATTTTTGAATTATGGAGACTACTTTACATTAAAACAAATAGAGTGGAGCCCACAACAACTTGGTTCATTAATTTCAATTGATTTTTGTTTATAAGTATTTTCGACACTTCTTTTTTTTACTGTACCGACTTAAATTGATACGCGAGCATTAAATCGCGAAAGGAATTAACAAATGTTTGAATCGTGTTATGGAAATCATTCCATCTTTGTGCGTGTCTGAGCAATTAAAGCGTACTAAAGAATTGAATTGTGTTATGGAAATTAAATGTTCGTAAGCAATTAAAGAAAACAAATTAAACTGAAATCGTGTTAATTAAATAAATTAAGTATAAATTAAATAAACATAAAACAATGAATCTGAAATTTTAAGCAATCCATCGATGAGAGAGTGCAAAGGATACAAGGAATTAAGAAAGCATGAAATTAAAATTATGGAGGCAAAACATATTTAGTTTGGAGCCAAAACCAACTTTTATTCATTAAATAACCAACAAAAGTACACTGATGTGATTAAAAACATGTGGAGGGAAGTTTAAACTACACCTAACACCATATTACTACAATAAATATGCATTCAAAGCTCATTCAATTGTATCTCAACTACAAACCAGCAGATAATTAAAGAGTCTTAAGAATGTCAGCTCCTAAATCCAAGGGGAAACTGACTGTAGAAGCCAAAAACTTAGTCGCACAGTGGTTACTCCAACATAGCTCAGATGGGAAGCTTTTGTACGGTGCAAAGCAGGAAGCTGCAGAAAAGTTCCAGCGAAGATAGTATGGAGGATTTGGCAAGCTGTAACAGCTCAACAAGCCCTTGGAGTTCGTATGCGGCTGCAATGAAAAATGATAGGCATCACATACAAGAATAAAAAATAATTAGATGAAGAAAAGGTTAAGAGTCTGCCCTTGCAGCAAAGAACATCACTGAGGGTGATGGCAGGTAATGTAGGCATTTCAAAGTCTGTAATTCACATGTGGGTGCAAGAGAAGAAGCTCAAACCACACACAATGCCATCAAAACCGTATTTAACCCCTTTCAATAAATTGTGTAGACTTAAGTGGATTCTTAGTCAGCTCTGTTCAGGGCCTGTTCCTGGTGGTTTCAAGTTCCAAACCATGTTCAACACCATACACATAGATGAGAAATGGTTCTACTTATCCAAAAACAGTGACAGATACTACCTTGTCCCAGGTGAGACTGAACCACATATGAGCTGTAAATCCAAGAGATACATTCCAAAAATTACATTTAACTATGCAGTATCAAGGCCCATAATAGATGAAGAGGGAAATGTTTTGTTTGATGGGAAGTTTGGGATCTTCCCATTCATAACAGAGGAACGTGCACAAGGAATTCAAAGAACAGAGCAAAAGAGACCATGGAAGTGAAGCCAATTGCAGTAGTCACAAAACCAATCACAAAGGACAACTTACTCAACCAGGTAAGTGTTTTTAACACTTCTTGCTATCAGAAAACTTTTCAGATTCATCACTTAGCTGTATACACTTAATTCATGCAGATGATTCTAGTTTTTAAAGCTAAG
This sequence comes from Schizonepeta tenuifolia, assembly GCA_029490685.1. Taxonomy (NCBI): domain Eukaryota; kingdom Viridiplantae; phylum Streptophyta; class Magnoliopsida; order Lamiales; family Lamiaceae; genus Schizonepeta; species Schizonepeta tenuifolia. Next base: position 98,147,118 of record CM055957.1, on the reverse strand, counting down.
TGGCCTACCTTTTTAAGCAAACACATATTGATCCAACAAGACAATGTCAAACTACACATCAAAGCTGATGATCCTGATTTTTTAGCAATATCAAAGACTGATGACTTTCATTTCCAGCTAGTGTGTCAACCACCTAACTCTCCCGACACCAATGTAAATGATCTAGGGTTTTTTAGGGCAATACAATCCCTTAAGGATCAGAAACCAACCAAGAATGTAGAAGAGCTACTACACAATGTGAAGACTGCATATGAAGAGTACTCACTGCACAAGTTAAATCAGGTCTTTCTAACTCTACAAGGCTACCTAAAAGAGATCATCAAGGTTAAGGGAGACAACAAGTACAAAATCCCTCACATGAATAAGGAACAACTAGAAAGGGAAGGACTTCTGCCACAATGTATTGAAGTGGAGTTGGAGCTTGTAAGGGAAAGCTTAGACTTCATAAACAGCCAAAGAAGTGATGGAGATTAAAGAATTCCAAAAGATGATCTAGTGCAAGAGCTGCAACAAGTGGCAATCCATGATTAAGGCAAGACATGGGATGATTTTTTGATCAGGTTTACAGGAACAAATATTGTGATGCTAGTTTTTGAAATGTTTGGAATGTAAACTGTTTTTGTGACTGATTTATTTGCTTTTTTAGTCTCAGCTTTACTTTTGCATCAGTGACTGTTTAATTTGACTCCTAAGCTGCCTAAATCAACCTCCAAAACTAGGAAACTCTAGTGGTGGCATCATATGGCAAGCATAGAACTCAAACATAATCACAAAGGCATCACATTCAATTGTCATCAAAGGGACTAGCTCACAGAAGCATATATAACCCTCAGACAACATCAATTCAATTGTCAGGCTAAAGCTATTGAACTGCTCCTATAACTATCACAAGGACTAGCTCACAAAATTCATCATTTCACAAATGCATCATCATGTAAATATGCATTTGTTAAGCATATGAGGAATCATAGAATCACGTAATCAGCCCAACCAATCACAAATGCATCATCATGTAAATATGCATTTTTAAGCAGATCAGGAATCATAGAATCACAGAATTAGCCCAGCAAATCACAAATGGCATCACAGGATCAGCCCAACAAATCACACCATGGCATCACATATCAGCCCAACAAATCACACCATGGCATCTCAGAATTCGAATCAGCAATCACATGAATCATAAATGGCATCACAAAATTCGAATCAGAAATCACATGAATCACAGAATCCGAAAATTAACCAACAAATCACAAATGGCATCACCAACCCACCCACAAAAAGAAAATAATTATACAGAGTCGAACTCAATCACCTAGTTCCAGCGTGTTCCATAGCTTCTTGGGCCTTCCTTTTTCTGCGAAAATTTAAGACTTCACTCAGCAGGAAATAGGCATCATCTGTAGGCAGCAACTCTGCGACAATCTGCTCTAAATTCTCACCCTGAAGGGAGAATCAGCAGATTTCTCCGGCACTTGAATGAGAGAATCAGTAGATTTCTCCGGCGAAGGTGGAGTATCGGGCACCATCGTCAAAGAATCAACACATTTCTCCGGCGAAGGTGGAGTATCGGGCACCATCATCAGAGAATCAGCAACTTTCTCCGGCGAAGGTGGAGAAATCTCACAATCGGCAACTCCCACAGATTTCTCCGCCACCAAGGAACCAAAGTCGGCAGATTTGCTCAAGAAAATCTCAGATCCAGAGGGTGGAATCACCCAATCAGCGACGGTGGTTGAATCGGATCTCTGTGTCGACTTGGCCGGTGTCATAGAGGAGACAAAATTAGGAGGAGAATCGAATATGATTTCAGGCACGATTTCGATGGAGCTCGACTCCATTTCGGAAGAACTCAGCATCGAATAGGTTTCGATTATGAGAGAGATAAGAAGAGAAGAGATTGGATGAGAGAGATACGAAGAGGAGCTGATGGATGAGAGAGATTTTAGTAATAGCGGCGCAATATTAGGGTTTTCAAGAGGGGGAATGGTATTGCAGAGTATCGAAGAAGAGAGAAATGAATAATTGTGGAACTGGGGTGGGTGGGCTGGTGTTATTTCGATGGGTAGGATTAGTAATTTAATTAGGATCCTAATTAACAAAGGTTAAAGAGTGGGGTGGGCCCATTAATGGCTAGGGGTAGTAATTTAGCAGTCAAAATAAGGGTAAGGGTGTCCAAAAAGCAGAGTATGACTTTAAATTAGGGACAAATTTTGAAGAGCAAACAGAACATTAAAATAGGGACGGATGGAGTATAATTTATAAGTATTATTTCAAAATACAGTTAAATAATTTTTAATGTAATAGTACAATGACAAATCAATAAAAGAAGTGTTACATTACAAATAAATGTAAGAATTAAATAGTGAAAACATGATATTTATTCAATTTCTCCTATCTTTTTTCATTTCAAGAAATCAAAATAAATATATGCATAAAATAATACTAACAATTAATTTTTAAAATAATTCATTTTGTAACTACCTTACAATTTATTGAATCACTATATGTTGTAATTTATAATTATAATTTTTTTTAAGTATTTTATACTCCCTCCGTCCACGAAATGGTTGCCACATTATGGATGAAGGTAGTAGTGAATAATAGTGAGTATTGTTGTGAGTGAAGTAAAAGATCCATAAGTCTCCAAGAATTTGCAATTACATTAGCGTATTTACATACACAATGCAATACATAGTTCTAATCAAATTTCAGACCACTACAAATCAGCAACACAAAAAAAAGGAGTTGTTCCAATAAGTCCAGATTTCTCATCCTTTCTGCTTCAGAATCGAACTAAACAAAACTGGATTAATTCTTGTCATATACAAAAAAACCTAGCAAGGTTAAGATGGAGCTTCATCGACCGATCGAGCGTTCGTTGTTTCTCGATGCAGATTTGTTGCAGGTGGGGTAGTGTTGGAGTCAAGTAGGGGGATACACACACTATGGATGAGAATGTGATGCCATAATTGATTTCAACAACAACAAAAAAACATCTTCTTACAGCTTCTGAGGTTGAAGTCCAGGCAATTTGGCTGCATTTGTAATTACATCTTGATCATTTTCCATCTCCTTGCTTGATCCATTATTTCCTTTGGGCTTCTGATTCTCTGCTTCCTCCTGCGCCTTCTTCTTCTTCTCCAACTCCATTTGCTTCCCGTTTTCCTCGTGCGCCTTCCGAAACATCCTCACAAAGTTGAGCAAAGTTGACACAACTGCACCACCATCTCACCTACTGTCAAGATATTTATTTCGAAATTTTATACTCCCTTCGACTCATTGATAATGTCCCTTACTTTATGGACATGATTATTAAGTAGTAAGAGTAAAAGGAGAGAAAAAGGTAGGCCCCATCCATTTTGAAGGGTTAAATCTTTCTACTTATAGTAAGGGGACATTATCAATGGGACGGACACAAAAGTAGTTAATTTGTTGATTCGAGCTATAACATGAATACGTACCTTGCTCAAACGGGCAACGAGCTGGATCTTCTCCAAAATATTGAGCCAGAGAATCTGCACTTCTTCCCTATTTAAAACTCAAAATTTAATCAGATTAGTCAAGTAGGATATGATGCAGGGAGGGAAGCCAATGTAACGAGCCACGGAGATTTACCACTCCAGAATAAAGTGCAGCCAGCGATCTTACTTCCGCTTCAGCTGACCCCAAAAAATTCTTCAAGATCTAAATAGTTAATTTCCTCGCAAAGATTAGTATCAAGAAATGCATTCAAGAAAATGAAAACGATACTTATCGATTATTGTGATGATTGCGTTACCCTGCAGAAGGTGTCGGATACAGCTCCATCATTTTCAGAAGCGGTAAGCTCCTGTACGACTTTTTCAATCCCTTTGTTAATTGCCTGCATTTCCTCTGCTAAGTACTTTAGTTGAATCTGCAGCAGAATATATATTACATTCCACATATTTAGGTGACAACTACTAGTCGCAACGAGGGATGTCGGATGTATGGATACCTTTGTTGCATCCTCTAAATTTACTAGATCTTCATGAAAATCCAACACTTCTGGCAACTTTTCAGCTAACACCTAGAGGTTGATATAAATGTTGCAGCAAAAATTGGTTAGCATGCACTGATATTCGACTACGAGACCTCTGATTCTGTCTATGCATAGCCAAAAAAAGTACTTAAAAAAATATAAAAATCAAAGGCAACATACAAGTATCAGAAAATGATGATACTACCTTACACAGATAATGAATAAGTGTGAGCTTGTTGTTCCGAGCTCTAGTTTCAGCAAGTTTTGGAAGGCTATCCAATCGGAATCCGACAGCAGAACCTGAAGAATGGAAGTATATATTCTCCAGTTAATACTCAAAGTGAGGTATAGAACAAGAGCAATTTTCCGAAATCAGAAGCTCCAATGCCATGATACCAACGCGAAACTGGACTTACTGCTAACGTCACACTCAAGATTTAGATTTAAACTGATTAGATATGTACTTCTCAACCGGTTATAATGATATTACGAGAAATAAATGGTGACTCCACTAACCTCGTGCAGTTCCTTGATTTAATGCATTACCCAGTGAAAGGATAGTTTGCATGATTCTTTTCAGTTTCACAGAATTCCTGACCTGATAAAAGGCGATTTTCAGAAAGAAAAAAAAAGTGGTAGCTTATGAAAGCGTGGAGAATAAGCGAGATAAATTACTTGCCTCTTCCGATATAGAATTCACGATATTTAAGCTTTTTCTCAAATCTGATACCTGCACAAGAATGTAAATTAAGCAAAAAAAAAGAAGAGCTATCCGTTACACCAGAAAACATCGGTCAGTACCCCAAGGAAAGGTTTAATACTGGATAGAGTAAGCTATATAGTTCTCTTACCTGGGAGGAAAATTGAATTTTAAATAAGAACACTCTTAGCTTGGTCTCGACACGTGGAACTATCATCACCTCCATGAAAAACTGCAACCACATGGACATTTAGATAATGCTGTAAGGTAATAAAATTAGCCTAATAAGCCACCGATTTGACTAGCTCAACAAGCAACTTTCTTGATACAGAATGGAAACATCGTGCAGGAGAAGGCATATAAACTTTTATCAATCCAAGCCGAATAACTATGAAAGTTCTAGTAGCAAAAGCCACCAAATTGGCATCTCAGCAAGATTTTGGATTCGTTATAAAAAGAAGTGGGAGAAAAATGTAAGTAATGGATAAGACTTGGAAGAAATATGTTCATTAAGGTTTTCCTGAGATACTAATAGCATCATCACCTGTTCGCATTTTCCAAGGTTCTCAATGTCACCTTTGTAGTTCTGAAAGAAAAAGTCGTAGTCACGATTTGCAGATAATGCACTTCCATATTCATTGTGAACGTGAACGATAAATTTAGTATGAAAACATGAAAATTACCTTGAGGAGTTCTATTTCTTCTTTGGTTGGACAAAATTTTATGAGATTTTCGACTTGATCAGCATCCAGTGCCGAGTCATCTAAAGCGAGGACTGAATTCTGTAAAAGAACATGTCGATACAACAATCAAAAGAAGCTAACAAACATGTCGGCTAAATAAGACTTGTTTTCTTATCTCCTTATCGTTGTCCTATTTTATTAGCGATCAACTACATGTCTACATCTCTATGTTTCTTCACACTCTCAAAGCTAATTGAATAAAAGAAAATGCTTGCACTTCTTTTTGGTTCCTAACCGTCACATCGATTATTATCATTTTTTATTGATTAGGATTATAAAACGTTACCCTTTAGCCAACAACAGAAAATGACTGAAAGATTAACAATGAACAGGTATAATTTTTCTACTTCCCTTTAACATAAATTTAATCCCAAACTATACATTTCATACTTCCTGCAATCACCAGCACCAATTTCTATTAAACCGCGATGAAGCATAAGCTGGGATATTGCACAAAGAGAAACACATAAAAACTGCTTATAATCCTGAAATTTAACCTACCATCAAATCAGACACAGGAATTTTAACTTTTGTCAGCATGATTTCACAATTGTACGCCCTTCTGAGCTCAATCTGCAGGTGTAACATAAATTTCTTAAGATCTTCATATTTACCCTGCAATTGCTCATTCATACTAGAATATGATTGCAAGTGAAAGAAAACATGCTCGGGTGTGCATAGAGTGTGCATATGCATTAGTTATCTTCGTGATAGAGCATCCGTATTACACTTTACCAGATGAACTTTATCAGATTTCATAGTCGAGCCAAGCCTGTTTGTTTTCCGACCAGCACCTCCATCTGAATTTGGAACAGTGGCTGAGAAAAGGCTCTCGAGCTCAGACATGTCTAGCTCGGGAGCTCTGAAAAGATAATATTAGAGAGGACGAAATCAGCACCACTTGCGTAATCTGATGAGTGTATAAAAGATAAACGAAGACACTACGTAGTAACATACTTTGAAGCCTCTTCCGGTTTTTGTGTCTCAGCCCATAGGCTGCCCTGCATAGCCCTTGTAAGCTTCAACCAGTGATAAGGTTTGAGGGATGACTTTTTACCCTGTGCTTGAGTTTTCGTGCTAGCTCGCAGCAACTTCCCCTTTGCACCAAATAAATTACTGGCAGACGACAAGGTGGCCCCGGGTTTTGATGAAGGATTCAAAAGTGGAGCAGGCGGAGGTGGAACACCTCTACCTGGCACGTTGTTCTGCGCAGAACTAGAAGGTGATGCTGAGCCTGCACGCTGAGGCGGAGGTGGTGGAGGTGGCGTCGGCCCCTTTAATGGCGTTGGTGGAGGAGGGATGGGTTTAGGCGAATTCTGTACGGTTGCGACATCTGAAAAAACTAGGGGCGGAGGGGGAGGTGGTGGTGGGGAAGGAGGTAAGTCGGGACTACACTGCAATGGTGGTGGTGGTGGTGGTGGTGGAGGAGAGGATGATGGCGATGATATTGATTTTAGAGGTGGCGGTGGAGGGGGAGGAGGAGCAGCAGCTGGTGGCGCAGAAGATTCTTTCTCACTAAACTCGGCATGGTCTTGTAGCAGAGCTGTAATCCCAACTGCTGAGGGTGCTGCATTACGGTACCTCGTGAGAGCCCCAGGTGAGCCTTGTGGTGAACTAGCATACGAGCCTTGATTAGATGGCGAAGTTTGAGAAATCCGTGGGGATATGATTTTGGACTGAGCAGGTCTTTGAACAGAAACATGCAGCCCACCCGAAGACGACCTTGAAGGGGCTGACAGCGGCGTCTCACTTATCCCCACCGCTGTAGAAGTTGGACTTGCATCAAGAAACGCATGATAATCTCCTGAAGAAGTAGCCATATGAATGGCATTAGAGCTTATCTGTGCTTTCGCCTCTTCTAAGAGAGCAGCGCCATCTTTCAAACGTTCTCCTGCTTCCTTATCCTCGACATGTTCATCTTTCACACTCAGGCTCGGGACAACACTCTGCCAGTTCTCTTTTCTGGAACTCGGGAAACCAGTAAAATCGAGTTTCTCTTCAAGAATACTCGAGACTGTCATTTGTTGGATTATAGTAAGAGCATTATCTAGCTCGGTGTCCCCCCAGTCGAGGTCGTTGAATATGTCATGAACTTGAGAAAATGCTTCAATAGGAAGACCTTCAACCTCTTGGTTCCCGGGTAAATCAAGCATAACGATTGCAGAAGTGGAGTCCAGGTCCGAGAAAAGAATCTTAATCCGACCAACAAGACAAGACGAATCCAACGTCAGAAAATGTTAAGCATGCCAACATTTAGGACAGAGGGGATAGATAGATGCTTACCTCTGCTCTAAAGTCATTAGGAAAGTGATCCTTGGCGTTCCATACCGTATCAAGTTCGTCTCGGTTAAGCATCACCACATTCGATCTGATAAATGCCGTATTGAACATCACACGGAACATCATTTCTTCGTCTTCTAGGTTTTCATCCAAAGTTATACACTCGAGCACAACGTCACCTTGTACATGGCAATTGATATCAATTTTTACAATTTCACAGGCTGCCTGTAAAAAGAGTTTGAAAAACATTGAGAAATAAACAGAAACAGAATGCCTCACTACCATGATTAAGGATCATAATCACATAAACTAGAGTTAAATGAGCAAAAATATCAAGAAATTGCAATCCCTTCTTACTAATATGTCACATTTAAATGCAAGTTAACTAGCACATTCAGTTGCACTTAAGGAGAAACATATTCTAAACCAATCATGATCAAATGAAACAAATCTCAAATGTGAATCACAGTATAGGATCATAACATTTAAACCAATACAAGTAGAAAAACCTCGATTAAACTACACACTCATAAAAAAAAGGAGGCAAACAACCAGGTGTATACATCAAGAGGGTTTTCAGTTTAAAATACCTGTTTGAAATAGCCCACAGCTTTACTTCTTCTCGGCATAGAGAAAAGCATTTTGGTTTTGCGATCAGCAGCCATCAATGGATCCGGTCCGTATATCCTAAATATTGGACGGCAACCCCCCATCCCGTCCATATTGGGGATGGCTCTAAGAATGACACAATCCAACGTGAGAGCCCTGTCCAAGGGAGGCCAACGCGACCCAATGTTCCTTCTCGACACATATTGCAGATACCGCAACTGTGAAGGCAACGGGTCTATAGGAGACAACAAGTGCAAAGCCCCCTGGTTAGCTTGCTTATATACCATGTCCAAAGTTTTCTTCTCTCCGTTGTACTGCTTCCTATATATCAAGAACGCTGACAACATGAAGGCGAGCACGGGGAAAGCGCCAGTCTGGCAATGCATCAAGAGCACGTTCCTCTGCCCGATGCAAAGCCAACTTTCACTTGATCTGAGGAAGTGGTGGATCATCTCCACAGTCAGAACGGGGCAGCTCTCGTACTGACTGGGATAATCCACCACTGTTATGCCATGCTTAGCTAGTACATTACTAATCTCGACTTGGTAATCCCCATCCCCGAAACTAAACACTATGAACGACGAATCGGGGAAGTATTCGCGAAGCTGATCCACAATACGCCCAATATATGCTTCATACTCGTCACCAACCATAACATTCGTAGTGAAGCAGCAATCAAACACTACAAAATCACACAATTCACTCATTACATTACATATCACCCATTCTACACTTGCTTCACCTCAATTATAAGAACAATAACTAAATGCAGCCTCAAATTTCAATAAATTTGTAAAACCAAGCATACTACATTTAACCCAATATACTAATACTGATAATAAGTGGGACATTCTCCATAGATAACCCCAAATTTACAATAATTCAAAAAAAAAAAAAAAAAAAAATCGAAGTTCAAGAAAATTTAAACATTTAACCAAATATACTAATACTGATAACAAGTAGGACATTCTCCACAGATAACCCCAAATTAACAAAAATTCAAAAAAAAAAAAAGTCCAAATTCAAGAAAATTAGATAATTCCAAACAATTCCACAATTTCAAGAAAACAAACTGATTTCCCCTAACCAAATTGAAGAGAAGAATCACATATGCTTCCAAGAAAAGAAAAACACACACAAACACACACAAAAATCACGTACCATAAACCCTTTCCGAGATCTCCAAGAGCCCCTCCGGCGGCTTCCGGTAGAAAAATTTGCGGAAAAGAGCCATCTCACAAAAATAGGCGAAAGCAAATTTGCACGAACCCTACACCTCCAGCTAAACCAGCCACATTGCGCTCAGACAATCTAAAAATGCGTGTAATAACATTACAAAATCTTGAAAATGGAAATCGAAACACAGCTATATACGTAAACAAATGTCACACCCTTAAGATTCAAGAAAGTGGTATCAGAAACTGGAGTGCAGCTAGATTTTGCTGAGGCTGCAAGAAACACTCATTTCTCTTTCCATGTGGAACATTTCTTCACATTCACACTTACTCTGTGTTCTGTGTGTGTGTGTGTGAGAGAGAGAGAGAGAGAGAAAGAGATGAACTTGGCTTCGAAAGAGAGGAATCAGAGAGAGCGTGTGGGGGAAAAGGGTATCCCGATTTGTTGTTGGATTTTCGACAAGATTACATTTTTTTTTGTTGGTTTGAAGAGAATGTTGTTGATGGCGTCGGATCTGAGTGTTTTGTCTCAGTCGATCAAATCATAAATTAAGATGTCTGATTGTTCCTTTCATACACATTCTCCCGTCGTTTTCATGTTGTACTAAATTCTCACGTGCACGTGTTTCCACGACAATTAGTCTTGTCTATTTATGTAGCTTTCGACTAATTAAGGAATCTTGAATAAAGTTTTAGACGATAGATTAATCATTGATTCCAACCTTAATTTGCCATTAATGCTCACAACGAATCTTCCATGATAATTTTAGAGTACACATTTGTTAGGGGGAATTTTTGAATAATGTTATTTAATCATAATTTTGCTAGTCATAATTTGGTCAATTATGTGAAAATAAATCGATTTAGTTAAATTTTTTAATTTATTTTAACAATTACAAACATATATTTATGTTATTATCATATTTTTCACTTAAATTTGTCATTATTAGTGTAAATATATAACTCTTTCATTTTTTAGATAAAAAAATTTGTATTCACTCTATTATTTATATCGATATTTTTGTTGTCTCCAAATTTAAAAATATCAATATAAATTTGTATAAATTAAAAATTTAAACTATTAAAAGTTATTTAGAACTTAAAATTATAAATAATTTTTTTTTTCTATTTGAATCAAATTATGGACTAGCTTAATGTGGTATAGTTTATTGTTTTAACTTGTAAGAATACACATGAGTTGGGAGTATTGGGACAATATCATGCTCCATACATCCCAAGTAAGTGTCGTGGTTTTTATGAAAGAGAAAAACCCCATTTCTAGCCATTCTTCCCTTGTGTTTTTAAATTTTAGCTATTAGCTTTAATTTTTCAAATTTTAGCCCTTTTTTGAATTTATGGACTTTTTTATCCTTCCCTTTCCAATTCCCACACTTCTCTTTTGTTACTTTATTTCTCGTTTTTTATTTTACTGACTTTCATTTTCTCTCTGTTTCTCTCTCTTTTTGCTTCTTTTTTCCCTTCAAAATTTTTGGTTGAAGCACCGCCGCCGCCGCCACCACCACCACCACCTCCTCCTCCTCCGCTTCTTCCTCCTCTCTCAACCCTCTTCCTCTTCTCCTCCTTTCTTATCTTCTCTCTTGTCTCTTCTCTTTACTCTTTCTCTCTTCTCTCTTCTCTCTTCTCTCCTCGCCAGAGTTGGTACAACCGCCGCCATCTCCTCGCCGCCATGCCTCCACCTCTCCTCCTTCTCCTCATCACCGCCATATCCTCGTCGCCGCCATCTCCTCGTCGTCGCCATCCACCTCACCTTTGCTGCATACGTCGCAGAGGATCTTCATATGATCGGAGGATAGATTTGATGATGAATTTCTATAAATTTCTGTAAAAAATGCGCCGCCGCCTCTCCGAAATCCCTAGATTTGATGATGAATCTTCATATGTTTTTTTTTGTTACTTCATAATTAAGTTTTTGTTACTTCACAATTAAGTTTTTGTTACTGAGCAAAACGTTGTGTGGTTTTTTTGTTCAGTCACAAAATATTATGTGTGTTTTTTTTGTTCAGTCACAAAAAAAATATATTTTGTGTGTTTCTTTTGTTCAGTCACAATTTTTATTTTTGTTCGGTCACAATAGGATTTTTTTTTTTGTTCAGTCACAAAAAAAAAATTGTGACTGTATTTATATTTGTTGAGGTAGATTTTTTTGTTGTTGTTGAGTCATGAAAAAAAAATTGTGACTACCGGCGACGGCGGCGGCGGTGGTGGACGGTGGCGGTGGCACCGGCAACTGAGAAGATTATTTTTGTTTTTTTGTTCAGGCATAAAAAAAAATTGTGACTTCACAAAAATGATTGTTCAGTTTTTTTTTTTAGTCACAAAAAAAAAACTGTGACCACCGGCGGGCGGCGGCGGCGGCAGTGATGAATAGTAGAAGGTGAGAGATGAAGAAATGAAAGGGTGAAAACAAAAAAATAAAATAAAAAGGCATGGTAACAAAAATAAATTTTTTGAATGGACTAGACATGTAATTTTCAATCTTATAGAAGGGTATAAAAGTCTAAAATGGCTAGAATTTAAAAAAAAATGAAAAGGGATAAAATTTAAAAACACAAGCCAAGAATGACTAGTTCTAAATTTGACTCTTTATCAAAGTAGAGCGACACTTGTTAATGAACGTTCGTGTATTCACACACAACATTCTTCCCTATTTTCTCTCTATCTCTCTCTCTTGGAACTAATAGCGAATGTAAATACACATGTTCATAAACAGAAATAAATAGCGTCTTCATATTCTCCAAATCTGTGGGAGCCGATAGTAATTAATTAGGAATTAATTTGGGGACAGTAAAATTACTATGGGGGCGTTTACTAACGGGGATAAGTCGGATAGATAAAAATAATATAGGTTAATCACATATTTACTTTTAAGGATTAGATTCAAAGATATCTCCTAGTACATGATCATTGTTCATATTTGGAACTACATATGTGGGATTGAAGGAATCATGGGATAAGAATAATCAATCCCATCCTATTTAGTAAACGCCCTCTATATCTATTGGTAGTACCATTTAAAGTGAGGATATAAGGAGGAAAAGGAGATATGAATAAAATCAGCCAAGGCAAAATAATACTTCATCCGTTCAATTCATATTGTCCACATTCTTTTAGATGGACGTTTTATTTAATTTTTTTACTTTTCAATAATGAAAGACTTAATCCTTCTAATTTTTTTTAAAAGTAGTGGCACCTACCGCTTTCTATCTGTTGCTAATATATTTCCTTCTTAATGCTATAGGGATTTGGGGGTCAGTTCACTAATTAAAACAAAACCAGGCCCAAAACCTGAATTCAAAATAAATAGGCTCATAAATCAAAATAAACTAACTCATAATATCATAAAGCCCAATTATCTGAATTGGTTCAAATAATAGTTTTGGTCAGTACTTGTCAATATTATTTAGAAAAAAAAGAATACAAATTCTCAATCATATTGAGAGCGGATCCGAGTGAATTGACAACGGGATAGGCTGGAAAACACTTCGTTGTAAAACATATATGACAAATTATTTTGATTTTCGCATAGGAACGAGATGATTTCGAAGGTGTTTGGCTGAGCTTAAAAGCTCATCAAAATAGCTTATAAGCTCCTGAATCCTTAATAATGAACAACTTATAAGCTGCTTTAAGGAGCTTAAAAGCTTAGCCAAACATCCTCTATGAACATCTGAGAGTCAGACACGGTAAATATGAAGCTCCTGATCCGCTCCACAAAGTCGTCGTCCTTGTCCTGATCGTCGGAAGGGAACCCTTCCAAATTAAGCTTCAGCACATCCACACACATATATAGCTCAGTGTAGTTGAACCGATCATGAAAGTTCTCGGATGCGATTCCGATGTACTCATTCTAAACTATTACTTTTATCCATCCATATGTACTTTCTAGATCTTTTACTTTTACTTCTTCTTTTGTCATTTTTTCTAATAATAAATTAATAACATTCTACAAGCATACACAATCTAAATTAATTAAGGTATTTCACACCAACCAATATTAAAAATTATAAAATATAGTATTACAATAACTAACAAATAATTAAAAAAAAAAGTTTGAAGTTACAACGTGCGTAAATTAACATGGTTTTCAACATTACACAATTACATACACATAACAAACACATTAGTGTTTTGTTTTCTTTGGATGACTATATAACAAATGAGATAATATCTTTATTAATAAGAAATTAAAAGAAGTACATTAAGAGAAGCAGAAAGGAATTGATAACTATCATAATCTTTCTTAATTAATTTTGTATCTAATGGTGACGAGCCTCTTAAGCAGTCAAGGAAAGTATTATCTCCGAATTAATGTTAAAGTAATGATATTCGAACACACTGTAGTCAGTCACACACGTGAAAAAAGAAGTTGACTGTAAAAATGGAAATAATCACATTTCCCCCCTAAGATTTATGCTTTCCAATTAGGGTATATTTTCATTTTCAAAACCTATATTACCTTTTTTAGCGCGTATGAGTGGCCACAATTTGTCCGAATATAACTACTCTTAATTTTAATACTTTTTCAGTTAGCACAAATCTTTAAATACACACGTATATCCTAGGAGCATCCGTATTTAATATAGAGTAATGATATTCGGACACACTATGGCCAACCAGATGCACTAAAAATGGTAATATAGGTTTTGAAAATGGAAATATACCCTAATTGGGAAGCATAAACCCTGTGGGGGAAATGTGATTATTTCTATTTTTACAGTCAATTTTTTTTTTTCTTTCACGTGTGTGGCTGACCACAGTGTGTCTGAATACCAAAGTGAGAAATTCTTACAAGGGTGTAGGTATACTACCCACCCCTCACAATATAATATTTTAATAATATAATAAATAATAATAAAATAATACTCCCTCCGTCCACAAAACATCTCTTCATTTGGGGTTCGGCACGGAAACTAAAAAAAGTTGATAAAGTTGTTTTGAGTGGAGTAAAAGTAAGAATGTAGGGGTAGTGAGATAATGACAAAAAACAGTAATTTTGACCAAAAAATGGTGGTATTGGCCAAAAAGTAGGAATAAAGTAGTTGTGTTGACCAAAAAGTATGAATAAAGTAATTGTGAGGTGGGATCATCAATGACAAAAGATAGTGAATAAAGAAAAAGTAGGAGAGTATAATTGTACAAAAAGGTAAAAAGGTAAGTAGGGAATTATTTCATGGATAAAAAAATATGGGTAAGTAAGAAGTTGTCTCGTGGATGGAGGGAGTATCATGTGAGATGTGAGTGTAGTACACCTACACCATTGTAAGAATTTCTAAGCGAATATATATACGCATGTTCACAGAATCGAAGCATATTCATATTCTCCAAATATGTGGAGGCTATAGTAATGAATTAGGAATTAATTTGGGAACAAGTAAGACAAAATAATAATATTCCCTTCATTCAACTCATTTTCTTTATATTTCCTTAAATGAACGTTGCAGTTAAGTTGTCTACTTTTCAATAAGGAACAAATTAACTCTTAAAATCCTTTTATATTTAATCTTAATCTTTATGATAGAGAGTAAGTAGACAAAATGATTGTAGAGAGTAATATATTTCCTTCATAATATAAGGGCTCAATTTTTCACTAATTAAAACAAAACCACTTCCAAACCTGAATTTAAAATAAAGAGGCCCATAAATCGATATAAACTAAATTATAATATCATGAAGCTAGCTTTAGTCCAACACTTCTCAATACAGTAGTATTTAGAAAAAGAATAAGAATTCTAAGCCTAATAATTAATTAAAACTTTCTAAGTAGGGGCGAGACTTTAATTAACATATGATCAACAGATAGATTTCATACACTCAACGAGTTAAATTTCACAATTAAATAACTCATGTATAAATGGATACGAGAAAACTGTAATTCATTTCACAAAGAAAATCAAAATTCATGCAGCAATATATTGCTTTCGATAATTCTTGCCACAAAAATACGCAGACATGCAACAAAGATGTTGCTCCAACTAATGTTGAAGTTCATGACAAGTAAATTAAATTAAAGCAAAGCAAGGTAAAACAGTCCCAGATTATGCTGAAAATGGTAAAATTGTTCAATTAATCGAGTCGACGAAGAAGATACTCGACTTGAACAAATTTTGTTAGAGGAATGAGCCAATCCCCATACATTTGAGAAACTAGTGCAGGTTTAACCTTATACTTGTTATTCTTCTTCTCACTTTCTTGAAGCTCCACATCTTGTCCGAATACCATCGCTTTCTTCTCCACTCGTTTCTTGATCGCCTCTTCCACCCTTTCGAATGTCAATAGCTTCATCAAAGCTTCCCCGTCCTGCCATTAATCGCGCAAGTTATCAATGGCACGTAGTAAAGAGATACATCTCAATCTTGAGATGAAATATTCTATTTGGACTTTCATCCATAATTATTAATGATCTAAACAATACATTTATTTATTCAGGGACGGAGAGAGTATATATACCTTAGCCAGTATAGCTGGAGTATAGTCTTGAGGGGCGTCTCTGAATTTAACCTCAGCAACGAATTTACCAAAATGAATCCTTCTCGAAAGAGCCTAAAACAACAACATTCGAGCTTAATCAAGAATATTAACTTCGTCCGTTTTTCTTTTTTCTTTTTTTTTTTTAGATTTTACCTGCAAACATGCTAGATCACTGGCTGCAGTGGCTGCGTAGTTGCCATCGTCGCCCTTAGCAGCAATGAGAGGGATTAAATTGTTGAGGTAATGATCCAATATTTTATCATTTATGTTAATGCAAGCTCCTGCAGGATGTAACACCTAAAATTGAACATTTCAATTAAATCTCTTAATTATTCATGCCCCAGAAATTAATTGTGATCAATGGAAATTTAAATTCGGATTAATTAGTGCTTACATGTTTATGTTTAGGAGTAGGCAACAAAGAAGATGGTAGATTATCTGGGAAGAAGGCGTTTTCTTCCGGTGAAGAGTAACGACCAACCTACAAAAACGATCATACAAAATAAAATAGGAATTTATTTAGAATTTTAGATCATTGATGATCTATGATTCAAAATTTCAAATCAACGGATATGTACGTATCAAAGTAATGCACTAAAACATCAAAATCCAATAAATCTACGTGTTTTACTATTACAAAAGATCATATTCAAGAAATATATTTTGCCTGTAATTTAATTAAGTGTTATAATGTATTATTGAATAATTATGAACTTTCAATAATTAGATTAAATTTAAAGTACATGTTTTTTTAAGGAAATTTTTAAAGAATAATGATATTCGGACACACTGTTGCCAGCCACACGTGCTAAAAATGGTAATATAAGTTTTGAAAATGGAAATATACTCTAATCGGTATCATTACTCAATTTTAAATTACATTTTTAATGGGTTTGTAAATTAAATTTAATAACACAATAAACAACAATCAATCAATCGACTGAGAGTAATTGGCATCTATAGCTAGCATTTATAGTTTTATATAAAAGCACTTCCACTATTTTCACTATTTTTTTTATCAAAAAAAATAATAAAAGCACTTCCACTATCTTATCCTTAAAAAACGAGCACTTCCACTATCACAAATTCTTAGGTACGGTTATCATAAACATAGCAAGAAATTAATGATGAATTTTGAAGGCGATTAAACACCCCCATTTGCATAATAAGAGCAAGCTTTCAAATTTCTAAGATGAACACACACACACAGACACACAGTGACATTAACATACCTTAGCTTGAACAGCTTCGGATTCTTTAAGGAAGAAGTGCAAGAAAGAAGCAGACGATCGATCGTACAAGAGCGAGTTGATTGGATATTTGGACCTCTCGATGAGAGAGAAGATGATGGTATCTTCTTGCCGCACCAAACTCTCTCTCAACGATTCCAGATTCAGCAGGCTATCCACATACGATCCTTGCGCCGTTTCACAATCACCCATTTCAATTTAAGAACAAAGATAGAAAGCTATCGGTTGTGGAAAGGGGAAAGGGGGGATGTCTAAGCAATTACAGTTGGTTGTTGTGTTATGAAGTAATCAGAGAATATTAAGAGAGAGAAAGTCAAAAGTGAAGGTTGTAGTGCACGGTTCGGCTTTTATTTGTCGTCTCTTTTAATTTTCCATTTCCATTTTCAGTGTCAGTTTCTCGACGTGCAACTCACGTGTTTGTAATAATTTAATCGCTCCTTAACAGAAAAAAAGAAAAAAAAAGGTTGTTTTATCACTATATATCATATCCCGTATATATCAATATATGTATATTAAATTGATTTTTTTGATAGTATGATATGTATTAATTTTCAACATCTTCATGTTTTTATTTTTGGTGGGATGTCACTCACGTTCCTAGAAAATGCATAACCATCTCTTTTTTCTTTTGCTCAATCTTATACTCGTGCTTAATATCTGATATAGTAATATACGGATTTCAAACAAGACCAATAACAAATAAAAGGTATATATGTAATTTTTTCATTTAAAAAAATAATAAAATAAAAGTACAGCTGTATAATCAGAGTATTCCACATAATATTATTTTATGCAACAGCCCATATCTATACGGGTAATAAAATACGAGAGTTGGGTGAAAATGAGAAAAAGAAATAGTAGTAAATGTAAATACCTGGTGTAACAAACGAGATATTGGCATAAGTTTTTGGTAGAGAATGAGCCGCGAAACCACATGAAAATATCACCAGAAATAGCAAGGAATTTGAGGCTATGGACTTCATCACATAAATTATTACTACTTCTAAACTTTTATGTGGATCTGATATATGATACATGTGCTCATCTATTACTATTGTTTGGATGTTATAATAGCAATTGTATCTTTCAATGTTCCTCCACGTTATAAATGTGGGATTCTTTTGCTTCACTTTCTTTGGTGGGAGTATCGTTTCATTTGGGCTGAAAATATCCAATCTAATAATCCTTATCTTCTATGTTATTGAATTTTTTTTTTACATGAAGGAGGGGAAGCGGTGAGGTTTATGCCTGAGAACCTCACTACTTACAGACCTAAGTCGCAATACTTGGTTATCATCGTCTATATGTTATTGATATGTTTCTAAAAAATAGATATTTTGTAGTTATGAATGATATGTATTATGGTTTTGAACCTATAACTTTTATTTGTCTCATTGATGACTAATAAGCCGCTAATTATTTTGTGAGCACTAAGCACCACAAGGATCATAAAATTTATAAATTACATAAAATTGAAGTGCAATTATTGAAGTGATAAAGGTTTATGAGTTTAAAATCAAAATTACTAATGAATCATTTCATATTAATTCGAATAAATAATTTTAAACATATTGTAATGTAAGAAGGTACTATATCACACAATATATTTATTTCAATGTTTATGAACGGTCACTCTTTAGAGCATCCACAACGGGTCGCTGGCGCTCGCTATGGGCGCTTCAAATTGACTGACGCGCCCGTTGTAGCCAGTGGATGGCGGAGCAAAATGGACAGTTTGGTACGCCAGCTGCTGGCCAACATGGCGGCCTCCTAATGACCAATTTTTCTTTTATTTTAATTTTTTTTTTTTAAAATAAAAGAAAAACAAGCGCTGTTGTGAAAATAAGGGAGCCCACTAGCTTGGCTCAATTTTTCGACCCTAAGCCCTAATTGGTGGGCGCTATTGTGGGTGCTTTTAAGACTTCCCACAGTGGGTGTCTCGACGGCTGTATCGAGACACCCCGGCCGGCGAGACACCCCGATGCAGGTAGGAGGAGCTCGAGACCGTCTCGCCGCGACGAGACAGTCTCGATACGGCGCGTGGCCTTCACGCGCTTCCGATTTTTTATTTATTTATTTTTTTTTTGAACAGGCGCGTGCATTAATAAAAAATAAAAATAAAAAATCTGGACAACAGCATTAATCCAACGGCTACACAGCCGATTTTTCATTTTTTTTTTTTTTTTTTTTGCAATTCATCCCTATAAATACCAACCTCCATACCACAAATTATTCCACACTAAATTCATCTTCCTCCTCTTTTTCTCTCTAGTTTTCGCTCAAATTTCTTGCAAAAAAAAAAATGTCTTCGTCGTCCGACTCCTCAACCGGCTACTCTTCCCATGGCACCGACGACGAGGTTATGTCGATGGTGACCAACCTCCAAGCTGCTGCGGCTCGGCTCATCGCCAAAAAGAAAAAAAAGAAGGCGAAGAGGTCGGTCGTAAACCGCGATCGGGAGGCGGCCCTGCAGCAGTTGATGGCCGACTATTTCAACGACAACCCGACGTACGGGCCAGCTTTTTTTCGCCGGCGTTTTCGGATGCACAAGCATCTGTTCTTGAGGATTTGCGAGGCGTTGGAGCAGAATGTGAGATATTTCCAGCACAGGCAAGATGCAACCGGCAAATGGGGCCTCACGTCGGTGCAAAAGTGCACAATGGCCATTCGCCAACTAGCCATCGGTGGAGCGCCAGATGTTTTCGACGAATACTTGAAGATCGGCGATAGCACCGACCGTCTTTGCCTCCGGAAGTTCTGCCGAGGTGTCATCAACCTATTCGGTGACGTGTATTTGAGGAGGCCAAATGCACAAGACACGACTCGGCTGCTGCAAATGCACGAGGAGAGGCACGGCTTTCCAGGGATGCTCGGTAGCCTGGACTGCATGCACTGGGTATGGAGGAATTGCCCGAAGGCGAGGTCGGCTGCCTACACTCGAGGAGATATAGGCGCGCCTTCCTTGATTCTTGAGGCGGTGGCGTCTCAAGACTTATGGATCTGGCACGCCTTCTTTGGAGTAGCCGGCTCCAACAACGATATCAACGTCCTCAATCAACGATATCAACGCCTTCTTTGGAGTAGCCTTATTTCAATTAATGTATTGTACTAGTTATATGTTTAAATTAATGAAAATTTCAATTTTTCTTATTAAAAATAATGCAAAATAGAAATTCAGAAAATCCTTAGAGACAGCTCTTAGAGACAGCCCCACTGCAGTTCACTGTCTCTATCTCCAAAAAATCTTTAGAGACACCCCTTAAAGACACTACCACTGCAGGTAGTCTAAGTATTAAACCCAGTCTCCACTTCTCCAATTTAGAAGCACTTAACATTTAAGTCCATTTATTATTGGGATTTGCGTTAGATACCACAATAAATACCAAAATATCGAAAAACGCACAAAATCATTCCCTTTCAAAAGTTTCCCTCCACTTTCCCAGAATTTAAACCGTCTCACTTAAAACCCGTGATCGATCATTTTCTCTTTTACCAAACACTCTTCAATTTGTCTGCCCGCCATTAATGGAAACTCGAATCAGAAATCAGATATGATCTGTATCCTTATTCAATTCATTCAGTTTAAATTCAGCCTTTGCGATTCAAATTCCCTATATAAGAAACACACCGCAGCAGAGCTTCTTCAGATCGTACCACAATGAGGTGCAAAAGCTACGACGGTGATACTGCTGCTGCGGCGGCGGCGAAGTGCCGGAGTCCGCGGCGGAGGACAGAAATCTGCCGGAGCTTCACTTGTATTTCGCCATGGTTCATCTTCTGGCGTTTGTTCAATGGCGGGAAATCTAGGGTTTCCAGAACAAAGTTGGCGGAGAGAAATTGGGGAAAGGGGGAAATCGATGCGGATCTAGGTCTAAAGAGAGAATTAGGGAAGGTATCATCTTCTTCTTCCAAAGAAGAGTTTTCAGGTAAAATTTTCAGCTGTCGTTAATAGAAATTTATCAGATCTGTTTATTCATATCAATTTTTTGTGAACACCATGCTTATTGAAATACACACACGAGTTTGTGCATTTTTTTCGCTTATGCAATTATAAATCACCAGATCAGATTCAGATTCAGATTCAACGAATTGTATGTGAATTGTGAATTTCTCTCTCTGCATTTGTTGGCAGAGACTGGGAAAGAAGAGGCTTCATTCAACCTTGGAGTTGGGTATGGTCTAATCTATCTAGTTAGAAATGAGCTCAACAAGATGGTTGAGTTGCGGAGAAGAATCGAATCTCTGCTGCAGCATTTTCAAACAGAAATCGAAAACCAAAACGACCATCAGCTTTACATGATGCCTTCTAGATCCAGCATTTGTTCTTCTCTTACTAATATCCATGTGCAAGAAATCCATTATGCTGAAGAACATCATGATTCGGGTCAATGTTCGTCTCCAATTGATGTCAAACAGCCTGAAATTGGTTATCGTTGTGATCAGTTTAGACGGGAGAGTAGCTTGAGAATGGATCAAATCGAGGCAGAACTTGAAGATGAACTCACTCGTCTACAACTCGGGGAGGATGGAGAAATCTTGTATCCAGAGGTAAAATTTTTTAGTTGTGATGAGAAATAGAAATAGATAGGTCTAAATGCTAATTACTATTACAAAAATTTGATTTCAGTCAGAATCTTGATTTCTCAAAATTTGTAAAAACACCTTTAATGGCAGTCCTTGAGCATTTGAATCATAATGGCACAGGTAAATGTGGAGCAAAATAATGCAGCTGAATTGAGCCTCAACACGTGCTGCGAAGAAGTTTATAGCGATGAATTCCATGGCGTATCTCCAAGAGATCTTGAGAGAAAATTGCACGAAGTTTTGGAGGTGAGGCAGCAAGAAAGGATAAACGAGCTGGAATCAGCTTTAGAATATGCAATGCAGCAGCTGGAGGAGAAAGAAAGAGATATTTCCTTGTGGAGAGACTCCGCCCGCCTCGTTGCACAGCACCTTCCTGCCATAGCCAGCATGCTAGTTGAGGTGAAACAAGAAGTTGAAGTTATTGAAAGGGGCAGAAGCTTGGTAAGGAAGTCTGTATAGAAATGCAATTATCCAAATGTAAAAAATTTGGATGTGTTAATGTTTGTTTAAGGGAGATTTTGGTCTTCTTTGTGATACATGTGTTTCAGTCAAATGAACAAGCTCTACAGCTAGTAGACTAATTGATAACTATTTCGATAATTTAAATTACATAGACGAACATATATAACATTTTGGAACCTTATTTTCTCGGGGACGAGTGCAGTTGGCCAACCGACACACCCTCAAAATCGGCCCTGATAGCGAGAATGAGAGGCCCAAGCTTTTATACAATTGCAGATGACCTAAAATGGCCTGTTATGCAGGGGGTGTGGTCAATCTTATTTTTAATTATTTACTTTTAATTAATGAATATTTAATTAATCTTCACTTAGGAGTAATAAATTATAATTGAAAGTTAATAAATTTTAATTAATAAATGAATTAAATCAATTTAATATTTTTATAAACATAAAATAAAATGGACCGGAACAATAGTATGATGCAATTGACCGTGTACAAAATTTTGCCTTTTTGTTGTTTATTATCTCCACCATCTCTTGATTCAAATGGGTTCGATTTATATAAATATGATGTGCGTACTACTAAGATGCACCACGGTACGGACAAAACTAACATAAATTACTAAACTTTAATAAAAAAAACTTACTACTAAGTCTATATTCACGTTGAGGATTACTAAATTTAATTATTATGGATTAATTGAGGGCAAACTCTTGGGTGGGACTGAGATAGGATCAATCAGGTCAATCAGTTGATTTTCTAATTTTTTTTTTCGGTCAGATGATATGCACCACAACATGTAGTGAGATGTATCACACTATGTAATGAGATGCACCACTAAGTATATTGAGATGCACAATTTTTTATTTTATTAATATTCTTTTTCACTATTTTTTTAGATGCACTACCATGCATTTGAGATGCACCACAACGTGAAATGAGATGCACCACATTGTGTAATGAGATGCACCACACTTTAAAAAGAATTCGAAAAAAAAAGTTACCGAGCACTCACACATTACACGCCGTGCGTGGAAGGCACGCGTGTCTCACAATGTTTGCATCCAAGTGTGATTCTTAATTAAGGGTTTTAGGACGGGTCCATCGGGATGCCTGCCGGACCGGTACCACTTCTTAATTAAGGGTTTTAGGACGGGTCCACCGGGATGCCTGCCGGATCGGTACCACTTCATACAAATAAAAACACATGTTTTTTTCCCTATTAAAAATAACACATGTTTTTCACATCTCATAAATATGAAGTATTTAGTATAACTAAAATACCTTCTTTATTGCGAACTCGATCTCTTAGTCCTTGAGTCTTGAGTGAATGGAAAATTATCGTTTTGTAGGCCCAAAGTAACATTATGTTTATTTGTTCCTTATCGCACTTTCTTTTTTGGCTCACATTAGAGTTGCTAGGGCTTTCTTATCCCGGTCCAGCTCTTCAGGGGCGGACCTAAAAAAATCGTCGATGGAGACTATATCTTTTATATTTCAAATTCAAAAACATGGAACCAATTTTGCATGTAATTTAATTTAGTAATGAGGCTTTTGTACAATAATTCAAACAAATTATTCATATTTTTTATAATTTTACAATAAATTTTTCTAAAAAAAAATGTTTGGTGGGGGCTGGAGCCCCCCTTGCCCCCACCTAGGTCCGCCCCTGCAGCTCTTATGAGTGGTCTTTTTCCACATTTTCTTTATTTTTGCTCTTAAATATAAATCGATAGAAAATTTCCCCTTTTTTTTTTCCTAATGTTAAGCTTAAATGTTACGTATATTAAGATGTGCATGGTTATGATGTGACGTCATAATTTTTAATTAATATGCGGAACTTATAACTCTATAATACTAGTACTATAACTTAATGTCTGAATACATAGTACAAACAAATCGTTTTTCTATCCCACAAATACATTCCGCGTACATATCTCATGGATGGTAATTGGTAAGTAATCTTAATCTTACACATATGGATGTGACTAAAATTTGTTAATTTTTTTAATATATTAGGTTCGGTTTCATTTTTCTTAAGAATATAATTTGGCAAGGACAATCAACTTAGAGAAGCGAATAGGGCGGCACGGCTCATGAGTTCGCTCAGGTAGCTCGAAGTCTTGATTCCATCATGGCGTGGCATGACAATTGGCCTTCATGATTTTCTCATATTGTAAGTGATGATTCTAAATGATTAATAAAGTTAATTTTCTTTTAAAAAAAAAATCTTAATATAGAAGCATTTCTCTTGGTTTTTCTTTTTTCTAGATATAGAAAGAGGGAAGCGGTGGGGAAGCATTTCTTTATGCTAAAAGCCGAAAACCATTAATTGCATTAATAGGTTGTACAAAAGGCTGATAAACAATTTAATGAAAAATACAAAATTTTTCAATCTACGTCTGCTACAGAATAGGAGGGGGCACAAAATTAAATATGGCCTACTTTGGTTATTATTATTATTATCAGATTCAATTTTATGTTTAATATAAGTTTGTTTGCCCCGCCAACTTCAGTACGTGCGTATGTTCTCTTCAAATCACAACTCACAAGAGTGGAGGTAAAAAATCATCTAGAATATATCTATACACAATAGTACTCCCTCGTCCACGAAACAAAGTCTCATTTGAATATTTGCACACATATTAAGAAAGTTGGTAAAGTTGTTGTGAGTGGAGTTAAGGTCCCACTTATTGAAAGTAGAAGAAGTGGATTGGAAGTTAAAATTATTGTGAATCGAATACGGGTCCCACTTGCTGTGAGTGAAAAAGATAAAATATAATTAAAGTTGTTATTAATGGAATAAGAGTCTCATATATTATGAGTGGAAGAAATTAAATGAGAGTGGAAGTTGTTGTAGGTCCCACTTGATTTGAGTGGAAAAAGGTAAATAAGACTTTGTTTTGTGGACAAATTTTTATGGGCAAATAGGACTTTATTTCGTGGACGGAGGGAGTAGTATTTAGGTTTTGCAACATTAATTTTATTGGCTTTTAATATTTCAAAGCTTATAATCAACTCGATATTTTATTAGGAAAAAACATTCTTATATAAAGTGCAACGATAGCGGCTCATAGGAAGTTCAATTTGCGGCTAGCTTAAGTGATAGAATTGAAGTCTGTTTTCCTAAAATGATTATGTAACATTGTTTTGAATAATTTGGTTGATTAATGAAATTATTTGATTTTGTTAACGATAGCAAATTGAAAATGTGCCAAATTGAAATCAATGTCTAAGAATCCACTTGGTAGGGGTGGGTAAGGGGTAGGACGCGCCTAATATTGAAATATTGAAGTCTCTTTTATTTTTTGGTAGTAATATTGAAAGATCCATTATGGCTCAATTATTTTAGATATGGGCAAACATGTTACACCAAGATTACTAGTCTACGCGCGTGTTAGTTTAGTAGTAGTATGGTTAATGCTCGGGCCAAATGTTACGGGTTCGAGTTCACCGTAACGCGGTATTTAAATTTTCTTGCGTGTTAGTTTAGTGGTAGTATGGTTAATGCTCGGGCCAAATGTTACTGGTTCGAGTTCACCGTAACGCGATATTTAAATTTTCTTGTAATGATGTTAAAAAAAAATGATTACTAGTTCCATTAATTAGGATTTATTAATCATCAATTAGAATTTTAAATCTAGTTCATTAAATTTCAATTAAGACTAATTAATTTAAAACAGGATAGAACGCACCAATCGTACAGGTCAATCCACTGTATCTGATGGTGCTTATGAAGAACATGAAATATTGATCCCTATTTTATTCTAAAATGAAAGCATTGATCCCTATTTGGTAAAAGTTTTTCAATTTTTATTTTGTATTTTTTATAATCAAAGGCAAATTCTCCTGTGAGGCATGCGGTGCGTGTAGTGCACGTGCTTTTTTTTTTTAGAATAAGCTCATATGGCCATATGCACACCACCATATATTCAAATGCACACCACTTTATGTTGATATGCACACCGAAGAGTATTGATATGCACCAACTTTTTTTCCAATTTTTTTCCCGATTTTTTTTTTATAAATTTCCAAATTTATTTTGCATTTTTTTTTTTTTGTTTGCCTCTTCGTTGTTTTGTTTGCCGCTTCTTCTTTGGTCAAGATTCGAGCGAGGAGAACCGAAGGCCTCGGAGCGAGCAAAAAATTTCCAAATTGTTGCCCGATGATTATCCTTATATTAGTAATCGGAGTGAAGGCGGAGCCGTAAAATCGGAGTCGAAGGCGGAGCCGGAAAAAAAAAAAGAAAAAAAAAACTGTAAATTAAAAAAAATTGGAAAATGTTGGTGCATATCAATACTCTTCGGTGTGCATATTAACATAAAGTGCAGTGCATATGAATATATGGTGGTGTGCATATGGGTTTATTGCAAATAATAATAATAATAATAATAATAATAATAATAATAATCAGGCGCGTGCACTACACGCGTTGTGCGTGAGAGGCGCGCGCGTGCAATGCACGCGTCACGGGCGGTCTCATGCTATGAGACGCGTTGCATGGGAGACTAACTCCCAATCAAACTAATAAATCTAGTTCCAAACTTCCAACTAGTTAAGTCTACCCATATAAATAACAAAAGTTGCTTATTCATGCATTTGGATAGGGTTTACTTTTCAAAAGACAACAACTTAGCTAGATACAACTACTAGATGCATTTTAATCCTTTTTTATTTTCACTCATTTCGAAAGTTAGTATAAAATTAGCTAGATACAATTGGTTGATATATGAAGTATATATGCCCTCTTTTCATTAAAACATAAAGAATTAACCCAATAAATCATCGTGCATCGTCATCATTTAGTCTTTGTATTTTCAACTTAAACTCTTCCATGAAGAAAAAGATCACAGCAAGATTCTGTATCTAATGAGAATAAATTTGGAGTATGGCCATAACTGCTTTAATAGTGTTAACTATAATCTTCATTCTAACAAACAAGAAAGTTTACTACAGTTATACAAAAAATAACTATCTCTGCATGAAAAATTATTATCTCAACATCAAGTTATTAGCCTTTTTTTGCTGTTCTTTTTCATGTGTGACACCTCTTATGATTGAGCACACATTTTAGAAAGTAGTAGTGGTGTGTGCCTAGGCCGAAAATATTTAAGAAGTCAAGTAATCTACTGTAATAGGCATTCAGTTCTTAATGATAATAAAAAATTAAATCTAGAAGGAAATTATGAAAACTTCATGAAAAAATTTATACTTTCATATAAAGATTCAATAGGTAAAATAAACACAATTCTAACCTCAGAAAACTAAATCCAGACAAAATCAGAATTCAAAGAAAAACAGGTTCATGTTCATAAAACAAAGCACACCTTTCACTTAATAATGGTGTAAACATCGTCTCCACGAAACCTGATAAAAAACAAAAACACGAAACAGAAAGGATTCTGTTAGTCTCAGAGGGTTTTTCTTTCACTGAAATGGAAAGCGGAAGCATAAGGCCGAGCTCCGTTTTGAGGGCGAACAGTACACGCCTATGGAGAAGTTCAGACGATGAAGTATTTAGTCGTTCATCACGTGATGAAGATGACGAAGAGGCCTTGAAATGGGCTGTCCTGGAAAAATTGCCAACTTTTGATCGTCTCAGGAGAGGGATTCTTGTCGGATCAAAGGGTGCACAAGAAGTAGATGTTCGTGAACTTGGAGTCGAGGACAAGAAGAGATTGGTCGACAGACTGGTTAACAGCGTGGACGATGATAATGAGAAGTTCTTGCTAAAGCTCAGGAACAGAATTGAAAGGTAAAAAAGTTTTCATTTTTGCTTTCTAGTTCACACTCATAACAACTCATGTTGAATTTCTTCTACAGAGTCGGGATTGAATTACCGACAATCGAAGTGAGATACGAGCATCTAAATATTGATGCAGAAGCCTACAAAGGAAGCAGGGCTCTGCCCTCTTTTATCAACTTCCACTTCAACATGGTAGAGGTAATAACAAGCATGCACAAACCATATATCTTCTTGTTACCTTCTACTATGTTGCATTTTCTTCGTACCTCGATTAATATGCACTCGTCTTCCTTATTAGGGAATTTTGAACTTTCTCAGATTACTCCCCAGCAGAAAGAAGCCCTTCACCATTTTGAAAGATGTTAGTGGGATCATCAAGCCCTGCAGATTGACCTTGCTTTTAGGCCCTCCGAGTTCTGGAAAGACGACCCTGTTGCTGTCTTTGGCCGGAAGGCTCGATCCATCTCTAAAAGTAAATCAAAAGAATCTAATTTCATTATAAATCAACAGAATAATTTCTTATTGACAATAATAAATATATTTCACCAGAGTTCAGGAAGAGTAACATACAACGGTCATGGATTGGAAGAATTCGTACCCCAAAAAACTGCAGCATACATTAGCCAACATGATCTGCATTTAGGAGAACTGACTGTTAAAGAAACCTTAGCATTTTCAGCCAGATGCCAGGGAGTCGGCTCACGATATGGTAAATAAAATCAATATATGATCACAGTTTTTCTACTCTTGTAAAATTTCTGAGTTTCAACTTTTCATTCTTTATGTTATTCTATGGTTACATACGGCTCGAGCAGATATGCTGGCTGAATTGTCAAGAAGAGAGAAAATAGCAAACATCACACCAGATCCTAATATTGATGTATACATGAAGGTAAAGAAAATTTACAAAACATACCAGTCAAAATTTCCCAGCTTTAATATAGCTATTTGTGATTAATTATGTAGGCAGCTGCAGCAGAAGGAGATGAAGGAAGTGTTGTTACAGAATACATTCTTAAGGTTTTGGGGCTTGATGTATGTGCTGATACTTTAGTTGGGGATAGTATGTTAAGGGGAATTTCCGGAGGGCAGAGAAAGCGCGTTACAACAGGTAAATCAACGAAACGGATAAAGCACTAACACACACAAAATAATGCAGAAATTGAAGCTCTTTTGTTGTGAAAATTTGCAGGAGAAATGCTTGTTGGGCCGTCTAACGCACTTTTCATGGATGAGATATCCACCGGACTGGATAGTTCTACGACATATCAAATCATCAAAATGCTTCGACAATATGTTCACATTATGAAGGGAACTGCTTTTATCTCACTCCTGCAGCCAGCACCCGAGACATATGAGCTGTTCGATGACATCGTGCTCTTGTCTGAGGGAATGGTTGTTTATCATGGCCCAAGAGAATACGTACTTGAATTTTTCGAATCCATGGGTTTCAAATGCCCCGAAAGAAAAGGAGTGGCCGATTTCTTGCAAGAAGTAAATGTTAAAAAAATGCAAACTTTCAGCACAAGACACACACTTAACAAATATAGTACTATTAAACATAAATCTACTAACATGCAGGTAACATCAAAAATGGATCAGCAACAATATTGGGCACAGAGGGAAAAGCCATACCGATTCATTTCAGGTAGCGAATTCGCAGAGGCATTCCAATCGTCTGTGGTTGGTCGAAGGCTCGGGGAAGAGCTTGCAGTTCCATATGATAAGAGAAAAAACCATCCTGCAGCATTGACAACACAAAAATATGGTCTTGGAAAAAAGGAGCTTCTGAAAGCCTGTGCTGAAAGAGAGCTCTTGTTGATGAGGAGAAATTCATTTGTTCTTTTCTTCAAACTCTTCCAGGTAAGTATTTGTAAGATTGAATCTAGTAAATTCATGAATAAAATCTAACTTTCTGATAAATATTTTCAGCTCAGTTTCATGGCATCTATTTCCATGGCAATGTTCTTCCGAACTAGAATGCACAAAGACAATATATCGGATGGAGGTACATACACCGGGGCTCTATTCTTCTGTGTCGTGATTGTCATGTTCAACGGAATGTCAGAGCTTTCAATGACAATTAGAAAGCTTCCAGTCTTCTACAAACAAAGGGATATGTTCTTTTTCCCACCATGGGCATACGGTCTTCCCACGTGGATCCTCAGTATTCCGATCACCTTCCTTGAAGTCGCTGTATGGGCATCTCTCACTTACTACGAGATTGGACTAGATCCTAATGCAGGAAGGTATCCATCAGCAAGTACATTACATTCCCATTTGCCATCTCTAAAACTAGAATCACTAATCAAGAATCTTTAATGCAGATTCTTTAAGTTCTACCTCTTGCTCGTATTAGTAAACCAAACAGCATCGGCCTTATTCAGATCCATCGCATCAACAGGCAGAAACATGATTGTAGCAAACACATTCGGCTTGTTCGCACTTCTCATGCTTTTTGCATTAGGCGGATTTGTCCTGTCACGGAGTATGAAATCAAGATCAAATTGTTCATATCCATCTCATATCAAAATTGTGTCTCATCATGGTTATTTGATTGGACACTGCAGATGATGTAAAGAAATGGTGGATATGGGCCTACTATTCCTCACCGTTGATGTATGCTCAGAATGCAATTCTTGCTAACGAATTCAACGGACACAGTTGGAGTAGAGTAAGTCAATGCACCAATCATTGCTCCTAGATTCTCAGCATTTGAAACTAAGACTAATCATGATACAATGACTTAGCAGAAGATTAATGGAGTCGAATTGGGTACCGTTGTGATGGAGTCACGAGGTTTCTTCCCCGAAGCTCGCTGGTATTGGATAGGAGTAGGGGCTTCCATTGGCTTCATGTTATTTTTCAACTTATGCTACATAATCTCTCTTACATACCTCAATTGTAAGTTTTTCTACTTTGAGAAATTGCAATATTTTTCTACATTACATTCGACAATTAAATTTGGCCTAAAACTACTGCAGCATTCGACAAGATAGAAGCTGTATTACCAGAGGAAGATGAAGATGCCGAAACAGGTGGCTCTGCCATCCAAGCTACACCGCAGGTTGATGGAAGTGCACAAAGAAGCATCTCCTCTAGAACCTCATCCACAGAAATAGAAGCCAACGAGAAGCAGAATCGGGGAATGATTCTGCCATTTGAACCACATTCACTTACATTTGATAACATCAGATACTCAGTCGACATGCCAGCAGTATGTTTAAGTTGTAATAAAGAAATCCATGTTTCCTTCACATAGCAGTATTCTTAGGTTGCGTTTACTTTGGTTGTTAAATTTATCATGATAAAAAGAGCGAATAGAAAACTCTCACCCTTTAAATCCCTCATCTCTTTTCCATCATTTTCCATAGACAAAAAATTTACCCTCTTTTCTTCCTTCCTTTCACCCCAAGGAGAGTTTTTTACTTTCCTTGGGGTGAAAAGAAGGAAGAAAAGAGTGAAATTCTCGTCTATGTAAAATGATGGAAAAGAGAGGAGGGATTTAAAGAGTGAGTTTTCTTATCCCTCTTTTTCACATGATAAATTTTAAAGTCAAAGTAAACGCAGCCTATAGAATAAGGATCGTTTGAAATGGTCGACTATTTGTCCTTGCAGGAGATGAAAGATCTAGGAGCAACCGAAGATAAGTTGGTACTCTTGAAAGAAGTAAGCGGAGCATTCAGGCCAGGTGTTCTAACAGCTTTGATGGGTGTTAGCGGAGCTGGTAAAACAACTTTAATGGACGTATTAGCTGGAAGAAAAACCGGAGGATATATAGAAGGAAATATTACAATCTCCGGTTATCCAAAGAAACAGGAAACATTTGCTAGGATTTCCGGCTACTGTGAACAAAGCGACATCCATTCTCCAAATGTTACTGTCCACGAGTCTCTCATTTACTCAGCTTGGTTGCGCTTGCCTCAAGAAGTTGATGCAAAAACTAGAGAGGTCAATAATTTGAGATACAATTATGTAAATTCAACTTAAATTTTCTTCTATGAGGCTTATTCGTAGATCAACTTTCTTCTGCTACTACTACTAACAGACGTTCGTTGAGGAGGTGATGGAACTAGTAGAACTTACCACTTTGAGAGGAGCCCTAGTCGGTTTGCCCGGGGTTAACGGCCTCTCAACCGAGCAACGGAAGAGGCTAACCATAGCAGTTGAGCTAGTGGCAAATCCTTCCATCATATTCATGGACGAACCTACTTCAGGGCTTGATGCGAGAGCTGCAGCAATTGTGATGAGAACAGTCAGGAACACAGTGAACACTGGAAGAACTGTCGTCTGCACTATCCATCAGCCAAGCATTGACATATTTGAAGCATTTGATGAGGTCAGCTCTATGCAAAGCTAAATCCAGACATTCAATTTTTCTTGCATAACTCTTTTGTTAACATGAACTACAAAACTCCATGATTTTGGCAGCTATTTTTGTTGAAAAGGGGAGGAAAAGAAATATATGTTGGACCATTGGGTCATAACTCAACCCATTTGATCAACTACTTTGAAGCGATAGAGGGAGTGCAAAAGATTAAAGACGGCTACAATCCAGCGACGTGGATGCTGGAAGTCACCTCTTCAACACAAGAACTTCAATTGGGAGTAGACTTTGCAGATCTTTACAAAGAATCAGAACTATACACGTCGGTGCAACTCTACATATGATAAAGAAAAATGAATGTATTAAAGGCCAATTGTCGGTGAGCTAATAGTTTCGACTCTAAAACATTGCAGGAGGAACAAAGCCCTGATCAAGGAATTAAGCGTCCCTCGCCCTGGCACGAAAGATCTATATTATCCCTCGCTATATTCTCAACCGTTCCTCACTCAATGCATAGCTTGCCTATGGAAACAACACTGGTCCTACTGGCGAAACACTCCATATACAGCAGTTCGATTTAGTTTCACAACTTTCATAGCCATTATGTTCGGGACAATTTTCTGGGATCTTGGCTCAAAAACGTAAGTCACCACCAACTTTTGAAATCTCCAAATACTTTTGCATCAATTTCATGCTGCTTATTCTACTGAGGGGTCATGAGTTGCAGGGGAAAACAACAAGATTTCTTTAACGCCATGGGATCTATGTTTTCTTCCATCGCCTTCTTGGGATTCCAGTACGGCTCAACAGTCCAGCCGGTAGTGGCCGTTGAACGTACAGTCTTTTACAGAGAGAAAGCAGCTGGAATGTATTCAGCTCTACCCTATGCACTCTCACAAGTAAGGCCTCATAAGCATCTTCGCATATACGAGTTACCTCTTAAATATAAAGTTGTACTTAACGAGCGTTTTTCTCTTGTAGCTTCTGATCGAGATTCCTTATGTCTTAACTCAATCCATTACATATGGCCTCATTGTCTATGCAATGATAGGATTCGACTGGAATGTTGAGAAATTATTCTGGTTCCTATATTTCCTATTCATAACATTGTTGTTCTTTGTCCTATACGGGATGATGACTGTGGCAGTCACGCCTAATCTCGGTGTAGCCTCCATTACCTCTTCTTTCTTTTACGGACTGTGGAATCTCTTCTCGGGATTTGTCATCCCAAGACCAGTAAGTTCCAGCAATATTGTCGATTAGTCTGAGGTTGCGTTTGCTTTTTATCCCTCTAAACGGAGGGATAAAATAAAATCCTTTCTTCTTTCTTAATATCCCCCTTTTCCACTCTTATTCCTCATTTCCACTCACAACGAGGATGAAAGGAGGAATAAAGGAGAGATTTAAGAAAGAAGAAAGAATTTACAAGATGAGATTTTATTTTATCCCACCATTTGGAGGGATAAGAAGCAAACGCACCCTTGAATATTAGCAGATGAAATCGACATAAAACTAACTAAGCTACTTGTATGAACAACAGAAAATGCCTGTATACTTGAGATGGTACTACTGGTTAAGTCCAACGGCTTATAGCTTGTACGGTATCATTGTCACACAATTTGGGAAAAATCAAAATGTGATGGATTCCGGAGTAACAGTTGAAGAATTCTTGAGAAGCTACTTTGGGTTCAAACACAAGATGCTGGGATTTGTGGCCTCGATGCTTCTATTGTTCGTCATTTTTTTCACTTTGATATTTGCATTTTCCATCAAGACACTCAACTTCCAGAGAAGATAATAAACAAGTATATGGCAAACAAAGATTTTTTGCATCAGAAACCTCAAAGATATCTGTTGTACTAAGATTTGATGATCAAAGTATTTACATAACCATCAACATCCCCCTATATTATATTTTAAAAAATTCTTGTCTTGGTTAATTATTATTGCATTCCCTTTTAAATCATTCAAGCTTCATTATCATATACCCTTGTAGTTCATTGCACATCAAGCACCATGCAAAGACTGCAGACTAGATTTATCAAATTAATTACTATTATCTTATTATTAAAAGGTCTAAGAAAACTAAATCTTGATCATTTTTCTATTTCTTAGTGATCACACACATTTTACAATCATAACGTGACAAGTTCTACCTTAACCAAAACCGACTCAAAATCGTAACAATGCAGAATAACATAAATTAATACTCCAGCAGTTAACATCAATAACTTTGCATACAAAAGAATGCAGCAAACCCGCAATTTAATTGAAAATTTGAGTTAAAAAGAAAAATCAGAACTTACTGCAATTGAACCCAGTTCGGTTGCGGACGACAATTAGGGCATAGGAATTAGGATTTGGGGGAACAATTGGGGCTCAGCAAACGTTGTCGTTTTACAAGGAATTTTGTTGGGTTCAGTCCCAGCCAATTACTACTTGGACTTTTAGTCGGGCCTTAGCCCAAAACATAGTCCTAATAATTGGGCTTTTATTTGGGTCGTTTGATGAGGCCCAATTTACTTTGATTTTTATGAGTAATAGTTAAAGTTATAATTGTGGGAATGACTAATGATATTCGGCTACACTGTGGTCAGTTACATGCGTGGAAAAAAAAGAAAAGTTGACTGTAAAATGAAAATAATCACATTTCCTCCCTAGGATTTATGCTTCCCAATTAGTGTATATTTTCATTTTCAAAACATATATTACTATTTTTAACGCGTATGGCTGGCCACAGTATGTCCGAATATCATTACTCTTGTCGGAAATAACATGGTATTTATTAAAATATTAATTTCACATAAAATATTACGAATTACAAAATCATAAATTAATTTTAAACTTACGACATCCCCATTTTTTCCAGCAAAGATTGTCTGGGTACACCTAAAACGGTATAGTTAACTATAGAAATGTTGTAATTGCAAAAGATTAAAATATTACGTTCAATTACAACATTTTAAAAACTATTATTATAAATTTAGATGAATGTTGAGTTATTTTAACAAAGCAACCAGGTATTTACAATTAGGGATGGCAACTGGTCGGGTTTTCATGGGTACCCGTACTTCTCAAATCCTGATGAGACGGGTTTGGGAAATATTAAATAGTTTTGGGACGGGTTTGGGTCGAAACATGCAAATCCGTGACGGGTTTGGATCGGGTTTGGACAATTACCTCCGGGTATCCGCTACCCAAACCCATTTATATATATAAGATAAAAGATATTATTATATGTATAATTTATTATATAATTATAAATATTAGTATAAATATTAGTAGATTTAGGGTTTTATCTGATTTTCTTAATCCACACACACATTCCGTAAGAGTCAAGTCTTTAATATTTCTCCTCTACTTTTGTAAATCTACTTCCGAAATACGACGACACAACGATAACATCAATAATTCATACTTCTAGTTATGTTTTAAGATTTTGTAATACTTTTCTTTGAGATTAATTTTAGTGAAATTTTTTGCTGATGTATATGTTTTAATCATATTTATAATATTTTGTTATTTGATGTTTACTTTTTAGTATTTGGGCTTTTAGCGGGTATTACCCAACAAGTTCGGGTCGGGTATGAATTTTAAAATTATTTTTTAATCGAGTTTGGGACAGATTTGAATGTTAAAAATTTTCATGAATTTGGATTTGAAAAATACTTAATGCATGGATACCCGACCCATTGTCATCCCTATTTACAATCTCTTAGTAGTCAATGCAGCATCACATGACTTTATCCATTGTTCTTAGTATCTTTCTAGAACGTAGGAAACTTCGATTGATTTTTAATACTCGTAATCCAAAACATATCATTCTAAAGAGATTTGACGATTTTTCTGCTAAAAGGTGGTGTGAGTTTCCAAATTTATTAGTTAATTTAATGTTATTTATTATTGTTTATTTTACTTAGACTTTCTTACGACTTTTTCTTTAATGAAAAATTTATTGCGTGGGAAAGTAGAAACAATCAACCAAAATTACAGGGAGAAAAATTAAAGTCAAAGTCAAATAAATTGGGGAAGTACTATAGTAGACAACGCCTAAAGCACGGGTCCTGGTCCTTTTTTTTTAAGGGAATAAAGCAGGTGTTAATTTTGCTCAAATAGTTTTATGGTAGTAATAATTTAGTCTTATCTGGATAATATTAATTTATGATTAGTGATAGATATATAAGCTTATATTATTACTCAAAGCTTGTAGATGGGAAATGGGTGATAGTGTGATCACACAGATTGAATTCTCTATTATATTTCCGTGATATTTCCGTGTTGCATCTATTATTGCATTAATAAAAGAACGATATATGGTGTGTGATTACGTGTTTAA
Source organism: Schizonepeta tenuifolia (assembly GCA_029490685.1). Lineage (NCBI taxonomy): Eukaryota > Viridiplantae > Streptophyta > Magnoliopsida > Lamiales > Lamiaceae > Schizonepeta > Schizonepeta tenuifolia. Next base: position 98,110,414 of record CM055957.1, on the reverse strand, counting down.
AATTTATGGAATATATTTTTTCTTATATATATATACCCAATATTAAATCTTTAATCATGTCACGTATCGTTCTTTTATTAATGTAACATGGAAATGCAGTAGAGGATCTCATTTAATGACCTTCAATGATAGCATATCTCAGCACATCATCTAAATACAATATTTAAGGAGACATGATTGTCCTTTAGTATTTTAGGATATATATATCCAATAATGTCCAATAAACAATAATCAAGAATCTTGACAGAGTTTATTGTTAATTTATAAATCAACAAGTGTTATATATTCATATGAATTTACAGATGATAATTTCAAGATGGAGTTCAATAATTCGAACAATATTTTACATTTTAATAAGAGAAATGCAGTAATTCCACTTCTCGCCCTATATTAATAATTAAGAACTGCATAAATAATAATACTAGCATAGTTGTGCAATAAGTATCCAATTAATTTACTTTTGGAGGGGAAGCATCCAATTCTATGTAAAATCCGGTCAATCAGAAGAGAAAGAGAGAGGCAGGGGAGTAGAATAAAAGATCGAAAACTTCATTAAAATATAAAAATAAAAGGGGCTCGTGCACTTATCTAGTTAGACCATCTTTATTTGTTTGCCCCAGTCCCAGATATTGGTAAAAATAATCGAAAAATTTGAGCATATGTGAGTAATTAACCAAAAGTGTTTTCAATTCCAACGGTTACCTCCAAATGTTATAATATTAATAATTTAGTATTTTACTTATATTTGTATTTCAATTGTTGTGTGGCATGATGTTTGTTGTTTACCCTTTATGACTATTGAACATTTTGTGTTCGATTGTCAAGATTAGATTTGCCCTAGATTAGGTGAGATTAAATGCCCATATTTCTTTAAGATTATTTTTGTCATAGAGGGTAAGTCAAAACTAGAAATGTAAGACTAATCCTACCTAGTATGGTCCAGCGACATAGTTGCGGGCCGAATCTATCTAACCGAACAATATATCATGAGACTAAGTTTTATCTAGTATTGTCTAATACATCCAACCGAACAATTGATTCTTCTTGAATAATACTTACTCCCTCCCTATTTTTTCTCTATCTCACAAAAAAATGTTAATTATAAATTGGAGAAAGTACATAGGGCTCTCACCCTTAAATTGGAGAAAGAATTAGAGAGTAACCACCAATTTACTGAAGCACTTTGTCATAGAAATTTACTCAAATTTGAGTATCTAGAAAACACTGTTAACTTACCAAATTTGGGTATCTTGGTGCATTTATTTAAGTTGGCTTTTTAAGAATAAAAAATAAGGTACTTGCGAAGTAAATGACGACATCAATAGTATCAATTTGTTAAATACATATAATTAATTAACTAGTGTGTAGCCCCGTCGAAATTGATGAAAAATTATTATTTAATAAAATTAATAAAATTTAACATGCGATAGTATAAGAAAGGTATTGTTTGTAAACTATTTTTTTTTCCTTTAAGGAATACCCGTTAAAAGTTCAAATTTAATTCACCCCCATTTTTATAGATAATTTTCAAAGCTCTCTTTGCTCTCGAAACTGATGTGGGACAAAACTATTTTATGGTTCAACATAAAATTATGAAAAAATAAAAGTTGCACTGCATGTACATAATCGATCCTCTACAGGCACAATTCTGGGTCGGAACTGGCCCGTTAACAAATCGTTAGTAATTTTCTGTCAATTTTTCAACACATTCCACGTTTTCCAACGAAGACCATTAATCAAATACTTCAAGACGATGTGTTTAGAACTATTCAAACATGTTTGAAATTTATATAATCGTACTTCTTTCAAACTCGATTAAAAAATTATTCATTTGTATTCCTTTCGAGAAAAAATCATATAGCAATATCCGTCGGTTGGGAATTGGCCTGTCTACAGCCATATTTCTGGGTCGAAACCGGCCCGTTGTCCATGATTTTAATTTAAAAGTGCGTAATTTTTTAAACTCGTTTGGAATTTATATATATATGAAATGAATCTTTGGCATAAAAAATTAGGCCATCCAAGTGCATCAGTTTTATCTCATGTTCTTAAACTTCTCAATTTTTCTACTAAAAATTCTATTGCTAGTTTTTGTGATTATCTTTGGGACCACAAAATATTATGCTTAAATAGGACGTTATTTCTAAACAGAGGTAAAAAATGAGAAGTTCTTCCCAAGTTGGGATCATAAAATTTCATGTCTAAATAAGAATTTATTTTTAAATAAAATATTCATTTATAGAGGTTCTAGTGTAGTAATATTCGTTAATTACAATAAACCCATAAAATTGCTGATACATGCATGTGAGTATCATTCAAAGCAATGCCATGAAAACTAATTGATATATATATATATATATATATATATATATATAAATAATAAGATTTATGAATGAAAATTTAATTAATTAGTGTATTGCATCAAAAAAAATATTAGTTAAATTAAATTTCCAATAAAAAAATTATTTATTTAATCAACTAATTATATCTCTTTAACTAAATAAAAATTTCCGTACTTTTTGGACATAATCATCCACTATCTTACTTTTTACCCCTTTCTCTACTCAAAATTGTGGGTCCTTTTCTCAACTCACTTCATATCTACCACACTTTTATTAAAATCCGTGCCACAAAAAATACCTTACAATCATTATGAATAGAGGGAGTATTTAGCATGAAGGTTTTAATTCGCTGCCTCATGGCTTAACCTTGTAGCCCAAATGCTTTAATTCATTGTCTGATGGTTTAACCTCGTAGCCCGAAGGTTTAACCTCGCAAAATGGATTAGCCCGGCTCTGCATGCATATCACATGTATATAAAAATTAAAAATTTCAATAAAATTAAAACTATTTGTTTAGTCAACTAATTAATTGGCCAAATAAAAAGTGGTATATAGGATGAGAAAATGCATATTAATTCTATGTATTTATAGGTTTTTCAATATGTGAAGTTTCATTAAAAATAAGATTTATAATAATTACATAAAAATAAATAAAATTAGAAAATTGAAAAATTTAGTAAATCAAAAATTGATTCATCGGGAGTGAATTTATTCGTTTAACCTGCCCATACTTGCGATAGTCGACATGAATTGTAGCAGATGAAAAATTATGGTTCCAATTAATTATATTTTACCCAACTAATTAGATCAAAATAAAATGTATTTATAGGTTTTTTCTCTACAAAAATATAATTATTTTATTCAGCCAACTAATAAATTGGTGGTGCAATCGTTGAATACACTTTAATTCTTCAGCCAACTAATTAATTGGCCATACTAAAATTAGTTATTTTTATCAAACTAAATAAAAAATTATTAGAGTATTTCAAATTTTAATTCGACCAACCAATAAATTAGTCAAATTATTTTGGTAGACTATTTCAAATTTTAACTCGACTAAACAATAAATTAGTCAAATTATAAAATTAAAGAGAGGGCTTGAAAAAAAAAAAAATAATAATAATAATAATAATAATTATTATTATTATTATTATAATAATAATAATAATAATAATAATAATAATAATAATACCAAGTTCAAGTTATTGGTCGGTCAAGTTATAATATAATATTTTAAACGTTTAACTATTGCTCGGTAATAATTTTTAAATAATATTAATGGAAAAGTACATAGGGCTCTCACCATTGAATTGGAGAAAGAATTAGAGAGTAACCTGCACTTTGTCATAGAAATTTACTGAAATTTGAGTATCTAGAAAACACTATTCACTTACCCAATTTGGGTATCTACATTTATCTAAGTTGGCTTTCTAAGAATAAAAAATAAGCCACTTGCGTAGTAAATGACGATATCAATTAGTACTATCAGTTTGTTAAATACATAATTAATTAATGAAACGAAATAAACACCACTTAATTCCACACCGTAGAAGAACTATTTTATCCCTCACAAAATAAATAGTACTACTATACTCTTATCAGCCTGATTAGGTTGACCAGTTGCTTCAACAGCCAATCACAAGGTGACAGCTGGCAACCACACCGAGCAAATAATTGACCATAAACAATTCCAAAATTACTAGAAGGAATAGTCGTTGAGGGTCAAAGAGAAGCTGCTATGGCCGCACCTTCCTTTACATAGATATTTAAATTTTCATTTTTAGAATCAAATAGATATTTAATTAATTATTTCTCTCAGATTCATGACTTTTCAAATGAGAAAACTCCAAACTTTGAAAATCAAAAGCCGCCTTGAATGTTGCATGCACCACCATACCCTCTCTCTCTCTCTCTCTCTACCTATATAAATAAATGATGCAACATTCCAACATTTCAACAGCTAGAAAAATATTTCCATTCTTTCATTGCACAAGTTCAAGAAAACTGACTTTGTGCTCATTCTTTCTTTTCATCTCACCTCCAAGACTAAACATTTTATTTTTATTTCAAATTTTGAATTGAGAATTATATTGCTGGTTTGGATCGGAAAGGCGAGAAATGGATGCAGGGGATCTTTTTAAAGCTAGCAATAGCTTACGAGCAACGAGTGTTAGAGGAGGAAGCTCAAGCTTGAGAGCAAACAGCTCCGGAATATGGAGGAACACCGGGATGGAGGTGTTTTCTCGCTCATCGCGAGAAGAAGATGATGAAGAAGCCCTAAGATGGGCAGCCCTTGAGAAGCTGCCTACCTTTGATCGTCTTAGGAAAGGTCTTCTCTTCGGATCAAAAGGCGCGAATGAGATTGAGGTCGACAATCTTGGACTCGATGACAAGAGGAAGTTGGTGGATAGATTGGTTCAAAATGTGGATGATGATAATGAGCAGTTCTTGCTCAAGCACAGAAACAGACTTGATAGGTATACATCCTTTGGTTAATTAGTTTTAGTGTTTGTTTATATTTTATTTTTTGTGTTTGTTGATTTTGAGTGTGATCATGTCTAATGTTTTTGTTTGTTGTGTTTTGTGTAGGGTTGGGATTGATATACCAACAATTGAAGTGAGATTTGAGCATCTAAACATTGATGCTCAAGCCTATAGTGCAAAGAGATCTCTTCCTACTTTTGTCAACTTCAACATCAACATAGTTGAGGTAATCAATTGTTTCTTGCTAGAAATATATATCCATCCTCTATTTCCAATTTCATATTTCGTTACCATACTAGGCAGATGTCATATACACGTGACATGTATTGATGAGCGCTGATCGTTTATTTACTCGTCCTTCTCTATAGGGACTATTGAACACCCTTCACATACTCCCCAGCCGAAAGAAGCCCTTCACCATTTTGAAAGATGTTAGTGGGATCATCAAGCCAAGCAGGATGACTTTACTATTAGGCCCTCCAAGTTCTGGGAAAACCACCCTTTTGCTTGCTTTGGCTGGAAAGCTTGACCAAGATCTAAAAGTAAGATCTTAATTAATTCTTTAGACCCAATTTTTTTTTCTTTTTTTTAATACATGATTTTAATTAATTTGTTAAATCATCAGGTGTCTGGGAGAGTGACTTACAATGGACATGGAATGGAAGAGTTTATACCAGAAAAAACTGCAGCATACATTAGCCAACATGATCTTCATATTGGAGAAATGACTGTTAGAGAAACATTAGCCTTTTCTGCCAGGTGTCAAGGGGTTGGCTCACGATACGGTTCGTCTAATTGCAATTAATGCACAATTAATTTTGATGTTGAAATGGGAATTTTTAGGACTTTGTAGTGTTTAATTGTTGTTTTTACTGTTAAATTTGACTATGAACAGAGATGCTGGCTGAATTGTCAAGGAGAGAGAAAGCAGCAAACATAAAGCCAGATCCAGATATTGATATCTACATGAAGGTAATATAAAATAAATTTAGTACTATATAGTTTAATAAATATGCCTTGTCATTTTATTGTCTTTTTCCTATCAATAATGGATTCGTTTTTCATGGGCCATGTTCTGTTGCGTTTTTAATGTTTTTAATATGAAAGTTGATGATTTAAATATAATAAAGATACTATTCATGTGATACATAAAATAATTATTAGTAGTTTATTACAGCCAAGATAAGACTGTAGACAAAATAAAATATGCAATATTGCTTGCTATATGATTAAAGTTTCAACTAATATACATAATGATTTAGCATTACAAAATAAAATACTCCCATATGTAATAGCGCATGCTATATGATTAAAGTTTAACTAGTTACTAATGCATAACATTAAAAAATGTTTAATGATTTAACCTTTTGGTGAAAATTGTAGTTTGATTTATGTAGCTACCAAATTAATAATCACTCTGCTCTCAAGTCTCAATATGTTTCGGTCTAAATACTATAAATAAATTCAAACACACGACTTTTCAAATATGAAATTATCGCTTTACCAACTAGACCACTTGCTTAATTTCTCATGCAAAAAACATAAACTTGCAGGCATCAGCAACAGAGGGAGATGCAGCAAACGTAGTCACGGACTACGTTCTCAAGGTTCTAGGCCTCGACATCTGCGCCGACACATTGGTCGGCGACGAGATGGTCCGAGGAATCTCCGGTGGGCAGAAGAAGCGTGTCACCACCGGAGAAATGCTCGTGGGACCGGCCCGAGCTCTGTTCATGGACGAGATATCCACCGGTCTCGACAGCTCCACCACTTTCCAAATCGTCAACATGCTCCGACAACAAGTCCACATCATGAAGGGAACAGCCTTCATCTCTCTCCTCCAGCCGGCACCCGAAACCTACGACCTCTTCGACGACATCGTCCTCTTATCCGACGGCCAGATTGTCTACCAAGGCCCCAGAGAAGAAGTCCTCGGCTTCTTCGAGTCCATGGGCTTCAAGTGCCCCGACAGAAAAGGAGTTGCTGATTTCTTGCAAGAAGTGAGCATTTTTCTTTTCCTTTGAGACCCTTTGATCTCAGACATTAACCACACTACTGTTAGGCCAACACAGTCACACATTTTTTCTTAAACCTTTTGACCTCAGACATTAATCACACTACTTCAACACAGTCACACATTTTTTCTTAGACCTTTTGACCTCAAGACATTAACCACACTACTGCTAGATTAACACAGTCAGACCAACTAATGATATACATGCAAATGAATGTTTAGGTCACGTCGAAGAAAGACCAGCAGCAATACTGGGCGCGCAGGGACGAGCCATACCGGTACATTCCGGTGAGAGAATTCGCGGAGGCGTTCCAGTCGTCTGCAGGAGGCCGGAGAATCGGAGACGAGCTGTCAGTTCCATACGACAAGACCAAGAGCCACCCTGCTGCGCTGACGACAGAGAAGTATGGCTTGGGGGATAAGGATATCTTGAAAGCATGCAGCGACAGGGAGTACTTGTTGATGAAGCGAAACTCGTTCGTCTATTTCTTCAAGCTCTTCCAGATCACGATTGTGTCGCTCATAGCAATGACAGTTTTCTTCCGGACCGAGATGCATAAACGCAACGAAGAAGATGGAGGCATATACACCGGCGCTCTGTTTTTCACCGTCATCATGATCATGTTCAACGGAATGTCAGAGCTGGCCATGACGATTTACAAACTTCCCGTGTTTTATAAACAGAGGGATATGCTGTTCTTCCCTCCGTGGGCGTATGCATTACCTTCGTGGGTGTTGAAGATTCCCATCACCTTCGTTGAAGTCGGTATATGGGTGTTTATCACTTACTATGTCATGGGATTCGATCCGAATATAACAAGGTACTATAACTTATGCATTCTTGAATGGTTATTTGTGATAATATGCAACTGCTAATAAAAAATTGTTGGTTGCAGATTCTTGAAGCAGTACTTGCTGTTGTTGGTTGTCCATCAAGCAGCATCAGCGTTGTTCAGATTTATCGGAGCTGCAGGGAGGAATATGATCATTGCAAACACGTTCGGATTGTTTGCATTGCTTTTGCTCTTTGCATTGGGTGGCTTTGTCTTGGCAAGAAGTATGAAATAAATCATGTTCATCAAATATTTTAATTTATATCGTTTAGATCATTATCTCATCACATTAATTGGAAAATGCAGATGATGTAAAGGGCTGGTGGTTGTGGGGATACTATTCTTCACCTCTGATGTATTTCCAGAATGCAATTCTTGTCAATGAGTTCACAGCCCACAGTTGGAGCAGAGTAAGTCATTTAATCAATCATTTTGCTTTAATTTTCTCTTTCTCAAATATTAATTGTTGTTGGTTTTTGTTATGTATCTGATCATGTATACATTATGATTATGTAGGTGATAAATGGGACAACACTAGGAGTCCGAATTCTCGAGAGTCGTGGATTCTTCCCACAGGCATATTGGTACTGGATCGGAGTGGGAGCTTCCGTTGGATTCATGTTTCTATTCAACTTCATGTATCTCGCTTCCCTTACATTCCTCAACCGTGAGTTTTCTTACTAATTTCTTCCTAAGTATATATATATTTAAGTAGCTTCTTAAATAGATTAGTTGACATTGATGAAAAATGTTGCAGCATTCGACAAGCCTCAAGCCGTCTTACCAGAAGCCGGAGATGCTGATGATGCACCGCAAACCAATGAGGGAGCCAAGAACCGCGAGAGAGGAATGGTTCTTCCATTTGAGCCACAATCCATAACATTTGATGACATCAAATATTCAGTTGACATGCCACAAGTAAGTTGAACATTAATTATAAATGAAGAGAAAGTGACAAACAAGTATTCATGAAGATTGACTAAACATTCATATGTTTTGGATGTGCAGGAAATGAAAGCTCAGGGAGCTAGTGAAGATAAACTCTTACTCTTGAAGGGCGTGAGTGGCGCTTTTAGGCCCGGTGTTCTTACAGCTCTGATGGGTGTTAGTGGAGCTGGTAAAACTACGCTTATGGACGTGTTGGCCGGAAGGAAAACAGGTGGATACATTGAGGGAGATATAACAATCTCCGGCTATCCAAAGAACCAAGCAACATTTGCCCGGATTTCTGGATACTGTGAGCAGAACGATATCCATTCTCCAAATGTCACTGTGTACGAGTCTCTCGTGTATTCAGCTTGGTTGCGTTTGCCACACGAAGTTGATAAAGAGGCTAGAAAGGTTTGTACACATTTTTTCTTTTTCTTTTTACATATCAAAATTTCAAGATTGATAGCAATATCTAACTTCTTTGCTATTTTGATTACAGATGTTCATTGAGGAAGTGATGGAACTAGTAGAACTTACCACTTTGAAAGGAGCCCTAGTCGGTCTGCCTGGAGTTAACGGCCTCTCAACCGAGCAACGGAAGAGGCTAACCATAGCAGTTGAGCTAGTGGCAAATCCTTCCATCATATTCATGGATGAGCCTACTTCAGGGCTTGACGCGAGAGCCGCTGCAATTGTGATGAGAACAGTTAGGAACACCGTCAACACAGGAAGAACCGTCGTCTGCACAATCCATCAGCCTAGCATTGACATCTTTGAAGCCTTTGACGAGCTGTTTTTGATGAAACGAGGAGGAGAAGAGATATACGTAGGACCTTTGGGCCCTCAATCAACTCATTTGATCGAATACTTTGAAGGAGTTGAAGGAGTCCCAAAGATCAAAGATGGCTACAATCCAGCTACATGGATGTTGGAAGTCACCACTTCAGCACAAGAACTTCTCTTGGGGGTCGATTTCGTTGACTATTACAAGAAATCACCACTATACCAGTAAGTAACCAGTCGAATTCCACAATAAATATGAAATAAACATTTCCATCACCAATCATCCATTATCCTCATATTGCTAATCATAATCTTGAACATTTTGCAGAAGGAACAAAGCTCTGATCAAGGAACTAAGCGTCCCTCGTCCTGGCACGAAAGATCTCTATTACCCCACACAATACTCACAATCATTCCTCACACAATGCATTGCTTGCTTGTGGAAACAACACTGGTCGTACTGGCGTAATCCTCCTTACACAGCCGTTAGATTCTTGTTCACCACCTTCATTGCCCTCATCTTCGGGACACTCTTTTGGGACCTCGGCTCTAAATGGTAAGTAAAACACGAACCCTGAACCTTGAACCTTTATTTCTCAAGGCGCATAGTACTAATATATACGCGAACTAACTACAGGGAGACGCAACAAGATCTGTTCAACGCTATGGGTTCCATGTATGCCTCGGTCACCTTCTTGGGATTCCAGTATGGTTCGACCGTGCAACCCGTGGTGGCCATCGAGCGAACAGTCTTCTACAGAGAGAGAGCTGCCGGAATGTACTCTGCCTTACCATATGCCTTCTCACAAGTAAGTGAAGAATAAAGTACAATTCTATCTATTAATTACAACTTACAAGTTTCAATTATTGAGCTAACTGTTTGAATGAATTTGTGGTGCAGTTTCTCATTGAGATTCCTTACGTCTTGGTCCAATCCGTTGTCTATTGCCTCGTCGTTTACTCGATGATGGGATTCGACTGGACTGCTGAGAAATTCTTCTGGTTTCTGTTCTTCTTCTTCTTCTCATTGTTGTACTTCGTCCTCTACGGCATGATGACAGTCGCCGTAACTCCCAACCACAACGTTGCCGCCATCATCTCGTCCTTTTTCTACGGAGTGTGGAATCTTTTCTCCGGATTCGTCGTCCCACGACCGGTACGTAAATTACAGTAACTTAGTGCATCATTAAATCTGAATCATTGATCAGCAAAGATCAAAGGTTCAAATTTATTCTCATTTCTCAGCCAGCTAATTGAGTTGATTACTTGGATGTTAATAATTACAGAAAATCCCAATCTGGTGGAGATGGTACTACTGGGCAACTCCCATGTCGTACACCTTGTACGGCATGATTGTGACACAGTTCGGAGAGATTGAGGATGTGATGACGGACAGCAACACGACGGTGAAACAGTTCTTGAAAGATTACTTCGGATTCGAGAAGAGCGAGGTTCCGATGATTGCGGGAGTACTGCTCGGATTCGTGGCTGTTTTCACTTTCAGCTTTGCCTTCGCAATCAGGTCATTCAACTTCCAGAGAAGATGAGCAATTTTTCAATTCCCAGGCTAAGCCATTTATATATATGTATCTTTCTTTCACTATCTTTGTCATGCAAAAATGTTTTAAATTGCTTTCTAGAATTAGTAACTATAGCTTTCTTAACTTCTTTCTGCACTCTCTGTATCGGATGTAAAGGTTGCTTTGAATAATGAAAATTTATTTATTTTTATCAACACATCGTCTTCCTCTGTTACCATTATACTCTGTGTACATATCTAAAATATTTATTTGTTTTCTCGATATTTTGGAGGGTGACAAATCATGTCGCGAAAGCCAACATAGAATAGAAACTTATCGGATCAAGTTCTCTAAATTCTTTACTTATTGGATCAATGAAACGATACTTAAATAACAGATTCAGGGAAAAATCAAAAATAAAAATTATTGTACAAGTTCTCGTTTAAATTACAAAACTCCCCCCTTGTAAACAACGGTAAACTTTATCTTATTCAAATTAGCATTGATTTCCTCCAACAGCTACATCATTCACACTCACAGTAGTATCAGAATTCTTTACCAAATTTGAATAGCATTAGTGACAGAAATAGATCTACACTTTCTAATAAAAGGAAAAGCGGGAAATCTGAATTTGCGGGATATCTGGACGGGAACGGATGATGCTCGTGGCGCGAAGGAGTCGCATGCCGGCGTGTTCACTCCGCGGCAGAATTTTCGCTGGAAGACATAATTGAAGGCCGAGAAATGGAGGAAAGACGGGCGGCTGTTGGTGAGCGTGTGTAGAGAGAGAGAGAGAGAGAGAGAGAGAGAAGAGAACAGATTGAAAAGAGAGGGAGAATTGTGATAGGAGGGAGATAGAATGGACTTGTTTTAATTAAATGGAGAATGGGCCAATGTTTGAGCTTCTAATGAAGAAACAAAAATGGGCCATAATTATGGACTTTTTTAATTATCAAAGTATTTGGGCTTTAATCAGAAGAAGTGGGACGAGGACTGTTTTGGGATAAATAACTTTGGTATTGTCCCTTCCCCTCTCAGGTGTTCACGGGCCCGGTTCCGGGTCAGAACTGGCCCAGAATCATCGGTTCTGGTTTAGAAATATTGGAATTTGAACCGGTCCGTCCTACGTACGGTTCCGATCAGAACCGACTCATTGATCACAGTTCCGGTTCGAAAACCATTGATCACGGTTTTGATTCCGGTTCGAATGAACACCTCTCTGAGCTCAAGCAGCAAAAAATCTTTGATGTTGTTAAGGAGTCCGTCTCCCATACGATCGGGTCGGGTTGAAATCGAACCCAGTCAGGGGCTATTTTTTTATTTTTTATTTTTTATCGGCTCTGATTTTATGGCTCCGCCTTCGCTCCGATTACTAATATAAAGATAAATTTAGCGGCAATAATTTGGACACTTCGTTTCACTTCGAGGCCTTCGCCTCCCATCGCTCGATCTCTTAAACAAAGAAGAAGCGGCAAATAAAAAAATCCGGCTTCTGTTTAGGTCCCAGCGCCGACTGGGATTGAATTCAGCGGTCTTTGGCTTCGAGCGTTAGCTGGGTTCGGTTGCATACAAGTTTTTGCGGCTGTTAAGTGTTAATAATGTTCATACTCTGTTGAAGCAGTGACAAATCACTCTTGGCTGCCAGCTCAGCTTAGTACAGAGATATTTAGCATGCTCGTCAATGCATAATACTCCCTCTGTTCCACCAGGCTTGGCCTGTTTTTTTTGGGTACGGGGTTTAAGGAGAAAATAATTAAGAGTAGAAAATATATTAATGAAGTTTTTAAAGTAAAATAAAGTGGGTAGAGAGAGAGAGAGTGAATAGTGAAATAAAGTGGTAAAGTGAAATAAAGTATGATGAAATGTGTAAAGTGCATTGTTTAACAAATTAATCTGTATTTCCTACTTATTTCCAAAAAAAAAGAAACATGACAAGAATAACGGGACAACCCAAAAAGGAATGCATGCCAAAAAAGAATACAACCCAAAAAGAAGCACTTGCTTAATTTCTTATGTAATTTTTTTAATTATCCAAAACACGCATGCATACCACAAATTAAATATGAAGCAAATATTCATAAATCATAAGATCAAGAAAAAGGGTGCAGCATTTTATATATACTAGTAGGAGTGCACGTGCGTTGCACGTGAATCCATTTTTTTTTTTTTGAAATATTAGTACATATGTTAAATATTTTCTTCATATTTTGAATTGTTGGTAATGTGATTTTCAATTGAGAAATTCATAATATTTGAAAAAAAAATCAAAGTCAATAACTAAAACAAAAATTTGAAATGAAGGTGTAAAAACTAAAACTAAAATTTGAAGTAATATTAGGAGGGAAAAAAAAAGGTAAAAATGTGTGAATATATTGGCATTACATCTTTTCTTGTTTGATCTTCACTGCTAGAAAGCATTTATTCGTCCTTTTGCTTTTCGAGAGCAGTTTATCCAATGGTAGATCGTCATCGCTGTCGCTTGGTATGTTAATGCAGTCTTCATTCTTTGCTTGATAGTCTTGAAATTTTTTTGGGATTTTTCTTTTTCTCTTTGCTTGCAATTCATGAAGCTGCAATTGTACATTTGATTTATTCCTTTCTTCCACTTGTTGCTTGACACGTTTCTTTGTTTTTTTCTTCTCCACCACTTTAACTGGCTCGGCCCTCATGATTGTATTTCTCTTATCTTCTCCTTGATTTGTTTGTGGTTCTTGAGCTGGTGCAATTGAAATTTCTGCATTGATGGGACTGGATTGCATCTTTTGGATTGCATTGGCTATAAGAGTCAAGTTTCCGTTTCGATCAAATGTTGCATACTTGACCGTGATCATGAAGCGTACTTCACTATAATCTTGTGAGTTCACGCCTCTATAATATGGAGAATCACTTTCACCCTGTACAAATAAATTTGTTAAAATAATCAATACTTGAATTTATTATGTAATGAACTTTCTTTTTATCGTGGTCCTCTAAAGTAATTTTATTAAAAACAATTCACTGAATGTCTAAGCCAAATTGATAACATGTAAATCTTTTTTCACTAAGTTAGTAAGAGTAAAACTATTTCTTTTATTTCTAAAAATACCTGATTGATTGATGAAATATATTCATCCACCAAGCATCCTACATATATTGTTGCAACTTCATCGAACATCGTTATATGCGCATTGTAGCCTCCTTGTACAACATTCAAGGTTATTCTGTACCTGTAATAGTATAAAATAAAATTTAATATATTTTTAGTATAAAGTTTAATTTAATTGTTTTGGTATCATTACCTTGGTGTTGTCTCGACAACTTCATCATTGCATTTTTTGCATATTAAAGTTTCAGCATTCTTTGGGCAGGATGTCGAGCACTTTTTACAAGAATCGTACCATATTGTTGATTTGTTTTGAATCCCATGAACAATTCCAGTAAAGCAATAGTATTTTTCCTGTAATGTAAAATAGGGAATTCATATAAATTAATTAATCATAATGAGGTTTAGTTAAACTCTCGGATGAATATGTTTGCTTTTTTTTTTCCTTTCTTGCGCAAACGTGACCGAATTGCTTTTAATCATTGAATTGTTTTCTATTGAACGAAGTATATTATTTCTACCCAAGTCTGAATATAGTCTAATTGAAGCAAAATTTATATATAAAAATGATACCTTTGACAATTTATGTTGATTTTCTTTAAGATCTTCCAATGTAACTTCTTCCGCTTGTGCCATTTTTTGGATCATTACTGACTCCGCAATTTTCAATGGAGAACAATTCTCAAATGGACTGTATATAACATAAAAATATCATGTAAGTTGATGAAATGTTATATTTTTTGGTATTTAAATTAAATTAAAATTAAACAATGAAATTTCACTATTCTTTTCTTATCTTGTCACCACGAACATTTCATCCAATTCTGGTGAGATTTGCAGTATGGATTTGAATGTACTTTGTAACTGCCATTGACCTAATAAATAGAAGTAATTAATATACATTGTTATATAGTGCATATTTTTGTGGATATAATTATGTATGCCCTCACCCAAAACTTGTTTTGAAGTGACATTTGAAATAGTAACAATTGGGTTTTGTCCCACGAATCTTTTCAGTTGATCCCCTTCATGTACGGCCATGTCATCCCAAAGAGAAACCACCATAAACTTAGAACTGCATAAATATATTTAAGAATATAAGTGATTAAATTTTTTATAGAATAAAATATTAAAAATTTAACATTTAATATAAAAATAGGCTGACTTACTTGTTCACTATAGTAATGTCCCTCACACTTTTTAAATTTGTTGGGCTTTTCACTAGTACCATTTTGCATTCTCCAACATGTGCAAGAGTTCCATATACATCTGGTTCATATGTAGATTAAAATAATATAGATTGAGTATACATGAAGTACATGTTATAATGTTATTGTGAATAATGCTAAGGAAGAAGTTGTTTTCGCCGCTTACCGATTCCACCATTTTTGCCGGATTCTGATTCTATATCTTTGAACTCAACAAAATTGTGTTGTACCTTGAGATCAATACTCTCAAACGTTTCATTTACGACACTGTACCTCTTGAGAGTCAATTCTTTTTCTGGATGAATGTGGGGATATTTTTGATCAACTTTCCTCACATCAGCATTGGATATCAAATATGTCTTGTTCATTTCAAATTTTCTAGCATGGGTCTCTATATCGTCATTGAACATTATAACTCCAATCATGACACCCTGAAAAATATAGTATTAATGTTTAATAAGATCTAAATTATAATTTAAATTGAATGAGCTAAATTAGTAATGTACAATTGAAATTTGAAATATCGCATTACATACCTTGCAGTCCATCATGATCATTTTTTTAATTCTCACGTTTAAATTAGTTCCACAAGCTATTTCATGTCCAAGTCGTAAAGCCTTCAATCGAACTGAGGACATTCTTTGATTTATTTGTATACATTCTATTGAATTTGCTGAATCACCTGACATACTTACGAACTATACTGCAGTTAAAGTAAACATATTTCTTAACTTAAACAAAAATTACAAGGAGATAATAGAATTGTAAACAAAAAATATATATATAAGAAGTAAATGTCTTCACAATACGGTGTGTGAGTACGTGTGTAGAGGATACAGAGATAATTGAAACAATAGCAGAAGAACCAGCTAGCTATGATGAGTGTGGAAGGGGCAGATTAAATCCTGCATGACATAACTAAAAATTTTATATAGTTACATAAATATAAATGCGAAATCATTACTTAATTATTAAAACATATATAATTGATGGATTCATGAAAACAAAATAATTAACTGTTATTGTAATAAATCAATTTTACACATATATATGGGTGTTAATAATCTATTTAGAATTATAAAATTAGTGCTATAATCGTAGAGTTCTGCTCACGAATCATTCAATCCAATTTTCAAGTAATAGCTAATTTAATCACGTATATATATATACAAAATAAATCATTCAAGAGTAATTTCACCAAAATTATCATCCATGTAAGCTTTACTTTGCAAAGAAATATACAAAAGAATAAACTTACCTGCAGATTGATAATTGGAAAAGAAATTTTCTCTTTCTCGATGTATATTTGTTGGTATTTGCCCACACAAACACAATGCATTAAATCAAAAAGTGTATATATCTATACCTATTATAAACCAGTGGCGGCGGTAGTATGGCTGCAACGTCGAGTAGTGGTGTGATGGGGAAGATTGCGGTGTGGCAGTAGGGAAGGTGATGACAACAGACGGCGGTGATGTCGACGATGGCAGAGGAGCAACGAAGTAGTAGTATGGCTGCGGCGGCGAGTATTGGTGCGATGTATATCACCAAACTTGATTACGAAATTCTTTACGACGAATAGATGAATATATTAAACAAAAAGTGTATAAATCTATCCCTATTATAAACTGGTGGCGGTGGTGTTGACGACGGGCGGCAAAGGGGAGCACCGGTGGCGGCGGTGATGACGTCCGGTGGCAAAGGTGAGAAACAAAGTCGTAGTATAGTTTCAGCGGCGATGGGGAAGATTGCCAGGCAGCCGGTTATGAAATTCTGTACGTGTTATGTAGAGATTAATTTGGAATAGTGAATTTTTAAGTTTGTAGATTGTGTGTGTATTTATAGGTTACGATGATGATGGAATAATATTGTTGAAGGAATCCTAATCCTATTGGATGTAGAAATCCTATTCAATAAAGGAATCAATTTTTATTGTTTTGAGTTGGTTAGTTTTTTTATTTTCGATATATATTAGGAGATAGAGAAGTTGATCCTTTTTTTTATCCATATACAAGTTTAATTAAGTTTTATTCTTTTTCCTGCCGTGATTTATTTCTCATTACTAATTTGATGTTTTAAATTTGACATTGGGCTTCAAAGGCAAAAAACATATACATGAATATTATTTATATATTAGTTCCTAGCAGACAAATAAATATTATTATGTTGCAATTGAATATACGGGTTACAAAAAGGAAAAGGTAATAACTATTAAGATCTTAATGATTAATTCTTTGAAGCCCAAACCTTTTTCTTTCTATTTGAAGTCCAACATTTGTATTATTAGTTGTTAATATTAGGAAATAAAAAGGAAATAATTAGTGTGTTGTTTGGATCATATAAATAACTAAACATATATTGATTATTAATTTGCAGCAATATAATACTATTATTATGTAAACAATTTAGTTAAAAAAATTAGAGAAATATATAATACTAAAATGATCTTTTTATTAATTATATTTAATTGAACGACCAATTAAATAGAATTGAAATTTCGTTTCAACAAAAAGGGGAAAGAAATGTAGAGTATTAGGAACAAAATAATATTTCAATAATCGTCCAATATCAAGAATTATAATAAGACAAAACTACTTCCATAATTTAAATTTTAAAAGAGTTATAATAGGAGTACCCCATTAATATAATAACAACGTTAAAAGTAATAGGTAAGATATTATATTTTAAAACTAATTAGAGAGTTATCATTAATTTACATAATTACCCTCAAATTAGATATAATAATAAGGTGGGAATAAATGAGGTATCACTATTCACGAGATTTTTTTAATGATTACAAGATTTGTATTTTATGAAGATTATAGCTTTTAATCTTCTGAAAATCTTTAAAAATTGTTGCAGAGCTTTAATTCATAATAAAATAAAGAGAGACTGAATTTTGCCCCAATTTTCAGTTCGACTAAGATTAATGTTTTTAATGACACGACCAATTAAATAGAAATGTAATTTCGTTTTAACAAAAAGGGGAAAGAAATGTAGAGTAACAAAGTATTAGGCAATTACAAAAGTGTGAAATGAATTAGAATGGTTGCTTTATATAATGTGTGTTTCATATTTTCTAAGTCCAAATATGTAAATTACAATTTATACGCATCTATCTACACTACAAATAAAACAATTATAAAAATGAATTTGGTGTTGACTTTAAATCCAGCAGCATACTGCAAGCTTCAAACTGATCGATATCTTCAAACTACAGACAGTCAAGGTGAGACTCCCTCATCTGTTTGTAGCGATAATTTTTCAATTTATGCATTACACCTGCTCGACAAAACGTGTCAATGAATTAGGAACTTGGTTATACTTTGTGATCTTTTGTTTTTCCTTATTCTATTACTCTTGTTTTAATCATATACTATCTCTAAATAATATAAACTCTCCATTTTCTGTTTTTATATTGTAAAAGGTATAAATATGAAATAAGGAAATGAAATTGACAAGAATGAATAATGTCTAGGCTATTAGAGAATGATAGCAAGTGTTTTAAATCAATTCATTTGTAGAAATAATGAAAAAGTTTGCTGAAAAGCACATCGGATCTATTATATTAACTACATTAATAAGTAGATTGCCAGAGCATAAGACAATTTATTGATCTCTGATGAGATCCAAGAAGTAAAGTACTTACAAACATTAATTCCTTGCTAGAGAAGTCCTCACACACATGATTTCCTTGTTGTGATGCAAAGTCTTCTTTCACCTAGTTTTACAATTACTTGGTAACTTAATTAGTGTAACATAATAAACATAGCTTATAAGGAATGATTATCTTACCTTCTGATTTTTGCTCACATAGCTTTTATTCATTTCAACACATCCTCCTGAAGTTCTTGGTGGCCTGATAAACATTTGAAATTCCTTAGTATACATCATTTACTGTTAACACCCACATAATATTATTTCGAAATTACAATATTTGCATTGTTCTTGAAAAAAATAAATTATTTATACGTGCAGCTAAAACTTCTTTGTACACAATATTTTTGGTAGAAGCTTCTCCCGATCTTTCTTCTCTGTTTGGCTTTATCAACACTTTAGTGGTAGACATTGAAGTTCCTCGAGAAAGAGCCACATATAATTGGCCGTGGGAAAATACTGGGGTTGGCAAGTATACACCAACATTTGGTATTGTTTGCCCTTGAGCTTTATTTATTGTCATTGCAAAATAGAGCGTGACTGGAAATTGTTTTCGTCGAAATTGAAATGGATACATTTCACTTTCAGCTTGTGAAAGAGGTATTCTTGGTATAAGGACATATTTTTTCATATGTTGTCCAAACATGATTTCTGCATTAATTACATTGTCTTTGAACTCTCTACATACCATTCTTGTACCATTGCACAAACCATTTGATGGATCCAAATTTCTTAAAAGAATGATGGGGCAATTCTTCTTCAGAACCAGCTTATGTGGAGGTAAGCCATTTGGAGTCAAAGTGTTCAAAAAATCCACTTCATAGTGTTTGTTTGTCTCATCAATAGCTTCATCAAAGCTATTAAACACTTTTGCATCACCCGGAAACATAGATATCAACTCATCATTTAGCTTATCCACATGCTCATTTTTAGCGGTTAATATTGCTCGATTTGTCATGTAGTCTGCTAAATGTGCATTCTTTGCTAAATTGGGGAAAACGGCTTTGATGAGTCTCTTTGTGGATTTTTCTTCGTTGTCATATTGAATGAGCATCTCTTTTGGAATTCTAATATTGCCTTCAGCATCTTCTTCACCATTTCCAAGTCTTAGTAAGAATTGACTGAATTGCATATCATTTCTTGATCTCATATTTGTGGACAATTTGATTTTTGTCATTTTGTGCCATAAATAAAACTTAACCAAGCTTGCTGATATGGTTTGATAAACTGTTGCTTTTGCCACAACTGGCAATACTTGTCTAAAATCTCCTCCAAAGACCATCACTTTTCCGCCAAAGTCCTTTGTATTACCCATTACATCTTTCAATAACTTATCCACATTTTCAATAGCCCATTTTTTAGCCATAGGTGCTTCATCCCATAAAATTAATTGTGCTTTTCACAACAATTCTGCAACTGCACTCTGTTTAGAAATTGAACATTCACTTGCTTCATCAGCATTTATTGGTATTTTGAAACGTGAATGTGTTGTTCTTCCTCCGGACATTATTCCTGCGGCAACTCCACATGTTGCGGTTGCAAGTGCTATTAAATTTCTCAATCTTACTTTTGCTAATAATGCTCGGTATAGGAATGTTTTTCCACTACCGCCTGGTCCATCTATGAAAAAGATTCTGCCTTCTCCTTTCTCTACGCATTCCATGATTAATGAGAAAGCAATCTGTTGTTCAGCATTCAACTTTAGCTCTGCTTGCCGATCTTCTTCAGGTATTTCTATTGACATTTCATCATGAATTTCTCTAGAATGGTGTGCATCTACAACACGAAAATCTATTGGAATATCTGGAAGATCATAATTTCTTATGTTTTTCCCCATGCTCTCTAAGTAAATGCTCAAACTTTTCAGAGTTTTGGAAACTTTTAGTTCAGGTGTAATGTTTGTTTCCTTCTTGAAATCCTCTGACAATGCATCAAAGTACGTATTCCATAGAATATTTACTTCTGTTGGAGCACAATGCACCAAGATTATTGCGAACAACCTTCGTAATTCATTTGGCATTTGAAAAGTTACTGCTTCATTTAAGCATTCAATAACACTTTGATCAGCCTCCAGCAATCCCCTTTTTTGTGCTGCTTCTTTGAAAGTCAAGTATGTTGTACCATTGACGGTTAACAAATATTTGAAAGACTTTGGTCCTCTAACATGATTCAGGAGTATTTTTTCATAATATCTTTCGCCTTCACTCGGATTTGCTGCACTAACACGCCCAATAACTTTACCCTTATTCCTTTTTGACCAATATTTGTTCTTTTTGTTCCATACATAGTGCTCAGGGAATTTCCTTGTAAAGATACTTTATTTCCTCTTCACTTGTGGCGCACAGAGTAAAAAATTCAGTGAGCATTGTTTTACAAACGTGATCCGATACCAAAAGCTTGTCTAAATCTTGGCTTTCATGATAAGCTACAAATTGGTTATCTGGTAGATGAAGTTGCAAGTTCATAACTGCTGGGTATATATCATTTAAACCAAATTCGAATATTCTCCATAATGCTTCTTGAGATGATACCCAACGTGCATCTTGGAATTGCTTGATTTCATCAACTTGGTCATTCTCATCATTTTGTGTCATATTAATCGCCACTCTGTCATGTCCCTTGTAGATATATTTGTACAAATATTTCACCGCTGTGATTCCAGAACAAACTTCCACATTGATATGACAATTATATCTAGATAAGAGATATGCGTTATAAGGAACAACCCACTGATTGTCAAGTTCCGCATTGCGAACGCGAACCGTTGATCCATTATTTCTTCTTCTATAAATTGGATAGTCATCTTTACCCTGAATAGTACTTTCACAATGTGGTCGTGGGTAATGACATTTACATTTTCCTTTTACCATGCAAGAATTTTTCAAGTTCTTCTCCCCACAAGGACCATGCATCATATGCTTCTTTACCAATTCATATAACTCAGGATATTTTTCTTGGTCAGGAAGTTCGGCACTAACATACTTATCAATTTCAACTGTTGTATTTATCTTATATTCGGACTTGAAAATGATTAGCATGTGGACATGTGAGAGCCCTCTTTTTTGAAATTCAATCACATGAACATGTGCTGCTACATTAATATTTCCTCCTTGAATAATTGATTTTTCAAGTCTTGCAGCTTTGCTCTAAAAACTCTTAAAGTTAAATCTGGACGATCTTGAGATGTTTGACCAACATATAATCTTTCTTGTATTTCCTTCCACTCTGGATTGCATGTCATTGTAATAAATAAATCTGGTTTCCCAAATTTTTGTACTAATGTCAATGCATCAAGATATCTACGCCGCATATCTCTTGGACCCCCAATAAAAGTTGCCGGAAGAATAATTCTTTTCCCAACTTCCTTACCTCTCAATTCTCCTTTAAAAACACTATCCATTATTCCTTGATACAACTCGGCTCTCATGGTTGATTGGTTTTGGCGGATAAAATCCAATCTTGTTGTCTCTAATTTTATATACATATCCACTGTGTACTGCTGTAATAATCTTCCTGCTGATAAAAGTATAGATTGCCTTGGATTTCTGATTTGTAGCTTGTAGCATGTATATTCTCTACATGAGACACATTTATCACTCGATTTTCTTCTACCTGTAACTTTTATACAACATAAAATTTCTTACGAGTTGCAATATTTAATGATTTAAAATAGTAATATATGACTAAATAGAAATACTACCGAAAGTTTAAAGAAAAAATACTTTATACATGCGTGCATTCTCTATAAAACTTTTTAAAAGTTATCATACCTTCTTCTGTAGAAATAATATTGTCTGCAATATTAATTCTTGTAGAGGTATCACCAACATCTCTACTGTGAACTGAGACATCATGAACAAGTATAAAATTATGTAATATAAATATTCAAATATATTGAAAAAGTGATAAGCCAATATAGAATCTTTATAAATTGATATTTTCTAGGGATTCCCATTGAATACATGCAACATTCGCATTGACAACCATTTGTATAGAATTCATAGAAACAAACAAATAATTCTCTAATATTACTAATAGTATTACAAAATTAATCGATTTGTAATGTCAAGATGAGTATAATTAAATGTCCAAGTAGATATTATTGGTGATTAAAATTAGCAGACGAAAAAAAAAATTAATTGAGAACATGCCATTATATCTCTTTCAAATAATTATTTTAAAAACTTACTATATGCTTCAATATTATTGGTGGTAGCCTTTGGAACAACATTCTTCAAAATGTTTGAATGCCATCCAGTTTCGCCTGCTAGAAAAAGAAGTGGATATTGTAATGGATCATAACATCCATAATAATGTTTTACTCGATGTCTTTCACCTGAATGAGCATGAACTATAATATCTCGCATGTATGACATATTGTCATTATTCCCTTCAACCCATATGGCAGCAACTTGATCTGCAGTTGGAGAGTTATATACTCGTTGATCTAGATTCACATTTTTAGATATATGAAGCTCAACGGTATTCATTGAAGGCCAATCCTTCAATCTTCTAAAAACTTTGGCATATGAATTGACCTCCAAAATTTTAATAAGTTTATTACTATCACTTCTGATATATTTGAATTTTGTAATCTGCTCATTCTATTTTCAACCTCATTCCCTGTCTCAAAAAAGTATAATTGAAAATAATTCAGGCTCATATCATTTGGGATCAATCCTGGTAGATCATGATAAATCATTCCTTGTGCTCGAAAAGAATAGACTCCTCGTCTTGCAGATGCAAGCTCTTTATCCAATTTTACACCAAATGATGTAAATGAGAATATTGAATTGTACAAACGAATATTTCTTCGGAAATCAACTGCCTCTTGTGATTCAGATGTAAACAATTCGTACAATTCATCCGGAACTTTAGTAGATGCAAGTATGATTTTTCCATTATCACAACAAAAAGTTGGAGGCTCATACTCTAATCTTACAGCACCGCAATGAATACAATCAGGTACTTTTTTCAATTCATGGAGTGTTGAACTTAAAAGTATCAATAAGTTAAATAAAATAAAAATAATATTTATCGGTGTGTGTGTGTATACATATATGTTTGTGCATCTAAAAATATTACTTACCATTTGAATCAAATGAAGTAACATTTGCAATGCGTTTTTTAAATTCCGAATATTTCCTTTTCATATGTAAAAGTCTTCTCTTTCGATATACATATGTGGCTATAATATTATAAAAGATACATATGTATAAGTTTATAATATTACACATTTATATTTGTAGATCAAAATATTTATTTAAGATAAATAAATATAAATTGTAACCTGAAGTAGGATTTGATGTTGATGACAATGCTTTGTTATAACTCATGATGTAATGGCTGCAATTCAACAATAAAGGGAAAAAAAAGTTATTCACCAAAGAAAAACTCTAAATCTTAGGTGTATTAGTTGGGATTAATGGAAATCCCCTCCTCAACCTTCACTGTCAACACACTCGGTTGGGGGGCAAGATAATAAGATAGATATATATATTATTTAATATATTTTTATTCTTAATATACTTAGGATATATATGCTAAAGAACCGTCTACAACACAATAAGATAGATGAATATGTTATTTCATATATAACTATTTTTGTCTTATTGCTTAAATGATTAGAATCAAAACACGCACACTGCTATGGATATTCATTTGCCCACACAAACACAATGCATTAAAACAACTACTTTTTTCTTATTCCTAATATGATTAGGAATCAAAACACGCACACTGCTATCAATATTCTTTTGACCACACAAACACAATGCATTAAAACAAAAAGTGTATATATCTATACCTATTATAAACAGGTGGCAGCGGTGATGACGACGGGCGGCGGTGATGACGACGATAGCAGAGGAGCAACGAAGCCCTAGTATGACTGCGTCGGCGAGTATTGGTGCGATGTAATCACCAAAATTGATTACAAAATTCTATACGACGAATAGATGAATATGTTATTTAATATATATCTTTTTTTCTTATTCCTAATATGATTAGGAAGTCCTACTCCTACTATAACTCAACATAATTAATGAATTAAATAATAATATACTCATACTCGTACAATAAATCGAAAGTTAAGAGAAAGTATAATTTTGAAAATTGGGCTAAGATTGATTAGAATGTTAATGTAGGTTGTATAATAATTTTGGTAAAAGTTTATGTTTTTATTAAATTATTTAATTTTAATACTACTACTTATTATCTCTAACAAGTAATGTATCGTAATGAATTATTTTTAAAACAAAAAGTATATATATCTATACCTATTATAAATTGGTGGCGGCGGTGATGACGACGGGCAGCGGTGATGTCGACGGCAGATGACAACAGACGTCAGTGATATCGACGACGCCAGAGGAGCAACGAAGTCGTAGTATGGCTGCGGCGGCGAGTATTGGTGATGTATATCAGCAAACTTGGCGGTGATGACGACGGGCGGCAAAGGGGAGCACCGGTGGCGGCGGTGATGACGCCGGGCAGCAAAGGGGAGCAACAAAGGGGAGCAACAAAGTCGTAGTATAGTTTCAGCGGCGATGGGGAAGATTGCGGTGTGGCAGCCAGTTACGAAATTCTGTACGTGTTATGTAGAGATTAATTTGGAATAGTAAATTTTTACGTTTGTAGATTGGGTGTGTATTTATAGGTTTTGATGATGATGGAATAGAATTGTTGAAGGAATCCTAATCCTATTGGATGTAGAAATCCTATTCAATAAAGGAATCAATTTTTATTGTTTTGAGTTTGTGTTGGTTCTGCTCGTATCAGGGATGCATTATATATTTGATTAAAATTACTAATTGATGAAAATTATCGTATCAGGGATGCATTATATATTTGATAAAAATTACTAATTGATGAAAATTACACTATTGCCCTTATAATAGTTATATTAAGAGGGATATATTAGGCAAATCAAATTTTGTAAGAATCCGCTCTTTTTTAATAGGTATAGAATAGATATAGAGTTAATTGCATGCAAATATTTAATTTTCACCTAATTCACGAATTGCACCCTAGCCAAAGATTCTAGCAATAAAATTTCCCAACTTATAATTCTTCTCAATTTACATCTTTGGAGCAAAAAATCTGAAATTGTTGTGTATTTCAAACAGAACAACTTGTTATAAAATAATTTGATACGATAAATGAGTCACTTGGTTTGAGACCGAGTAATTATGCAGCCGGTCATCCTTTAAACGTTGGAACAATTGATTATTTCCCATTTCCTCATCTTTTTAACTAAGTCTTTTTTATCTTTCATCTTTTACTAATCTCTTTCTGAGTGCCATATATCCATTTGTGGTGTTAGCGTTTAGT
This sequence comes from Schizonepeta tenuifolia, assembly GCA_029490685.1. Lineage (NCBI taxonomy): Eukaryota > Viridiplantae > Streptophyta > Magnoliopsida > Lamiales > Lamiaceae > Schizonepeta > Schizonepeta tenuifolia. The sequence goes on along the minus strand of CM055957.1, from coordinate 98,084,229 downwards.
ATTCTCTTATGAGTCGGTTATATTAGTCCAACATGTCAGAAAGCTTTAATTATATTATTCATTTAATTATATTATTCTTGAATAATACAATGAATGTATATTTTAAAATATCTGGTCCAACTGAGTCAGCTGATTTTTCAATTTCCAACTCAACAAGCATAACATAACATGACATGGCAAATTGTATTACTGTATTACTTTTGTTGCTTGCGGTCCCATGCAATATTTTACAAATGCGGCCGCTCCAAGAAGATAAACTTAAAAAAATTAAATGAAACAAATTAAAACAGTTGTTGTAGTACACTTATTTTGATACTATATAAAACATATAAAAGTAATAATTAAAGAAATGCGATATCAGTTAAGCCGACATCTTTTTGTAAGGGATGGGTATTGCAAGAAGCCTATGCTTTCTTGAAGCAGTGACTCCCGGATTCTCCGTCATGTCCATAGATTCCGGCAGAGCTCCGTCGGGAAGTTTCCAGTCAAAGTGATAGAGAAGTTGTGTCAATATAAGTTCCACACTCGCCATCGCGAATGTGATCCCGGGGCACATTCTCTTTCCTGCCCCGAAGGGCAGGAAATCGAAGTCCCCTCCCAAAAACTCCTTCGAGCAGTCGTCCTGCTCGAATCTCTCCGGTTCAAAGCTCTCCGGATTCGTCCAGTACTCGGGGTCCCTCTGCATCGCCCAGTTGTTGACCAGCACCTTGACTTTAGCCGGGATGACGTAGCCGCCGATGACTCGCTCCTCCATTGAAGCCCTCGGTAGGAGTGGAACCGGAGGGTGCAGCCTCAATGCCTCCTTGATCACCATCTTCAAATATTTCAGATTCTGATAATCATTATCTCCCATGTTTTGGATGGTGACGTCGTCGAACACTCTCCGCACTTCCTCTTGCGCCTTTGCCATCACCCGCGGGTTCTTCACGAGCAACGCCATCGCCCAGTCCATCGACGTCGATGACGTCTCCGTCCCAGCGGAGAACATGTCCTGTTTAATTAGTTAATATAAACTTCTGTCAGACAGTCCATAATATAAAAAAAATTAAATTAAATTGAACTGAAGATAGCAGCTGCGGATTCCCACGATATAAAAAAAAAAAGAAAAATAATGAATGAAATGAATTGAAACTTACGTAGACAACAGCTTTGATGTCCTCGTTCTCGATCGGAAACTGGAGCTCTCCGGTCTCCTGAAGCCGGAGCAGAACATCAACAATGTCTTCATTTCCGAACTCGCCGTTGCCCTTCTTCCCTCTATCTTCCGGCGCAATCTTCGCCAGATTCTGCTTGTGCTGTTTGATGAGATCGTCTAAAATAACATCCAGCTTATGACGCATCATCAGCAGTCGGATCTTCGACCAGCTGAAGGTTCTGATCACCCAAGACGACGGGAAGAAATCGGCGATCTCGAAGCCGCCGGCCATTTTAATCCCATCCTGCAGTATATCGATCAACGTATCCTTATCCTTGGACACCTTTCCGAAGGCGGCGCGGCACGTGACGGAGCTCATCATGGAGAAGATCTTGTGGCTGACATCGATCGCCTCTCCGGCGGCGGCGGATTTCCGGATGGAGGAGATGAGACCGGTAACCTCAGTTTTGCGGATGGAGCCGATGGAGCGGACGCTGCGGGGGCTGAGCAGCTCGTTGATGCAGATCTTGCGCATCTGGCGCCAGTAGTCGCCGTAGGGGCTGAAGGCGATGTCGCGGTAGTTGTACCACAGCACCTGGATTCCGATGGATTCGGGGCGGTCGGCGTAGCAGGGGTCGTGCTGCTTCAGCATCTCTCGGGCTAATGTTCGGGACGAGACGACGATGGTGTCGACTTCGCCGAGCTTCAGCCGCATGATGGGGCCGTACTGTTTGGCCAAGTCGGTGATGGATCGGAAGGCCAGATTGCTCAGAAGGTGCATGTTTCCGATGATGGGAAGTGCTTTCGGGCCGGGCGGCCACTTGCTTGAAACGGGCCCGGATTTTGTCATGCTTCTGATGAAGAAGAGAACTATGGGGAGAACGAGAGCGAGAGCTGTGAAGTTCCACGAAAGCCCGAAAATGGAATCCATTTTAATTTTCGAGAGAAAATTAGGAGTGGTGTTGATGAGTATGGAAATGTAGTAGATGAGTTTATAGTATTTTGGGATGAAGAAAGTCAAGCTCACTAGTTTTGAAGATGTTAATTTATTGTCAAGAAAGTAGTGCTGGACGAATATCATTTGCTTATTATTTCATTTGATATATGTATGGTGTATTTATTGGACTGTGGATTAGTTCAACTTTTATTCATAATGATAGAATAATGATGATTTATAATGTGTAATTGCAACATACAAAATCTAATACGCAAGCAAAATGTAATATCAAATCTCATATCAACTAGTACTCCTTCTGTCCATAAAAAAAAGTTTACTAGACACGAGTTTTAAGAAATCTTGTAAAATTATTGTGAGTGAAGTTAATGTTTATTTGTTGAGAGTGGAAGAAGTGGAATGACAATTAAAATTGTTTTGAGTGGAGTAAGAATTCCACTTGTTGTAAGTGAAAAGTTATTGTGAGTAGAATAAAGGTGGTTGTGAGTGGAAAAATAAAATGTCAGTGGAATTTTTTATGAATGAAATATGGTCTCACTTGATATGATTGCAAAAAATTGGAATAAGGCACTTCTCCAAGATAAATATAGGGGTGTGCATCGGCCGGTCAGTTCGACCAGTTATTTTGACCGACTAAAAAAAATAGTAACTGCACTACTACAGTTAGTTTTCTCTTTCCTAAAAAAAACCCCTACGTCCTACATATTCGATTAAACTATGTGAAAATTATTATGTATATATTTTATATATATACATATTATAATATCTATGATATACTATATAAATTTAATTATTTATTATGTATTCGGTCGGTTCGGCCGATCGACCGAACAAATTTATGGAAACCGAGCCGAAAATCGAGAACCGAAATTTGGTGTTTTTACAAACCGAGCCAAAAACTGACATACATAAAAACTTGGCCGAACTAGCCAAAACCCATCAGTTCGGCCGGTATTTTCGGTCCGGTTCGATTCGTGCACACCCCTAGATAAATATAAATGGATAAGTAAGACACTTTTTCGTGGTATAACCTCGAGTAATATTTTCCGATGATTCCAATCAATTTTATAAACCTTGAACATAAGTCCAAACAAGCTCTACATGTAAAATATTAGAGCATTTACAACGGGGGGATCAATCCCCGGGGTCGAGGAGTCGATCGACTCCATGGATCGACTCGTCGGGGTCAATCCCCATTGTGACATGGATCGAGGGAGGGTACCGATCGAGGAAGGCGAAGCCGGTGTCGTTCCCTCGACACCATTCTCGACTCACATTCTGCTGCCTTTGGGGTCACGTGGCGTGCCTCCATTTGTCCATAATATATATATATATATATATATATATATATATATATATATATATATATATATATATATATTTATTTATTTATTTCAGACTTAAAAAAATTGCAACGGCTACTACACTCTTCACACCTATAAATACCCCATCAATTCATTCATTCATCACACCTTTTCCACTCTCATTCTCAATTTCTTCATTCTTCAAATTATACTTTCAATTGTTGATTTTTTGTATTGAAAAATAGGGTGACTACGAAAACCAATTCAACTCGTGATTCCAACAAATCTACAGTTAGGAGTAGTTGTTTGTCATGAACCTAGAACTACAGAAGAATAAGGGAGAGGGAAGGAAGGCGGCTGGGGCCGGCAGCGTTGAATTATCGGAGAATATGAAGAATAAGGGAGAGGATAGGTTGGCGGCTGGGCGATATTGGTATGTTGGCTGGGGCCGGAGTTGAGAAGGAGAAGGGTGTTGGTGACGGCGGAGGTTTTAGAAGAGAGAATGAGGAAATTGCAGAAAGCGGAGGAGTTGTCTGTGAAGAGAAGGAGAGAGAAGAGAAGACCAAATGTGGCTTTGACCAAGATTTAAAGAAAATGAAGGAGAGTCGTACACGTGACTGATGAGATTTAATCTAGGCAGCTGGCTAAATAGCGCGTTCAAAAAGCGCATTTACATTTTATGCAATTATCTGCTTTGTAATAATCTGCTACTTTACTTTACAATTCTGTACGTGCATGAGGAGGGACCATAGTATAAATATCCCCACTCATTTTCTATGAAACCCTAAGTAATGAAGTAATCTTTTTTGCCTCCTTCTAATTCTTCTTCTCCTATTCTATTTCTTATCTGCTATCTCATTCATCAAGTTACAATATTTTCCAAAAAAAATTATAAAATTACAAAAATTAATAGATCCACTTAGATTTATTACATTGTTGTATTTTTTATTTTAATTATTGTATCCTTTTTATTTTCATTCAATAAAATTGTTCGTTTTTAAAATTTTTCTATTTAATTTAAGTATTCTTATTATTATTTATTAGAAATACAAAATAAAGAAATAAAAAAATAAAATTATTCAATCATTGGATAGATCTAGGTCTATATGTCAATCCCATTATCAAATTTTTTATCTAAGTCTATCTAATCATTAGGACCCCACCAAAATTACCAAAATCGAAGATGAACCTAGATCTATCTTTCTACCATAATGGATGCTCTTACCCTCCAATTTCTTCCCCCTTTTTGGTTGTAAATTTGTAGTGAACTTCTTTGTTTTAATATGAAAAACATCAAACTCTTTCCGCAACTTGACAACCAGCCATTAATTAATTCAGGTGAGGTGGACACCGTTGTACGTTAATTTGTTGATGTCGCAATAGTGCTGTATAAATTATCACAGGTTTATTTCAACTCGGATGACGGATCTTTTACTTTATGATGTTTTATCATTTATTTCATTTGTTGAATTTTTATATTTGGCGATTTGAAGATAATTATATACTCTATTTGGGTGGAATAAAACCTAGTTAATATCACATGTCATGCAATCAATAAAAGGAGTAGCGAATGAAACACGAAATGAGAATAAAAAATTTGATTTGGGTTTATTTTGTAAAAACAAAAAAAATAAATTAGAGAATAGAAAAGTAACTCCTACACAACAATAGTGTGCTATCTCAAAAAACAATACTGCATGGGCCAGTGCAGTGTCCAGCAAATTGAAGTTACATTTCGGCTATTATTAATTTATTAATTACGTCAGTCAACAAGTCGCTGCTCTCTTTGACGAACTGGTTTTCATAATAATAATAATAATATTTTATTTCTATGAAAGCTACAAGCCGAGTAACCTCCCCCTATACAACAAACTACAAACCGATTAACCTCAAATTCAAATTTAATTCCTATCTATATCGACTAATTTCACTAAACGAGTACTCAATAAACTCCGACGTATGCGTTCATAGTTTAAAAAAAAAGAAAGCTAACTATCGGTCCCATGTTATGAATTGTCGATTACAATTATCCTTGGTCAGGGTTGAATTGTAATCGACCTGTTAAGCTATTAGAGTTAAAAAATTATCGATCACGATTCCAGTTCTGGTTTGGCCAGTTGGACCTTCCAGTTTGGGACGTTTCGAAATGTCAAAAACAACATACATGTGATAGTTTAAAACTTTTAATCTTTTATAATACTAAAAAAAGTGTGCAGGTGCAGGGCATGCATTGAGTAAATGCCTAGTTTAGAAATAGTAAAATGAATAGTCATAAACAAAAACTAAGATATACTATAGTATATTAATTGGTTGAACGTAACATAAAATTAAATTAGCAAATCATTATAATCTTAAATTCTAGTATTCTTCATTACAGAATTTACATGGTATGTTGAGATTTTTATAAAAGCTCGTATTCTTGTAATTAAAATCCCATGCCCGAAACAACGTAGGGCTCTCTATAAGCAACGAGTTAAAATGTGCTGGATCGGTTTTGTAAGAATATATGATAGGAGTTGAATATAGAATTTCTTTAATAAGAAAATATATGCCACAAATAAATTAATAGATGCACATGTTTCAAATCACATGAATATAAAATTTTGATGCTTCAATAATACGGGGGGGGGGGGGGGGGGGGGGGGGGGGGGGGCTACCTGATGATTTTGGATGGGAACCTACAGAGTATTTACTTAAAATAATTAATTATTAGACTATTATTTTAGTTTTTTGAGAGTTGAGACAGAGTAGACCAAAGTTATTGAACATAGAATATTTTATAAGAGATGGGGTGGGTAATGGATCGGATATCAAACGGATTTTGCTAGGTTCAAAATTCAATTTCCGGTCCAGATTTATAGGATTCAAATAATATATTAAGATTAAGATTTATGATATTCGTGGATTCACGCATGAAGATCGGTAGATCCAAATTCATATTATTTTCCTCCCAATCAATCCAAAAAATAGAAACAATTCATAGTAACAACGGTTATTCAAGCTTCTACAATCATTGAAATGCATTAAAAGCAAAAAAGGAGTATTTATAACGTATTTTTTCGTCATAAAAAATTATTTTTTCGTCACAAAAGATTATAAGTGACGAAGAAAAACTTGTCACACGTATTGTGTCATAATTGGATCCTCATATATAAGTATATTATGATTGAAAAATTGTCACACGTATTGTTATACGTATTGTCACACGTATTCTCATAATTGATTTCCTCACATATGAGACTCATGCGGTGTGAGGAAAAATTTTCTCAAATTCAGCCCAATTATTTATCACATAAACTCTTATTAGACCATCATAATTTTGTACCATAGATAACAGTTATTTTGACAAATCTCACCTACTCTCAACTTTCGAGCCAAATTTAACATTTTATGTTTCTGTTTTTTTATGATTTACCTATTTCATTTTCTAAATACCAATAAGTTCTATCATTCAAAATTATAAAATGAATATTTCACCCTTGCTAATTAGAATTTCATATATTGGAAAAAATCCAAACATCCAAATAATACATATATTCATCAATACATAATAACATAGAAATTTCTATGTATTTAAATCTACCTAAACTAATTAAAAAAAGTACAAATATTTTATCTTCATACAAAACCTCATTATAAACATGCACATATGTTCATCTTCCTCTTGCTCCCAGCATGCTTTATATTACAATATTTGCCAAAAAAAAAAAAAAAAATGCATATATCAATTTTGGAGCAGAATTTAGTGAAAAACGAATTCAAGTTTACAAGGAAATGGTGCATGCCTTTTATCATCATTTACGCCATTAATTTTTTATTTTATTTTTTGAAGTGTGGTTTGAGACTGTGGAGGGATGAACATTTTGAGAGATAATATAACTCATAAATGATAGTTGTAATTTCTAAGAAAATATAATAGGTCCACACTATTTTTTTACTTTAATATGTGGAATAATTTTGCTAAATTGGGGTTTTGATTAGTTATTCCCCATCGTAGAAAATACTCATGTAGACTTGTATGGACTTGCTTTAATCCACGGTACAAGATATATAATACAAAAATAAAGTAATGAATCAAAGACTCAAAAATAAACATATTATATCCACAGTCCATTAACTACTCCCATATTTTATTTTATGTGGAAAAAATAAAATATCTTTTTCATTGTCAAGCAGTCTATTTTGATTCTTGATAGTGAACATCTTCAAAACTAGTGAGCTTGACTTTCTTCATCCCAAAATTCCACTACTATATAAACTCATCTACTCTAATTTCCATACTCACTCATAACACAACACAACTCATAATTTTCTCTCGAAAATTAAAATGGATTCCATTTTCGGGCTTTCGTGGAACTTCACAGCTCTCGCTCTCGTTCTCCCCATAGCTCTCTTCTTCATCAGAAGCATGACAAAATCCGGGCCCGTTTCAAGCAAGTGGCCGCCCGGCCCGAAAGCACTTCCCATCATCGGAAACATGCACCTTCTGAGCAATCTGGCCTTCCGATCCATCACCGACTTGGCCAAACAGTACGGCCCCATCATGCGGCTGAAGCTCGGCGAAGTCGACACCATCGTCGTCTCGTCCCGAACATTAGCCCGAGAGATGCTGAAGCAGCACGACCCCTGCTACGCCGACCGCCCCGAATCCATCGGAATCCAGGTGCTGTGGTACAACTACCGCGACATCGCCTTCAGCCCCTACGGCGACTACTGGCGCCAGATGCGCAAGATCTGCATCAACGAGCTGCTCAGCCCCCGCAGCGTCCGCTCCATCGGCTCCATCCGCAAAACTGAGGTTACCGGTCTCATCTCCTCCATCCGGAAATCCGCCGCCGCCGGAGAGGCGATCGATGTCAGCCACAAGATCTTCTCCATGATGAGCTCCGTCACGTGCCGCGCCGCCTTCGGAAAGGTGTCCAAGGATAAGGATACGTTGATCGATATACTGCAGGATGGGATTAAAATGGCCGGCGGCTTCGAGATCGCCGATTTCTTCCCGTCGTCTTGGGTGATCAGAACCTTCAGCTGGTCGAAGATCCGACTGCTGATGATGCGTCATAAGCTGGATGTTATTTTAGACGATCTCATCAAACAGCACAAGCAGAATCTGGCGAAGATTGCGCCGGAAGATAGAGGGAAGAAGGGCAACGGCGAGTTCGGAAATGAAGACATTGTTGATGTTCTGCTCCGGCTTCAGGAGACCGGAGAGCTCCAGTTTCCGATCGAGAACGAGGACATCAAAGCTGTTGTCTACGTAAGTTTCAATTCATTTCATTCATTATTTTTCTTTTTTTTTTTATATCGTGGGAATCCGCAGCTGCTATCTTCAGTTCAATTTAATTTAATTTTTTTTATATTATGGACTGTCTGACAGAAGTTTATATTAACTAATTAAACAGGACATGTTCTCCGCTGGGACGGAGACGTCATCGACGTCGATGGACTGGGCGATGGCGTTGCTCGTGAAGAACCCGCGGGTGATGGCAAAGGCGCAAGAGGAAGTGCGGAGAGTGTTCGACGACGTCACCATCCAAAACATGGGAGATAATGATTATCAGAATCTGAAATATTTGAAGATGGTGATCAAGGAGGCATTGAGGCTGCACCCTCCGGTTCCACTCCTACCGAGGGCTTCAATGGAGGAGCGAGTCATCGGCGGCTACGTCATCCCGGCTAAAGTCAAGGTGCTGGTCAACAACTGGGCGATGCAGAGGGACCCCGAGTACTGGACGAATCCGGAGAGCTTTGAACCGGAGAGATTCGAGCAGGACGACTGCTCGAAGGAGTTTTTGGGAGGGGACTTCGATTTCCTGCCGTTCGGGGCAGGAAAAAGAATGTGCCCCGGGATCACATTCGCGATGGCGAGTGTGGAACTTATATTGACACAACTTCTCTATCACTTCGACTGGAAACTTCCCGACGGAGCTCAGCCGGAATCTATGGACATGACGGAGAATCCGGGAGTCACTGCTTCAAGAAAGCAGAGGCTTCTTGCGGTACCCACCCTTTACACCAAGAAGGTGTCGGCTTAATTAATTAATATGAGATCGGATTTCCTTAATTAATTACTTTTATGTATGTTGTATTATACTATCAAAATAAGTGAGGGCACTACAACAACTGTTTAAGTTTGTCTCATTTTATTTTTTAAGTTTATCTTCTTGGCGTGCCCAGATTTGTAAACCATTGGAAGCAATCAAAGAAATCATACATTTTGTCATGTTTACATTGGAAATGTAAACTCAGCACGCTCAGTTTGACCGGATATTACAAAATTTATCTTATGTTAATGAATTATTAATTTTAAGGCCGTGTCTAATTAATTTGCTACGTTTCGCATTAGTTGTCTAATTTGCCTTTTTTTCTTTTTTTGCCAACGAATCCTGTCACAACGACATCGTTTTGCTTGCCGTAATTTAAAGTTCACGTAGCAGAGAGACTAACGGATGTTAAATAACACCCTATCGAAAAGTTATGTCGGTATTGCATAAATTTAAATTTTGTATTTCATTTGCAACTTTCGTCGAAGTTTCTGATTGTTGCTGCAATTGCCATCTAAGTAATAAAAAAAAATATATATAGCACGAAATCTTATACCACATGCACGGAATCCAAAAGTAGTACTCCCTCCATCTTGGTATTACTGACTCGTTTCCTTTCGGTACGAAGATTAAGTAAAAGGGAATTACAGGATATTAATGAATCGTTTCCTTTCGGTAAGTGATGATGTAAAATTATTAAAAATTTAATGAAGTTCTAATTTAGTTCAAAAGGTAAAGTAGACCATAATAACGGGTCATCAATGCCGGAACGGAGGGAGTATTTAGCAAATTGATGCAGCCTTTTTTGACCTTATGAACATGTCGTATTTGTTGCATTGCATGCATGCATATGTAGATTAAAAAATTGTAAGAAGATGCTGAATTGACCAAGTCCAACTTCTGTTTTCAGCATCACGACACGATTTTAACAACAAAATTTAGTTACTGAATAGAGGGTCCTATTCTAAAATACTCACCTCTTTTCATAACAATTTTTATTTCATTCAAAACAATACTACACCATGTATCACAACAATCAACAGTCAATAACTCTTAGCTATTTAGCCGAAACTTAACTCAGCTGTCAGCTCGAAGATATTAGCAAAGATTGAACAGGCACTGCATAAGGTGAATTCCAATCAGCATCAAAGATTTCTTGCAGCTGAGACACAATGCCAAGGTTATATGTCCCAAAACTGACTCCTGCATCAGCATAAAAGTAGTCCCAAACCAGATTGCTCGTCCCGATGTGGGCTCGTACATCACTCACAGCATATTTTCCATGGTTCACCCTCGTGTAGTCCGGATACATGTTTCCAGTGCCCGTACCATTGCTGAGCTTGGCAGGTCCCGTCTGGTTGAAACCTGGCACGATGAAGTACTTGATCTCGACTTTTCCATGACACGTGTTGGACTTGGAAGACGAGCATAGGTTGTTGGAGTAGAGCAGGGACTTCAGGTACAGATCTGTGTTCTCGATGAAATGAGCCCAGTACGCTACCAGCAACTTCACATTTGCATGCTTTCCGTAAACAACCTAGGGTGGAAACTCTATTGTATCAATGTTTGCTTATGGAAAGCTTATATTTGCAAGAAACAAGAATTTTACTGAGGTTATATATACCTCAGATATAGCTGAAGACAGGGAAGACCAATACACTGTCTGTGACATGTACGCGGATTGACCTAGCCAATCCATGGTACTTATTCTTAAGGTCTCTCCATTTCCTACTGATTTGATGGTGTCGATCCATGCCTGTTCGTCTGACTGATACTTGTCGAACAATAGCTGTCAAAGAAGAAGGTGAATCAACATAATAAGCTAAATGCAAACATTGTCTGTAGATATATTCCAAGAATGATATTTCCAATCAACAAAGCAATTTATTCAAGAACTTTGAGGGATGCTAAACCTCTGGTGGAGCAAAAGACAGGTAGGAGGATTCATGCTGTGATGTTGAAGTGTTTGTTGCAGGAGTTTCAATGGAAAAGTGAAACATATCAGGGTCTGAAAGCAATGGATAGCCTACTGCATGTTCGATCTTCACATATTTGGGAAGAGGTGATCTGTTGAGACATATTTACACTTTGGTAATGGTAAGTTTGCATAACAACCAACAAGAAGCTTTTGGGAGCTAAGACTAGTAAAGAAAATTTTCTCAATTTTTCTGCTTACCTGCATCTATCTTCCGGTTGAAGGAGATACGACCAGCAGGGAACCTTTCTAACGGTCTGCCATTGTTGATCTGAGACGAGTTTTGTGTAAGCTGAAGAGTTGAGATGGGCTAGTTTCCATAAGTTGTCAAAGTAAATCTCAACCTTCTCTGCAATTCTTGGACAGCCAACAAGATATATCCCAACTTCCTTCACCTAAAATCATTTAAATCTACAAAATTAATCAACTAGCAGTTACTAGAAATTAGAGTTAATGCATTTTACACTCAATCATCTTGATCAATGCTCCTCCATGAACAAGAGAGAACATGTTTAGCTGCAATTTTTGGCTAGGGTTCTCTTAAAGAATGATTTGTGTTGTTTATGGTACCTGAGTGAGAGATTTCCAGTCATTGTTTGCTGATCCAATGTACACATCTCGGCTATCTGATATCCAAACCTTAGCATGGACAATGCCAGATCCCCACCAGTCGCTAAGTAACAAGGTGACGTTCTTCACATTTGGCCTCCCTGATGCGAGGGTGGATGCTTCCTCTGTGTAGTCAGGATAGAATCCAGAGTGCTGCAAAAATCTGGAAACAAGATTAGTTTTCTGCAGTTCGCTTCTCCACCAAAAGCTACTCTTTAATTTATAAATTCAGAATTGAAATATATGTGATCATTTCAAGTATTTCCACTAAGAAATTCAATGTGCAGTGATAATCAGTAAAACGTCAAGAATCTGCACAACTCAAAATCAAGACGAGTAATTGAGATCAACTAAGAATTTCAAGCTCAAGTCACTGCAACTCGGCAATGATTAAAGCCTGCATAGAACATTCTTGCTCGAATTGAAACACATACAATTACTGAATTTAATTGCAAACTTGCAACAAGTGAAGTCGAGGCAGCTGCAAACTTGCTCGAAGTTATTGAACTGAAACACATACAATTACTGAATTGAAACACATACAATTACTGAATTTATTGCAAACTTGCTTGAATTTCTACCTCATACTAACGTTGCGATCAGCTGCATTATCTAATGCTCTATAAACATCATATCCATCATTAGCCCCAAATCTCAACATGTCATCTTTTGAATATCCGTAGTCCCCTGACCGAGGATCATCCGGATGAGCTATCAACTGCCAGTATTGTGCAATTATGTCGAGGCTCCTCGACGAATTCCCCGCCATCCATCGGAATACATCAGCTGCTTCAATCATGTCAGACTGACTAACTTATATTTGAATCGATATCGATCCCCATCGCAACTAGTATTTAGAAATTAAGTAGAAATTAGAACATAGAGCTAAAAATTAGAAATCAAACCTAAATTATCAATAATCGACTCAGTATCGTCGTCTGAAAGCTGCTTCTGACTCGATTAATCACTCAAAGACATCATAACTTTCTACATAACGATTTGCCTAACATCCTCTAATTTCGACAGTTGTAAACCTAATCATTAAATTGAAAACAAAAGATTATCATTTTCTCTAATTCTTTCTTATGCATACAGTCGAAGTCTATGAAAATTGCAGGAAACTGGGAAAAGAAATTTACCGGTACGAAGAAGCCCAGGAACGGGAGAGAGGTGGGGCATGTCGGTGGGAACGGATTGTACCACCCATGCTTTGCATTGCGCGTCATCAGATGAAGAAGATTGAACTCTTAATGCGGGATTGCATATAATCAAAACAAAGAGAGTCGTAGATAAAGCAGCAGCAAAAGTTTTCATCTATCTTCTTCATAGAGAGAGAAGGCTCGAGTTCTCAAGTTAAGCGCTAAATCCATCTTCCGTTGACTTTTCTTGAATTTACTGTTGTTTTTTGTTTTTGTTTTTTTTCTCATAATTTCAGCGAGTCGGAGAGAATAATTAATTATCACTTTTTCAATAACAATGTGAGAAGAAACTAGAGAGAGATAGAGAATTTGTTAGCAACTTAGCATGAAATCCTTGTGAAGTAAATGAGAAATAGATATACAAGAATTCAACCAATAATACAATGAGCAAGAAAGAAACATCAGAGATTAATCCAAGAAAGCTGATAGCATGCAGTTTTCTGCAACATAGATGTTTTGATCACCCAAATTCTTAACCTACATGAATGAAGATCCTACTACCACTTTACACTTACATCACATTCCTTCATTTTCCTTGCTCATCACGAAATCGAGTGCCTCCGATGCCTTGAAGACGAAACAGACGACTTAGTTTCCCCTCTCATCATGGAAGTCGGGCTCTGCGAACTGCCAGAAGTCTCCGAGCTCTTGTTCTCTCCGTTGGCCAGCCCTTTCCCCACCATCCACAGCCTGTCGAATATTCTCCTCGAACGAGAAGGCAGCAACTGCGCAGCAGAGCCTCTGTTCTTGCTGCCTCTCTTGACAAGTTTGCCATTTATCATTGACTCCTCTTCTTTTATCTTCATCTCATCCATCTGTTTTCTCAGAGATTTACGATTCTCAGGCGCCGCCTTCCCCCAGTTTTCTTCAGTCTTTCTAGGGGGATCCATTGCTTCATCGCCATTGTTGAACGCGTTAGTAGCTGCTGCTGCCCTCGTCTGCTCAACATATAGAACTTGCACGACCACACGCAGTGGTAGCTGCTCGTTCTGCGCTGCATGCATGGACGCCTCCGTCGTTAATTTCTTCACATCCATTAGCCCACACAAGCTCTTCCTTTCAGATTTTGTTAATCCATTATGCTCCTGCAATATATAAAATTTTCAATCTTATTCACTTTCTCTGCCAAAACTACACATTCAATAATGCTTTGTGCTGAGGGGAAAAAAAAAAAAAAAAGATCGAACCTTTAGAAAGATGTCGATGGCACCGTACAATCCATCATGAATAGGCCTAGCAGCCTCAGGAACTGACTGTGACAATTTGATGAAACTGGACACGGTGAGATTCCGATCACGAGCAACTGCTGAAAGATAACCGTCTACGATCTTCCCAACTTTCAACCACGATCCGTGCCCTAAAACAAAGTCACTCTCATTTTTGACATTCTTCTCAACAATCTTCTTATCCTTCTTACTCATTTCATTCTCCACAAACAGATCCACGAGGCGTTGAACAAGTTCAACGTCGTAAGTGGTAGTCTGAGGAGGCCTTGCTGGGATCAACAGATCACCAGCAGAAGCCTCGTCCAGTTTCAAACTGATATTCTTTATCAGCTCTTCCCTTGATGAGTCATCAGCTTCGATGAGAATAGCTACTTTAAGTAACTTCAACAGGAAACTACAGGCGCAGCTTATTCCTTTATCCGAAGGCAGTAAGCAAATTATAGTTTCCACTAAAGATTTGTTGCGACGGATATAAACATCAGACACCAATGCATCAACAGAATCCGGCAACCATCTCATGGCATAAGCCTTTAAGGCCTCCCCAATCACGCCCCCATCCATTCTGCCTTTCGATTTTACAGCAAGCATGACTCTCTTGTACAGGTCAATGTCCAATTCACAAATATCTTCGATCCACCAATCTTTAGGCACTGATTCCATCTTCTCCGACAATTTTAATCCACTGCGGATTATCTGGTCTGATGTCGCCAACCTTCTGTTGTACGTATAAGACCAGGTGATTAATGAAGGGTCCACTGAAGTCTTAGATGCTATTGAATCTATGCATCTACCGACTATCTTTAGATTCTCGGACCATGGAAGGAGAGACTTTGAGGTTTGTAGGACAATGATGGAATCTTTCCAGTTGCGTAGAACACTGGAGTTTAGAAATATGTCGATCTTCAAGATCAGGTTTCCTCTGTCGATGTCCTCAGTCATTTCAAGATACTCTGCTGCACAACGTACAGCGACAACATTATAGGGATTAAGAGTCACTGCTACTCCATAACAGAATTTGGCACATATTTCAAATGCTTTAGGTCCACCAGGAAAATCAACCAGCAAAATTTCATCGAGGCTTTCCTCGCTGGCTCCCGATACGAGTTTTTGTAACTTATTGCTCTTGGACAAGAGAGGAAACTGCAAAAGGCAAATGCAAGCAGAACATCCACAATCAGACATTACTCAAAACTCAACAAAGCCACAAATAATCAGCAAGTTATGTGATCTTTTACGGTATTCTATGATTATCTGATTTCGTTCTGTAAAACCATACTACTACTAGTCTTTACTAAGGGTAATCAGCATACAATCTAGCATATCATATATCATGACAGAGGGACCTCAGAATAGTCACTACTTCTCATGCCTTCACATCCTTCGATAACTTCAAGAACGAAGTTGAATCTTCTAATCAAATGAAAAGAGTATTCCGGGCAAAACAATGAAATTGCATATTTAATACTCGTTCGTTCCACAAAATGTCACCTTATGGAGAAGGAACTTCACATCGCCAACGTTTATGATGATATCAGTTGCCAATTCAGATGACACATACCTGCAATAATTTGTACAAGAGTTAATTGTGAAGTGGTTGGATCTAAGCACGACTTAATATTTATGAGCTTTGGGAACACACACACATATACAATAATACGAATGTATACCATATACATAGTGAACTGCTGTGGAAAGAATAAGGCATTACACTACAGTCTATTATATACCGTATACGTTGTGACATGCTTCACAAACAAGTACAGAAGGCATGATTGTGAGCTATATTCTATGTTCGAAGATAAACATACTAGAATAAGATATTCAGCTGTGGTATCCACATGATGTTATACTGTCAATTATTATGATGAAATTAGACTGTCTGTAAACACGGAATTATTACAAAGTCGGCATATAGAAACATGTCAAAACACACTCAACAGAGTTCGATAGACCAACTTTTGAGCGGCTTAGAACTTTCACATTGTTTAATAGAAGTTGCATAACAGTAGATGCATGAATGAGATCAAACTGTTACTGAAAATGCTTGTCAACATTTGTACAAAATCTAAACCTCAGGACCTAACTGTCTTCTAAAACAAGGCACATAACCCATAATTAAAACTATGGCCCCAAATTGTATAAACCTTTAAGAAGTAATCATTTACAAATCAGTGTTTACGGCGGCATGTACGTCAAAGGAAACATTTTAAGTAAGTGAAATGTTTTTGGGATGAAGCCTGAAATTCTCATTGATGGTACTTGAATTTTACCCTTACTCCATTACTGAGAAAGTTAATTACTAATCTTATTATCACCTCATAATCAAATCATGATGTATAAGTAAATCTATCTGAAGTTAAATCAAAAGGATCAGTCAACATGGCCAGCAAAAAAGTAAGATAAAAAAAAATTAGAAGACAAAAGGTCATCGACCACACATAAGCTACTTTATTTTCTTACTATGTTTTTCTGATTAATTAAATTATTATGCAAAACCTTAGGCCAAGTAGGTATCACACTTTACAGTTCCAATGGGCCCTCACCTCCATAGAAAGTGTACTCAATGTTTAAATAATCAGAGGGAGATCAAACAATTATAGATATCATATGTTCAATGCTAAATAGTGAATATACTAATTAACATAGGACCATATTAATCAAAAACCATGCACATTTAATAGCAAGCCGAAAAGTTTCCTTTGCAGGGAAAAAAAAAATAGCTCTTAAATAAAAAGGGATATTGTAAAAAACAGCTTCTTCCTACATTCAAGCTTAGTGAACTGTAAATCCAACAAGTTTCTATTCACCAAGCCTAGTAAACATGGAGTATTCATGAAAGAGAGAGAATCTTTGAGAGAGAAACTTAAACATATTATGGACCAAATAAAATTACAATCAAATATTATGAAAACAAAAATGTGCAGCTAGCATAGTGAAGAACAAACATTAATAAATGAAAAGCAGGGGAAAACAGAACTTGTTAATATGTAACACATGAGAAAAAAGAAAAAATCACAGAGTCACAGACACAGAAAAACACACACTATTTACCTCACACAGTTCCCTTCAGCTTGAAAAGCATCTGGCTTCGACCCCAGCTTCATGTACTTCATATTTTTTTCTTCACCTTCTTCTACTTCTAACTTGAGTCCTTGTAATTTCTATGAAAAAATTAACACGTAGAAGTCCTAAAAAAGGGCAAGAAACTGCAAAAACCGAAAATCATTCGCTGCGGCATAAACAGACAAAAGAGGGAATCTTTAGTTATCCCCTCGCATTTTCGGTCCCTCTCCGACTAGAATATATCGGCATCATCTTCCACAAAATAGCAAAGACAAGTAGAAAAGAACAAAACCCACAAACAATTGTCTTCACTTGACGAAAGCGCCTCGAGTTTAGCAAATTACGAGACAAGAAGAAAGAAAGAATTCGCGACGCTTCTCTTCTTGGTGCAATTTAGCTGCATTACATTACGAAAATGCGGTGATGTGATGCCATTAATGTTTTGACAGATTATAGTCCACCAACCCCCAGAATTAAAGGTGGGGGAGCCTTCAATTCCCAGCCGCCTTCGCTATTACTCCTCCTGATTTGCCAAGATCTCCTCTTTTAAGACGCGAATCTCAAGACCACTTCTCTCTCTTCTCTCTCTCCTACATGTAAATGAATGCGAAATGCGTGTATTTGTTTCTCTATCTTTATGTGGAGCTGAGAAGGGACTGAATATACTGAGAGAGTTGTCGCTCTGGTTTCTCTTTTTCAAAACGTTGCAGAGGAGAGAGAGAAGAGAGAGAGAGAGTACGTGTGGGGTGGCGTAGTTAGAGTAAGTGGGGGGGTTTCTACTGTTTTGACAGAGTGGAACAGAGGGCACACACTCCTCCATTTTTAAGCTTTGTGCCGTTAATGCACGCCAACCTTCTTGACCTTTTTGGCCCTGCTGCTCCCCTTTAATCTCATCTCCAATCTTTTTATTTTTTCAATTTTTCATTTTTTTTTAATATATACTTCCTCCGTTCACGAATGAGTGTCCATTTTGGAACACTAATCATGTTCGTGAATAAGTATCCACTTTACCTTTTTGTACAACACTACCCTCTTTACTTTACAAAAATTACTATCCTTTGTCATTTAGCACCCCACCTCACATCAACTTTATTTCTACCTTTTTATCATCCCAACAACTATATTCTTACTTTTTGGTTAATAACACCTCTTATTTTTTGTTATTATCTCACTACCCTTATATCCTACTCCCTCCGTCCATGAATCATATCCTCATTTGGGTTCCGACACGGAAAATAAGAAAGCTGATAAAGTTGTTTTGAGTGGGGTAATAGTTAGAATGTATGGGTAGTAGGATAATGACAAAAAAACAATGATAATGACAAAAAAGATGTGGTATTGACAAAAAAGAGGTGGTATTGACCAAAAAGTGGGAATAAAGTTATTGTGATGATCAAAAAGTAGGAATAAAGTTATTGTTAGGTGGGACCACCGATGGCAAATAATAGTAAATAAAGGAAAAGTAGGAGGGTATGATTGTATAAAAAGGTAAGTAAGGATTTTGATTCACGGACAAAAAAATGTGGGTTAGTATGGATTTGATTCGTGGACGGAGGGAGTAACTTTTATCCTATTCACTTTCATTTTATCAGCTTTCTTAATTTCCGTGCCCAGTACAAAGTGGACATTTATTCGTGAACGGAGTGAGTAGATCCATAGAAAGTTATAAACAGGTTAGTCATGTTAAATATTGTAAAAGAAAAAGTTTGTGTCTAATCGCAGAAGGTAATGACTTTTTCCTTTTACTTTAATTGATTTTTGGTTAGGACGGAAAATTTAATGCCTTTGTTTAGTAGGGATTAGTGAAGAAAAATCATTACTTCTGAATATCCAAGTAATGAAGGTGTTTTTTAATTTTTTTTATGTAAATAAAGAGGTTAATGGTTCAATATAAGAGAAGAAGATTTGATTTTAACAAATTCCTACTTGTCAAAAAGTATAAAATCTATTGATTGATCGAACTTGTTTACAAAGTATAAAAAGTATATAGTGATTTTAACAAATTCCTACTTTTAATGAATTATTTAAATGAAGGAGCGAAACTCATCGGTAATTTACATTAAATTACATAAGTGGTTAATGCAATATCTTTTCAATGAAGAAACTGAAATAGTAATTTTGTTGTTTACGATATTTTTCCCGAAACGAAATACCAATGCTATGTGTGCTGTATATATATCTACTTAGTACTTACCATTATTTATGGAAGCAAAAAGTTTCAAGTTTATTTGTAAAGCAAAAATTAACCACCCACATTTATTTTCTTTGGCAATCAATTTATACGGCAAATTTAAAAGATCACTTTGAGGAATTTGTGAGTTGCGGCCTTGGCAAATTTTGGTCTTATTTGGCAATGTTCGTTGTGGAGGATTTGGAAGGCGAGAAACGAAAAGATATTCAAAGAGATAGCATCGGACACCGGGAAAATTTTGGAGAGCATAAAATTAGCTCCTGGAAATGGTTGAAGTCTCATTATCCTTCTTCCTTTTGTTTTTCTCTGCACGACTGGAGTTTACATTCTATTGATTGTATTCCTGCGAAACTTTAGTTGTTGTTTTTCTATTTTCTGTTCTCTTGCCGTACTTCTAGTTCGGTCCTGTATTTGGATGGTTTTGGAGTACTTCTAGTACTCTTAATGAGAATTCCATTTTCACTTTGCAAAAAAAAAAAAAAATCTTGTTTCCTTTTTCGACGGTCCATAATAAGTGGAGTCATTTCATTTATTATCCTTTTATCTTTTCCACTCTCTTTCATTCTTCTCGATTCTCACCAACTCTCCGTTATTTCTTAAAACATGTATCACTCACTATATTTCATGATTCATGAATGGAGGGAGTAGTATAATAGTTCAGAGTTTTTCCCTAATATAAACAACCGTTTATCTTACTATAGTACATTGTTTTATATCATATTTTAATATTAAAATAAAAATTGCTAAATAGATTATATCCTAAGGAAAAATTAATTTATGTTCCTTTCAAATGATGAGATCTACTGGTCAAATTGCTTAACTCTTCCCTTCTCATCCCATGACATTATTGCTATGCTTCATTGTACGTGGATGTATGAATAGCTATCTTAGGTTAATGTGAGAAACCCGTCGCTTTATTTATCTTTATTGAATAAGCTAAGAATATTTTTATGAATAAATCTACGTAGCCATATTATGGCTAGCCATAATTTAGTTCAAATAAGAGAAAAAATTGATTTATTTATAATTTTAAGTTCTAAATGACTTTTAATAGTTTAAATATTCAGTTTATACAAATTTATGTTGATAGTATTTGAATTTTGAGGCAACGAAAATCTCGATATAGATAATAGAGTGAATACAAAGCTTTTTGTTGAAAGAATGAAAGAATTATATCTTTACACCACTTATGATAAAATTTAAGTCAAGAATATGATAATAACATAAAATATATATTTATACTTCTTATAATAAATCAAAAAATTATCTAAATCAGTTTATTTTCATATAGTTGATTGAATTATGGTTAGCCATATTATGGCTAAATAGCATCACTCTATTTTTATCGTAAAATAATATTAGTACGTAGTTTACTAGATCTGAGTGCCGAATTGATGACTGCAAATCTCATTCATTCGTTCATACCTTAAAAGCAACTTGGTCAACTAAAGATTCCATTTATTGGACTCATCAAAACGTAGAATTTTAAACAATGTTGTATGTCAAACGCAACCAACCAAAAACCGATAATAACTTCTACTATTTGGATTGGTTCAACGATGAACAAAGTTCAAATACATCGGGTTCGGATTCATGCTAACCTCCATATATATTAAACTCGTTACATCTAATTTTTCAGTTGTCGTTTTTTTTTTTTTTTTGTTCAGTATACGTGTTATTGCGTGATAAAGGATTTCTATAAAAAGTTCACAACTTTCATTCATTCAAAACATCCCTCAATCGGAAGTCGGTATTGTGATCGTCGATATTCTCCGATTCAGTAGGAAGTTTGAATGCGTTTCTTTTTTGTGGTAAAATAGATAATTATTATTACCAAATGGAAGAAAATGAGTATCGACACACAGAAAAACCCTAGCCAAAAACTCCCTCCCTAATTGCGACGAAATCTGCCTATTCTAGCATTTGCATGGCTTCAAACAACAATGTGAGTTTGGGGCTCTCGCACCATAGCCTCCACACTGAGAAATTTCCCTTGAAAACGTCTTTGATTCCTCTCCTTACATTATAGACTAGTGTAGTGAGAACAAGTCTATATGCAAGTTACTTTCGCGTTTTTTATTCTCAATTCCGTAGCATGATTTCTTTCTCTCCTTACCAATCCGTCTGGCCTTCATACACCCCACTCCATTGAGCTATACTCTTCCAGACTAGCCAATGAGAACAAGTCTATATGAAAGCGTTTCTTTTAAGTAGGTTAATCGTTCTTGTAATTCTCTAGCCAATGAGATTGCTAGACTAGCTAGAAATTCATCCTTTAAGTTGATTTATGCGCGTCAAATATTGTATCGCTTCGATAAATCGCTGCTCTTGATACAACTATTATTCGTAATCCATGATGTATATCTATAGTATTCCCTTAAAAAAAATCGTTGCATTATGTGCAAAATATCCACACACACACGGAAAAAAAAATAGAAAAATAAATAATGTTATAGGTAAAGTAAAATTGAATGGTCCAGCTAGGGCTAGTAGTATGTGATGCATTTGGTAGGGGACCTAAAATTGGATAATAATTGGTACATACTACTTTATTCCAATTTATGACTTTTGATATTTTTGGATTTTGGACCGGCCAATCTACGCACCCTCAAAAATCAAAATGGTGATAATTCATCAACCATATTCATGTTGCATAACGTGTCAAAATTTAAGCACATAAATTAAATTGAAGGAATATATATGTATACTTGACCAAGTTAGGCTATGAAATTTTAATTGGTATACACGCCATAGTTGACTAAGAAGATTCATGAATAATATATGGATATATTGATTTCGATAATTCCATGTAACATTATTAAAATAGAATGTTCCCGGCCATACAACATTTGTTTCTGGATTTTTCAAATCAGTTTAGGAGATAACGGAAATTTTTTAGAACTTATGGTGGTATCTAATTTCGTCAAAAAAAAAAACATTTATCTACTTACCAATTAAAGACCACTCTAAATTTGAATTTATCAATTTTACTTGTCATTTATTTACACTGATTTCATTTCTATTTTTCAATTAAATGCAAACTTTATATTGACATAATATTTTCTTTTCCCCACTGAAAAAAAAATTAAGAAACAAATAATTGACGTGGGTTGTTTAAATAAAAGATTCTGTAACATCTACAATTGAAAGGGATGTTTATCTTTTTTCTATCTTTTTTTTTTCTTCTATCTTTTGTAACTCAATAATGTGGATAAGTATGAGTTCGTCCATGAACCCAAGCCGCTTGTAGTAGGTTTTTTTTTTTTTTTTAGTGTTATTTGGACACACTGAACTGATTACACAAGCTAAAAATAGTAATATAGGTTTTAAAAATGGAAATATACTCTAATTAGGGAAGCATAAACCCTAGGAAGAAATGTGATTATCTACATTTTTATAGTCAACTTTCATTTTTTACGCGTGTGACTACCGCGCGTGACCAAATATATATATATTTTAATTTTTAATTTACACGCACACGCATTACTCGAACCATCCACTAATACGTACTCGACATTAGTAAAATAAAATGAAAATGAAATAAAAATACGTAACTATATTTATATACTCCTTTCAAAAGAAAACCCCATACATACACACACACTAAGATAGATTAAGAAATGATCCCCCAAAAAGAAATTGGGGCTAAAGGCAGTGAGGAGGCAATAATTGTTGGGAAAATAGGCGTGGGGATAAAATCATCATAGATTAATGATGATGGACAATAATGGGTCCCAAATTATTTATGATGGGAGCATATGCTCTCTCTCTTTTCAATGTGGGGGACCTTATGTTATAATAATATTAATGTTATATATATAAATACAAACTCCTTTTGTTTTTATAAATTAAATTATTTTATGACAAAAATTCTAGATTATGGGGTCAAGTAGGATTGTTTTGATTTTGGGTTACAGCCATAAGATCCTCTCCAGGTTTTATGTGAATAAAGCTCGACATGATTTGTACCTATTACTAGTATCCCATATTCCATTGTTTTGCCCTAATTTCTAATTTTCTACTTCTAACATCTAACATAACCACACGTGTCATTCTTCTTGGAAATAAGTGCTTTCATACTAGTACTACTATATATTAGGTCCAAAAACGACAGCGTATCATTTATGGGCCCATCAAGTTTAAATTCTTAGGCCCAACTCATCAAAGACTTTGGCCTTTGATGCTTATAAATCAGTTAACGTAGCCGAAAAATAAAATAAAGTTATCTGGTAATGAGATTATCACCAAAAAAAAAATAAAAAAATCAAGCATAATAAATAGTCTTAATCTTGATTAGAGGATCTTCAATTATACTATTAGGTAACATGTTACGCCTTGTTAACCTTTTTTATATAAAGAATAAGTTGCCCTTTTTGTAAAACGAACAAACATTTCTTAAAAGAAGAAGATGATGATGTTGGAATATAATAGTAGATTTGATTTTGTAATTAAGAATAGTAGATATTTTTAGTAGAGATTTTTAGAATTAGAAGTAAATAAGAAGACAAGAGATTTCTAGAATTTAGTAGATTATTCTAGTAATTCATTTTGAACCATAATTTGAAGTTGGTGATTGCACACAACCGACATATAACAACTATAAATATGTATCAATGCATTGTATTGAAACTGGGAGAGAAACTTAGAGAGAAATTTAAGTGAGTTCAATTATAAGTGTTGGTTCTCGCTCCCACACCTCTCTCAAATATATTGCCACATTCATAAACGCATGTCAAATATTCCCCTCCTCCAATATCATTTAAATCCTCTCCCACAATCATAAAACTTTTTCGTATTTTCCAACAGAAGAAGAAGAAGACATTTCTATATAAATGACCCATTTCACAAATAATCTGAGAAATTTTTACATAAACAACAACAACAACAACAACAACATTATTTTCCTGCTTGGATGGACTAGACAGGAAAAATTATTTACAAAACCAAGAATATGTCTAGCTAATTAAAATACATGGTTCTTCAAATAAAAAATAAAAATAAACAATTAAATACATTTAAATTTTATGTAATAGAAGTAATTTAGGTTGTGCGGTTTGTTTAATTATGTGATATCAGGCTATACTTCACCGAATAAAATAAGAACTATTTTAATAATATAGTATCAAATAAATATCTCCTTTTTTTTTTGAGGGTAAATAACTATCTCCTTAATTAGTCGTTATTCTGTGACTTTTGAGTTGCCCTCTCGGAGCTTCTGTTCGTCGGATAGTATTTTCGCAAACCTACATTAAATTATATGACATAATAAAGTAGTAATTAATCAACTGAAAATAATTTAAATAATTATTAATTTGCCAAATATTATGAAAGATGTGCATGTGTGTGTGATATATGTATGTATTACTTGATCAAAGCATCTTGATTTGTGCCTCCATTAGGTATAGGCTCCGAAATTCCAGTTTGCAGATTAACTCTTGAAGCTGGCTTGTTCAACAAATTTTCTCCAATTCTCACCAGCTCATCCAAATTCTGCTTCGTCGTATTATCCATGGAGGCAGTTGTTCCGGTCAATGTGTCATCCTGTCATATAATCAAGACGAGATGTTTCATCTTATATTCTCGTATATAATTAACATATAAATCACGATTTGCATGTGGTCTACTTCAGGCAAAAACTTGAATACAACCAATCCCAGTTGAAGTTTAATTAGGTTTTCTTAATTATGATTTAACAATTTGAATTTATTAATGTTTAATTAGAATTTAGGCCAAATTGCAAAATAATTTCTCACCTTTTTTACAAATTCTCAAACCTTTCAATTTTTGCAAAAAAATCTCCACCTTTTAATTTTTCTTAATGTTTCCCCGCATTCAAATTTTCCCCCAAATTGAAGTTGAATTGAACGCCGAAAAAGCTTTCATGACAAAATTGTGAGTGATTTCTTAAGTGATTTCTCAAAATTTTTTCCCAATTTCATAAGTTAAGGACTTGGAAGGGAGCAAAAGATGGGAAAAGATATAAAATTTATAGTTTAGAATTGATTTGTGCCCAAAATCGTATACATATAAGTGTTAATATGCATGTAAGCATTTTCAGTGTCCCATTCAGCTTCCATTTGGGAGGAAAATTGAACGCAAGAAAATATTAAGAAAAATTAAAAGGTGCAGATATTTTTTTTGCAAAAATTAAAAGGTTTTTTAAACAAGAATTTGAAAAAGGGTGAGGAATTATTTGTAATTTGGTCTAGAATTTATTACTAATTATTTTTCAATTAATGTTTATTAAATTCCAATTAAAGTTGATTAAACATCAACCAAACTTAATTATATAATAAATAAATATAGTGCACTAGCTCTTACTTGAATGCGAAGGTAATTATCTTCGGAGGCGAGTGCCTGAAAAACTACAGACAAGAAATAATCCACCAAATCTTCACTAGATTGGTTGAAGATTTCGATAATAGGCGCAGAATTTTCTTGAATCAGCCAGCTGAAAACGCCCCATTTCGCCGCCGATTCCGCCGAATATTTGGCTTCATGTTTTGCAGATCCTGTGCCCAGTGAGATCACCAGCAATCTGTCGTAGCTGAGCGGCTGAACTGGGAAGAAATCTGGGAACTTTCTGAAAGCTTCTTTTATTGCTTCTCTTATTGCCACCAACGTCTGAGAAATAAGTTTTTTTAATGATCAGATAATTTAATAATTTGATCGACGTTCATGGCAGAAACAATTTGAAACTAGGGTTTCTGTAATGTACCGGATTGTTAGCGGCTACACCGCCGTCGATAAGATTGAAATCCCAAGACTGGCCGGAACCCGTGTCGCCGTTTGTGAAATGATGGGCCGGAAAAAAGGTCGGCGCGGCTGAGGTGCCGATGCATATATCGGATAACAATGCGTCCATATAAGGTAAATTGTTTATCTACATAACGAAATAGTGATAATAGTAAACATATATACGTAGTGGTCACTAAGATTAAAAAAATAGCCCTTTTTATGTGTAAATATACTACTCGTTCGTATCATTTCAATAAGCTAATTAAGTCCATTTGATTGGGCATAGATATTAAAAAAAATGAATTATTTATGATAAAATTGGAAATATGAAGTAATTTTTTGGGTGTAATTTATGTCACATCAAACAGGGGAGATAAGAAAGTTAATAGCTTTTTAGTGACATGTATTGTAATTTATGAATTATGGTTGGGTATTAATTATGTTATATTTTTATTTTAAGAAATGGACTTAATAAAATGACACGTCAAATAAGAAAAATGGACTTATTGAAACGATACAGAGGAAGTAGTATTTTAGGTGGCGTTTGGTTTGTATTATAAAATATATATTTTTTGTGATAAATAAGTATTTATATCGTGGACGGAGGGAGTATAATTTATAGGATTATATGAATGATTAATAATTTAACCAAATATGAAATGATTATTATCATTAAATTGGTGGATAGGAATACCCTAATGCATTCTAGCTATTTGTAAACCAAGTCTTATCATATCTTATCAAGCAAATCAAATGATCCCGAACACGATTTTGTTCAATATAATTCACGTATTAAGTATATTAATTCGCTAATTATGTCTATTTGTAATATGGTTTTTTGGAGAGAGAGAGAGAGAGAGAGAGAGAGACCTCATATGAGGAGAAGATAGTCGGCTGCATTAACTTGATATCGAATGTTGGGATGACAACGTCGGTTAAGGTATCATGCAATCGGCTCTCTCCCAAACCATCCCTCATCAATTTCTGCAAGAACTCGCCGTTGTATTTGGGCCCTCCCAATTGAGCAACTGTGCTTCCTAACGATCCAAACAACCTACATCTTACATTTACATTATCATCTCATCACAATTAATCTATGAAAACTAAACTACTATATAACAACAAAACAATCATCAATTAATCTTCATTAATTAACATAACTTACTGCGGAAATATGCTAGGCCCATTCGCCACGTAAAACGGAGCCATATCTTTCGCATCAAATAAAGGACGATTGTTAGCATTCGGAGCCGTGAGCATGGTCGTCATGAGCCCTCCGGTACTCGTCCCCGCAATGATATCGAAGTAGTCTGCGATTCTCACATCTTCACCGTCCAATTTCTGATCATCGATCACTATACTTAATTAATTTTCTAAATTTAAATACAATAATTCTATTTGGACACACTATGACCGACCACATGCGTAAAAAAAGTAAAGTTAATCATAAAAATAGAAATAATCACATATCTCTTTAGAGTTTAGATTCCCCAGTTAAGGTGTATTTCCTTTTTTTCAAAATCTATATTACTTTTTTTACTTAGTGTGGCTGGCCCACGGTGTGTCCAAATAGCTAGCACTAAGACGAGAACGGTCGGGGTTTACGTACCTGGAGCTCAGATTCGAGAAACTCGAGAATCTTGGCGGGGATGATGCCTCGGATGCCTCCTCCATCGATGCTAAGTATAGTGATTAGTCTTCCGTTAGCCGCAGGCTGGACTTTCTTGAACGAAGATGATGATGCCATTGCCGTTGGATTATATATCGCTTTTAATTTCTATAATTAAGTTTATCAAATGAATTGAATTTGATTTATGTCTCAACTCAAGGATGTGTGTATTTATAGTTGCAATGAGCAAACTTGTACAAGAAACCATTAATTGGTGCCCCCACGCATCCACATTGAGACCGTTTCCTTATACTTAAGAACTATTAGTGCTGGTGACTAATTCATGTAAGAATTATTGTTGATTAATTTTTATTATTGATAATGCTAGTGACTAATCATGTTTCTTGGGCAGCTAGCTAGGTTTATCTAAGGTTGACTCCGTATATATATTCATTACTCCCTCTGTTTTTTTATAAGTGTCCTCCACCGTCAAAATACACATACCAAGGAACTTGATAAGTTACTATTTTTATCTATAATTATTGCCTAGAAAACTTAAAAAGTAAATAATTAGTATTTATTATTGAGGTAAAATTGAAAGTTTTGCATAGTTTTACCCAAAATTTGCATCAATTTTTTCAAAGTTAAGAAATAGGACACTTATTTAGCAACAAGAAAAAAGTCAAAATAGGACACTTATAAAAAAACGGAGGGAGTAATAAATTGGCTGGTAATTAAGTTTTTTTTTTTTTCATTCTAGGTCTTCAGATAGATAAGGAAGGTTAATTAATTTATCAAGAAATGGAGATTGGAGCACACGCTATTACTATTAAAATTATCTACATCGGTCTTATTGGTCTCATTGATACGGCTATAGTGTGACATGTGCACAATTTTTCTTGTTTGTACAAACTTATTTGTTATTGCTCGTTACAATAAATGAATCAAATTGAACTTAACGATACTCGACTCAATTGTTAGATTGAAAATATATACAAGTAAATTCATGTTCAGTTAATAATACTTTTATATATAGATGAGTTCATGCACGCGCGATTTCGTATTGTATACAATCTCCTTTTGTGACGCCCGGGCCGAAGTAGGGAGTGATCGCCGGTGCACAAGACACGGATAAGGAGCGGTTCCGATAAGTATGGCGTGGTCGCTGATGCACAAGAGACGGACAAGGAGCGCTCCAATAAGACTTCCGAGCAAAGGGGGCAGGAATAAACCTGAACACACCCGAACTAGAGGGATTCCGAGAATATGCCAAAATGGGACGACATTCGAGGAGAGCTTAAAGGAATTGATAGGTTCTACTCATTCCATCAAGATGTATCTTCTTTTCTGGTACATACCGTGGAAGAACTTCAAGGTTACAAAGCACGCTAGAAATGTAACCATGCTAAAAAAGATTTTGTGATGCTTTGTGGGGTCAACGGTCAATTCGGAAGCCGGGCAGTTTACACCTTTAGGATATAGTTTAGATCAATTTTCTTCGCTAATTTTACCCAACTACTACAAATTGATTCGGAATTAAACTTCATAAATAGACAGAAAACGACTAAAATCTTAAGGAACACGAGTACATTAAAAAGAGTTATAATAGTATTTTAATTTTTTTCCAAATTAAATTGTTCAATTTTGTCAATGAAGCGTAGATCAAGTGGTTAAACTAAAACATCATTATATGGTTTAAACTTCAAAACTCTAGCTAGTATGGGTTGTCTTCCCATTTCATATTAATTTGTTTCGAGTTTGTATACTTGTTTCATTAGTATTGTGATTGTAGTGTGGTTAATATATACAATATATAGAACAATAATGACAAACGGACAACTATCGGTTTAGGCTTGAAAACTGATTCAACTATATTATTTAAAACTGCCGCTTTTTTTTTCTTGAAAACTGGTCTAACCAATTCTTTACACCCATCATTTTCTTTTTTGTAAATAATTTTATTAATTAGCATAACCTTTCGTTCGAGCTTAATTAAGGGATACAATAGTAAAATAAGAAAATAAAAAAGAAACCGACGATTTTAAATAATATTGATTGGACCGATTTTCAAGCTTAAAACCGATTAATTGTTCGGACAACAGTTGTCCGTTTATCATTACCCTATATAGAATTATTTGTAATATCATGAATTTTTTTATCCGATAATTAATAATGCAACTTGTATCTAAAACCAAAAATCGTTCAGATATTTGTTCCACATATGTTGTAGAAAAGTCTGTTAATTAACAGGTAATTAGTTACTTACAAATCTCAAACATTACATGTAAACGATCAGTTCATATCTATCATATTTTTTTATAATATCCAGTCTCCAAATAAATTCAACTCGAAAAAAAAAATCCAGTCTCCAAATTTAATCAATTAATAGATTTATTAATAAGAATCGCGTAGTCTTCATGTTATCACTTATCATAACATTTGACTACCGCAGTTTTTGGGATCGTGATTAGCACTCATTTTAAAGTTGACCTAATTAATTAAGATAATTTTTTGCTTAGTCGGTCGGAAAATTTTGAATGACACACAAACATGAGTCGCTATGAACTTGGGCTAATTATGAGGTTGAAGGGGTTTATATTATTGCTATGGGCCGCCATACACGAACTCTCAAATTACTGGGCCACATCGCTGTGACGTTTTGTGGGCCCACTTTGAAATAAGAGGTATTTTGCTTTAAGTTTGCAAATTGCAATGGTTAATGTGTTTACGATTATAATAATAAAAACAAAAAAGCTAGATTGATGAAATATACGTTAGATAAAAAACTAAAAGACGGAATTGACGCTGAGAGCATCCTGTGTGAAGATATGTTTAATTCAAGACGAACAAAGTAGCTCATGAACTTGTTATTCTAGCAAAAACTCTAGCTTATCCTGCCAATCGGCATGATAATTAAGGTGGTAATGAGTTCGGTTATACCAAACTAATTAACTATTTCGATTAACGGATAATCAATTTTATTAATCAGTTTGACCATCAGTTAACCAAAATAACCAAAAAATATTTAAAAACTGGCAGCATTTATGCACAATGTTAATTGCTCATGTTCATTCACATGTCACATTTTCAAATACCCAACGAGAAAATCATAAATATTATCCAAGCTCTAAACTACTAAAATAATAAAAATTCAGTCCTAATAGCTAATTCAAAAATAGTTTCACACTATGTTTTTGGTGCTATCAGACACTATATTAGTAGTCGTCTCGTCTCTTCCAAGTTGTTGTTTGTCGTTCCAATTCAAACAGTCATAGCGAAAAATAAGAATTACGTAGTAGGTTAGGGTTTTAAATTTGTAATTTGTAATTATAATATACATTCATATTATGGATTAATAAATTTGGTTAATGGCTATTATGGTTTTGCTTTGGTTATAAACCAATAACCAATTGACTTAAAAAATTCAAACTGATAACCGCACCAATAATTAATAAAAATAATTTTCAGTTACTGATAATCAATCGATTATTGCATATTTCGGTTAAAAATCGATTAATTGTAACCGATTAGACCACCCTAATGATAATTGGCCTCAATGGCCTTTAAATATTGTATTTGTTGATTATTTTTAATTAATGGATTTGATTTTCCTCAAAAAAAAAAAAAGGTACAACTATTACATGACAAATGAAAATTCAATTCAAAATCCCCAATCACAAAAAACTCGTATACATCAATGTCCTACAATTGACCAATATTTTTGAACAAACTTAAAAAAGGAATTTAACTAATTTCTTTTCTTGACGTCAAACCTTTTTAAGTCATTAATTAATTAAGAGCTCGTTTTTCTTTTGACGTTTTTCCTTTT
Organism: Schizonepeta tenuifolia; assembly: GCA_029490685.1. Lineage (NCBI taxonomy): Eukaryota > Viridiplantae > Streptophyta > Magnoliopsida > Lamiales > Lamiaceae > Schizonepeta > Schizonepeta tenuifolia. The sequence goes on along the minus strand of CM055957.1, from coordinate 98,052,352 downwards.
TTCTTTTGTTTTTAGATCTGAATTTCTTTTTTCAAAGATACACGTTGCATTTCATGACAAGAAAAAAGAAAGCAATTTACATATGACAAAAACTCCGGTGTAACTATTGTACTATAGAACACCCGTCCGTTTGATCCGACTCGACTCGGATTTGACCCGGATCAACTCCTCCTTTGACCAGTTCTTTTTTTTTTTTCATTTTTCATTTTTTTTCCAGTTTCTTTTTATTGTTTGTCGTTTCTTCTATGGCCAAGATTCGAGCGAGGAGAGCCAAAGGTCTCGGAGCGAGCCGAGAAAGTCCAAATTGTTGCCCGCCGATTATCCTTATTTTAGTAATCGGAGTGAAGGCGGAGCTGTAAAATCGAAGCCGAAGGCTCCGCCGGGAAAAAAAAAAAAAAAACTGGAAATAAAAAAAAACAAAAAAAAATTAAAAATTAAAAACAAAAAAAATGGGTGCAAAATGGCGCGTGGATCTCACGCACGGGTCTGGACGGGTCGGGTTGTGTGCAAATGGGTGCAGACTTATGCACCCAAGTCCTTCTCTTTACATAAAAATATTCTACTTAAATTGTAAAATTTAATTTTAAAAATATACAGATAACTAAAATATATAAATACTCCCTCCGGACCAATCATATATACTCTTTGGATTAGGGTCGAAAGAATTTTCAATAATTTTCTTCATCCCTGTGTAAACTTCAATCAACCTTTATAATTGAAACTGAAAGAGTATAACTTGCTCGTGGATCTACTGGAGAGCAAAGCGTAACTTGGAGAGACAAATTTCACAAAAATCTGAATAAAATGTACTAGTAAACAGAAAATAAACCTAGAAAATAATAGCTCAACTTCTCTCACAACAAGATTAATTTATTCAAAAACAAGAAATATAGTAATATTTTTATAAACAGAAGAAGAACAATGAAATAAATTTCATTATCACTATATATATATCATCAAGGCCAAGGTCCCCTCTAGCTAGTAGACTTCCGAAATTTCAGTTCATCAGAGAGCATCTTTGCAAACCTGCAGAATTATATTATCACAAGAGAAATAATATATATATATATATATATCAGCAATAAAAAAATTGAATAGATATAAATATTAATAATAAAAAAAATGAAAATATTAATTAAATAAATGAAATAATACCTTATTAAGTTATCCTGATATGTGCCTCCATTTGGAACCGGCTCACAATTTCCTGTTTCCAGATTAACTCTGGACAATGGAGCCTGCAGCAAATCCTGCCCTATTTCTACCAGATCATTCAGATTCTTCTCCGTCGTTACGTCGACGGAGGAGGTATCTCCGGTTAAATTGTCAGCCTGCCATTAAAATTAATTCCAATTATAAATACTACTCCCTTCATCACCACTTAGTATGGTGCATGGGTTGTGTACAGGTTTTAATAAAAAGTAGATATTTCCTCCGTCTTCCTTAGTATGACTACTTTCGTTTTTTAGTTGTACCAACTTAATATGGTGTTTCCTTTTTAGAACATGTATTTTACTTTTTTACCCTTAAAAGTTCAATATATTTACCTTCGTAAAGTATCTTCATCTACTTAGAAACTAACAACACATCTCCCTTGTTTCATTTAAAATATTCCTACCAAACATATAACTTGTGCACGGCCTCCACACCATACTAAGTGAGGATGGAGGGAGTAAATGTTTGGGAGAGATATTTTAAGTGGAGAATGAGCCATTTCCGATGTATTGTTAATTTATTAGTGGATGAAGAAATTTTATAGGAATAAATATATTGAACTTTTAAGCGTAAAAATATACTCCCTCCGTCCTGGAACAAGTGGCTCGTTTTTCATATTGAAATGTTTCATAACAAGTGGCTTGTTTCTAAATAATGAAACAATTATTCCTTCAAAAGTTATGGGCCCTCCCACTTTAACTAACTTTTACCCTTCACCTTAATACTCATGCTCAAATGAAACGAACCACTTGTTCCGGGACGGAGAGAGTAGAAGATACTATGTCCTAAAAAGAAAACAACGTATGGACGGATAAAAAAGAAAAAAGTGTCATACTATCCGATATCATAATTCGTAACTATAATTTTTTTATTAGATATATATTTAAGAGAGAGAGAGAGAGAGAGAGAGAGAGAGAGAGAGAGAGAGAGAATGAAGTGAAGTTGTGGATTAACCTGAACACGGAGATAATTATCTTGAGAATGAAGAGCTTGGAAGAGTGCAGATAAGAAATAATCCATCATATCTTTGCTAGCTTGGCTGTAGACATCAATGATAGGTGTGGAGTTGCCATGAATGAGCCAGCTCATCACTCCCCATTTTGATGCCATTTCTGCTGTATAAATCTCCTCTGGTTTTGCTATTCCTGTGCCCAGTGATATTACCAGCACTTTTGTGTAGTCAAACGGCTGATTCGGGAAGATTAATTCTTCACTGTTTCGGATCACTTCTTTTGTCACTTCTCTCATTGCAACCAATGTCTGCAATGTTTTTAATTTACTTTAATGTTAAACATAATACAGTATTTCCGTGTCCCGTCATTCTTGTCTTGTATTCTCTCTGACCTCTAAAATTATGAATACTCTGGGATGACATGGATTTTAAGAAAATTCGGAAAAATAAAATGTGTGAGGAGAAAAAGTTGAAATAAGGATAAAAAGTGGTGGGTCAATATGTTATATGGATAATAAGTTATAGTTATTTCCTAAAATAAACTATGCATAAATATGGGGACAAACGAAAAATAAAAACTATGCATAATTTTAGGGATCGAAATTAGTACTATTTAGGATTGTCTCGTTATTCTTATGTTGTTTCCCTTTTGGGCTAAATTAAGGGTTATTAAGGTCATATTTAAATTGCCAATGTATTCCTTATTTCTCATAACTACTCCACGTGTCACTATTTATCCCATCATTTTTTACGTCGTTCACTATTCACTCTCTTTTTACCCACTTTATTTCACTATTTGTATTGCATTAAGTTTTTAATTGAAAACTCAACTCTCACACCTTCTATTCCTAATTCCTTACTTATTAATACTCGTGCCCGGTGAGACAAGAACGGAGGGAGTATATCACTATGTAGTTTGTGTGTGTGTACCGGATTGTTGGCAGCGACGCCGCCATCAATAAGATTGAAATCCCAAGACCTGCCGGAATCATCAGCGTTTGTGAAATGATGGGCCGGAAAATAGGTTGGGGCAGCGGAGGTTGCGATGCATATGTCGGACAACATGGCGTCCAGGTATCCCATATTCTTCACCTACATGTATAATTTACAATCTTTTGTGAAATGAACTCATGGTGAGACATAATATACTAGTAAGACATGCGAGCAAAACACGTGTATATTTTTTATTTTTTAATATAATATTAAATTCATTCAATTAAATTTAATCATTAATAAAATATTTTATATAATTTTAATTTTAGTATATGGAAACAAGTTCATTCAAGCAAATTCAATTATTAATAAATATTACGTGTTTTGCAGAAGCAAAAAACTCAATGCTTTTATTTCAGCATAAACAAACAAAGTGATCAAAACATATTTAGTTAGTATATGTCTGTAAATATAATTTATTATATTACATTATAATTTATAATTACCCTTAAATTAATAATGTAATAGATATTATTCGATCCGACCCACTCATATTGTCATCATTTTTCTTATTTAGATGTCCTACTCATATTGTATCTTCTAAATTAGGAAAGTTTTAACTCTTTAAAATCCTTCAAAAGTAATGTGACGTACTCATTTTATATCTTTTTACTCTTAATTATTCTTAATCTCTATGCCGGACGGTAATATGATAATTTCAATGAATTGGAGGGAATAGATAGTAGGTAAATCAAAATTTATAAAATAAAGCCTTTCTTTATATATATAAATACATATGTATTAATTTGTATTAATAGGTAATATGCGTTATAGGGAATAGGTTTTGCTTCATTCATCTCGATTTCAATGCATGCATTATCATTTATCACAAAAGCGACACACACTTAATTGTTTTCTTTCTTAGGATATAGTATAATAAAACCTATGACTATATATGGATTGGTCTCACACAATAGATGCTCATGAAAATCACTCGGATCTTTTTTTTTTTAAACACTTTTGGTGTCTCGTTTGATGTCTTACTTTATTATTTGAAGGTATATTATTTCATTTTTCCTTCAATTTCTATCTTTTGTGTTTGAATCCAATTTTTTTTTTCACTACTAATTGCAGGTCGTTCATCCGGAATTATTTTTTTCACTCCCTTTGTCCCATTTTATTATACTCGTTGGTTGGACAGGCAAGAGTACTGTTAAGAAATGAGTATAGTAGAATCTCTATAAATAAATACTCTATTTAGGAATAAACTCTTATTTTGTCACATGGTCTCAATTTGGAAATAACTTCTCATTTTTTACCTATATTTAGGAATTACCTCCTATTTTGACATAATTTTTGCAGTCCCAAAGATATACCTTTATAGATGTTTTTCTGTATAATGAAAGGGGATGAAGGGAATATTTTGAGTTAATAATTGATTATTAGGATTGGTTAATATTTCAAAAGTTAAGATATGTAATTATTTTCTAAATCTTAATTTTAGTAATAAATATTATTGAAATAATGAAAAATATTAATAGGACACATGTAAACAAGGATTTCCATCTGCATGAAAGTTCTTCATAGCTTCATTACTACTTGTCCAACCAACCACTCTTCAATTAATTCCCCATGCAACATAGTAATTAAACACTAAACACAGAGAGAGAGAGAGAGAGAGAGAGAGAGAGAGAGAGAGAGAGAGAGAGAGAGAGAGAGAGAGAGAGAGAGAGAGAGAGAGAGAGAGAGAGAGAGAGAGAGAGAGAGAGAGAGAGAGAGAGAGAGAGAGAGAGAGAGAGAGAGAGACCTCAAAGGAGGAGAAGATGGTGGGCAGCATAGTCTTGATATCAAAAGTTGGAATAACAACATTGGTTAGGGTTTGATGCAATCGAATGTCGCCTAAACCATCCCTCACTATCTTTCTTAGAAACTTGCCATCATACTTAGGCCCTATTAATGCACCTATCGTCCTCCCAATTGATCCAAGTAATCCGCTGCATCTACACCAATACAAATTAATTAACATAAACGATCATTATATATAATTATAATATATAATTCAACCAAAAAAAAATCATACTTCTTTGGGAAAATCTTAGGCCCATATTTCACATAAAATGGAGCAATATCTTTAGCTTCAAAAATTGGCCGATTTTTATCATTAGGAGCCGTCAACATGGCTGTCATCAGTCCTCCGGTGCTCGTCCCTGCAATCACATCGAAGTAATCTACAATTCTAGCATCTTCACCGTCCAATTTCTGATCATACATCCCACGCGTTAATTAATTTTCTTGATCAATACGATATACATGCAACATGAACGAGATTTACCTGGAGCTCGGATTCAAGAAACTCGAGAATCTTGGCCGGGATGATGCCCCGAATGCCTCCTCCATCGATGCTCAGAATGGTGATTAGTCTTCCATCAACTGGAGGTTGGATTTTTCTCATAGAGGATGAGGATGCCATTGTATTAATTGTGCACGTACCCTATATATCTAATGTGATTAACGTACGATCAATTTAAATTGTGTGCTAATTTTATTGCAATTTTGAAGTGATGAAATGAGTATTTAAAGAAGAGAGGTCAATTTACTATAGCTAATGTACTGGCATAACTTATTTAGATAATTTTCATGCTGCACACGCTTTGATTAATTTAGTGTTACGTGAGATTTTTTTTCTTTTTAGAACAAGTAACAATTGATAATTAATGGAGTATATAAGTGGAAATCAATAGGTTTGCACATAATTTTGTAAGAGTATACTCTTCTATATCTCTCGCTTTCTTTTCTTTCCCAACTGTAAATTTGTAATCACTTAAAATGGAAAAATATATATACACACAATCATCAATGAATCCATTAAATTATATTTTTTATATATATGGTGGTTTAGGCGTACTGCCCGTGCCCACCATCAATTCCTAGTAAATGAAGATTGATTTTCTCTTCTTGGCACAATGTAAAAAAAAAATTAAAAAAAAAATTCAAGATTACAGATTACAGATTAATCACACTCAGACCCCCATCTATAAAGAATTAGTGATGATAGTAATAGTAAAATGTAGGCAGCTAATCAGCTAAGTTAAAGTCAAAATTGGCTACTCCCTTTTAAAAAATTATGAATTGCCAAATTATAATTATAAATTAATAAACTCCAATTATAAATTACTGCTCTAGTTACCTTCTAATTGTTCTACAATGTGTGGGTTAGGCCTCCACACCCAAATGTTGGGCACTTATAAAATAAAATACTACTAATAAACATCAAGGAGAAAAGTTGGTGCAAACCTTTCGTAAATAAAATAGCATAAGGGGAAGTATAGTAGTATACCTCTTATGAATTATAAAATAATTATACTCCCTCCGTTCCGTTCATCTTGTAACATATTTCTTTTTGGATTGTCTCACTCATCTTATAACATCTTTTTATGAAAATAATTAGAAAAATATTTTATTTACTTTAAAACCACTTTATATCACTTTAAAATATTTTATATCACTTTATTTACTATACTAAACATCATCTTTACTCTTAATACTCTTCTTCTTAATACCCATGCGAAAAAAAAAAATTTATAAGATCAACGAGACGGAGGGAGTATAATCACAATGAAAATAGTACGAATATATCATTCAACCTAAATAAAATTTATTTTTCTATAGTTGAAAAACTATTCTGATTATGTCCTACAATTGACAAACATTTTTTTTCTTTGAAGATTGACCAACATTTTTCAACAAACTTAAAAAAGGAATGTAACTAATTTATTTTCTTAACGTCAAACCTTTGTGCGACGTAGAGATTCTACCGAATGGTAGTGTAATAATTTATTCGATTACATATTCATCTCTCAATATAATACCTTCAAAAAAACAGCAAACCTTTTTAAGTCATTAATTATTTAAGAGCTCGTTTTTCTTTTGACGTTTTTTTCTTTCTAGATCTGAATTTCTTTTTTCTAAGATACACCTCACATTTCATATCAGCAAAATTAATTTATTCAAAAACAAGAAATATAATATTGTTATAAACTGAACAAGAACAATGAAATAAATTTCATTATCGCTATATATATATCATCAAGGACCCTTCCTCTAGCTAATAGTACTTCTGCTGTGATTTAGACTTTCGGAGTTTCAGTTCATCAGAGAGCATTTTTGCAAACCTGCAGTATTATATTAAAAAAAAAAAATCAGCCATAAAAAAATTGAATACATATAAATATTAATAATTAAAAAAAAAACATGAAAAAATTAATTAAATAAATAAAATAATACTTTATTAAGACGTCCTGATATGTGCCTCCGCCAGGAACAGGCTCACAATTTCCTGTTTCCAGATTAACTCTGGAGAATGGAGCCTGCAGCAAATTCTGCCCTATTTCGACCAGATCATTCAGATTTTTCTCCGTCGTTACGTCGACGGAGGAGTTATCTCCGGTTAAGTTATCAGCCTGTCATTAAAATTAACTATAAGAGTGCGTTTCACTTTACTAGTATGAAAAATGAAGGAAAAGAGAATGTAGGAAAAGAAAAGGGTTGGAAAAAAATTTCACGCTTCTCCCCATGTTAATATTTTCCACAGTTGGAGTGAAAAGGATAAAAAATGAGAAAATTAACGACTCTAGTAAACATATGAAAAGAATTATTTTTCAAAAAAAACAAGAAGAGAAAGAATTGAAGTCGTCGATTAACCTGAATACGGAGATAATTATCTTGAGAATGAAGAGCTTGAAAGAGAGAAGATAAGAAATAATCCATCATATCTCTGCTAGCTTGGCTGTAGACATCAATGATAGGTGTGGAGTTGCCATGAATGAGCCAGCTCATCACTCCCCATTTTGATGCCATTTCTGCTGTATATCTCTCCTCTTGTTTTGCTAATCCGGTGCCCAGTGATATCACCAGCACTTTTGTGTAGTCACACGGCTGATTCGGGAAGCTTAATTCTTCACTGTTTCGGATCACTTCTTTTGTCACTTCTCTCACTGCAACCAATGTCTGCAAATGTTTTTTCTTTAATGTTAGAACTAAACGTAAAATAGTACTCTCTATCCCGTTATTCTTGTCATGTACTCCTTCTGTCTACGAAATAGTTGTCACATTATGGACGACACGTGTTTTAAAGAAAATGGTAGGTAGTAGTGAATTATATTGAGTATTTTGTTGTGAGTGGAGTAAGGGTCCCAAATAAATGTGAGTGGAGTAGCAAAAGTGTCAACCATTTCATGAACAAACTTAAGTAGCAAAAATAACAACCATTTCGTGGACGGAGGGAGTGGTATTTCTTTTTTGGATTGTCACATTATTAAATTATAAGGGTCACTAAAGTCATATTTAATTGCTAATGTGTTTCTTATTTCTCATAACTACTCTACATTTGACTATTATTTCCCTCATTTATTTTGTGTCGTTCACTGTTCACTCCCTCTTTACCAACATTATTTCACTATTTGTACTGTATTAATTATTTAATTAAAAACTCAACTATCACACCTTCTATTCCTAATTCTTTTATTCTTAATACTCGTGTTCAATGAGACAAGAACAGAGGGAGTATAACAGTATGTAATTCGTGTGTGTGTGTACCGGATTGTTGGCTGCGACGCCGCCGTCAATGAGATTGAAATCCCAAAACCTGCCGGAATCATCATTGCTTGTGAAATGATGGGCCGGAAAATAGGTTGGGGCGGCGGAGGTTGCGATGCATATGTCGGACAATAGGGCATCCTTGTATCCCAGATCCTTCACCTGCATTATAAAATACAATTTACAATCTTGTGTGAAATGGACTCATGGTGAGACATACTCCCTCTGTCCACGAAATGGTTGCCACATTTGCAAATTAAGTTTGTCCACAAAATAGTTGCCACTTTTGCTACTTCACTCACATTTATTGTGAGACCCTTACTCCACTCACATCAATACTCACTATAATTCACTACTACCTACCATTTTCTTAAAACCTGTGTCGTCCACAATGTGGCAACCATTTCGTGGACGAAGGGAGTATCAAATATCCATTTAGTAATATACTTGTACGACATGCGAGCAAAACACGTGTATGTTTCTTTACTTTTGAAATATATTAATAAATTCATTCAATTAAATTTAATCATTAAAATATTGTATATATTTTTAGTTTTAGTATATAGAAACAAGTTCATTCAAGCAAATTCAATTTTGAATAAAATATATATTTGCTCGTGTTTTGTACGAACAAAACACATAAATATTTCTATTTAAGCATAAACAAACAAAGTGATCAAACAAATAATTATTAACGAAATATGACATACGTTTATAAATATCTTATCCTTAAATTAATAATGTAATAGATATTATTCCGACCCACTCATATTGTCATCATTTTCGTATTTAAGTGTCTCACTTACATTATCATCTTCCAAACAAGGAAAGTTTTAACTCTTCAAAAATCAAAAGTAACGTGATATTAGATTTTGCTCCATTCATCTCGATTTCTATCACAAAAGCAACAAAGACACTTAATTGTTTTCTTTCTTAGGGCATAGTGTAAACACCTATGACAATGAGAATGGTCTCACACAACGATGCTCATGAAAATCACTCGAATCTTTCCTCCTTATTTTTTAATACACTTTTGGTGTCTCGTTTGATGTCTTAATTTATTCTTTGAAGGTATGTTATTCATTTTTTCTTCAATTTCTATCTTTTGTGTTTTCATCCAATTTTCTTTACCATTAATTGCAATTCGTTAATCCGGAATTTATTTATTTTTCATACTCCCTCCGTCCCATTTTGTTATACTCGTTGGCTGGACAGGCAAGAGTACTGTTGAGAAAATGAATATAATGAAATGGGATGGAGGGAATATTTTGAGTTAATAATAGATTATTAGGATTGGTTAATATTTTTTTTTTTTTTTGAGATTGGATTTGTTAATATTTCAAAAGTTAAGATATGTAATTATTTTCTAAATCTTAATATTTTAGTAATAAATATCATCGAAATAATGAAAAATATTAATAGAACACATGTAAAACAAGGATTCCATGTGCATGAAAATTCTTCATAACTTCATTAATATTGTCCAACCAACCACTCTTCAATCAATTCCCCATGCAACCTAGTAATTGAACACTAAACACCTAGAGAGAGAGAGAGAGAGAGAGAGAGAGAGAGAGAGACCTCAAAGGAGGAGAAGATGGTGGGCTGCATATTCTTGATATCAAAAGTTGGAATAACAACATTGGTTAGGGTTTGATGCAATCGAATGTCGCCTAAACCATCCCTCACTATCTTTCTTAGAAACTTGCCATCATACTTAGGCCCTATTAATACACCCACCGTCCTCCCAATTGATCCAAGTAATCCACTGCATCTACACCAACATAAATTAATTAACCCAGATTAAACCATCAAGATATATATATAATTAAATATAAAATTCAACCAAAAAAATCGTACCTCTTTGGGAAAATCTTAGGCCCATATTTCACATAAAATGGAGCAATATCTTTAGCTTCATACATTGGCCGATTTTTATCATTAGGAGCCGTCAGCATGGCTGTTATCAGCCCTCCGGTGCTCGTCCCTGCAATCACATCGAAGTAATCTGCGATTCTAGCATCTTCACCGTCCAATTTCTGATCATGCATCCCACGCGTTAATTAATTTTCTTGATCAATAGTATATACATGTAACATGAACGAGATGTACCTGGAGCTCGGATTCAAGAAACTCGAGAATCTTGGCCGGGATGATGCCCCGAATGCCTCCTCCATCGATGCTCAGAACGGTGATTAGTCTTCCATCAACTGGAGGTTGGATTTTTCTCATTGAGGATGAGGATGCCATTGTATTAATTGTACACGTACCCTAGCTAATGTATGTATATCTAATGTGATTAACTACGATCAATTTAAATTGTGTGCTAATTTTATTGCAATTTTGAAATGATGAAATGAGTATTTAAAGAAGAGTACTATAGCTAATGTACTGGCATAATTTATTTAGATAATATTCATGCTGCACACACGCTTTGATTAATTTGGTGTTACGTGAGATTTTTTTTTTTTTTTTCCGAACAAGTAACAATTGATAATGGAGTATATCGATCGGTGGAATCAAAAGGTTTGCACATAATTTTGTAAGAGTATACTCTTCTATATCTTTTGCCTTCTTTTCTTTCCCAACTGTAAATTTGTTATCCGCAAAAACTTGGATGAGATGCGACCGCGCGTGGGGTGCACGCGCCTATCTTTTTTTTCGACTTTTTTTTCTGACTTATTAGGACACTTAATAAGTGTTTTTTAGCGTTATTGTTGTCGCTTCTTCTTTGGTTAAGATTCGAGCGAGGGGAGTCGAATTGAAGGCTTTGGAGCGAGCCGAAAAGTCCAAATTGTTGTCCGACTATTATCCTTATATTAGTAGTCGGAGCGAAGGCGAAACCGTAAAATCGGAGCCGAAGACGGAGCCGGGAAAAAAATTAAAAAAAGACCGGGTCAATAGGTCAAGCCCGGGTTAACCGGATCAAACCGACCCGACCCAGTCGCATATCAGCTGCAACAGATCACATGGGAGACCTTCTCTTTATAATCACTTAAAATGAAAAAAAAAAAAAAATATATATATATATATACGGTGGTTTAGGTGTACTGCCCGTGCCCACCATCAATTCCTAGTAAATGAAGATTGATTTTCTCTTCTTGGAACAAAGTAAAAAAAGACTTCAAGATTCAAGATTAAAGATTAATAACAGTCAGACCCCCATCTATAAAGAATTAGTGATGATAGTAATAGTAAAATGTGGGCAGCTAATCATCTAAGTTAAGTCAAAATTGGCTACTCACTTTTAAAAAATTATGAATTGCCAAATTATAATTATAAATTACTGCTCTAATTACCTTCTAATTGTTCTACAATGTGTGGGTTAGGCCGCCACACCCAAATTTTTGGCATTTATGATTTAAAATACTACTTGTAATTATAAACAACATCAATGAGAAAAGTACAGGTGCAAACCTCACGTAAATAAAATAGCATTAAGGGGAAAGTATACCTCTTATGAATTAGAAAATAATTATACTCCCCCGGTTCTGTTTATCGTGTATAATATTCTTTTTTGGGTTATCTCACTCATTTTGTATAACATTTTCTTTCATGGAAATAATTAAAAAATTACTTCATTTACTTTAAAACCATTTTATGTCACATCAAAAGTATTTTATATCACTTTAAAAAAATTTATATCACTTTATTTATTACACTAAACACCATCTTTACGTTTAATACTCTTCCTTTTAATACTCGAGCTAAAAAGAAATATTACAAGATCAACGGGACGGAGAGAGTATATTCACAATGAAAATAGTACGAATATTAATATATCATTCAACCTAAATAAAATTTATTTTTGTATAGTTGAAAAACTATTCTGATTACTACTATACTTTTGAAAATTTCTGACACGTCGTTGTTATTCAACAAACTAATTGCTAATTTTTCTTGGTGCTGAGTCAAGACCGTACAAGATAAATGGTCGATCTAACTAGTTCTCTCTTGCTAAAGTTTAATTAACAACTACTAATAATTATATGCTAGTAATAATTCATTGTCTTTAGGCAGGAGCAGGACTTTGATTTTGGATATAGATTTATACCAAACAAATTTTGATTTCTCGAGAAAAGATATTATTTTACCAAAAGGTAATCAAAGATTAATGTTAAAATATTTAGTAAATGCTTGCGGAAGGACGTTAACATTCCTCCTGCAGATAACAAAACAAAGGCGTATAATTTAATTTACTGGAGAAATAAGTTAAAATAGCATCTAAGGGAAATAAAACAAATTTGGTTCATAAATATGTAGCAAAAGAAAATCAAATGATGATTTATATACACAATTTTAAAAAAATTAAAATGCATATATATAATTGTTAAGAAACTAAACATAAACAGTACAAGGGAAAAAAATGAGTGTGAATGCAAATAATCTCAATTCAAATTTCAAAAGAGCCAATTAAGTTATAAAACCCAAATTCTTTGAAAAACGAGAGCATAAACCTAAATGAAAATCAAATTCAAGTGTTATAATATTGGGATAAAAAATGATGAACTGCTAAAAAATTTCTAGTTCTACTAGCACCGACCCTGATCACAACAATTTTCCCAACAATGCCTAATATTTTTCCAAATGCGTAATTAAAAAAGAATATGGTCCCAAGTGATTTTTTTACCATTATCCACCCTATTGAAGTTATAATTTGGTAGATTTTTATTTTATTTTATTTTAATTTTTTTTTGTGTGTGGAAAGAGCAACTGAGTCACTGACTTTTTATTCATAAGTCATAATTAACCACAAACGAATGAAACAACGAGAAGATCATCCACATTAGACAGAAGTGCATTCCACACATACGTAGAAGGAAGATCTTTTGACATTTGACCTAACTTGTGAGCCACAACATTAGCATCACGTCTTCTAAATTTGACTTGAAAACTGTGACATACTTAAATTAGAACCCAACAACTATTGATGATAGCTCCAAATTCAGAATCATCTGTATCATGTGACGCAAGAACATTGACAACCAATTTGATACTCCACCCAAAGAATACCAACTCAATGATCAGCTTAATTAAATTACACTAATTTGTCAAAATACCAACTTATGGGCTTGTCAGCCAAAATGCTTTAATACATTTATATTTATTTATACAAACCAAATAACACGACAAATAAATCAACAATTTTACTCGATAATTATCTGAAACAGCTAAACTTGGGCCTAGACTTCGGATACTAAATATGAATTAGGATTCAATTGGGCCGGAGTTGGTATACCGATGCATTTCCATAAGCCCAGTAAAATATTGCGAAAATTGAACACCCAGATAAAATAGAACTAGTTATTCTGTAATTTCATATTTCCCTACGAAGAAAAAAAAAAAATTCTTACTCCCAACTAAATAGATTAACTTCATATGATAAGACAGTCAGATGACATTATTGCAAATATGTATTTATTTCTCGCATATTATTTTATATTTCAATATATATAACTTATTATTGTAATAATCGTTTTAAAATTATTCTGTTTATTCTAAAGAAAATAAAGGAATAAATATTTTTGAGAGGCAAATGGTGATATGTCATTACCCTACATGGTAATAACAAATTTTGTCAAAAGTACACTTTTGACAAAATTTGGATAAAATTGTACCAAATTTGACAGAAATACCCTTATAGGGTAGTGGGTGAGTGTACGGTTATTATTCAAAATAGATTTACAGAACTTCTCTCTTTCTTCCCTCTCATTCTCTCTCCCCGTTTTCTCTCTCTCCCCCGTTTTCTTTCTCTCTGCGACGATACATCTCCCTCTCAAACCCTACCGCCGCCGTCAACCACACCGCCACACTCCTCCATCACACCGCCACACTCCTCCATCTAAATGGCGCTGCGAAGAAGAAGCAGAGCAGAGCAGACGCCGCCGGAGACGCGCGAAGAAGAAGGTGAAAAGACATCGCCGCCGCGGGCAGAGGAAGAAGCACAGCCGTCGCCGTCGCCGCCGCGAGAAGAGGAAGAAGACCAGGCTACGCCGCCGGACGAGGAGGATGAAGCCGAGGAAGAAGATGCTTTCGAGCATTTGCCGGTAAGATTTCCAGATCTGAAATTTACGCTGGTTGCATGTTTGATTATCACTTGATTTCTCCGATTTCGCGGGTTTATTATGTTTTGAATATCAATTTCGTACCTAGTTTGTTGAGTAGAATGGAAATTAGGGTACGATTTGCAGATCTGTGATTTTGGGGGAAAACTCTACTGGTACACCGGGTATGATTTGTGAAATACGTACCGGTAATAGCAGATATGTCATTACTGGAATTGAGGATAACTTCTTGTTGAATAGCTGAGATTGTTTATGCATGATGTATTTTGCATTCTGATCATTTGAATATGCCCTTATTTGGTTAAAATTGGTACGATTTTCCCAAATACGTACCAAGAAAACTAGTATGTTTTTAGTACACTCGGTACGCATTTTAAAAAACGTACCGACTGTACCAATTTTTATTGTAATATAGGTAAGAATTTACAAAAGCGTACCTACTATACAGGTACACTTGGTACGATTTTATCAAATCATACCAAGTGTGCCATTCTGCAATTGGTAAACTGAGTACGATTTTGTAAAAGTGTACTAGGTGTACCAGCGTAGAATTGGTACACTCGGTACGATTTTATCAATTCGTACCAGGTGTACCATGTTGTGTGAGTACACTAGGTACGATTTTATAAAAACGTACCGGGTTTTACCAAGCAGATTATGACTAAACAGTGAATATGTGTTTGTTATTGAATTATTTTTTTTTTCTTATTGCAGAGTCGATGGAAATACAAGAGGCTCAAGCTTGAAGGTTTGAAAAACATGACAATGACTCACGGTTATGAGTCCCTTATTTATGACATCAGAGCATGCCTCACCGCAAGTGACAGCGGAGTGCATGAATTTCGATGTACCCAATGAAGGGAATGAAGGCAATTGAATGAACAGTGCATTTGTGTTAAATATTTTGTGCATGATAGATTTGTAAATCCATAACTATTAGCATATGCTAGGGATTAACTATGTATATTTTTGAATGTCAATTTTGGTACGCTCAGTACGCAAAAGTAATTTCTTTACAGTTTTTCTAATGCGCAAAGTAAGCAATTATACGAAACGTACCAAGATTTACTAGAACAATTGGTACGCATTGAGTAATGCGTACCCGGCGTACCAAGTTTTGATAAGCAAACTTGTACGAAATTGTAAATGCGTACCAGGTTTACCGCATCCGAACTTGGTAGTTCGGTACGTTTTTTGTCCAGTTCATAACAGTTTTCCTAGTACGCAAGATAATCAATTAAACAAAACGTACCAAGATTTACTTAAAAAAGTACAAACACTACACAGCTAATATTTGACACAATATTGATTAAAACGTCAAAAATTTCAAACGAAAACACATGACAAACCCTACACAGCTAATAGAATTAAATAAATATCCACTTATCAACCAAATCTATGTGGATCTTGACATGTTTGGCGAGTATGACCCGCAACACCACAAATACCACATTTCTCCGTTTTGCGGGTTCTCGTTTTGATGCTTGGTTGGTTGCTACTCCCTTCTTCTTCTGGATTAATCAAACGGCGTCTTAAAGGACATGTACTCGTATAATGACCTTTCTCATGACACCACAAACAACCCCGACTGCGTTTGGTATGAGATCCAGTTGGAATCCTCTTTGTACGCGGTCGTCCAACTTGCTTAGGTTCCTTAGGTGTAAGAACAATCCTTGAAGCAACATGTGGCGGCACAATCCATGAATCTTTATCCGGAATAGGCATCACATCATCGGCATAAATTTCACGCCACGTCGCAGTAGAATAATATTCATGAACATATGACAGTGGGGATTCCTTCTTAAACCTAAAAATGTGTAAAAAATAAAAACTTCACTGAAGGAAAACATGGTACGTATATATAAAAACGTACCAGGTGTACCAAGTTCTAATAAGCAAACTTGGTACGAACTTCTAATTTCGTACCAAGTTCTGATGAACAAACTTGGTACGAAATTACAATTTCGTACCAAGTGTACCCCATCGTAACTTAATGTTCAGGTACGCATTGATCAAAGCATACCTGCGTACCAAGTTACATGAGGTACATTTGGTACGCATTTACAATTACATACCAGGTGTACTAAGAAGTTTTGGCAAAATAGGTACGAATATGCAATTAATATATACCAACAAATAAAAACTTCAACCTCACCTAATTGCTGCAGTAGCGTGAGAGCAAGGTATTAAATCCAGATCCCATGCCCGACACGAACACTTCCTGGAAGCAACATCAACAACATTGCTTTTTACTCCACTAAAGAAGAAGGCCTTACCTGCACCGAGTAAACTTGGTACGCATTAGTAAATACGTACTGCGTACCCAGTAAATTTGGTACGAATTAATAACTACGTACTGCGTACCAAGTACACTTGGTACGTAATGATAAATACGTACTGCGTACCAATAAAACAAATTAAGGTACGCGGTACGTTTTTATTAATACGTACTGCGTACCAGGTAAACTTGGCACGCACCAGTACGCAATTAAGAAAACGTACCAGGATGAATCAGAAAATACAGTCGCCGGAATTTACCTCCATAGCTTAAAATCGCAACAAAAAATCGCCGGAAAATTACAATTCAACCAATAACACTTGCTAAACAAAAATAATAGAATAAAACACAGCAAAATCGCATAAAAATTTACAGAATACAAAAAAAAACCACAAATAAAAACTTCTCCACAACAAATTGCTGTAAAATCACAACAAAAGCCACTAGACGACGACGATGACGAACAAGACGGCGACCACAAAAGTAAAAGCCACGTCGACGACGAACAATACTCGGCGACGATGATGGAGGAAAAAGTTCCAAACTATGGCGACGGCGGTGGCGATGACGACGACGACGGCGATGGCGACGACGACGACGACGACGGAAAGAAATCAACAATGGCGACGACGTCGGACGGAGAGAAATTAGCAGAGAGAAAAACTTGATGAAGAAGAAAACCGAAAACAAAAACGATAGAGAGAGAGAGAGAGAGAGAGAGAGAGAGAGAGAGACGTGAGCTAGGGGAAGAAGAGAGAGAAAATGAAGAGAGAAAAATAAAGTGGAAAAGTAGGAGAGAGAATGCGTTAGGGTGGAATAAGGTATAAAATATAAGGGTATAAATGTCCAAAAAGTAAACATATGACAAAAATTGATAAAATTTGAACTAGTGATCCTTTTTTATATTACAATTCAGCTAATGACATATGAGTGTATTTCCTCTATTTTTGAACAACATTAGTACAAGAAATTTTAAAGCCTGCGTGACGGTTGACTCGAACCCGTGACCTGCGATTCATACATTAATCACTCTACCACTACACAGGTTTGCAGACTACTGCACAAAGAACGAGGGTTTACTCAATGCGCACCGAAAATAGCGACTGCGGGTTCCCATGACATAAAAAAAAAAACAAGAATAAATATTTTATAGAATGGAAGTATATACAAATATTGGCATTTATATATACACCAAAACTTTACAGTTATCATTTACATTATCACTTCTGATTTAAAAAAAAAAAAAAAAAAGAACCCCACAAATTTCGGTAAGGTGGATCGCACCAATGGCCTGTGCGATATGATTAATCTTATTTTTCTTTATTCAATCAATTAAATGTAAATTAGTTGTTATTAATTATCAATAGTAGCAGTAGCTATTCCTACATTGGAGTTTATTATTTCCTAATTAGAATATACCCTCCAACACATTGATAATCCTCTAATTTGTGGGCACAATTA
Source organism: Schizonepeta tenuifolia (assembly GCA_029490685.1). Classification (NCBI taxonomy): domain Eukaryota; kingdom Viridiplantae; phylum Streptophyta; class Magnoliopsida; order Lamiales; family Lamiaceae; genus Schizonepeta; species Schizonepeta tenuifolia. Next base: position 98,033,853 of record CM055957.1, on the reverse strand, counting down.
TTAAGTTGTTCATATTTTTGAAAAACAAACATTATAAATAGGACAAATAAGAAATAAAAAAAGACATCATCAATATAACGGAGGATTATAGTACTAATTAATGTTACTCTCTTTTTACCGTTGAACTTGTCTTCTATTTCCTTTTTAGTTATTCCGCTAAACTTGTCTTGTTTTTAAATAAAAAATTAATTAACTTTTTAAAAGTGGTGTGACATATTTATTTTTGATCTTTTTACTCTTATACTAAATATTTGTGTCCAACAATAACATGACATATTCATCGAAAATAGAGTAAGAAATAATTGTATTAGTATTTATTTTCTACAAAGTGTAGAACTAGAAGAGTTCCAATTGCGGCTGGACACGGATACGGAAATTAAGAAAGTTGGTAAAATTAATTTGAGTGAGGTAAAAGTTAGAAAGTAGGGATAATGGTAATGACAAAAAGGTAGTGGTATTGACAAAAGGTAATGATAAAGTTGTTGAGAGGTGGATCCATCAATGACAAATGAGTGTAAATAAGAGATATTCTTGAAGGTGTATGAGTTCATAAAGTAAAATGAGACTCTTTTTCGTGTACAAAATAAAAGGGGTAAGTAGGACTCTTTTTCGCATACTGAGGGAGTATATAATCCCAAAAGAGAAACAATACTAACACCTCTATAAGTCGAACATATCACACATGTACTTAAAGGTGTAATTTACCTGTCTAGTGTGATTTACAGGTTACTGCACAAGAATGGAACTTACTCAATACGTACCAAAGATAACGGATGCGCCTTCTTACGAATTTCAAAAAAAAAAAAAAAAAAAAAACTCGTTTTATAGAGAGATGGAAGTTGAATTAAGGAAATATTAATGATGTTTAAAATAGTATTCCTTGATTTTCACTTCTAACCCACCCGATTACTGTGAAAGTAGAACTACCCCAAAGCAACCGACAATCTTAATATACACACGAACGATTTGATCCTTCACCTCACCACTCTCTCTCCCTCTCTCTCTCTCTCTCTCTGTGGATCTGGAACACAGAGTTTCTGCTTCATTCCACCATGGGAGGAGCAGCCATTAGATCTCATGCAATGCGTGGAGTTTTCTTCTTCCCAGCCTTGTGCATTTTGCTTCTTTCGCACAATGCATTCAGCTTCTATCTCCCTGGTGTTGCTCCCGAAGATTTCCAAAAGGTTCAATCTTTTCTCTTAAAACCCTATGTTTTATGGTTAGCTTTGATTTGGTGTTTATTCTTTTAATGATTCAATGTATGATGCGAGCTGTTTGTTTATTTCTTGACATTATTTATGTGAAGATCTAGTGCTTTATCTATGCTTATGCGTGTGCCTGTGTTCGTCAATTTGTAGTTTTGATGGAGGTGTTTGATTTGAGAAGATTGTTCCCTTGGAAATGTTGATAGTTGATAATAATAGCACATATGTCGGTCAATTAGTGGACTCAAATCAAGCGATGGAGACATGATTTTAAGCTTAGAGTGAGAAACAGCAGGATTAAGCAATAATGATGTTGTGGATTGCAATTTCGGTTGATCTGTAGAATGTAGACTATAATGATGTTGTGTAATGCAATTGTTTTGACTGGAGAAGGAAATCTGTAAAGATTTGCAGGATATTGATGAACATAGTTAATGAACTAATTCGGGTAGCCCGTAGCCAGCTAGGTGCTTGTTCGTTTTTGAAGTATGTCAATCAGTAGTTTCTAAGCTGCTTGGAGATAGAAATAAATTCATGATTCTGAACTTGTGCCACTATTTTGTGCTGAAACTCCAGTGCTTGGTCCTTGGTTTTCATACGATGATAATTTAATGAAGATTATTGTATATGAGATGAGGTAGGGTACTTCCCATTCTTCACAATTGTTTCTTGGTCAATACGGGGGATAATAGCGTATGTAGATTTCATTTTTTTAGATGGCGTAAGTAGATCTCATGACTTGCACAAACTCACGCAGAAGGCAAAATTTCAAGAAGCTTGTGCATGTTCACCTTGGGAAGATATTCTTGTCTATTCTCAACATCTCATTAGTTAGAATTACTGTCATGAAACACTTAGCAAAAGTGAAAATTTTCTTTGTTGGGATTGATTGTTGAATCCATATCTCTTGGTCATCGAGCAAGGGCATCAGTAAATCATAAGAAATTTGAACTTTTGGTGTCCGCTAATTTGTCCACAATTATGTTCCTAAGTTTTACATGGTCAAAAAATAGAAATTTTTTGTTGATCTTGGACTATACTAATACTCCTCTTTCTGTCTGTCTTTTCTTTCCCTCCCCCACCCCAAATTCAGGGAGATCCATTGAATGTGAAAGTAAACAAATTGACTTCTATAAAGACTCAACTCCCTTACTCGTACTATTCTCTTCCCTTCTGTCACCCGAACAAGATAGTCGACAGCAGTGAAAATCTTGGAGAAGTGCTTCGTGGTGATCGCATTGAGAACTCTCCCTATGTGGTCCGTCCTATCTCTTTCAAGCTAGAATGCACTTTGACGGTTCTCTTGGTTATTGACTTCTGATTTTTTAATGGCTTTGCTGCAGTTCAAAATGAGGGAACCACAAATGTGCAACATTGTTTGTCGAGTTACACTTGATGCCAAAAAAGCAAAGGCATTCAAAGAAAAAATTGAGGATGAATATCGCGTTAACATGTATGTCAACCTTCACAGTAAACATATTTCATTTGCTCCTTTTTTTTTTTTTTTTTTTTTTTTTTTTGGGGAAAGGTTTTTTTAGAGCGTCTCTTGCTGATTTAATATTTCTACTTTCATTATGCAGGATCCTAGATAATCTTCCTTTGGTTGTTCCCATCCCAAGATCAGAACAAGACGGTCCTCCTATCTACCAGCTGGGTCATCACGTTGGGCTGAAAGGGCAGTATGCTGGTGTAAGTTAGCTAAATATTACCTTGAAATTGTGTGATCAATTTGCGAGATTTTTATTTTACTCAGCATCTTTGTATTATATGCAGAGCAAGGATGAAAAGTACTTTATATACAACCACTTGAGCTTTACGGTCAAGTTTCACAAGGATGAAGTGACTGAAACAGCGAGGATTGTCGGTTTTGAGGTCATACCATTTAGGTGGGTCCTTCACGGATGTACTGATATCCAAGTTGTTTGCTCTTTGGTAGGCTAAAATATAAATTTCAGTTACTGAATTGCAAATAAATTTGGCTATTTATATCTCATGATGTAGTGTCAAACATGAATATGATGGAAAATGGAATGAGAATGCTCATCTTACGACATGTGATGCCCAAGCAAAGCGAACAGTTTCTTCTTCGAACTCTCCTCAAGAGGTTGAAGATAAACAAGAAATCATTTTTACTTATGATGTTGCATACCAGGTAAGAAGTTCAAAAGGCATAGTTTTCACACTTTGTATTGTCTACTATGTTGTTTGTTGCACTTATAAAACAACTGCTATTTTTAGTCTGCTCTAGCTCTGTTCTTGCCTGCCTGAACCGACCAGTATAAAGTTTGTTTGTTTGTTTGTACTTTTTTTTTTTTTTTTTGGTAAGTGAATCCCTTCCTTTCTGATAAGTTGGTCTGTGTTTCAGGAGAGTGAGGTGAAGTGGGCTTCGAGATGGGACACTTATCTTTTGATGACTGACGATCAAATCCATTGGTTTTCCATTGTAAATTCTCTGATGATTGTTCTCTTCCTCTCTGGCATGGTTGCAATGATAATGCTGCGAACACTTTATCGAGACATCTCTAAGTACAATGATCTTGAGACTCAGGAGGAGGCTCAAGAAGAGACAGGATGGAAATTAGTCCATGCAGATGTATTCAGGCCTCCAACCAACTCCGATTTGCTCTGTGTTTATGTTGGAACTGGTGTACAATTTCTCGGGATGATGCTTGTCACCATGGTCTTTGCTGTCCTCGGATTCCTCTCTCCTTCAAATAGGGGTGGACTCATGACAGCCATGTTATTTCTGTGGGTTTTCATGGGACTTTTTGCTGGTTACTCCGCTGCCCGACTCTACAAGATGTTCAAAGGAACGGAATGGAAGAAAATTGCGCTCCAGACTGCTTTCTTGTTCCCAGCCATGGTGTTTGGCGTCTTCTTCGTTCTCAATGCTCTCATCTGGGGCCAGAGATCTTCAGGTGCAGTGCCATTTGGAACAATGTTCGCTTTGGTCGTCCTGTGGTTCGGGATTTCAGTTCCACTCATCGTTGTGGGGAGTTACATCGGATTCAAGAAACCTGCAATTGAAAATCCGGTGAAGACAAATAAAATTCCTAGACAGATCCCAGAACAGCCATGGTACATGAACCCCATCTTCTCAGTTCTGATCGGAGGCATCCTACCATTTGGTGCTGTTTTCATCGAGCTTTTCTTCATTCTGACCTCGATCTGGTTGAATCAGTTCTACTACATCTTCGGCTTCCTCTTCATAGTCTTCATCATCCTCCTCGTTACCTGCGCGGAGATAACGATCGTGCTCTGCTATTTCCAACTATGCAGTGAGGATTACCAGTGGTGGTGGAGGTCGTATCTGACATCCGGATCCTCTGCGCTCTACCTCTTCCTCTACGCGACCTTCTACTTCTTCACGAAGCTTGAAATCACGAAGCCCGTCTCCGGTGCGCTCTACTTTGGCTACATGTTGATTGCTTCCTATGCATTTTTTGTTCTCACAGGCACAATTGGCTTCTATGCTTGCTTCATCTTCACCAGGCTCATTTATTCTTCTGTCAAGATTGATTGATTGATCAATGAAATTTTATCAGCTACTATTTGTATGATTCTTAGAGACCATTTATCTTTAATTCAAATTTACCTCGAGAAATATGTATTGAGTTATTGTACAAGGTCATATTTGTAATTCATTTTTGTATTTGAGTCATCTTTGTAGCAAGGATGTGGAAGGCTTGTAATGTAAACTGCTCACAAATTGCCACTACTTCGTTAATCAGATATATTGTATCATCATCTTATACTAATTATGATTTTCATTGAACATTAAATGATTTTAAATGCAAACAGACTAACCTATCTTTGAAATTAAAACACAAATCGAAATTAGGAACGAATTAGGCTAATGAATCTTGAATATTTCACTATTTTTTACTGTTGCTGTTCAAGCTGAAATGTCTTGTTTTGGCAAGTTCTCAACTGTTTCGAAAGTTGTGAGATTTTTTTGAGGGAATATATTATCAAAAGAAAGTACTAAACTACTATATTAAGTGGGATTTCTACATCTTTACATAGAGAGGGAAAAAAAAAAAAGAAGAAGAAGAAGAAGAAGAAGAAGAAGAACACTATATTATCAAAGAAAGCACATCACCACTATATAAGTGGTTTTGAAAATTATGGATTTTTGTAGGGAATTACACGAAATAATATATATTACTACTATATAAGACTGCACATAGATGGATTAAACTTAAAATCTCTCACTAAGGAGTGATTTGTAATACCTCAACTATCCACTTGAGCTAGAATTAATGACTTATGAGTTGAATCAAGTAAATTCAATGTTTGTTGCTCTATCTTAATTAGAAGTTCAATTCACCAAAAATTATGAGTTAATGTTATGTTTATTTTAATTCCATATAAACTTACTATAAAACATTATGCTACTTCCTCCGTCCCGTTTGACTATTCCTACTTTTCTTTTTGAGCGTCTCGTTATACTTGTCCTAATTCTTTTAAAAAAAAGTAGTTAAGGAAATTAGAACCCAATTAGTTTGGCTAATTAGGCTCAATTTACACCTTTCAACCTACTTTTTTCCTTATTTTCTGTGTCATCCATTATTCACTCTTTCTCTAGCTAATTTATTTTACTATTTGTACTCACTTTATTTCACTATTCACTCTCTTTCTACTCACTTTATTTCACTTTGATAACTCCACTAAATACACTTGTTTTCCTAACTGTTTTCTCCTTAATTCTCATGCCAAAAAAACTAGGACAAATCAAACGAGATGGAGGGAGTATTATATAAGCCATTGATTGAATTAAAAATATATATCAGGAGTAATACTATAATAGACATATCAACTTTTGTAAAATAAGATTATTTTTATTAATATACATATTTTTGTTAAACAATTTTCTTTTCTTTAAAGATACATATAACAAATAGAATAGATAATAAGAACATAGATAAAGCTAAACTTTGTAATATATTTATATTAAGATATATAACTTAGATTTGCCAGTTGGAATAATATTACCTTATCAAAAAAGTCTCTTGAGTTTTAATCGTAATCGAGTAAGGAAAGTCATAATTAATAATAACTCCGATTCCTAATCGACTAAGGAAAGGCATAATATTTCCAAACCTATATATATAATCAAGTATCTCACGAGTCGCCACATGCATTCACAAAGTTAAGGAAAAAAAAAAGATGCCGACGAAAATCATGGCAGAAGAGGTTGTAGTTCATAGCGTTTGGGAAAGCAATCTTGCCGAAGAGTTCGATTTGATCGAGCAATGTTTGAAGGAATTCCGATTCATATCGATGGATACGGAGTTTCCCGGCACCGTATTCGGTTACGACATCCCTAGACACGAGTACTCGTCTCTCTCCCCTGCCCAACACTACGCCCTCATGAAGCAAAACGTCGACGCTCTCCACATCATCCAACTCGGCCTCACCCTCTCCGACTCCAACTCCTGCATCGTCTGGGAGTTCAACTTCTCCGACTTCGACCCCGACTCCGACATCCATTACCCCGACTCCGTTGCCCTCCTCCGCTCCCAGGGCATCGACTTCGACCACAACAAGCGCAAGGGCATCCAGTCCCGCTCCTTCGCCTCCCGCTTCCTCAAATCCGGGCTCATGGCCTCCGGGTCCGTGGACCGGGCCTGGGCCACGTTTCACGGGCTCTACGACTTCGGGTTCTTGATCAAGATTTTGACGAGGAAGCCCCTGCCCGACCGGCTGGACGACTTCATGATGCTTATACGCTACTATTTGGGCATGCACGTCTACGATATGAAGCCCGTTGCCCGCTCCTTGAAGCTCCACGGCGGGCTTGACACGGTGGCCAAGACACTGTGTTTGGAGCGGGCAGCCGGGAAGAGCCATCAGGCGGGCTCCGACAGCCTGCTGACGATGGAGCTCTTCATGCGGCTACTTCACGAGATTAACCCTACTACTATGTTGCTACAATTCAACTATCTCTTGTACGGATTGACATGTACATTTTGATTTCTTTTATTAAATACTCAAATTTCTTTAGACTAACTTTACTTCGATAATGCTACATATTTTTCTCCTTATAACAATTATAGTTACTTAGCTACGTTAGAAACGAGCTTGCTCACAAGCTAACAGGTCGACTACCACCAAGCTCAAGCTTGGCTCGTTCAGCTAATGAGAACGAAGCTCGAACAAGCTATAACAATGTAAACATAACATAAACACATACAACAGCTAAATTAGCAGAGAGACAATATACAGTGACATAACAACATTTTTATTTACAAAATTCTTGACATTAGATTCAAGAAAGTGAGTTCACACACACACCAGATCAAGAGTTAAGAGATAAACTGTACTAATTAAGCCAGACATTAGAACTTTAACAATTGCTGTAACGTGATCACGACTAAACCTAGCAAAATTCATCATTCCAAAACTGGAAATCGTGGACTAATAGCATAAAATGTATCTAATCACAGCCAGTTTCCACAAGTTCCATTGTCTTCAACCTATCTATCAAGACTCATCAAGCTATCAATGGCTGCAGACAGCAACGCCCGGAAACAAATTATCAGCATAACTGTAAAAACTAGTGTATATATTACAAAAAAAGCGCGGATTCACAGATTCATCAGGCCAACAAGATCTTCCGTTTGCCCTCAACTTTATCCTGAATCAAATGATTCTTTATCTTTTTCGCGCATCTTACATTCTCTTCATGTACATGATCCCTTTCTTCCGCCCCTTCATCTCTCTGCAACACAATGCAAGCTTAACTAAGTTAATATGGCCATCTCCAGCCAAATGAAAACAACATGATCACCATATCAATCCTATCTCTAGACAAAGATAACATTTACCGGGAGCGTATTTGAGACAAGGAGCTGATCAATGGTGCTGGGATTTGTTCCAGTTTGCATTGTGTTGGTTTCTTTGTCCATGTTAGGCTTATAGAGAAGAGCTTTATCTGTATTGGGAGATTTGCTTTTCAATAAACATTTATGCTTCCTTTTCAAGAATCTGAAATAAAATAAGTTGCATATTTCAACTTTGAGCGATGATTATCAAAATAGACTTGTTATATAAGAGCAAGAAGAATAAGGTTAAGATTTAAGAATGATACCTAACTTCAGCTAGAACTAATTCTCTCTTTTGCTTTGCAGCCTGCAATTTTTTCTTCCTAGAAACATATTCCTGAGGAATAAAGTAATGCATCATTATTCATCCAAAATCATACTTCCAAAACTCAAATTTACTCACTTGGTATCTAATTAAAGAGCACAAAATTCATGTTATCTTCATCGAAACAATATTAGTGTTCAAGAGAATAGCAGAACGCCAAAAAGCAGAGAGCATTCAAGAAAATAAAAGGCATATCAATGAGAATAAAATTAAGACAATGAACTAATAAAAAAAAAATCGAACCTTTTGCTGTTCCAAATATTCTTTCAAAAGTGTTTGATATTTGAGTTTTTCTTTAGCTTCATCATCGGCAGAATGTGATTGATCAAAACTAACAGAAGCCCGCTTCATATTCTGGTTCAATGAATCCGTTTCTGCAAACAGAAACCCAGAACTCCGAAGGCAATAAAAACCTGAATTGAATCAAAAATCAAATCTTGAACACAGCCAACACATACACAAAGGTAGCAGAGAAGTCTGAAAAAGTTGGGTGGAGGACGGAATAGTTTCTTCTCTCTCTAGAAGTAAAAGGGTTTAGTGAGAGAGAGTAGAAAAGGCCATAAGGAAGGAGGCGTGTGTGTGGTTGGAAGGAAGAAGACATGTTGATCTTGAGTATATCTTTCTCCACTCTTGATTTCCTAATAACATAAAACTTTCCATTAATATTATGTGTGGGTTTGGGTAGTGTTTTACTCCAACACAAATTTTGGACCAGATGGGCCATTGACGATAGAGTGAAGAGATAAAACAAAGTGTGTGGAATTGTACAAGGATAGGGATTTCTAGAGAGAGAGAGAGAGAGAGAGAGAGAGAGAGGAAACGGAGATGGCTTAAATGGTGCAGAAAGGGCAGAAGATAAATGGCTGCAGGCTGCCGTCTGAAGTCTGAAGCATAAGCCCCGCCAATTCCTTCTTTTTTTTTTTTTTTTTTTTTCTTGAATCAATAAAATGCATAAATAAAAGATAATTTTGTCTAATTTACAAATATTAGTTTTTGTTTTTTTAGTGAAAATATTTTATATTCAGCAAGAGACAAGAGTGCTTGAAAATTAATTAAACATTTCCTTTTGGAATTTGATTAAAATAGTCACCTCTAAATTTCTTTTATTTTCTTGGTGACTTTCAATTTCCCCCAAATTCATATTGAGTTGGCCACTAGAAATGCCTATTTCACAATTTGATTAAACCCAATCGCAAATTAAGAGCATCCACAATGGGTATTGATATGAAAGCTGGATTTACGTCGGAAAACGTGATTTCAATGATTGGTGGTATTTATATAGATACTGGTGCAGAATTTCACTATGGGTATTGATATAGATACCAGTAATTATCATCAGAAAAAAGAAAAAAAAAATCAGACCAATGGAGACATGCCACGTGTTCCCGAAAGGGTGTCCACCGGTATCGAATGCGGTATTGCAAAAACGATATCACCATCGACACCACACCATCGATACTATACCCACAATGACCTCAATATACCCTATATCGAGTGAGGGTACCGTTGCAAATGCTCTAAATGGTGTGTTAGATAATATAATTTCTACATTTTGCAATGGGCCAAGTTCCAATCAAATTGACCGAAAAAGTTTGTTAGATAAAAATCGGAAAAATTAAAAGTGACGCATTTTAGTTCAAACCTCAAACGTCGTGTACATAATTAGAAACTAATGTATTTTCTGGTAATTAATCTTATATTCTTAACAAACTTAAATTTCATTTGTCTTTTGAAAAAGTTATAGTAATTTTTACTTATTTCTGTTACTAATTTAGAAGTTTCATTTTTCGTTGATATGATTTACTAAGTTCAAGTCTCGATATCGTCTTCCTTCCCTTACATATTTCGTCTTCCTAGATGTACAAATCTAACTTGTTTAGATCGATTTAATTGATATTATGCACGTTACATGTATAACTTTTGTAAGTCATCATAGTACATAAAACAATTATCAACCTATGAATGGAGATGTTAATATACTTAATTTAGGAAATGGTTGTGAGGCGTGAATTGGCAAAAAGAATTTATCAAGTACGCATCGAAGGTAACACTATGGTTTTACAAAATCAAAAATAAAAGTATATGTGGCATGAATTGTTCATGCTAGGCGAAGGGCACAAATAAGTGTGCTAGTAAATGGGGTTATCATCCTTTTTTTTTTTTTTGGAAAAGCTGGGGTTATCATCCTAATAAACAAAATCACATTCATCAATTCTCATGTTTCTTTTTGTAATTATGTCATTGTACTTTTGTTATATTCAATTAAGTCCTCCTTTTTGAGAATATTGTATCTTAAAAATCTGGTCATCCTTTGAAAAAAAAAAATCTGGTCATAATATTCTCTGACATTGTGAATTTCTTTCAATTTCTTTCTAAAATCGAATCCCCAAAGTCACTCTTTCTTATCACAAATACTACAACAGTTGATAGAAACTATGTGAAATGGACGAGAAAGGTTTGATAGCAAACAAACCTTAAACAGAGGACAAAGAAGCATGAAAAACTAAAGTATAGATAAACAGCAGCTTTTTTCATAATCTTAATATGAGAGGAAAAAACTATCTCAAGATTTGCATGATTAGCAGCAGCAAACCTTCTGTAGAATCCAGTTTATTTTATGGACCAGACAAATAATACTTTACAGACTTAACAGTAAAAAAATCTGTACCAACACCTCTGCATTTCATGAGACACATAAAATTACCTGATCACATATTTACAAAGGGAACTTCTGTGATGCTTTGAGACAGCATCAACTTTGTACAATAGTTTGAGACGAAGCAAACGCCAGCTCTCACTGCAGAGGGAGTTTGTAGAAAGAGTTCAGCATCGAAACTTCAACAAAATTGTGCATGAATTTTACTCAGTTGCACTGAACAACTGATCTGTATATGAAAAAGAAAGATGCAACGACATCAGCTATACACGACCTAAATCATAATAAAGGCAGTCATTGAATCAATTCCACAAAAATTCATTATTCTGGTTAAAGAAGAGATGAGATATACCTGTATTTCTTTTGTATATAACAAAGATTAGTTCGACCAAGGAGCATCTGCACAGCAAAGTTAATTTGGAAGTTGAGCAAACGTCCCAGGATTAGGAGTACAACCTCCAACCATCATATCCTCATATACTGCATATGCATCATCGAGGTTACCAGACATACTATGTGCTCTAATTAGAGCATTATATGTAAAAACATCGGGTTTAAGACCCAGAATCTGGAGCTCCTTGAACATATTTTTAGCTTCCTCTGTCATTCCAGCAAGTCCAAGGTTAAGTATTAGGGAATTGAATGTATAAAGGTTAGGCGTCATCCCTCTACTTTTCATCTCATCAAGAAGTTTCAGAGCTTCCACGAATTTTCCTGCTTTGCCAAGGCCATTGATGATGATATTGTAACAAATCAAATCAGGATCAAATCCAGCAGCCTTTATCTCCTCAAAGTAGTACATTGCATCATCCACCCTACCCTGCAAGCAAAAGCAATCGACTAGGATGCTGTACGACTTCAAATCAGGTCTGATCCCCTCGTCTATCATTCTATTAAACAAGTCTCGAGCAATATCAACCTCACCAGCTTTGCCGAAGCCATTTATAAGAATATTATAGATAGCACAGTTAGGTTTGCATTCATAGTCGACCATTTCCTCAAACAATTTCTTTGCCTCGTCTAGTCTTTGGAGCTTCATAAGACCATCTATAAGAGGACCATATGTACATGGAGTAGGAGAAAAGCCTCCACTTAAAAGATCGTAGAACACATCTAAAGCTTCCTCTACTTTGTTCGACTTTACAAGACCAGAAATGAGTATATTTTGAGTAATTGTGTCAGGCTTACACCCTCGATGAAGCATCTCATTGTAAAGCTCAAAAAGTTCGGTTACCTTACCGGATTTCCCAAGATCATCAAGCAACAAATTGTAGGTGGGGACATCTGCAGCACAGCCAGCATCCTTCATATCTCTGAAAGTATCCCATGCAAGTTCCTCAAGATGAACATTGAGAAGTCCTTCAATCAAATGATAATATGTTTCTAAAGTTGGCCGAACTCCAAGAGATTTAGTGAACTTCTGAAACAGTACGTGTGCCTCAAGGGATTTCTTTTGCTTGGACATAATCTTAATAATAGGTTCCATTATCGAGCCATTTTTGCAAAGACCGCTAGATACTAATTTCTCTGCAAAAGAAATAGCATGATTCAGCTCTGCTTCCTTCAGAGTTCCAGTCATGAGATCATCCCAGAAAGATCTATCGAGCGAAACTCTGTCCTGGTTGACAAACTTCTCAACAAGTTTGAAAGCATTCCCAACTGAACCAGATTTCACAACTCCGGGGAGAAGAGTGTACATAGTTATGCAGTCAGGATATAGCATTTTTCTCATCTGATGGAAGAGCCAAAAAGCTTCTGTAATCCTATCATCTTTCACTAATCCGTCGATAACTGTGTTATAAGTAAAAAGGTCGGGGAGGCAACCTGCTTCTGTCATTTCATAAATCATCTTCAAGGCCAAATCAACCTCGTCATTTTTACAGAGGCAATCCAGAAGCGTGTTGAAAGTTATTGTATTTGGACGGCAACCGGAAGCTTTCATGCTTTCAACCAATTTGTAGCTCTCTTGAACTTTGCCCTCTCGTCTGAGTCCAGCCAATAGTGTGTTGTAAGTCACGACAGTTGGAACAAGTTTCAATTCTTTCATTTTGCAAAACATGTCCCAGGCCTCAGTTGATCGACCAGCCTTGTAAAGAGTGTCAATCAAAGAGTTGATAACAATCACATCCAACATGCAACCATTATCAATCATTTCACTGAGTAGTTGAATGGCTTCGTCAATTTTCCCTGCAGCACTGTAGCACTTCATCATCATGTTATAGCTAATAGAGTCGGGGAAGAGCCCACTCAGCTTTATTCCATCAAAGATCTTCTTCGCCTCTCTAAGCCGACCACCTTCAGCAAGACTATACAAAGATGCATTAAAGGCAACGACATTTGGAGCAATACCACAGGCTTTCATCTTCTCAAAAGCTTCAATAGCTTTGTCAGTTTTCCCCAATTTTCCATAGCAATCAATGAACAAAACGTATGTATATGCATCTGGCCGAAAGCCACGAGATTCCATGTTTTTACATAGTTCCAATGCTTCATCCAATCTTTCTAGCCTCAAAAGCCCACAAATCAGAGTATTGTAAGTATGCAAATTAGGCAAGATCCTTTTCTCCTTCATTTCATCTAATACTGCAAATGCTTCATTAACTCTTCCTACTTTGCATAAAGCATCAATAAGTATTGTGAAAGTAACAACATCTGCTTTATGACCATCAACCTCCATTAGAGTCCAAAGCTCTCTTACCGAGTTCAAATCTCCAGAGTCACCGAACTTGTCTAACATAGTGATGTAAGTCACACGATCGGGTTTCTGGCTGCTACCTTTCATCTTCTTAAACACATCTTTCGCACAATCAAGTTTTCCTGCATTACAAAGAGCATCAATCAGAACAGTGTAAGTAACTACATCAGGTGCACATCCCTCCACCTCCATCCTCTTCAATATATTACAAGCCTCATCGATCTTTCCAGCTCGCCCAAGCGCTCTAATGCAGATAGTGAATGTATAGACATTCGGCCTCAATCCCAAATCTTCCATCTCTTCTAGCAAGCCCATCACTGTTTCAGTATCTCTTCGCTTCCCACTAGCTACCATTAAAGCAGAGTAGGTCTTGAGACTAGGCTTCAACTCTTCCGAGATCATTCTCTTATAAGCCGTAAAAGCCTCCTGACAAAAGCCAGCCTGAAGAAGCAAATGTATCAATCCATTGTATGAATATGCATTCAACTTAAACCCGCATTTCCTCATTCTTTCAAGCGCAAATGGCGCCTGTCGAATGCCTCCCCTTATACCTAGACTCCTAAATATGATGAGGTAGGTATCTAAACTTCTATATATGATCTGTTTTTGCATCATACCAAACACCAAAACCATATCCTCTACCCTTTCATGCACCCTCAACTGCTCAAGCATATAATTGCAAGTCTCTGTTGTATGCATTACATGTGGCATACCCGCGATCGAGTTAAAGAAGGGGAAAGCTATATCCAAGTCACGCATCGACTTCAAACGCGCCATGATTTCCGCAGAGGACATCTCATTCATCGAAACTTCATCTGAACCTTTCATCACATACCCACAAAAACTAGTATTCTTTTTCTTGATTTTCTTCCAGTAAACCACTGAACCATATCTCAAAACCCCAAAAGAATCAATCTTTTTTCTCTTTGCCGCACCACTATAACTGGACACACATGGTCTGCCATTATCATTGGTTAGAGATATACGACTACAATTCCAGCAACACAAACTAGAAGAACTCAGCATCATCACAGCCATGCATGAAGTGAAGAAAAACTCACGCTTCCAGCCTCCTTCAATCCGGAAATCTGTCGAACACTTTGTGGGCAACCTGCAAAACAGATACAGTTAATGCAAAGAAGAGTCGCTGCGGCCCCAAGGTAGGTTAGAACAGCCTTCGGTCGACGCGGCGGCGAAGTGGAGATATGAAGGATGATTGCTCAGTGTATGGAAAAGAAGAGAACGGGATGGGGTGGGAGGTTGAGTGGGAGATGTTTGTAAAATTGCCTAAGAGCGATAAGACATCAAAGTTTGTGTTAAAAATTAATGGAATGTGAACTGTAACCGAAGTTGGGATACTTTCACAAGCATACGAGGAAGAAAGGGAAGACGACATCAAGTTTTGTATGCAAATTAGCTGATAAAATAGCTGTGGTGTAGATAGAATTGCTTGTGGCTATGGCGTCGCGCCGTTGTCTTAACTTATCTCTTCCAATTCTTACTAAACTAAAGAAAGGAAACAAAAAAAAGAAGGAAAAAAAAAAAAAAAAAAAAAACACCTTAAAGTCGCTAATCACTGGAATGACAATATTTAACACCTTCGACATGTAATTTTAGAGAAAATAATCGTAATAATTAGACCATTTCAAAGTATTTGATGCAGAAAGAAAAGGCCATATACTAATATTTTCCACGCATTCGAATATGTGGTGCAATAAATCCCAATTCTGGTTGTAGATTCCCCTCAAATTTAAAGGACGTCATGTTAGAATAAATTATTTATAAAATTTGGACATTGTTGGTGGGGAAACCTACAATATCAACTAAAATTTATTAATATATAATTAGAAGATTTATTGATATCTAATTAAAATAGACAAATATTTCTATATACCGATCGTATATTATACAATAGGTTTTATTTAACTCGCTAACTTATCTATTAGTTAGGCGCGTGGTATCCACGCGCCCAGAATTTATTTTATTTTATTTTTTAATTTTCCCCGCACTGTATGTATATGTAAATACATTTGTGGATGATTGTTACAAATCATCTTTTTTTTCAATAATTTGCTTAGTTTTTTCAGTTTTTTTTTGTCTTCCTTTCTTTCTTCTCTTAATTCTTTTTATTTTCCTTTACTTTCTTTTTTATTTCTTTTTTCATAAATTATTTTCACTTATTAGTAAAGCAATAAAAATGACTTAGTTACTTATTTTTTTTATATTTACCTTTCTTTATTCTTTTCTTATTCTTTTTTTTTTGTTTTTAGTTTCTTTTGCTTTCTATTTTATTTCTTTTTTCTTAAATTATTTTCTTAATTACTTTCATTTATTTATAAATTAATAATAGTTATAAGTTACTTTTATCACTATTAGTTTTATTCACGACAATGTTTACTTTTATTTACGATAATTTGCATTTTTAGTTAGTAATTATTATCGTTAAGAAAAGTAACTATTGATATGAAGAAATGTAATGTTTCACAATGATTACTTTTTTCACGACAATATTTACTTTTATTCACGACAATGTATACTTTTAATTATTTGATAAAGTAATTATTATCGTGATTAAAAATAATCATTGACATGCACAAAGGTAATGTTTCAAAAATATTATTTTTCTTTACGACAATATTTACTTTCATTAACTACAACTTGTATTTTTAGTAATTCGGTCAAGTAATTATTATCGTAATGAAAAATAATCATTGATATGGACAAATGTAACGTTTCAAAAATATTACTTTTCTTCACTTACAATATTTGTTTTTATTCACGACAACTTGTACTTTTAATAATTCGATCAAGTAATTATTAACGTAATGAAAAATAATCATTGATATGAACAAATGTAATGTTTTAAAAATATTACTTTTTAAATGTAAATAATTTTAAAAAATAAAAATTGAAAAAATAAATAAAATGAATAATTGGACACAACATAATCAAAGAAATATTAAGAAAAAATGGAAAAAATGAAAATTACTTTAAAAAAAGATAACATGAAGAATAAATAATTTAAAAATAAAAAATTGGAAACAACAAATAAAATTAATAACAGGTAAGAGACAACATAATGAAAAAGAAAAATTAAAGAAAGAAACGAAAAAACAAAAAATAAAAAAATAAAAATAAACAAGGCTTTAAAAAGTAAAATCCCACTGCCTATAAATAAATATATGTACGTTTAAACATACAAAATAAGTGTCAACCTAGTGGCCTTGCGCTGCAGCTTAAAGCGCTGTGTTTGGAAGGTCGCATGTTCGAGCCTCCGTGAGGAGTGCTGAACCATTTTTTTTTTTAATAAATGGAGCGCGAGTCAGCGGGTCATACCCGACCCGAATTTGATCCAACTGATCTAGTTGTATACTATAACTTGGTGTACAAAAACACGCCCCATTTAAAAATAATAAGAAGAAAATTATTAGTCTTCATTTATAATTTATAAATTTCAACTAAAATTTATTACTCCTTCCATTTAATTCAATTTGTTACTCTTGTTTGCAATGAAAACTAAAAATAAGAGTAAAAAGATCGAAAATAGGTAAGTCCCATTATTTTTGTAAGAGTTTTAAATGGTCAATTATTTTAATTTTGGAAGTAGAACATACATTTAAAAAATATAGATAAATTGAGTAGAACATGCATCTTTAAAAATGTAGATAAAAAATTGAGTGGATAGGAGTACTAATTAAAATTAATTACATAAGTTTTACATAATTCGAAATTATGTACTCTTTATGTCCCGTCAAATATGACATGTTTTTCATTTTTGGGCGGAATTGTTTCCTTTTGCGGAAATAATTAAGGCTTGCTTTAAATTAAAAATATTTTATTAGCACTTTATGGATTAAAAAATATTTTATTGACCAAAGAAATACTTTATTTGCACTTTTTTTTATATCTAATTCTCTTTTTTTTAGTCTTCGTGTCGAAATGAACTAGACCATATTGATCGGGAGAGAGAGAGTATATATTGTACTCCCTCCGTTCGCGAAAAAGGGTCCTACTTACCCCATTTTTTTGTTAGTGAAAAATAGTCCTACTCCACTTTTTCCAATCAAATCAAGTGGGACTTTATTCCAATTACAACAACTTCCACTCTTATTTTACTTTTTCCACTCAAAATAAGTGGGACTCTTATTCTACTTACAACAACTTTAACTTTATTTTACCTTTTTAACTCACAACAAGTGGGACTCTCATTCCAATCACAATAATCTTAATTCAATTTACTTTTACCACTCTCAATAAGTGGGACCCGTATTTGGACCACATCGGAGGCAAGTGTTGTCCTAATTATAAATGCACATTGCTTGTATCTTAAAATTATAAGCACAACTCAAGTAGTAAATTGCTTCCCATCTAACCAAGAGATCGGAGATTTGAGTCATGTTTGCATGTGTACACCTAAAAGAAATCATATTCTATCTGTCCCACCGTATACGTTATGTTTTTCATTTTGAGACGTTCCACTATACTTGGTCTGTTTCATTTAAAGGAAACAATTAATACTTTTTCCGTCCACGAAATGATTGTCACTTTTGCCATTTTAGTTTGTCCACGAAATGGTTGCCACTTTTGCTACTCCACTCACATTTATTGTGGGACCCTTACTCCACTCACAATAATATTTATTATAATTCACTATTACATACCATTTTCTTAAAACCTGTGTCGTTCAAAATGTGGCAACTATTTCGTGGACGGAGGGAGTATATATACATAGCCCACCATTGAGAGTTTGATTCAGTGGATTTGAACCGACCCATTACTGGTACCACGATTTCTCGTTTTCACTCATTTTTTTTTTTGCACGAAAAATTAAATTTGAAGATTGGAATTGGAGAAGAAAGAGATTGGGATGAAGTTTTGATTTTGGTGTGGAGAATGAATGGGATGAAGGTATATTTATAGTGAATTTTGTGTGAGGTTGTCGTTGGGATTTAAATTTAATTTTTTTAATCAGAAAATAAGATAAAAAAATTACATCGGACTAATGAGGACACGTGGTGTCTCCAAACAGCTGCCCAACCGAAGTCAAAAGCGACGTCGTTATATCAACACCACCTTCGACACTATGGTATCGAGCAACCCACAACGGTGCTCGACCTCGTAGGGTCGAACGGCGCTTGACACCGGCGTCGACTCCGGCGCTCGACACCCGCTGTGGGTGCTCTAAGAAACAAATCAAACAATACTACAAAAAAGAAAAGGGAGGAACCGAGAGGACTGAATGTGCAATTACCTAAACTTGTGGGGTAGGGCCAAATTTATCATAATTTAGATTCTGTCCCAGTCACCGACCAACCGCAACAAAACCCAATTCTTGCTCTGCAGATTCGAGCCCTTCTTCTCCGACCCGCACTCATACACTAAATTCATCTAAATCGGAGAAGGGGAAAACAATTAAACAATGGAGACCGGTGGTAGCAGTCAAGTGATACCGGAAAAAGTAATGGAGGCGGTGAAGAGAACTAATAGCAACATCGATGAAGTGAAGGCCAATTTAGAGGAGCTGTTATCTCACTCTGACGCAGAAACCCTTTCAGCCATGGAGCCCCTCGAGAGGGCTCGAACTCTCCTCTTGATTGCCAAAGCGACAACTACACTCTCTGTTTGTATGTCGATTTCTATCCGTGCTCTTTCGTGTTTGTGTGTCTGTGTTTGCATGCATCAATTAGTATTTTTGACTGTCTACTTTTTGTAATTTAATCGACCGCTTTATTGTGTGTGAAATTAATGCTTTTCATGGTTTGTGCGCGCGTGTTGTTTTGCATGTATTGATTAGGGAAAATGGAAGGTTTTCTCTCTCCCTAATTTGTGTTCATTAGAACCTCGTCAATCTTGAAATGGCGTAAGCCATCTTTGTGGTTGCGAGAAAGGGAGAACTACTCCTTTTGTGCGGATGATTTTCGTGGTTTGTGTGCGTGTCTTTGACGATAGATTAGATATGTATCATTTAGAAAAGATGCATAGTGGATTTACATGAATTGCTCTCTCTCTCTCTCTCTCTCTCTCTCTCTCTCTTTAATTTAATGTTTGATTTTTCTGTTAATTGGGCATGTGCAGTGAGGCTAAGATGCAAAGGAATTAATCCAGATGATCATCCCGTGAAAAAGGAGCTTGTAAGTGTTTCTATTAGCAGCTTTATTCTTGTTTCTCAACCTTCCTTTGATGTTTTTCTTACTAAGGAAATAGAGCTGCATATCTTGGATGTCCTTGATTTTCTTTAATGAAATTGTTAGCTATTTTTAACCTTGAATATTGTATCCACCCAACTTGATGTATCTGTTGTGATCCTCATAAGTTATGTGGTTTTGTTTTCCTAATTTTTTTCCCTGTAACTAATTTTATGATAAAATGAGATGGTTGAGCTGCTAGCCATTGCATAGTTTGAAACAGCTGTGAATTCAAAAACTGAGGTTGCTTGAATAATTCAAAAACTTCAGTACCTTTTGACATTTGTTACTGTTTTTTTGCTTCTTCTGGATGCATAGTCTTTCACAATGATTGCATTTCTATCAGAGATGTTCTCTTATGAATTAAAATTATCATTCATTAATGGGTATCCATTTTTTGTCGTATCCGTTGGTAGGTTTTTTTGCTATCTTACAATATATATCAGGTTTAAAATATGTAAAACTGACAGTTATGTTGGATCAACAAGCATTGGCAGTAGCTAAATGCAAGATTGGTTTTGTTATGTGACAATGGGCATGTGTTTTCTTTTACTGGTTTCAGGAGAGATTGAGCTTGTATGAAGAGAAACTGCAGCAATGCATGGAATTGAGCAAAGGTAAGTTTGGCCCAACTTTAAGTCCAATAATTATTAAAAGATATAATTGAATTTTTTATGTTTGTTAAGGGATTGTTTGCCAAATCTAAAGTATATTGCCAGGAACATTATTTAGTCCTGTTTTCTTGACTTTTTATTAAGGTTTAGGGGGCAAACAATTATCTCGGAGTCGGTTCTTGCTTCCCCTGATTGCCTAACACCTCTACATATAGTTATTTATTCTGCACTCTGTTTTCTTGCGAAGCCGGTAATATGTGGTAATCTTTGTGGAATGAAATAAGACAGTGTGATTGTTTACAGTAATATGTTAGCAAGGCTCGTGGTATTTAAGATCTTTAGCACTAAATTTTGACACATAAAAATATTTATTGAAATTAATTGTGATTTGATTGCCACTAGTTCCTAAACTATTGTTTTTTGTGTTTGTAGCTCCATTGCGTCCCTCAGCAACCATCAACACCCAGGCAGCAACCCGGTTTATTGAGCATTCCCTGCCCGATCTTTCCTTAAGTATGATTTTCTAACTTTTAGTGTGGCAAACCTTAACTTCTCATTTAGTTTTCTTTTGAATAACTGCTTGATTTTTCAGAACAGAAGAAAGGCATGAGGGAAATTAGTCGCGCAGAGGGCCATGGATTTAAGTACGTGAACAACAATCACCAGAAGAGGAGAAAATATCAGTCACCAGAGAAACAATCTGTTCAGGTTGCTGCTCAGGAGTTTCTTGAAAAAGCAGCCCGTGAGCTACTTGGTGATAATAAAAATGGTGTTAAAGGACCATTACAACCTGAGAATTCAGATGTTGATATCCTAGTTCTGGACTGATCCTCTGGTAGACTTTGTGTTTCGCTCTGCTATTTTTTATTTGATATTGCACTTAAATGTCTGGTTGGTCTTTTCTTTGCTGTTTATCTGATTCAATTGCTCGATCCCGAGAACATTTTCGAAAGGGAGATGATTTCTGTCGCAGTCAAGATAGAAAGGTTGTTCGTGTTTAATCCACTTTAAAAATTAGGCAAGTAAAATGGGACCACGTGGCATCTTTCTATAGATGTTAAATTTTTAATCCAATCATAATATGGACAGAGGCTAAGTGATGACGGGAACTTGCCTTGTGTTCTGTTTTAGGTCTCACTGTATAGCTACCGAGATAGTGCATGATTTTTTACTAAATCAGACACACCACTTGGCACTTGGGAGTTTCTCTATGTGAATGTAAGATGGCTCTCCCTTTAAAACTCAAATGTCCTTTAGTCTATTTGCATAGTGAAAATGGTAGGAAGCCTACAAGTTGGGGTTGGACACAAATGCATTTCTAGAACAGTCGCTTATTTCTAAACTAGGAAAATTGTGTCTATTTAATGCTGAAATTATGTTCCGGGGTAAAAAAGTAAACATGGTGGGATGGGCTAAACCTGGACGGTTATGATATTGGTGATATAGTTCCTGTACATAAATCTGTTTGTTAAATCAGCTAATTGGTGCACGTCTTGTTTGTACGTCAGCTTCAAGGTGTGACGAGCTCGTAATTAGCCAGCTACCAAACAATATTTCTGAAAATTTTAACCAATTTAATCTTCAGTTTAGTCACAAATCTATCTCCTTAAATTTGAACTGTAGCTTCTCAAAATTTAAACTAAAGCCTTGTCCTTTTATAAATACGGCTTGTTTTGTTCACAAAATGAACTATTTGTGTATCATATGTCCAATTTCCACGTGTCCATCTCTTAGTCTTTTGATATATGCACTTCTATTATTTTTCTTTTCCTATCTATGAAGAATTCATGTATTGGTTAGACTACTTAATGAACAATAAAAACTATGTTTCCTGATAGTAAATACGGCCTGTGTTTTTTGCTGGGTTAATAGAGTTAGAGAATGGGATTGTATAAGGAATCATTCTTATTGATGGCTTTTGGTATGTGGGGTCCAGAATGAAATAAGTTAATGATCCCCCATTTTCATTAACTAGCTGCTGTCCATTAATTAATTTAATTTTCATCCCATCTGCCCCATTAATCAAACCAATTTCCCATTGCCATTCAAGAATTTTAATAAAATGTTCTCCTAGGTGACCTGGATAGATAAGATGTCTTTTTGTTACTTTTTATGAAAATGCCATGGTTTTTGCTAACTTATTTAGCAACAATGCACCACCGAGGGGAAGGGTAGTTGAATTAAATAGTGAAAGAAAATTATATCATCAGGGACAATCTGGACATTGCCACATCAACTTTTTATTGGTCGTCATAATCTTGTTTAGTGGATGTATTATGTATATAATTTCAACTTGCGTCATTGTAGGAAATAATTTACACAGTCGTGTGAGAATCTTAGCTTATGTATATGGCCATTTGCACGTTTTGTTGTCTTTATTCGTAAAATGTGGTTTAAATTTTTGCTAAATGTTTCCCGCCAAGCTCATAGCTGCTGTGGGCCTTGGCCGGCAACATTTCTTTTCTTGCGTAGACTCTGTGTAAGCGCTGATTAGTTGCTAAGCTCTAGTGTGCCACTCTGCTAATCGGTAACGCCTTTAACAACATTAGTCTTTATGCTTTCGAACTAAGTTAATGAAGGTGAAGATTGTGTCAAGTCACTTGTTTGACAAAAGACGCAAATGATATGTTCTTTCTAAAAACTGTAGGATCTTGAGCGAGGATTGGCATAATATTCTTAACTTCTGTGATATTTATTATTGTTGTGGGAAGCATGAATCAAGTTTACCTGGCTTAAATGTGATGCTAATGCTTTATCATTCACCATAATTGCACCTTATCATTCATTCTTCATCCAAAACTATGAAGTATTGATATTTTTTTAACTTTTGGCAATTTCTTTCCTTTCTCTTCCTGTGCAGGTTCCATTGATCATATGGACCAGCGGTTTTCAATCAACAAGGAAGGTCCGACAGACATGATTGCAAATGTTGCGATGGGCTTTCGTTGATGTACTCCAGAAAATGGTTATTTTGTGGTCGTATAGTCTGTTTTGAGTATTTATCAGCTTTTTAAAGAGGTAAAGTGATCAAGTGAGCAATGAACAGACTTATATATACTGTTCTGCTAATTTAGCTGTTTTCTTGCTTGCAAATTGTAAGTCGAGAGTATTTAGTTGAAGGTCGTTAGTAGAACGTGTTAGATTCCAGTCAAGGTCTGATTTAGAGCTGTGAAGCTTTTGACCTGATAAATTCTGCAGGATTGTGTATTTAAATTATGTGTGATTCAATCGTTTATTTTTGGTATGTTTTTTGATTCTATTGTTTTATATAAGAGGGCTTGAATTTTCTTTTTCTTTTTCTTTCCAATAATATTACCAATATATCAGATATCATGTATGAGTATGTGTATCAGATTGATATTTGATATTCGTGTTTGATATGTTGAAGATATCGATTGATATCAAGTGAGAAGGAAAGTAGAGATATGAGTCATATACTATAAAAAATTGGTATAAATATTGAAAATTAGAATATTAAGTATATTAAGTACTATATCAATTTGATACTAATATACTCATATACCAAATACAAGGTATGAATATGAGTCATATTGATATCTGATATACATATATGGATATCAAATGTGACATTTAAATGAACCCTTCAAAAAATAGTTTTTCTGAAGTGCTTTAAAAATGTACTCCTTCCGTCCCGGAACAAATGACTCGTTGTTCATACTGGGTGTCCCATAACAAGTGGCTCGTTTTTAAAAATAGAAATATTTAGGGTCTAATTAAAAGATACTCCCTCCGTTCACGAATAAGTGTCTATTTTGGAACAGTAACCATGTTTGTGAATAAGTGTCCATTTTGCCTTTTTGTACAACACTACCCTCTTTAATTTACAGAAATTACTATCCTTTGTCATTTAGGACCCCACTTCACATCAACTTTATTTCTACTTTTTTATCATCCCAACAACTTTATTCTTACTTTTTGGTCAATAACACCTCTTTTTGTCATTACCACTGTTTTTTTGTCATTATCTCACTACCACTATATCCTAACTTTTATCCCACTCACTTTCATTTTATCAGCTTTTTTAAGCTCCGTGCCCAGTACAAAGTGGACACTTATTCCTGAACGGAGGGAGTACTAACAACCCACACCCTTAATTACGGAACACTAATTATTCCACCCACCCCCCATTCACTATCTCATTCATTCCCTCTTTACTATTCTCCTTCCACATTCGGCGCTTCTCACTCTCCGCCCAAAAATATGATCGGCTCATGCCTCAATGATGAAAAGCAATGGCGATTATGATTCAGATGTTACACTGCCTTACTCCGATGAAGATGAAATCTTGGATCTACTGCCGCCCCACATCGTCGCTGATGTGATCAAAATGTCCACTACGATTTAGATCTTACACTGCTCGTCTCCAATGATGAGTTCGATTTACCGTCGCCCCACGCTGCCGTGATGATAAGCCTGCCCGATTGGGTGACCTACGGCGTTTCATCTTCCCCCTGTAGCAACCTTGCCCTGCAGCGCTCATCTGAGCAGCGACTACGGTGGGTGATTTTGCAATGGCTCATACAATTCATATGATACGCAAGAGGGCAACGAAAAAGAAATCTCAGATCTACCACTGCCCCACGTCGTTGTTGATGTGACCGACGATGTCCATCACGATTCAGATCTTATAATGCCGGGCTCCGACGGTAAGTCCTCAGTTGACGCAATGTTGTGATTTGCCCAACCGTGATCCTCAATTGACATTCCACTAACCGGCGATACCGATGAGGTGATGCTACGCATGGAGATGGATAAACTCAATCAGAAAGGCATTGATGAGTGATTTTACTCTATAATTAATATGATAGCGTTGTATAACTGTATAAGAGCATACATCACAGAAAAAAACAAATGTAATTAGGATGAGGGAGCATGTAGCAATTAGCAAATTTCTATTATTATATTCATCACTTCAAGTGGGGCAAGTCACTTTACAACTTAAACACTCCCTCTTTAATACCCGTACCGAAATGAAGTGAGCCATTTATTTCGGAACGGAGGGAGTACCTCTTTTTCTTAATTCAGTTTCTTAAGTTATCCACAATTTCCATCGCTAGTTTGACTCGGGTACATGAATTAATAAAACTAGCGTATAACCAGTCAAAAATCGACGGGAAATCACTATTCCATAAATTCTTCTCAAAATCAACGTAGGATAATGAGGTGGATCGTTCTGATAGAAAATATCGTCTATCTCACATTGATTTAGAGAAGAAAAGTATTTAGAGAAGAAAAGTAATTTTGAAGAATGTCAATGTGACCCAAATCCTACATTATGAATTCAATAGAAAATTAAAAAAAAAAATCACTTGAACTATCGGTTAGGAGTTGACCCGTCTAAACCTACCGTTTTGTGTCAAAACTGACTCGTTCACCACGGTTTTATCATCGGAATAGGCCTGTTTATCCCACGATTTTGATCGGAGTCGGGTCGTCTACTCGACGGTTCTAAGTCAGAACCACCTCGTAATATAAAAGATAAATTAAATAAACACCGCGGTTTCGGCTCGTCTACCCCCATGGTTCAAGGTCGAAATCCTCCCGTCGACTACAAATTTGAAAATGTTGAACCGTCGGTTTAGAACGGCCCGTCTACTTTCATGGTTCTAAGTCGGAATTTTCCCGTTAAGTTGAATTGCCGTAATTGAAATGACCTGTCTACCCCCACAATTCAAGGTCAAAATCTTCTCATCGACCACGATTATGAAAAAGTTGAACCGTCTGTTAGAGTAGATCATGTTCCCCTCACAGTTCCAAGTCAGAATTCTCCCGTTATGTTGAACTGTCGTAACTAAATCGACTCGTCTATCCCCACGGTTCCAATTAGAATCAACTCGTTGATCATGATCTTAATTTTTGTGGAAAATAAAATAAATGAATCAAAAGTGCACGAAAATAAATAGTTTATATAATAGGACTTAATAAGTGGTCACATTAAATAAATGAAATAAATGGTCACATTAAATTTTTAATTATGCTATTTGGCAAGAATTACCGATTCACATATCAAAATAATGAGGCGAGAAATTCTCAGGATTATCGAGTCTTGGCCCCCTCATTTTCTCTCTCTCCCACTTTTCTTTTGTTATTTATTCCTTTTTTGTTTTTTTCAATAATTTCAAACATATTACTACTTGTTTCTTAGGAAATACTGGTAGTATGTTTATTTCCCATTTCTATGATTCATTGTGAATTTTACACTGGTTCTTAATGCATGCCTAAAATGAATTTTATTTATTAATTAATTTATTTTTTAGCCTCCCTCCAAAATATTTCTATCTTCAAAATATATTTGAAGATTTGAAAAATCTATATTTAGATATTTTAATACAACTATATATAAAATATATTATAATATGATAGATATTGATTTTGAAGATTTGATCTTATTAAGATTTTGTTTCCATGTCATATCTTTATAAAATATAAGTATAATAAATATTAATTTTATATTCAGAAAATTTGAGAATTGAGATAAATAGGAACGGAAGAATATGAGGGATGTCACGTAGGATTTTTGTTACGGAGAGTCGTTTTCGTTTATATAACAACAAATAGATAGATGCTTAATTTAGTTGATAAGATGTATTTGGGTGGAATAAGGATTTTAGCTTTAAAAGTACTATACTTAAAGGTAGTAAAGTTTTAATAAAAGTATAAAATAATAGTAAAAAAATGTGTGAAATCTACCGATAAAATGAAATTAGACACCTAAAATGACAAATTAAGAATAAAATTTGTGAGGAGGGAGTAAATAGTTTATTGAAGTTAATAATTCTAATTTGTTACCCTATTCTGTTTTCGCCAATGTCTTCTCATCAACTCCATTCCATGAGTTTTGCTACTTGACTTTGGAGAATTTATAATACCTAAGCTGTAACTTAAATTTTTGTGCTATTAATTCCCTATATCGTTCGTGGTTTTCTGTGGCTTGTTTTAGTACAATATCACGTTACAGTTATTAATGATATGAGCTCGAAATATCAATTCAATATAGATAACAATATATAAATCATAATTCGAGAAAGATGTAATCTAGATTACATTAAATAAAACAATAAATTCCATCACAAAAGAATTAAACTAATAAACCAATTCCCACTTCCCGTTATCAAAACTCACATTCCTATCCTTCACACCGCAACCAACAGCGCCCCCAACACCGCAACCAAAAAGCCACCGCTAAAACTCCCGGCGCCGCTGGTAGGGGCGGGCGCAGTCGCCGGACCTTCAGAATCCGCCGGGGCAGGCGCCGGAGAAATTATCAAGCGGTGGTGCCTCTCCGATATAACCACAACAATCACCTTCTGCCCCTTCTCGCAGTGGCCGGCGGCGCCGCTGATGAAATAGTACGGACCGGATCTCGAGAGCTTCACCTTCGTGTTGCCGCCGGTGTAGGTCTCGATCGGGCTCGACGTGTTGCAGGTAACGTAATCTCTCTTCGTCACTTGCAGCACCGAGTCTTTCGAATCGTATTGCCAAACTGCAAATTGAAGGGGAATAATTAACATTTAAGATCTAATAATTCGAAATTAGTCAATCGAGACCAAAATTAGAGATCAATTTGAGCTGCAGAGCGTTGATTTGTACCTAGAGAATCTCCGATGTTGAAACGAGATTTCTCGGCCCAGTGGTTGAGAGAATCGGAGCCGGAAGCAGGGATCTTCCAAGCGTCGGATCTGCCGCCGACGATGTGGTCCATTGCCTCTGAGAAGCTCACACACAGGAAAGTGAGAAGCAGAACTGAAGATATTTTAGCTGAAATTCCGGCCATTTTGATGAAATTTGTGAGCTCTGGAAAAATACTTGAAGTAGCAGAGCGTGAATTTTAGAGAGAGAAAGAGAAGGAAGGAGGGAGATGGTTTGTGGAGGTTGTGTTTGTGCCGGAATATATATAGGGGGAGTAGAGAGGGAAAACTAGCCGTTGAAGGGGTTTAAGGGGGAAGGCTTTTCTGGAAAATGAGGAAAAGCTGTATTATTTTGTCCCTTAACGTTAAGAGTGTAACGTTAACAAGGCTTCAGGTAGGTTTCGACAGGTGGCGTATAATGCACAAGGACAAATACTTTCCTGTCCCTCTTTTCACAGGCAATAATTTTACATTTTGAGTGAAGCTATTTAGCTATAATATGACTAGCCATAATTTATAATTCGACAATTATATGAAAATAAATCGATTTAGATAAATTTTTAGTTTATTTAAAGAAGTATAAACATATATTTTATGTTATTATCATATTTTTGACTTAAATTTTGTCATAATTGGTGTAAATATATAACTCTTTCATTCTTTCGATAAAAAGCTTTGTATTCACTCTATTATATATATCGAGATTTTTGTTATCTCTAAATTCAAATACTATCAATATAAATTTATATAAACTGAATATTTAAATTATTAAAAGTCATTTAAAAGTTAAAATTATAAATAAATTATTTTTTTTTCTTATTTAAACTAAATTATGGTTAGTCATAATATGGCTACATAGATTTATTGTTACATTTTTATGTTAAATTTTCAAACGCAGAGAGAGAAAGAGAGGGGAACAATAATTATTTTTACTGTTCTGGGTTAAAGTCAATTTTATTTCTTTGATGTATCGGGTTATTTATTTTTATTTTTTACTGAGAATCACTTATGAACCTAATTGGGCAACTGCAGGTTAACACTATTAATTAACACGTAATTCAAATAATTATAAAGTGCAATTCTATACCAAATATCATTATCAGCACAAATGGGAAGTTTGCATTTGAAATTTAGTAGGCTCACTAAATAATGTGACGGTGTCACAAATAAGAGGCGTGTGTGGTACTTTTCGTAAAAATCAGTAAAGAAATTATAATATTTTTTTAAAATGAGGCTCAATCTTCGTTCTATCTTTTCTCGATTATTCGATTTGTAATTTTATTTATTTATAATATATCGTACTAATGTAATGAATTGGCTATTACTTTTCATTAATATAAATATTTCATGCTATAAATTTTTATTAATTGATAAAAAATAAATAAATAATATTTTTAGATTAAACGAAAAAAAAGAATATTCTGAAATATTCTGTTTTTGTCTGAACTATAGAGCAGATATGTTATTTTTGCTGTAAAATGGTGCAAACCATTGGAGATGCTCTTGGGTGATGCGGAATTAATTTCTTACAATGTAACATCATTATCCTAGCAGATGTCACATTATAAAATATATATTATAGCTAGACATCCTCATAGATAATTAGTGACACGATATCTATCTAGCAATGCCACTTTATAAAATAAAAGCATATAGTATAATATATTATACCTAGACATCCTCATGGATAATTAGTTGACACGATATCCAGCAATTTCTAGAGGTATTTGAGCACTTGAGGCCGCTCTTGACGATTAATTCTAGTACTAGTACTATTTTTATTTTGAATTGAGAAGAGAAACTAGAGTTGTCAAATGGGTCGGGCCGACCCACCCAGCCCGGCCCAGGCTCAGTATAGCCAGACCTAGGCCCAATCTATTTCATATTTGGTGCGGGCTTAGGCCGGGCCTCTATCTTGAGATGGGCTCCAATTGAACCTATTTTGAAGTCCAGAACCGGCTCAGGCCCAGGCCCACAATATTTTTACACTATGTGGGCTTCAGATGGACCTAAATAGTTGAAAAGGCTCAGCTCAGGCCCGGCCCATTTGATTCATGGACCTGAGCTGCGCCGGACCTAAAGACTAGTGGGCTTTATCGGGCCGGGCCGAGCCGGGCCGACACAGCCCATTTGACAACTCTAAGAGAAACTGTGAAGATTGCAAGGTATATGAATCTCTTTAAAGGAACCGTATCAAGTTATGTTCAAGATAAATATTTAGCGAGTTGAGTTCGAATATAATTGTATCCATTGAACCGAGCTCGCAACCCAAAGTTTGAATCGAACTCGAGCCGTATTAGGAAAAAAAACAAATAAAAGAAAGAATGAGAATTGGCTATTCGCCTCTCTAAAAAAAAGCTATTCGCCTCTCTCAAGCTCTCTCAAAAGAAGAAGAAAAAAATTGCTCGTGTCAAAACTATACCCCGCCTCAGGCTACAAGGCATCCACTGCTGATTATCAACCAAATTGATGATGTTACGGCTGAGCAAATCTAGCTACAAACAGTTTCCCACTCGGAAAAAGGCCCACGATAGAGAGGTAAGAAGGTGTTTGGCTAATCTTTTAAGCTCTTTAAAACTGCTTAAAAGTTATGCATTATTAAGGAATTAGGAGCTTAGAAGTTGTTTTGAGGAGCTTTTAAGCTAAGCCAAACACCCTCTAAGTTTGTTTTTGCTATCTATCTTCAATTATTATGATCGATTTGCAGATCTGTTATTGAATTGAATCCAATCACACTTCGATTCAAGTAATTGAATATCGTCTTGCTGATTCATTAATTCTCTCTGTTTTGATGCTAAAGGTTTCAACTTTACTTAAAGCCTTGAAACGGCGTCATACATCCTGTTTTAATCCCTCCGTAATTGAAGAAATATAGTAATGTTTACTGTTTGCGTGGAGTTTAAGAAAAGCTGGTAAAGTGAAAGTTAGTGAGGTAAAAGTTAGGATGTAGAGGTAATGAGATAATGACCAAAAAAACAGTGGTAATAACAAAAAAGAGGTGGTATTGATCAAAAAAATAAGAATAAAGTTATTGGGATGATAAAAAGGTAGAAATAAAGTTGATGTGAGTTGGGGTCTTAAACGACATATTGCTATAAATAGAGAGGAATATTTGGGATATAATAATCCATAAAGTGAAATATTACATTATTTTAATTACAGTATTTTTGGGCAAATATTACACTTTTTCAATTACGGAGGGAGTAGCAAATATAGAATGATAGTGGAAAAAAGGGGACTAGTGCTTCGGTTCATTTTCATTCCATGATTGCAAGCCCACTCATTATACTCCCTTCGTCCCGTTTAACATGTTTCACTTTTCTTTTTGGGCATTCCGTTCAACATGTCTCAATTCCTTTTAAGGAAATAATTAAAAAATTATTTTATTCACTTTATATCATTTCAAAATCACTTTATATCATTTTATGTCACTTTAAAAATACTTTATACTATCATTTTATCAATTTAAAAATACTTTATATCACTTTATTTACTACAATAAATACACATTTACATTTAATCCTATTTTTTCAATTTCCGTGCCGAAAAGAAATACTTAAGACATGTTGAACTGGACGGTGGGAGTATATTATAGTATCCCAATTAAAATTTAAAATATTCATATTCCATTAAAAGATACTCCCTCTTCCTCATTTTAAAGTCTCATTTGGATGCTGTCACGGAAATTAAGAAAACTATAAAGGTGAAGTGAGTGGAGAAAAAAATAGTGCTAATGACATTGAGTTACTTTTGTTAATTATTGCATTAGGAAAAAGTAAAAACACATTTACACCTTGGACTAGTGCTAATCTAAAAATTTCGTCAGACATTTTCGATTATCCAAACAACATTTTTCTCGACACGTTGGACTAGCACCCAATTGCATATGCATGGGTGCTGCATGGGGTTTTTGGGTGGGAATTTGCATGCTATCAATTCTATGTATTTCCGTTTTGAAAAGTACAGTTTAATTCATGAAATTATTTGATGAACTAGTTTTTGGGTGGGAATTTGCATGCTATCAATTCTATCTTTACCTTAATCAATAATACTATAAAGGGCTATCTATATAAGTAGAAAAATTACGATTGTGATCTAATTATATTTGAATCTGTGAATTTTTACTGGGGAAAATTAGTGCTTTGAAAGTTTTGAATATCACAAAAATGAAGGTGATTTAATCATTTCATATTATTAGTATCCCTTTTCAACTTAGGCAATTGCAAGTTAAAAAAGGAACAAAATTAAAGTAGATTTTTATTAACATTAAACATGAACTCAACGGTTCCCCCTAAAATCTTTGGAAGCCGATTTCAAAAATTGCAAAAAATAAACACGCTGATTACGATTTAGGTCTTCTTCTGCAATGTAGAGTATATATAAAAGTAGAAAACCATTTTTCGTATTTCCATTCCCCCAACAAAAACTCCTCCTACTTCTCTCTTCACTTGCCGGAGCTATTATGCCGCCAAGACGGAGCGCACGGCTGAAGAGGACGGTGAAGTCGGAGGTTGATCGTTTCTACACTCGCGAGAAGAAGCGCCGTGAAATCTCCTCACCATTGTCTTGGGCTGAAAGGGTTTTGTTTCTTCTCAAAATCCCCCCTTTCTGTTTCTAATACTATGTATTTGGTACTTTTCTTCTTCTCCGCCATGTAATTAATTGTTCTAATTCAAAAATTTGTGGAATTTATTTAATCATATGCAGGATTCAGAATTAGTGATGTCTGGTGTCTTTTCCGATGATAGCAAGTTGCAGCTTGTTTCTACTACGCAATTGCTAAATTTAGTTTCTCTTGGTAAAGATGGATGTGTGTGTGTGTGTGTGTTTTTTTTTTTTTTTATCACTTATTTTTTTCCCTGCAATTTCTCTCTCTTCTCTAATCTCAGAAGACAACCCTATGATTGATCAACTAGGAGCTGTTCCTAGACTTGTTGAATTCCTTAAGATGGATGATTATCCACAACTTCAGGTCTTAAATTCTTCTCATTATCTTTTTTTCATGAGATGTTGTGCTTGTGGTGTAGTTAACTCTGTTATTCATCGTCAGTTTAAAGCAATATGCGTTCTAAAGAATATTGCCGCTGCCAACGCTCAAGTGGTGATCGACTCTGGCGCGGTCCCTGTTCTTGTGAAACTGCTGGAATCATCTTCTGATAATCTCCAAACCTGCGAGCAGGCATGATCTCCAAAGTTTTGAGGCCTAATTGAGTTTCTGGGGTTTCGTTTCCAATGGATAAATGTGTCATTTTTATTTCTAAGCTACTGGCTAAATCTGTTGTTTCTTATTCATTCGTTATACATACATGCAGGTGGCATGGTGTTTAGGAAATATTGCTGGTGAATCATTTAGCTGTTGTGATGTTGTCCTTAATTGTGGAGCCTTGGGTCCTCTTCTGACTTTGTTTAAAAAGCATAACAACCACCTTTCTTTTCTGAGAATTGGTACCTGGACTCTGACTAATATCTTTGAGATCCTGACTGATGATATCTTAGACGGAGCACCCAAAGTTCGATTGGATCAGGTTGTATTTCTCGCTATTACAACCTACCTAATTACTACTGACACTTACGTTTTATTTATGCATTCTTGGGTGCATTTACTTGTCGAGATTGAAAATTTGAGTTGGGAGTCCTGATCGTTATACCAATATTGACAATGGAATAGAATCAACCATGTATGAAGCTGACTTATGTCTCAAGCTTGTCTATCTTTTTGAGTAAGTACAAATGCAATGGTGTTTCTTGTTTGATCTTTACCTATATATGTTCTTTGTTTATGTTGCATCGATCATCCTGCTGATATACATCTTTTAATATAACTTACAGCCACGCACCTCTGATAGTGCTTTTTCCTGCACTTCGGGCAATCGTATCTATTATGCATGGAGCTTATAAGAATTGGGATGTGGTATTGTTCTATTCACTTAATTCTTGTACATTTAATTTTCCATTCATCCAATATAACTCTGGTGTTGCATGGATGGATGCAGCGGGTTTTTAAAGTTAGAAATAGCATAGCAGAGGTGGTGAGAAAAGATATACAGGACTTCTTTAAGAAAGACAAGCATTGCCGTGATCAGTTTGTGTTCGAGTTCAGTAAGCTCGAGCCTATTGTGCAAGAGGTAGCGTGGCAACTGTATCCCCAAAGGGTTGTTGCCAAGAGAGGCGATGCTGCGAAGGATGATGAAGTCGCAACCACATCAGCTTCCTAAGAGAAGGTTGTTGATGATGAAGTGATGGATGGTACATTTGCGTAGGGTTATTTCCTTTTGTAATTTCTACTACAATGGTTTTTGCTGCAATGGCCTTTGGGCTGCCATAATATAGAATGGGGCCGGGTTTTTGGATACCCGATATAAAGAATGGGGCTGGGTGCGGGTAGCGTATTTAAGCAAAAAACAGGGTCGGGTACCCGATTTTTTCAAGTAGGGTACTCTACCCGACCCGTATTCCCACTCCTATTCCCAATGTACCCCCATAATGTAGCTACCGATAAGAGCATTAAGGTGTCTCCGTCTTCTGGAAGGTTTGCTAATTTTTTTTTTAATATAATTTAGGGTTCATGGTTTAGGGGTTGAGTGGGGTATTATTATTGGCATATGTTTAGTTTGTTAATTGCAAATTAAAGAGTGTGGGTGGTTGTGTACTCTAAATACATTCCATTTTGTTTGTGACTTAATTAAATAAAACTGATTTGGTTGTTTTTTTTAATCGAGCATTTGTTTGTGATTTAATTAAATAAAACCGATTTGGTTGTTCTTTTTTTTTAATTATTTAGTTGAACATTTTCTGTAGCTTAAGTGAATAAATCATTTTTTCGAACATTTTGTGTAGCTTAAGTGAATCAATCATTTCTTTATACATTAATGTTTAGTCAAAATATACAGTCTAAATAAATGTTGAGTCAAAAGTATTTTTTTTTAGCCTAAAGTATGCCCAAATTATTTAAATAAAAAGAAACGTAGTGGAATGGTTCAAAATAGAAAACAGACCGACATGGACTTGGGTGCAACTAGTTGCATACAATGCAACCGATTTTCACCCGGAAACCCGACCATGTTTGATCTTTTTGAGTTTGAATCAAAATTAGCCCTTGTGAGGAATTGAGCCTTCTAACCTTGCTTTCATCCTTAAGTGAGTTTATATTCAATTATGCATGATTTTTCTCTAGAACTTGCGATGGTTTCTTCCTTGATATTGTATTTTGTGCTTTGTATTTAGAAATGATCTAAAGTCATTTTCTTGAGCTTATTTTGCCCAAACATTTGTCCAAATGCGCATAAAAATCTTTATTCGCTTCTTTAAGCCTTTTGTCTTTTCTTTGAATTGTCTTGGGTGGGGTTGTTTTTGTTGAAAGTTTGGTAAAGTTGTTTGGAAGTTGACACGCACCCACCATTACAACATTAAACAACAAATTGTCGTAGAAACCACAAAAAACATGTTAGGAGAATAGCTAACATGCACTTTATTACTAACAAATCACATTTTGTAGGTCGTTAGAGTACATAGAAATAGATGTGCTCACGAAATGAAAAAGTCACTTTTTTTTTGTTATTTCATTTCTGGAACAGTGTCAATGTAAATTCCTATATAATTCACTTATATAATTTCGGTCTTGCATTAAAAACACATACAGCTTTAACATTTATTTGAAAGTGTGTACTCATGAAAATATATATATATATATATATATATATATATATATATATCATACCGGGAGTTCATCTTCTTCCACATCTTCTTCAGTACGGATTCGCTCTTCATTTTCCAGATCTGAGTTCGTAACACCAACATTCAGCAGACATTTTTTCAGGATTCCGCTGCAAATCCAAAAAAAAACGTTAACAAAAAC
Source organism: Schizonepeta tenuifolia (assembly GCA_029490685.1). Taxonomy (NCBI): domain Eukaryota; kingdom Viridiplantae; phylum Streptophyta; class Magnoliopsida; order Lamiales; family Lamiaceae; genus Schizonepeta; species Schizonepeta tenuifolia. The sequence continues at coordinate 97,997,842 of CM055957.1, read as the reverse complement.
TCTGAAAACTATAACAAGTTTGAAACTTATACAAGAACAAATCGGAAAAAATGGCGGAAATTACCGTGAAGCTTGTTGGACAAATTACTTGGTTTCAAAAGATACCAAAAGTAAAGAAAGAGGGATAGAGAAAGGAAGAAAGGACACAGTTACATCGTCAGCGAAGAAGTAAAGTTCATCTGTTCTTCAGTCGTCGGAATAGAGAAAGGAAGAAAGCAAGGTCGGATGGTCTGGGTGTCGGCGGAGCTGAAACTTTAGAGAGAGAGAGAGAGAGAGAGAGAGAAATGTAAAAGAGTGATACAAAGTGAGATGTAATTTTAATTCTTACCCTATTCTTGTTATTAGGCTGTCTGCAGCGGCGAGCTCCACGTAAGAGCTCGCAGGCCATGCATGCACAATTTTGCCGCCCCATGTTTTGGCAACTTATTTTCTCTTTTATTTAAGGTACTCTTCCCTGCGACCTGCCACCAGCCATGCCCATGCGACTGGGTCTGGGTTGAGTTGATCCGGTCAATCCGGATCTGACCCGTTGATCCGGTCAATTTTTTTTTAATTTCAGTTTTTTTTTGGGCTTTGCCTTCGGCTATGATTTTACGTCTCCGCCTTCGCTCCAATTACTAATATAAGGATAATCGTTGGGAAACAATTTGGACTTTTTCAGCTCGCTCCGAGGCATTCGGCTCCCCTCGTTCGAATCTTGACCAAAAAAGAAGCGACAAACAAAAAAACGAAGAGGCAAACAAAAAAAAGGTGGAAAAACATGTGGAAAAAATTTGAAATAAAACCTGAAAAAAAAAATCAGACAGGTTTTTCAGAAAATAGGAACTAGAAAAAAATCGGAAAAAAAATAGACTAGTGCGTGCATTCCACGAGCCCCACGCACGTGCGGTCGCATGGGATGCGACCTGCCGTAAACAAGTACTACTATTTGCCCTTTTATTTTTATGTTGATGAGATTTCAAAATTTTATAAAAGACCATAAAGTGGTAGGCCACAAAAATCGAATTGTGGTCAAGTGATCAGTTCTGACACAGAACCGTGGAGTAGGCGAGCCGATTCAGTATGAGCGGTTCAATTTTTTATTTTTTTTGAATTTTATGTTGAACTCGTAATAAATGATATTTAGAGTATCTTTATTGAATAACAATTTCTTGTCGATTTTCAACGAAATTTCAAAGACTTCACTTGCTCGCTCACTAAACATCCTTCTTCAAACATCGCTACTTCACGTCTGATTCCTTCTCACTAGGACTATTACTTTAAATCCTGGTACATCTTCGTATTTCTTAGATTCCTGGGGTAAGGAGTACCATGAGTCTCACTCATAATTGCATTTTTCTGTTACTCTTTATATCACACATGTCGTTTGTTATATATATTAATAAAATAAAACAATTGAATACACTTTTAACTGTAATAAATTATACTCCCTTGTCATTTCCGAACAAGTAACTCGTTTTTCATTTAGAATATTCCATGAAAAGTGATTTATTTACAATTAAAAAAAATAATTATTCGTTCAAAAGTTATAAACCATATAACTTCAATCAAAACTCTTACTTCACTTTACTATCTGTGTTAAAAAAAAAATGAACCACTTGTTCCGAGATCAGACGAGGAGAAGAAATACTAACGGATGCAGCACGCAAGCAGACCACGTATGTAGCGTAGCATGGGCAAGCGACACGTGTGATCCGCATGCAAGAAACGTGGCCAACCCTCACTTCCCCATCTTCTTCTTCTTCTTCAACAAATCCTCCCTCCTCCTCAACACACACAAGGTCTGTCTGATCACAAGCTACAGTTAGCAAAACTCAGTGTTTGTTTTTTTCCCGAGTAAAACCAACTGTTAATATGGCAGGAAATGAAGAGTGGAGGAAAAACGCAGACACGCACAAGATGAGCCCGGAGGAGGTGAAAAGATTAGGCCTGGAGGGCTCGAGGCGTCCACCCGGCCACCACGCCGGAGAAGTCCTCCACCAGCGGCGGAGCTTACCTAGCGGCCCTCTATTCATTATTCTCGCCGGCTCCGCCCTCGCCGGTGGCGTATGGTACTTCACTTTGTACGCCAAGAAAAAACCCGAGGCTACGGCCGTCGACGTTGCTAAAGTGGCCTCCGGCGTTGCCGAGCCGGGGGACACGCGGCCCCGCAAGTAGAGAATATTAGAGATATATATGTAATGAGAAGTGCGGCATCCGGCCTTATTTTAATTTTTGCTTTTGTTAGAGAGTGTTTGGCTAAGCTTTTAAGCTACTTAAAACAGCTTATAAGTTATTCATTATTAAGGATTTAGAAGCTTATAAGCTATTTTAATGAGCTTTTAAGTTCAGCCAAACACCTTCTTAGTATGGAGTTCCGACGTTCGGGGCAGTTTGCCGGTTCTTTTTTCAACTTCTTTTAACGACGAGGGTAATCCGCCGCTACTAACCAAAAAAATATATGGATGCACGTAGATGCATCTTTGTTACTGCAAACGGTGTTTTCATATCTTATGTTGATAGTCACTAACGGAACTATTTCCCCACCCCTAATTTAATTTTTTATTAGTAATACTTGTGATTCGTCGTAAATGTTATACTATCGGTCCAACTGCATTTTAAGTGTGAGAGATTATTTAAGGAAAAATGATTCCATTTGTTTAGGGATATATAAAAAAGTTGAGTTCGATTAATATATCAAAGTTAATAAATTTGACGCTGCATTTAATATTAAGGTCCCGAAGCATTGTGAGTGTGGATAAGTGTTTTAAGGGAACAACTCCATTTCTTGAAGTAGATATACAAAAAATTGAGTTTGAGTTAATATATAAAAAGTAATAAATTGTCCGCAGCATATAATAGTAAGGTTTAGTGGTGGAAGTATGAAAAGCGGATTTTTGGGTTATTTATACCCTATTCGTATCCGGTCGGGTATTGAGTACTCAATATCTGTAATTTACAGGTATTGAATGGTATGAGTATGAGATTTTTAGAAAATACTTTAACGGGTATATTCGTTAGAATATTGGGTCGGGTATTGAGTACTCAATATCTGTAATTTACAGGTATTGAATGGTATGAGTATGAGATTTTTAGAAAATACCTTAACGGGTATATCCGTTAGAATATTGGGTATCTGATCAAACACCCGATTAATATTATATAATTATTTATTATATATAATTACTAATTTTCTATTATAAATTATAAATATATTCATAATGTATTTATTTTTAAACTAAAATCTAAACCTAAACATAACTCTAAACATAACTTATGAATAATATATATTCATAGTAATTATTTGTTGAACTTAAATGTTTAGTATTGATTTGTTGTTGTCGTTTAATTGTTGCTACATAGTTGGTTATTAATTTGTCGTTAAAAATTATTGAAAAATCGAGCAGTGAAAAATTACTATATTTTTGTTTTTTTTTTAAATTTTCTAAACGGGTACATTGAGTACCTTATACCCGGATTGGATATACCCGATCGAGTATTGGGTACCCGTTCGGTTAAATGGGAAAGAATATAGATATTCATTTTTTGTTTATTTGGGTACAGATACCTACAAATACGGATATATGTATCTACGGGTACCCGTTTATTCACACCTAGACTAAGGTTCTGAAGGAAAGTTTCTGGTTCCGTCTTTGTTGATAGTTGTGTGCATGATGAAATGTCACATGCATTATTCGTGAAATGATGAAATGTATACGTCTAAGGGACAGGAATTTAATGATACACCTAAATCATACTTTCATGTCATCCAAATGTTGCGGATTTAGAGGGTGTTTGGCTAAGCTTAAAAGCTCCTTAAAACAGCTTGTAAGCTTCTAAATCCTTAATAATAAACAACTTATAAGCTATTTTAATTAGTTTAAAAGCTCAGCCAAACACCCTCTTAATCTTATAAACTGTGAGGTTTTGGAAGGTGTGTTTATATTGATGGAAACGGGGGTAGAATATTTTTATTTATTTTTCATATTTTTTGCATGTTTATTATTGATTGTTAATTTTTTTTCGATTTGCTTCAGGCAATCTTTTTCATTGTTTTATCATTGTTTTTTAATTATAGAAAATATTAATATGGAACGAGTAGTTTAGTAAATATGTGATTGAAAAATATGAAAATTATAATATTTTCTCACTTTCTTGTTCATTCTTTTCTAATGAAAATTTTACGGTTAAAAAAAACGAACCCAAAATCTAGTTCCAAAGGGAAAAAGAAACTACAACATCTAGTTCCTTTTTCTTTTTTTTTACTTAATCAAATCTATATATTATATAAACGAAAACAACTTTACGTAGAAAAAAAAAATCCTATGCGGCACTCCTCTTATTCCTCAATTCCTATTTATTTAAATTCTCAAATTTTCGATTTATTTAATACTAATTTCTTTAATAAAATAATACTTCAATAATAAAAAATTTCAAATGTCAATTATATTCCATATATATGATATTACTCCCAATTTATTTCTCGCCTATTTTAAGCTCACGGTCAAGCCTATATATCATCGCCAATATTTTCATTGAATTAGTCTTTTCTTGAATTATTATATTATATTTACTTATAAATCTTTCCTCCCACGTCGCTTTTAAATGAAACTACACCTATTAAAAAATTTATAAATATCTAAAATTAATATGTATTTTCTCATCATTTGTACCACCAAAATAATTTAGTCAATTTATTAGTTGGCCGAATAAATAGTTACATTTATTTGTTATGCCGCCAATTTAATTTAGCCATCAAATTCGTCAAATTCAGCTCGATTTCTCCTGGAATTTTTTTATGGCGGTGGATCAAGGATGATGAATTGGCAAAAAAAGTTGCATTTTTTCAGATTGAAGGCCGAGTCATCACTTTTTTTAATGGAACTCCACATATTGAAAAGTCTATAAATACTTAGAATCATTATGTAGTCATTCCAAATTTCTCCTTCACCAATTTAATTTGGCCAAATGAATAGTTATATTATTATAGATTAATTAATAATATGACCAAATTATCATTAGGCCAAATAAAAAGTTATGTTTATATAGTTTAATAATTTGACCAAATTATTTATTGGTCAAATAAATAGTTATATTTTTATAGAAAAATTTAATTATCAATATCTCTGAAATGTTTATAATTTTGTGGACGTGCTATATCTGAAAAACGGTTATCATTATAAAACTTCACTTCATCAAGAACGGGAGCATAAGCCTAATAATAAGTAAAAATCAAATCTTTTATTGAAGTGAACAAAAAAATCCCTAAATTCCATATAAAAACCATTGAAGATTCAACATATTTAGCAAAAAATCAAGAACTAGTGCGCCAAAAAATACGAATATAAAATACATAGATTTTAAAAAACACGAACATAAAATACATAAAAACGGGCGCATAAGCATAATAATAAGTAAAAATCAAATCTTTCATTGAAGTGGAAAAAAATCCCTAAATTTCATATAAATCCACTGGAAAATCAATTAACAAATTCTGTAAAAAATTAATAATCAGTGCACCAAAAAACACGAACATAAAATACCTAGATTTTAAATATTATAATTAAATCTTCTATCTCACATTTTTCTAATGAAACACCACCTATTGGATGATTATAAATACATTTTAATGTATATATTCTTATCTTTGCACTATCGATTTAAATTAAGTTATTTAATTAGTATTGAGTTTCTATTATATAATATATATGCTTTTTTTTTCCTCTTACGTAGCATCCCTCTAATTCCTGTGATTATATTTATCTGAAATAAGTTTGACTCATTCAATAACTTATATAAGTACTTATATTGATCTTTTAATGGGTATTACTATATGATTTTGAGACGAGAACATGTAGTGACTTTTTGTTACTCTTAGAGAAATGTCTAAATATATATAAAAATTCTAAACGAGGTTAGTAAAATTAATTTTCAACAAAATTTGAGATATGTTCAAATATATATAAATTCTAAATGAGTTTAATAGATTGCATAATCGAATGTTTGAACCTTATCCAAGTATTACTCTTATATAAATTTCTACTTTAGGAAAAGAAAATTAAAAATAATTATTTTCAACTAATTCAGGTACTTATAAATTATGTAAATAATATTTCTTTGAAAAACTTAAAAATAAGATAAATAATTAATAAACAATACTTTACTTATGTTATGCATATCAAACCTTATTAGTTTTATTAAATAATAATTTCCCGTCGAAAAATTGACGGGCTATACACTAATTATAATTAATTAGGGAAAATAAATTAAAATAAAAATTGATAAATCCTTTGCCCTAGATTAAAAAATAAAAACTACTAGTAGTTATACAATCACCAACTCTACTTGAGTTTAATAAATAAATTGTGAATCAAATATTAACGTAAAACGCAAGGGAATTTAACTGTAAAACAGAGTAGAAGATTCCGGGAAAACATCATAAAGCAAAATAGCAGAAAATCAAGGTCAATGAATGAAGAAGAGCTGTAAAGATGAGACCTCTGTACAATCATCCCAATTAATCAAAAGCTGAGAAAAAAAAGCACACATTTATCATCACTGATGTTTTTGCTCCAATAAATTTATGTACATTTTACACATGTAATGCAAAACAATGGGCACAGCCTCCTACTCGGATCATATTATTGTGATTCGCTCTCTGCCTCCGGCCCGGCCCGCACTCCCTCGGAAGCTGAGGGTTTGTCATCTGAAGATGCAGTAGCTGACTGAGTAGCTTTCTTGAATTGCACCAATATCATGGTCATGTTGTCGCAACCCTCCCCTCCGGCGGTGGAAGGCGCCAAGCATCTGTCGAGTACTTTTTCACAGACCGCGGAGAGCTTGCTCTCCTGCAATGGCAATTACTCATAAGCCATGAAGAGAACATTCGTGGATGATCGTCTTGTTTTAAAACGAATGTTCAAAATAAATACGGATGATAGTAATCAAAGATCAAAATTCAGTTTCATGCACAGCATATTGCAGAAGATAACCAAAACGAAAACAGGAGGTATATCATCAAGTCTTTTCGCTGCCAACAAGAGCAAGATTTTTTTTTTTTTGGCACTATAGAACTTACAGATTTCAGCTGCTCGTGTATAAAATCTACTAGTTGCTGGCTGGACATGCAATCCCTGAAAAAAGAAAAACGAGATCCTCAACGAGTCATTCATAGATTTCCTGTATCTAGATATAATCGTTGAATAACATGATCCAACACCTAAAGAAACCTTCCCTAAAAAATCAAGAGTATTAGCAGATTTAGAACATGATTTGAGATGCGAGTGGAGCATGCAGGATTAGAACTCTTTGCCAATGTAAATCCATATGTCATGGTAAAAAGTGAAGTGAAAGGCGCAAAGAAAAAAACGCAACTGTAAATTAAAAAAAAAAGGTCAAAGGTAAAAGAAGAGAGCTCGATTGGGATCCCGACAAGATGTTGACAAGTCCACCATCAACCAGCTTAACCAATATGTCACCAACGTAACAAAGAAGCAATATAAAATGATCAACCATCCAATGAAGAACCGTCTACATAATTAAGTTTAACCAGGAGGTATCATGTTAAATGATCTCCTTTGCGGCTATAAAATGCTTTCCAGATCATAACCATATAAATGAAAAAATAAATCAAATTTTAGGTTGCATACCAAATGCCATCACAGGCAAGCACGATGAACTCATCATCATCACAAAGTTCGACCTGGACAAAAGATTGACAAAACTTGTTATCTTAATAAATCCAAGGACCAAGGACTGGTCATATCAGCAAAGGCTAATGTGCCAATTACAAAGCCTAATTGCAAGTTTGCAACACTAGACAAGTAGGAAAACAATGATACTCGATAAGGAAGATACATACTATATTTATGTCTGGACTGGCTGTAACAATTTGTTTCTCAGGAGGTAAAAACTTGTTTTGCTTGAATTCCATATCACCTGTACAAACTTGAGGCCGTTAGTCATCAGACCACAGAAATTATAACTCCTGATCACGGTATCAGCATGTGTCTAACTTTAACTCTAATAAAAATGGAAATATTCTTTTCATGGAATTTATCAATTCCGCAGCATTATTGCGAGAATGAGAATAGTGCATGAGGAATTCCGCAGCATTATTGCGAGAATGAGAATAGTGCATGAGGAAAATTGCATGCCACCTATAGCTCTTGCAAGATTCAAACTGCCATTGACACGGCCAGCATGGATAAAACCACCAGCTTTTAAAATTCTGTCTCTCTCAACCTCAAGCTCAGGTTTATGGTCTCTTGAAAGATTATATGCCTGAACAAGACATGACCTCACAACATGAATCACAGTCGCAAAATATTTAAAATGAAAGACCTAAAAGGTCACATGGGCACGCCTAACATGCATGACAAAATCAAAAAGACAAGTTATACAAGCAAATCGGTGCATCTATATTTTACCTGGCCATTCCTAGAAATAACACAGCGTGAATCACCAGCATTTGCAACCACAAGTTGGTTCTCCCTTATGATACCAACACAAGCAGTACAACCAGAAGTGGGTCCAGAAAAGTCTGAGTGTGGTCCCTGTACCAATTTATAGTAATTCAAATATAAGCATGAAACCAAGCAACAAATCAGAATGCAACAAGATTAGAAGAAGTATAAATTTGACATGAACCTTCTAATTTTTATTCAAAGTGGAAACTTAACACTTATCCCAGTCAGGGAACACTAAACCAATTCATAAATTTGAACAGAGCAATTTAAACTTACTTCTTGGTTTCAGGGACTTCTTCTACTCATATTCTCATTCAAAATATGTTAACTGCCATGCGATAGCTTACAGTTTGATTTGACAAAAGCATTGGCTCCCCAGATAGGGAATGAGAACATGAAGAACTAATTTTGGTTTACAACGTTCTGCAATGAGAACTCAACAGCAAAACATTTTGAAGTACTTAGGTACAGTAGTTTAGAGCATGTCTATCTAATTATTGGTAATAATGTCCCAATACCTTGATTATATCATTTGAACCTAAAAGAGCGGGTGAAAACATAATCACACTATTTGAGACGAATGTAAATACCTCTTCAAATGCCCAGTCATCAACTTGGTCACCTTTGTCACCACTTTTTGGGGACCATATGAGGCCCTCTATCATGCCGGTGAACTTGTTTATTTTATCCCCCAGAACAGCCAACTCCCTCCAGCCTCTTTGCCCACGCATCATCTCATCCATTCTGCATAACAAATGCAGAAACTTTATGAAACATAATCTACAGAGCCAGCAGCTCTTTGCAGATGTATATGATTCAAGCAAGTAGCTTTAGCCATTGGAGATAAACATGAAAACAAATTAGTAAAATTTGTCCCAGTAGTGCCATTATATGATTTTTGAATAAATGTCATGTTTATTTGAGCGCTGCGAAGCTCATCAGAAGGAGCGTTCTGCATCTTCTTTTGCCAGGATTTTTGTTTGAATTATATCAGAGCTTATTTAATTATTTAAGTGCCAGGGTTTGCATACTTCTGATCGGTACCTTTTTTTAATTGTTAAAATATGGTCAGGTAAAAAACATCAGATATTCCATGAAAGCAGCAAAACCACAAAAAACTAATAATCACACCCATCTAAAATCTAAATACACTTTCATTAGCTCTAATTTTCTGTAGATGAAGCTCAAATGGATTCAAATGCAAACAAGAATAGAATGTTTCACATAATTCGAGGTCTGCAAATGACCTGAAAAAAGATTTCTGGACTGCAGTTCCTATATCACCGGCTGGATAAGCTTCCTGTTTGAGCACTTGTTGATGAAGGAATTTTGCACAAAATTTGGCGACCACCTTACCTGCAATACCAAAGGTTTGTAATAAAAAACAAAAGCTACTTTTCAATGATCTTCATTATGAATTTATGATGTCATCAAACACAGGGGTTCAAAAGCAAATGATCACTTGATGAACAAGCATCACTTACTAATTCAATATCTAATGGAGAAACACCAAAAAGTCCAAATAGATTTTTAAAGATCCCTAAGAGTTAACGACTGATATGATCCACTATGCAATTGTGAATAAAAATATACTGCTGTCTCCGGTAGTAATCCTAAAAATACTAGCTCCTATATCCAAAATTTAGCTAGAAGAAAAGAAGAGATCACTGGAACTCATTTCCAGGCAAGTGAGGGGGAGGAAATATGAGCCAGACACACTGACAAATAATTCCTTTTCTAAAACATGTCTCTAACTGAAAACTTGATGCGTTATTTACTTTTCATAAAGCCATGTCAGAGATACACGCTAGTTTTGACACGTAATATACAAGCAGTTTATAACACCAACTTACCTCCATGCCCATCATAGACACCAAAGAATGATGTGGAAGCATCCAAATCTGTAAGCGCGGCATGCTAAAGGAAATGCAGTAACATTATAAAAGTTAGGAACTTGTACATTCTTAAATAACACATATACAAGTAAGACGAGATGAAAATGACCTTCAATTTCTGGCCATAAATATAATGTCTTCAAACAATCCAGATACAAAAAATCGAAGTGCTTCAGTGGTAACATTTTGACAAATGGATAATGGGACATGACATCATAAGAAATAATGACACGCATCATTCTTAAAAGTTCGAATTGGAAGAGATATTCTAAAATGTCCATACATGAAAAGATTGCTTCTTTTCGCCCATAAATTTCTTTAGCCAATTTGACCATCTCTTTGTTCAAAAATCAATCTTTCATGGACAATGCAGCAAGGAGTCACGAGTTGAGTCTCCTAGGCTCCTAGCTATAGTTTTTTCAGCTGTTTTTATTCCCCCTCCCCCTTTTTTAGTTTTCTAGTTTCTTGGCAGGGGGGGTTATGGAGTTTTTTCCTGCCAGTAATTTTTTATGGAACTGATTTAATTTCTCCACTTAAAGCTCATAAAATGTTCAAACAAATGAAAGATCCATAGTTTATCAGTAAATATATATACAGTAGAATGCATGAGTATGACACATTCCCCCTATAGGACGATACCCTACCACATTAAATTCCTGTCCAATCCATGATTATATGTGGGGTGGGCATGTCATACCAGGCAGGCAAAAAGATCTACATATATGCCCAGTGCCAAAAAGGAGGGGACTGTCACTGCATAACAAAGACAAAGAGCGGGTCCTGGCAAGCTTTTAGGCAGACCGAAACATGAATAATCACGGAACCATAAAGAGTGGGATTTTGGGACTATGTAAGTATGGGTTTGTAAGTTGAAGTGAGTTTAAAAGATTTAATACGTGCTACTTGTACTAACAAGGTCAAGCATGCTACTTGGCACAACTGTGGAATGGGTGAGCCTCGAGGAAGTATCTCATGGAGCGTGTTAGTGAGGAAGTATCTCATGGGTGCGTAGGGACAACGGTTGATCTGGAAGGCTAGTCATCACATGCACACTACTAGTCGATTAAGAATAGTAGCACGGGATGGAATATAGCCCTCACAAATAAGGATATCTACTGTTTAACAACCCAACTCAGCTATAGTTCATAGCTCCCTTCCTAATGAAGAAGAATCAAGTTACAGAAGTTCTGCAAATGCCCCTTGCTTCGTCATCAAAATAAATTTTCTCGTCCCTAAACTGATCCAATTCAAACTTCCATGCAATCATCCAAACAATAAGTGCATATGCTATTATAGAATGAAATCAAGGAGATAAAAAAATTGACAAACTACTTACAGCATCTTCCATTGCAGCACGCCATCCCTGCATGGAAGACAAACCATACCTCAGCCTATCATTCTCGCCATCTTCTGAAAGTTTCTCTGTTTTAGGAGTGCTCAGGTATATGCCCATCTAAAGCTGACATCACAAAATAGATTTATCACGAATAAGATTCAAACTATGCTGCAACAAGAGTTTCTAGTTTTTAAGGACTTTCTTAATTTATTAGGAATCAAAAGGCATAAAATCTCGATCACTCATCTTATGTTTATACATGGTGTTTTTGTTTTTTGAACCTAAACTATACACCTCATTACAAGAATGGCTAGTTTTTAGATCACTACAACTCAAAACCAACCCATGTATCCAAAATAAAGATCAGATCAAATCTTTTTTCTTGTTAAAAATAAGCACAAATATGTCGAATTAGTCCTAAAACGAGGCAGCACTTTACACCAGCATCAACAAAATGACCAAACCAGCCAGAATAAATCGAGCTAACCACAAACTAGTAAATCCAAACAAGCTACGAATTCGTGTAAGAACATACAATGAATACTCAAGATCACGATGAAATTAAGAAAAATAAAAGAAATCACAATAATTCGTCAGGTGTTTTCGGCAAAATGCAATAATTGAAGGAATTAGGCCAAATTCCACAAGAAAGGGGTCCACATAAATGCCCGTTGACATAACCACTTGAGCAACCCAACAAAACTCTGAATCTTGACTTAAGAAAGCAGGCAAATTGAGCTCAAAATCTTGATATCATCTTAACTAAAAAAAAAATAACAAAAAATACCAGAAACGCACCGAGCTGAGATGACTGAGGAGAGAGACGATGGATGCTCCAAGGGATTTGAAGATAGAGACAGTTGACGTTAATAGAGACAGAAACTTAAAAAGAAATTGTTCTTTGTAAAGCGTGGAACTTTTTGATGACTGTGAATGATTCTTTACTTTACTGTTTAGGCGTGATGAACAAAAATCTCTTGAGCCCGCTGTAAAAAACTGCTGCCGCCGTATCTAATAAAAAAAACGTTGCTTCGATTTATTTTAATTAAAATATTGAAGGTGGAGAAGCACGAGTTGAATTTCTTGTGCGAAATTTATAATTTCTAAATAATTGATCAAGCAAGTAGATAACTTGTAAAAAGGATAATAACTTGTAAATTCCCATTTTCGTTTTTCGAATTCTGAAATCGCAGCTGGCCTTTTTTCTTTTGCTCAACAAACATAATCATCGATTTTCTTTTGATTTTGCTCCCGATTACTGATTCCCCACAAATTGAATCCTACGTGGAGGTCAAAAATGACACGTAGACGCTGGAATATGCAAAACGACGTCGTTTCGTTAAAATTTAACTAAAAAAACGGATAATAGCCAGTAAATCCACAACCTTTTTTCGAATTCTGGAATTGCACCTAAGCTTTTTTTTTTTTTTTTGCTCAGCAAACATAACCTTTGATTTTCTTCTAGTTTTGCTCCCGATCAATGATTTCCTCCAACTTGAATCCTATGTGGAGGCCGGAAATGACAGGTAGGCGCCGGAAAATGCAAAACGACGTCGTTTCGTTAAATTTTAACTTAAAATAAAAATAAAAATAACAAATCAATTTCCAACATATTTCAATAAAGAATTAAATTAATAATAGTTTCTCTCCCAAATCAATAGTTTCAATAAAGAATAAAAATAACAAATCAATAGTTTCAATAAAGAAAATAAATAATTAAATTAATAAAGAAGAATTAATAATAGTGGCTATCGGAGCTGGTGGGTGGGGTCAGAGATGGAGAAGAGGGTGAGTATGAGAGGGCTGGGAGGAGAGGTTGTGCTATGGTGGTCGTCGAAAGAAATGAGATAGAGAGAGTGAGAGGGAGATACAGATCTCTGGTGGCGGTGGTGGTCAGAGATAGTGGTGGAGGTTGCAGAAATGGTGGTGGCGGTGGTGGCTTTGGTAAGAAAGTGAGAGAAACGAGGGAAAGAAGAGAACGGGTGGGAGGAGAGATAAACTATTATTAATTTAATTCTTTATTTTCTTTATTGACATATGTTGGAAATTGATTTGTTATTTTTTAAATTTTTTTTAAGTTAAAATTTAAGGAAACGACATTGTTTTGCATATTCCGACGTCTACGTGTCATTTTTGGCATCCACGTATGATTTAATTTGGGGGAAATCGTTAATCGGGAGCAAAATCAGAAGAAAATCAAAGGTTATGTTTGCTGAGGAAAAAAAAAAAGCTCAGGTGAAATTCCATAATTCGAAAAAAGGTTATGGATTTATAGGCTATTGTCCATTTTTTTAAGTTCAAATTTAACGAAATGACGTCGTTTTGCATATTCTTTCTATCTCTACGTAGGATTCATTTTGGGGGAAATTGGTGATCGGGAGCAAAATCAGAAGAAAATCAAAGGTTATGTTTGCTGAACAAAAAAAAAAAAGGCTCAGATGCAATTTCAGAATTCGAAAAAAGGTTGTGGATTTACAAGCTATTATCCCTCTTTAAAAAAATAAATTGATGTCATTTGGAAAACGTCCAAGCGGTAACTAAGTCATACTCCCTCCGTCCCATTAGGCTTGGTTTGTTTCTTTTGAGCACGGAGTTTAAGGAAAAAATAATTAAGAGCAGAAGATATGTTTAGTGGACTTTTTAAAGTGAAATAAAGTGAGTAGAGAGAGTGAATAGTGAAATAAAGTGGAATAAAGTGGGTAGAGTGAGGGGAATAGTGAATGACACAGAAAATGAAGTGGAAAAGTACGATGAAAGGTGTAAAGTGGGTTGCTTAACAAATTAATTGAACTCTAATCATCTCTTAATTATTTCCAAAAAAGAAACAAGACAAGAATAACGAGACAACCTAAAAAGTAATACATGCCAATAATAACGGGATAGAGGGAGTATTTAATTCAGAATTTACCTTTTCTTAATTCACATTTACGGTATAGAGGATACATAAACCTCTAATAGGTTTGTAAAGCAAAGTGATTCATTTCAAGAATTGTCAAGCTAGTGATTTCAACTCTAGATGTACCATGCTTATTTGGCAAATGTGGAAGGATAAGAATGCTGCAATATGGCATAAGAAGATTCATATTATAAGTCATTCCTGCTTGCTAGTGTTCAAGCGGAGTGTGTAGCTACACAAGCAGCAAGCACAAACTCTATTGAGCAATGGCAAAGGATTGCTAGCGTAGAGGATGACACAACCTTACAACTGATTGGTTTCGTTGTGGTGTTGATGCAACATTTTTTGCTGGAGCAAACGTGATAGAAATCGGGATGATTTTTCAGAATGCAATGGGTGTTTTGTGGGAGCCAAAGTTGATTTGCTGCTTTGGTGTTTGCATGTGAGGAAGGAGAAGCGATGAGATTGCAGGATACTCTTTCTTGGATGAAACATAGAGGTTTGAATCAAGTAAGTTTAGAATGGATAGCAAGATTGTTGCTGATGTAGTTAACTCCAATCAAGTTGATAATTCTGAATATGGGGCCATAGTTGAGGATTGTCGAGTCATCTTAGGCTCGGCTAGAAAGTTTTCAAAATATGTTAGCGAAAATTTGTGTCGATTTTCCTTAATCATATTAGGGATAAACCTTCGAGTTCTGTGGGGGTCTTCATGCGAGTGTTGAGTAATGAATAAAGTAACTTTTTTATAAAAAAAAAAATCACATTCACGGTTCTAATAAGAAAATATAATCAGAAAAAGAAGAAATAAGTATTTATGATCATGGACTCCAGCCCACAATCAAATTTTACGCCCTCAAATATGGCCCAAACAATAAATTAAAATTAGAAGCCCAATACGTGTCTCCCCCCATAGTCTCTCTCTCTCTCTCTCTCTCTCTCCTCTTTCACTCGTACTCTCCCCGTCTGTGAAATCCCTGTGAAATCAGAGGACTCGAAATCCCTATTTCCTTCTTCAATCACCGCCCCCATTCACTCAACCGCCCGTCCAATTCCCTAACAAGCTCCATTCTTTTCACAAGAGCTGCCGAATTATCGAGCTTCGGCCTGACGCCGAGTCCTTGCTCATCGTCTGAATATCCGCCATCACTCTCTCTTTCTTCTCTCTCCAGCCACATCTCCAGCTCACGGACATCCCAATCAGCAGATTTGGTAAATTAAAAACAAAACCCATTCAGCAAACAGATTCTTCCCTTTTTCTTTTCTATATATTTTGAAGCTATGCTCGCTGGAGCCTGTTTTCACTACTGATCATATGTGATACTTGACTCTCTTGGTTCAATATGTGGAACTGGTTTGTGACAGTTTTGTTTCTCTGCTTTTATGGTTTTGCTGTGAGATACTAACATGGACAAATTCTATTTCTTTTAAATATTTGCAACATGCTGTGTAATGTAATTATGCTGGTCACTTAGGACAATGAGTGCTCGGAAGAAGACACCATTCCAGAAGCACAGAGAAGAGGAAGAGGCGAAGAAAAAGGCATTCTTCTTTGCTCACTTACTACTTCTTCTCGAGCTTTCGTTAATCTTTCTAAAATTTATGCTCATCTGTTGATATTTGCAGAGGGCCGAGGATGAAACTGCAAGGCTATATCAGGAATTTGTAGAATCTTTTCAAGCGGATAATACGCCTGGTTCGAAGGCTTTTGTCAGAGGGGGAACGATAAACCCAAACGACAAGCTGAAGAATGATTCCGAAGGTTAGTTGCAATTAGAGAATGTCTACAATGTCCTTAAAATGTAAAGTTCAGTTTGTTTCTTTTGCAATGTGGATAAGTAAATGATTTCTTCTTTCTTACATGGACACATTAATAAAAATATGGGCCTTTTCTATCATTCGCGGATGGCAGGTGGAAATTCCAAAGATGAGGGTTCTGGTATAAAGAAAGGGAGTAGGTAAACAAATGCTTTTGATCAACTATGTTGCAATGCTGTTATAGTTAGGAACTTCAGTACAGCAACTACTTGGTGACATGCAGATTATGATACTTCGGGTTTTCAACTTGTAGAAAACTGACTTGACTGATACTTTGCAATTCTCTGAGCTAATATTTTGCTCTGAGTTTTGGTTGCACTTTTGATTTGTCCAACATAACGAGAGATAAAATTCACCGTTATGGTATGGAGAATATTTTGGTTTATTTGTTAGCGAAGTTTCTGTAGTTTCTTCTGGGTGGAAGATGTTTCTCGTGTTCAAAGAATGCTGGAATTTTCCCAGGTACTGATCTATAGGGTAATTTAAGTCAGAAAGTTATCCCTTTAGATGCCCAAGTGTCAGCAAATTGGTAGACATTGTTAAGTAAGTTTGAGTGGGCTGCTCATCTGATTCATGGAAACTTCAGCTGCAAACAAGCATGCATTTTGAATCTGGCATATAGTGAAATGCATATAAAATTTTACTTAATTACATTCCTTGAATGCTGGGGAAGTAATATTTTTCAGCAAAATATTTATTATATGGTGCAAAATAGAGACATTATACTTTTGTTTAAAATTCAGCTGAGCTCATATGTAGCATACCATTTATCTGAAAACTTTTGACCTCTTAGGATCTCCAATGGATGCTGACCACCTTTCAAGGCCTCCAGCCTTTTTTTCACTCACTAGCAGAATATATAGATTGAGCTATTCATTCTTGCTCTAACAAAGGATGTATTTTTTGGTATTCCTATGATTTTCATGGAAAATACTGGGGTCTGAATTCTGGAATAATTCCAGAACTCAGCATAGATGTCTAATCAAATTTATAGTATCAAAATATTTATTTGCTTAGCTTATTGACCTAGAATTTGTGAATTATACTTGGGCTCTGTGAGCGGGAGATGTAAGATAAATTACCAACTTGACCCTTGGCCGAAGTATCATTTTTGTTATTATTACCCATGGGAGGGAAGGATGGTCAGCCTTTTATTTTACTCATTGCCATTGGTATTGATTATCCATTTCTGAATCAAATTAAGTTGGTGAATCTAATTTTTTGTAGCTTGAGCCCTTCAATTTGGTATAAGGTTAGATGTAAACTGCAGCAATTGGATGTAAGCTACAAGATGGAAACTATCTAATTCTTATATCCAGCTTGAATTGCATCAGAAAGATTATGATTCAAAATGTACAATTGAGTGGATGTATTTTACAATTCGAGTGGAAATGTGATGCCGTCAAACTCACCCAAGATTTCTATCTGAAAGTACAAAGTTCACATGATTTGAGAGCTGTCTTTGTGTTTCTTGTTATACTCCTTTCCTTCTGTCTCACGATAAGTGTGGTCTTCTTTCCTTTTTCGTCCTTCCACAATCAGAGTGGTCTTTCTTAAATGGAAACGTCTCCATTCACAATAAACATGGGACCCATTCTCCACTCACAATACATCTACGTAACCCACTCCCCCACCCTTAAAACCCGTGCCACTCCATCCGGACCACGCTTATCGTGGACGGGGGGAGTAGATGTTATATGGTGTTGGACTTTAGTTTGGAAGTTATGCTAATATAGAGCTGACTTTTGTGAAATATTTGAATTGACATCTCTTATTTCTCATAGAAAATGGTTTGGATTACTTGATTGATTTTGTTCTCTCCTTCTCTGTTAAGTTGTGCACTCTTAATTTCAATTTTTATTATATTTGCTTAGTGTTTTTTGTGCCTTCAAGTTGTCTTAAAATTGGGGTAGGTACTAGTTATAGTCAAACTTTATGCAGGTATGTTCCATCTTTCATCCCACCACCAATGGCAACAAAGGGTAAAGAGTATGAAAAGAAAGTAAGCATCATTTTTTTCTTTTCTCACTCCTTAGTAGGTGCTTGATTTTTTAATCATTTTTCCACTTTTCACTTTTAAAATCTCCAGAAAGAGGAAAAGCCAAAAGAGAGAGAGAAAGGGAAGTCAAGGAATATTGATCATTTTATGGAGGAACTGAAGCATGAACAAGAATTAAGGGAGAGAAGGAATCAAGATCGTGACAGTTGGCGCGATACACGTATTGGGGACATCTCTGTGGTTAGTGCCTTGCAAATTGTAAATATGTTGAATAAATCATTGCAATATACTGCTAGTTCCTTGCAGGCTTGCAGCCTTTTTTTTGTTGCTTAGTTGATATTGTTTATTTTCTATTTGCAAAATGTAGTTCTATTACCTTGTATAATTGTAATAGGCACCTGGTACAATCTTCCAAGTTGGTTTTCTCTTGTTCATGGCGATTAAATGTTTCTGTTTATTAACTCATTTTTGAAGTATTTTGAGTCAATATTGTCCCCTTAGTCTAGTCCAGCTTTAATACTTCTATGTTATTTGAATTTCTTTGTGCCAGCCATCTACTCGGTTTGATGAGCTGCCGGATGACTTTGACCCAATGGGAAGACCGGGATCATTTGATGATGGAGATCCACAGACGACAAATCTTTATGTCGGCAATTTGTCACCCCAGGTTGAATTGTGTTCTTCCCCACCCCCACTCTCTCTCTTCTTGGATGTATCACTCACTATGTTTCTTTGCACTTCTAGAACTACCTTCATATAGGGAACTCGCTAATTTTGCTATTACTGTTTATTTTCTTTCCTTTAGGTCGACGAGAATTTTCTTTTGCGAACTTTTGGTAGATTTGGTCCTATTGCTAGTGTAAAAATCATGTGGCCAAGGACAGAGGAAGAACGGAGACGACAAAGGAATTGTGGATTTGTGGCTTTTATGAATAGAGCTGATGCTCAAGCTGCAAAGGATGAAATGCAAGGTTTGTGTATGGTTCTTTAAATGTAATTTGATTTATTCATTTAGTTATTTATTTCTTTCTCCTTAAACCATGGCCTCTCTAATGAAGTTTGTTTCATTTCACTTGAGCTTCACATTCTGTTTGATAATAAAGCTCTGGTGATTAAATTGATTTTTGCTTATTTCATTTTAATTCTCTGTGACTTTATCTTGGTGGAAACTTAACATGAAGCCTTCTCTTTAAGAAGTTCATTCTGCACCTATAAGTAGTCATTCATTTTGTTACTCACTACATATATTGTTTTAAGAACAATACCCGTGAATGTGGTCATAAACTCATTTTATTGGTGCTTTATACTTCTGTAGTTCATGTCTTCATCCTCTTTTTCAGAGTTTTGAGTGTGCCTTCTAATTTTCTGTGGTGTAATGTGACCTTTAGAACAGGCAATTATCGCAACCTAATCCACGGACAAATTTCTATAGGTCATACTAGCTTGTGAAGGGTCGTTAACATTTACAATCTTTGCTATACAAGTGTTAGGGATCAGCTATGTATACTGAACATTACCTTCTGCACACATTAGATTGTACAATCTTGGTTTCGTCTAGCTTGTTAGGGATTTATATGCGTATCGTCTCAGCAAATTCATTCTGCTGCAAGCCCAGCTCGGCTTACTCCTCAACTTAAAAAAATTGGAGTGTCCACTGGTTGATTATGTAATACAAGGAATACTAACGACTATTTTTCTTATAATTCAGGGGTGGTGGTTTATGAATACGAGTTGAAAATTGGGTGGGGTAAATCTGTCTCTCTTCCATCCCAGGCACTTCCTGCTCCACCTCCTGGACATATGGCTATCAGGAGCAAGGAGGTGAGTTCCATGTTTTCCTTCTTCATTTGTATCCTGACTGACATTTTCGAACGACCTCTTGCGGAGGCTCTTCTTTTCTGATGTGATCAAATGTTATGCTTTTTATCTAGCTTCTAACAATAACATTATGATTATCCATTCTTTTCTTGTTACCAGGGTGCAACTGTCATTTTGTCCGGTCCTTCCGGCCCCCCAGTAACCTCTGTTCCAAGCCAGAACTCAGAATTGGTATGTAATCTCATGCTTAGAGTCCCCATTTTGGTTTATATTGCAAATACATGTTGGGCGAAGCCCCTGTTAATGGAAATATGGAGCTATCGAGTTAGGTGCTTCATTTCAACACAAATATCATAGGAATGAGCAGTTCCTGGGATTTGATTTTCTTATATAAATCGATACCTACTATATACTAATCTGTTCTCATGTAAAATGTAGCACTTTTTATTGTAGAAATAGTCTTTTGCATTTACATTTTTACTGGGTTGCACAAACTTTGTAATGTACTGTGTAATTTCTGAAATATTTGAAATCCTATTGCCTGCTACCAGGAGTAATAAAAATCAATAAGTGGAACTTTTCATTTTCTCTGTTTACTGGTAAATGATGTTACTAATACTTGGGAACAATTGCTTGCTTGGATGTGTAGGTACTTACGCCAAATGTACCTGATATAAATGTTGTTCCTCCTGACGACAATCATCTTCAACATGTTATTGATACAATGGCTCTCTATGTTCTTGATGGTGGCTGTGCTTTTGAACAAGCGATAATGGAGCGAGGCCGTGGAAATCTTCTATTCAATTTTTTATTTGAGCTTGGTTCGAAGGAACATACTTACTATGTTTGGAGGCTCTATTCATTTGCTCAGGTGAGCTTTTTCTGTTATTTTCAAACTGTAGAGTGTTGCCTTGATCCCCCCCCCCCCCCCCCCAACACACACACACACACACAAAAACAGAACCTTTTAGTCACGATTCCTGGTGGTTATCTTGACAGCCCACTAACGAGTCTAGCTTTCTAGCTTCCTGGTATTGTTCTCTGTCGTTCATCTTCCCTTTGTCATCTCAAGGACACAGCATGTTTGAAGTAAAAGAGAAAGATAAGTTGTCATTGTTCCTCTTACTGAGTAACATGTCAGATCCAGGGCATCCCAATTGGATTGACTGGGATGACAGTTTCTCATTCCGAATCTGTAAAATCCTAATTTTGATCAAATCACACATCACAATATACTAGGCCTTCTAATCTGATCTTGAGCCGCCATCCAAGCACGAATACCTTCGTTTAATAGAATATTTTTAGTGTAGAAAGTCCCAAATTCCGGATCTTCCGCTGCACGAATTTCTTGAGAAACGAAATCATAGGCACGTAGGTTCAGGGCCAAACCGACTACTCCAAGAGCACTCATCCATAAATCGGTTACTGGTACAAATAACATAAAGAAATCTAACCAACGTTTATTGGAAAAAGCAACCCCAAAGATTTGGGACCAAAAGCGGTTAGCGGTGACCATGGAATAAGTTTCTTCAGCTTGAGTTGGGTTAAAAGCACGGAATGTATTTGCCATTAGTGATGGGAGAATAGTGGGAGAAAAACTAGCAATAGTCATGAATTTGGAGGATAGGTAGCTGCATCCGTTTCCTTTTGTTGTAGCTTACCCTAGAAGTATTCTCCACCCATGATAGAACCTTGCTTACTCAAAATTGTATGGCCTGATTAGCAATATCTCCTTTAACCCCAAGATAAATCACTCTTCTTTCTGGCATTTGTCTCAGTGGAACGACATGATCTAAGTATGGAAAAGTACAATTTCTTGTCAGTCAGCACGTGTGATTTAGATTTAAGTCTCTGGTTTACTAAGTAAACTCATTCACATAAATTTGAAGTTGGGCCAGAGCTATGGTGGTGTAGTTTTGAAAACATTTAGACGTAACATATTTAATTCCATAGTCCATCATAACTGGGATTAGATGGCACCATTGATGTCAAATTGCATCTGTTTAAGTGCAGGGTGATACACTTCAGCGATGGCGGACAGAGCCTTTCATCATGATAACTGGTAGTGGCAGGTAGTTGGAAATTCATTCTTTGTATGCACACACAAACTTCTGTTTCTGTCTCAAACTTGGACATCCTAATTTGAGGGTTCATAACTTACTTTTTTTCATAAGTAGAAAGATTACTGTCTTATATTACTTTCGTGCTTGAAAAGTGACTGGTGACTTAAATATTTGTAATTAAATGCCTCTGATAAAGTGTTTTTATTCCAAGAGGGCAGGATATATTTTCACGATATTGTGTCAACTAATATGGAAATAATGCATCCTCTTTATTGAACTCTTGAGTTTCGACAGTATGTCTTTTTTGTTCACGTCTTCCTATTTTCTTGTAAAGATGGATACCACCTCCTTTACCAACAGTAAAAGGCCTTGAGCATGAAAAAGAAGCCGGGAGCACTTATGCTGCCGGGAAAATCAAAGTACGTTTGACTCCAATGTTTCATGCTGTTTGTGGTGCTCATATTTTATTTAATCTTAATTATGCTGGGTATATTGATGAGTATGTTTTGTGCTCCACCTTGTGATCTTTTACAGCGTGTGGAGATGGAACGGACGCTAACAGATACCCAAAGAGATGAATTTGAGGATATGCTGCGTGCATTGACATTGGAGAGATCCCAGATAAAAGAAGCCATGGGATTTTCTCTAGACAATGCTGATGCTGCAGGGGAGGTAATTCTGAGGCATATGTTGGTAGAATAAGTTTGCTTGACTGAAAATTTGTTGCATCAGGAAGTGCAACTCATGCAAGTCATGAGCACTGAAGTTTACTGCTTAGTGTATAAATTGTTAAGGAACCAAAGCAGTTGGTGGCTACACTGAAACAGTGTCAGTCCTATTTATTGCCCTTCGTATTGTAGTTTAGCTCTATTATATTGAAGTTTCTCGATTTCTCATCAACTTAGATAGATAATCAACTTCTCTGTTGTCATGATCCGTTGGAGCAATAAATGTGAGATGAAGCTGAATACTTAGAAATTGCATTTCAGGTGGTTGAAGTGTTAACTGAGTCGTTGACTCTTAAAGAAACTCCAATTCCTACAAAAGTTGCTAGACTCATGCTAGTCTCGGACATCCTGCACAATAGCAGTGCTCCTGTAAAAAATGCTTCTGCTTATCGTACCAAATTTGAAGCCACTTTACCAGACATTATGGAAAGCTTTAATGACTTGTATCGTAGTGTAACTGGTCGAATTACAGCCGAAGCCCTCAAGGTATGCTTATCACTTTGCATATCTTGGAAACTTTGCTTCACTTACCCTGTCAGAAGCTAATGTTTATCTTCTTGCATGTTTCAGGAGCGTGTTTTGAAAGTTCTTCAAGTGTGGGCGGACTGGTTTCTGTTTTCAGATGCTTATGTAAATGGATTGCGAGCCACCTTTCTTCGATCTAGTAACTCTGGTGTAGTCCCTTTCCACTCTATATGTGGCGATGCCCCTGAGCTCGAGAGGAAGGCCGGATCTGCAGAAACAGGTGATGGCGAAAAGTTTAACCAAGATGCCGCTTTAGCAATTGGTAAAGGAGCTGCCATGAAGGAGTTGTCAAATTTGCCCCTTACCGAACTGGAAAGACGTTGCAGACACAATGGGTTATCTCTGGTTGGTGGAAGAGAAATGATGGTCGCGCGACTGCTTTATCTGGAAGAGGCAGAAAAGCAAAGAGGATATGAATTAGATGATGAGTTAAAGATTGCACATAGCCAGTCAAGCTCTGGCAGATACCCAAGCGGACAGAAGGAACTAAACTCTGAGATGGATCTGGGGCAAATACCAGTAAGGAGTGGTAACATGGACAACAGTATGCAGTCAGTGGGAAGAGGACCAATGCTTTTCCCTCCAAAAGATCAAAACTTGCAACCTGACATTAGTGAAGGAAAAAATGAATTGATTCTCCCATCCTCTAAGTGGGCTAGAGAGGATGAGGAAAGTGACGAGGAACGCGATAGAAGTACAAGGGATCTGGGGTTGACTTATTCATCTTCTGGCAGTGAAAATACAGGTGACGTTCTCTACAAAAAGGAGGAGCTGGAGCTTACTACGGATGCCAGTAATTCAGCACATCTCGATAGTGGAATGAATGAAGAGCAGAGGTACTACGTGCACTTCATTCAGTAATTAGAATTTTAATATTCTGTGGTTTTGAGCAGAATTGGCTATGCATTCAATCAAACTTTGTTGGAAGTAACATTATATGTTTTGTTGTTTTAAAATATCGTTATAGAAAGTGAGTATATTTTTGCCAAAAATTTTATGCTTCGTCTTCACTAATACAGTATATTTGTAGGTCTTATTTTCTTGTGAAGTGTGCTTGAAAGAACGGAACAATTTCTGTCTGTGACACAATCATATAACATAGCATGAGCCATGATGGCTGTACTTGAAAGATACTTAAATGCAGAAAGGAGTGTTATAATTGACTCATGTTTCTTATTGATGTTTCATAATAATACATTAAAGTTTGATTCTTTAGGAACATAAAGAATTCTGTGCAGTTTCGGATTTAGTTTATCTCGTTTTGTTCCATTCTCACACCTATTCTCACACCTAGTCCGATGTGTTAATGCGCTGCTATATGATTGTGTCACAGACAGAAATTGAGGCGCCTTGAGGTTGCTCTGATGGAATACCGAGAATCTCTCGAAGAGCAGGGGATAAAGAATCCGGAGGAAATCGAGAGAAAGGTTGCTGTACATAGGAGTCGGCTGAAGGCTGAATATGGTCTAGTTGATTCAAATGCTGATGCTTTTGGCAGAAGTAAGTATTATGATTTAATGTCGAGCAACTTATTTCTCTAACGGTGTGTGCTCTTGAAACTTAATTTAATTGGCTTGTTATAGAAGCAACTCATTCAAAGATCCAATTCTTTAGCTATTGCTCAAATGCCAAACTTTAATTTGTGGAGTGATTTCCATGCCTCATTCTATATACATCTAGCTCAGCAATCATGACAATCTGACATTGTCATTACTGCAGAGATATCTTCTATGGAGAGGAGGGACCCACGAGATGATTCACGCGAGTCCTCAAAGAAGCGTCGCCGTAGCCATAGCAGAAGTGAAAGCCCTCAGCGGAAATCATCTATCCGGGACAGAGAAAGGGAAAATGACGTGAATCGAGACCGGGACAGACGGCGTGACCGGGACAGACCGCATGAGTTGGAAAGTGATAGAGGAAAGGAAAGGGGCAGAGATCGCGAAAAGAGTGGCAGCAAGGAGAGAGACGACCATGATAGAGAAAGGACTCGTGAGAGAGACAGAGATAGGGAAAGGAGGAGAGTAAAATGAATTCTTCGAGGTTTTTGCATTAGTTATCATGCTAAGACTGGGGATGTGGTGAAGTTAGAACTTAGCATTTACAGTGCTTTTTCGATGCTTGTCAAATGAAAGTTTAGACTTCTACTTGTCCATTTTGTTGTCCACTTTGAAACCTTCCTTTGCAAATATGTAGCGAAATTCTTCTCATTTAAAACTCAAAATTTGTTGTATTTGTTGATTACACATCAAGTTGGTAGCTATCAATGGATTCAGTTATTTGTCATTGCTTGAAGAAAGCATTTTTTATATAGAAAAAGTCGCTGTTATTATTCGAAGTGCAAATTTTAGTTTCATCAGTCTCTTCAAATTGAAGGTTTCTACACAAAATTGTTACAGAATTATAAATGCTAAAAAGTTAGGATCGTCCAAGTTTTCTGAGCAGCCATTTCTTCCTAATAGAAGCATCCAAGGCCAAAAATGTCTTGGCCTTCCTCTCATCCTCCAACAGATCACAACTGTCCAACAAAAGCTCGTCGTCTATATCGGGTATAGCTTGAAGGGCATCAATGGCGCTCTCTATCGAGAAATACTGATTCTCTGTTGCCTTCTCGACTAACCTGCAGAAAGCATCTGTAACGGTGTTAAAATCTTCTTGTTCATTTCCATTGCCAGTTTTTTGTGTCTTGCTATGGCAGTCCATAGCTGAACACGTCGTCAGAGGCCGTTTCTTTGTCTGATCAAATGCCTCAGCTGCCAGAAACGTCTCCGGAAGCTCTCCAGAGTAACCATCGACTCTGATGTCGAAATCCATAGCTACATCGCAGCTCAGTTGTCTGTTATCTAATTCAGTTCCAAAAATAGCACACAGCTCACTGTAATGTTGAATCACTCTATCCTTATACGAAATCGCCTCTGGGTGCTCCTGCAGAAAGCTTTTATCATGAGCTATGTTTACAAAATGATCAAGAATTGATGTTGCACTAAGAGAGTAAAAGTTGATGTACCTTAGAATATGAATCCCACAGGTTGATGTCAGCTACAATCGTGTTCGAAGCTTCGTCCCATGAGAATCCATCTTGATTAAGGAGATTGGTGGTCTCAATATACTGTTTCATCAAACTCAAATAATGATTCTCCAGAACATGCTGCTCGTACTGTGCACCGAATTTCTCTCTGAACGACCAGGTCATGTGAGCCCAAGCTTGTTCACTGAACGCACCATCAATCTTATTACCATGTCGCGCCTGCTGCAACATAAGGTCTACGAGATAATATTCCATATCCATTGTCATGGGATTTGCACCGGCGTTGATTTCTTCTTCTTTCCTGTTACCTATAGAGGGCAAAGAGATGTACGGATCAAAGGTGCGCTTCTCCAAGAAAATGAAAGGTAACATCAGTTTTGTAAGCAAACTCTCAGGTTCATAAAATGTGACTGCATAAATCAAGGACTTCCATCTTTCGTGCTTTTTTCTCGAGAGTCCAGTCGTATTTGCGGTAACTAAATCCTCAATAATGCAAAAAACAGGTAAGCAACACGAAAGCATGCCATGACATAAAAAAACACAAGACAAACTGCGAAAAAATAGCCTCTTTTATCTATGCACGCATCAAGGTAAACAACACAACATATAACAAAAAGTGTTCTTGGCTAACCCTCAAGTATAACCAAAAGAAATTATGTAACGGTGACCTCAAATGAAAATTGGAATCAGAAGATACCTATTTCCATGCAAGAAGTTCCCCTAGCTGGATCTACGCTATCAAGCAAACGGCTGTATTGCCCATCAAACTTATCTTGTCCGTATATGAAACATAGTTTGTGATAACAGGGTATAGTTTTAACTCTATACGATCGGGCATCTGGATGGGCCTGCAGATAAATGTGAGATAGGGAATAACGGAGAACAATGCCAGAAAACAGTTGAGAATAAAAATTAAAGTAACCTTAATATAAGAATCCCAAACATGGTCATCAGCTATCACCATCTCTCGGTCTTCATCCCATGAAAAGCCATTGTGTTGTAGGAGGATCTTGACATCATTGTATTGCTTCCTGAAATGCTTGAATCTGTTTTTCAGAACTTCCTTGTCGTGGCGCGAGTTGAAGTTGGCATTGAATGATTCAACCATGTCATTCCAGGCTTGGGAGATGAATGACCGTCCAATTCGATTTCCTCCACGTACTTGGACACGCATTAAGTCAATGAGAAAACGGTCCATTGGTGGAGTCCAATATGTTCGAGAACGTTCACCACCTGCAAATTTGAAAATCATTGATGAGCTTTGGTAACATGAAATGACCAAAAGTTCCACAAACGTAAGACAGTACAAACAGAAGAATTCATCAATAAATGATCCAAACATTTGCTCAGATCATTTTCTATAAATCTTACTATCTTAGATCTATTAAAAAATGTATGTGTGACAACCCTTTAGCAGAAAAGTTTGAGGATCTCAAAATTTCAAAAATTCTAATTACAACAAATTAGAAGGAAATTATTAAATTGGCTCTAGCATATCAACATGCAAAGATTGAAAATTCAATGTGGCTAGAGCATATCGTTATGAATTTTCTGCCAGACCACGCCTTCGTCACAAAATATTATTATCAGATGCAGTTTTATATACCGGGTAAATTAACCGGGCTTAAGTCATTGAACCTGAAAGGAACAATTATAACCCCCTCCCCCAAGACACACACACACACACACACACACACACACACAAAGAAAGAAAAAGAAGCACCACTTCTTATTGGAGTTGAAGAAAATTTAATGGAACACCTTTTGCAATTGCAGCTTCACTTTTGATGTCTTGACGGCATTCTCTCTGGTTCTCCTTACTGATCATTTCCCCAAAGATCGATGCCAGATTATTGTACCCGGGAAAGACTTTGGCTCTATACATCCGAGCATTAGGATGTGCCTACAATTGACATGTATACCCCTTGAATATTAAACAAATAGAAAATTAATGGATGATAAGTGATATACCTTGATATAAGCATCCCAAACATCATCATCAGCTACCACCATTTCCTGTTTCTCATCCCAGCAAAAACCTTCTTGATTAGTCAGGGTCGTTATATCAATGTAATACTTCCATAATTTTTTGTATCGGTGCCTCAGAACTCTTTTATTGTACTCATAGCTAAATCTTGCATTAAACAATGCAAGCATCTCTGTCCAGGCTTGTTTTGTGAAAGTACTGCCTTGTTTATTGCCTCTTTCTTGCTGTCTGAGCATCAATTCCATAAAGTATTGGTCCATATTCGGTGACCACTCTGTCCTCGTACCACTTGACGGGGCTACGCTGTTTCTGTAGTCACCTGTCAAGATAAAATTTACTTTAGTTTTGGCAAACAATTCTTTCGTGAGAATCCATTGTCAACAAAATACTGAAGAAGTATTCATAATCTCCTTTCCTAGGCCAAGTAATTATAAATGGTTTTGCGCTGCTTTGGCAGCAGATATATCACCACTGAGCCAAAATCAAAATGCAAGTTTCATAATATTTTTTGTTCAGTAAAAAATCATCGAGTCCCGAGATACGGATGTAAGCATCTCCATTTTGTCCTCATCAATAAGGAAAACAAAAAATGTCGTAAACAAACTCTTCCATATCAAAAATCGATGCTAACAATTATCATTGATCAAAATTTGCCAAAAAAGTCTACCCACCGAAGTTCACCCCTTGTATCTCATCCTCAACATCCACATCATGACTTGAACGGCTATATCTTCCATCGGCAACTGTATACTCATATACTAAGCACAAATCATCAAAGTTGAGTACAGATTTGGTCCTGTAAGGCCTTGCTTCTGGATGAATCTGCGTGTAAGAATAAATCAAATGACACCATACATCAGCTAGCCTCAACCACGTAAACTTGACGCACCTTGATATATTCATCCCATATATAATCATCAGCCACCACCATTTGCCGAGCATCATCCCAAGAAAATCCATCCTGGCCAAGGAGTTGCTTCACATCGTTAAATAGTTTCCACAAATTCGTATAACGACTTTTCAGAACATCTTTGTCATACTGAGACCCGAACTTTGCATTGAAGACAGCCAGCATATCTATCCAGGCTTGCTTGTTAAATGTATGTCCAATTCTATTCCCTCTATGAATATGCTCTAACATGAGATCAACAAAGTATCGTTCCATTGTTGGCGTCCAGTATGTTCTGGAACAATGGTTGCCCGAAGCATTTTGGCCACTCATCCTACCAACCAGAGATATTGTGAAATGTGAACTACATGTAGGAAGAAGACATATAATCCAACAATACGAAAAGCAGATAAATTTATCTAGCAAAACAAAAGGAGGCCGAAAACTAATAAGTTGGCTAACATTCCATTTCAACAGCACATCACAAATCATAAAATGTACTAACAAAAGAGGCTAATATCCATCATGAAATGTACTAACAAGTTCTTTGAGATGAGGGTGCTAACAAAAGATTCAGCATTCCAAATTCTACGACATCTATGCCATTTCTGTGTTCGTGAAACATGTGATTTTCTTATGGAGCTACAAGAGCTCGAATTATAAAAATCCTCATGGACACACCATTTTCTGCTATGAAGATCCTTTTTTATCAAAATCAATTGAACTTCATTCTTTCTGGATATACTTCCAATAAAGATCCCAATTTTACATGCATAAATCATGTAAAATGCATCCATTAACACAATTACAACTAAAATTCACAAAGCTGCCGCACTATCCAGTTATCTTAACAGCAATTATCCAGTTATCACAACAAAACTGAAGTATATTTCAATATATTCACGATGACAGTAAATTAAGGGCGTTAATATCCTAAAAATCGAAAATTTAGCCAGGATTAAAGCAATGACTGTCAAACTAAAAGGGGCCTCAACTCAAGATTGTCTTTTCCCTCCATATTTTTCAATCCTAGTTGAAACAGATTTTAGCTCTTGAAAAGTAGCAGTAAAATCGAAGCATTTTTTAACCGAGGTTTAATAAATAATTTGAAAAATATGAAAAAGAGAGAGGTGAGTTTTTTTACCTGTTGTTTGGTTTTGGGGATAGAGGAGAAGATAGTTTGGCGACGAATCTGAATGTGGGGGCGATTGGACAGTGGATGAACCCTAATCCGGAAAATAAGGGCAATTTCGCCCATCCAATTTTTTTAATAGGGTTTGTTTGGTTGTATCTAATTGGAACTATTTTTATGTTTCCAATCTTTATTTATTTTTATTTTTTTGATATCGTGGGAATCTTTAGTTACTACTAGAGAGGTTAACTATTCTATAACTTATATATAGGTTTTGAAGTCAAACTTTTTAGGTAAATATTCATTAGGATTGACTTTTTAATATATTCAGTTAATTTCACATAATTCATTTTATACTATTAGGGGACGTTTACCAAATATGATATGAATGATTATTCTTATCTCATAATTTCTTCAATTCAATATGTGTAGCTTTAAATATGAATAATAATCATGTGCTAAACCTTCTTGTTTCCCAAAAATTCTTGGGTAGAATCCTGTCATTGGTCATGAAGTATGTCATTAGAGAAATAATAGTATATATATAGTAGTTGATTTTATGAAATTTGGTAACGTGTTTTCATAGTAGTGATGATTCCAAAAAACATAGTAGTTGATTGTGATTCTACTATAAAAATCGGATGATAGTGAGGACTCAACATATTATTTGATATGAGAGTGCCCTCTCCTTATCTTTTAATACTATATTTCAGTTACTTGTACACTTTTCTTTCTCTTCTTATATTAGTAAAATCTTATGTTATTATTGTGAATAATTTCAGGTGTATCGTATACTTAATATCATAACTTGACTTTATGAAACGCTTGAGAGCCAAAAATAAAATAATCCGGAGTCCTTAGTGGCCAAGATTTTTAGAGCCAAGTATTTTTACAATAGGACTTCATGGAAGTGACACTCAAGTAATTGCTCTTCATGTCTAGAGGTCTATTTTATGGGGGCGAGAACTTCTCTGGGAAGGTTTTCGATGGAAAATTGGAAACGGAACGAAAGTGCACTTATTTAAAGAAGCTTGGGTGGATAACTTTCCTAAGGGACGGATGATCGAACAAGGTAATGGACTGGATCATTGGCATGTGGCTGATATTCTTGATGACAACTTATAGTGGAACAAGACGGAGATGAACGAGGTTTTGCTACCAGTTGTGATTGAAGAGGTACTGAAAATTAGTACACTGGAGAGAAATTCGACACACGTTCATTATTGGAAATTCGAGCCACGAGGAGATTATAGCGTTAAATCTAGCTACTTGGTAGCTACTAACTATTTTGATTCTCTTGCATCAAGCTCGGAAGACACTAACTCCATTTGGTGGAAGTTCATGTGGAGTTTTGACCTCCCTCCACGAGTAAGAATTTTTGTTTGGCGAATATTCCGCAATATCATTCCAGCTGAGATGAATCTTCACAAACATCACGTTCGTGTTTTTGGTCATTGTGGATGGCACCGAAAGGGCTGGGGTACTACGAGCCATGTTCTTATTTTTTGTGAAAAAGTTCGGTACAAGGGAGGGTTTTAATTTTTGGAATTTGCTTAAGCATTGGGAGGGAAGTGATATTCGAGAAATTGGCGAGGTTATGAAGCTGAATGTTTCTCGAGTATATTTTGAGAAATGGCTTATGAGTCTCTAGTTGATTTGGAAAAGATTATGTGAGGAAAAATATAAGAATATTCCTTTGAAACTTCGAGAGCTGGAAAGTGAATGCGACGGTTATATTGAAGCGTATGGCGAAGCTCGTAGACAAGTTGCTTGTCAGTCTAAACTTTTGCCGCCAGAAGGAAGTAGCAGATGGAAAAGTCCAATGGGAGGCAGATTCAAATTAGATGTTGATTATGCGGTAGATGATGAGGGAGGTAGAGCAGGCGTGGGGGCTATTTTGAGAGATGGGGCGAATGACATTGTTTTTGCTATGGCTAAGCCTGTGATTAAAGCGGCGACAGTCTTACATGGTGAGTTAAAAGCTCTTGTCCATGGAATTGTCCAGTGCATTGAAGATGATATTTAACTGGTGGAGGCCTACACTGACTCCATGTTAGCAATTACAGCTATTGCGGATGGAAAAGAATTTGACAGCATTTTGTGTGCTGATATGGTGGACTTCTTTACCATGGTTAAAGATCTCAATTTGCTTTCGGTGAATCATGTTCGACGTGAAGCAAATAAAATGGTTCACGAACTAACTAGTTTAGCAAAGTCTTTAATGTCCAAATGTGTGTGGCATGATAGTTGGTCTCGTTGGCTATTAGATATTGTCAAGTTTGATTCAAGTTAATCTATAAAAGTATGGTTTTTCTTTCAAAATAAATAAATGAATAAAAATAAGAAATAAGAAGGAGCACAGTATCAATTATTCATTTATTTATGTACATAGAATCCATAATAATATGCTAATTATCAAATGAACATAAGTACAAAGTATATCTCCGTCTATGTACACATACTAATGTGTGTAATAAATAACTTTCCTTTTTTTTTCCCCTCTCAAACGCCAAATTTTAAGAAATGATTTAAATACGAGTCCCATAAATTTCTCACAATTCACATTTTGTGATGACGAGTAATACTGCGATATTTTAGTATACAACGACAAAATTCAGTATTTTTCTCAAAAAAAAAAAAAAAAAGAAATTACTACTCAGGTTTCACCTCCTGCAGCAGGTGAGATGTTAGGCCTCCTGGTATCCGCATCTTCTGCAGCCCTATCTACACCATCCATGTGGTTCACGAGCGCAACGAGCTCGACATTTTCGGATGCTTGAGCTTCTGCAACCTCTTTCGAGTTCATAACATCATCCGGAAGAAGAGACGAGCTGGGATCAGCTCTAGGAACCAAGAAGAGCAGGAAAAGCGGCGTGATCCTCAGCACGTTCCTTATCAAAACCGCCAGCCACATGTTGTCGAACTCCGTCCTCGTAACATTCAAGACGTGAAGCAACAGACCCCCCAACCACGAGGAAGTGAGGAGTCCGGCATTGTCTATCGACATGAGCAAGGCAAAGAAGGTGCCCTCAATGCCCGGTGGGCACAACTTCGAGCTCAGAACAAGAAGTGGCATCCATTTCAGGCGCCCGATCAACTGGGACACGCTCGCATCAACCACCACAAAGATGTAGTCGGGCACACCGAGTATCAAGTTCCAGCGCAGCACCAGCGCCAAATCTAGCATTCCGGAGAGACAAGATAGTATCTGAGCCCAAAAGAGTAAGTCGCGAAAGGGATAGTCTTTGAGCCCGTATTGGTATAGTATAGCCCCGAGAAGGGAGCCTACGGAGCCAATTGCCATGATATAACCAATTATTTGCTGTGTTTATAGCACGAATGATCAGAGTCGGAGTATAAGTATTCGCACAAGAAATTAAAACGAACATGCATTTAACGAGATGAGGTTAAATGTATATACCTTAGAAAACGAAGGACCGGCTGCTGAATCTGTCACCCAATAGAACATCCCCTCGGAGATATTCAGACTCAACGAAAAGGACAAGTACATATACAAACACGGCCTCCACACGTCTGGGCATTTCAACGTCTTCCACATAGCTTTACCAGCATTGACTAAGTTCTGGTTGATCTGTTTCGCAAACTGAAAGTTAGTGGTTATGCTCGATCAATCATCACAGTTGAGCATTAGGAAGGGACTTGTACCTGTTCGTATGCAAAGCTGGATGCCCGTTGTTCCTTGAGTACTACACCGACTAAGAAGACGAGCCCAGCTGGAATTGTTAACAAACCATATACCCCCTTCAGTTCAAAAGGTATAAAAAGGATTAACAAACACATTTCCAGTGTATTTTAGACTCTTCAAACAAAATTGGAGACGATGGACAAAACTAACCTGGGGGCCGATTAGGTGAACAAGTATACCGCTCATAGCAAATCCTACGAGAGCCCCAATCGAGGAGCTCAAGGCACATAAACTTTGCATGTCAGCTGCCAGGGAATGATGAAGGCCACTTTTCTGTGCAACACATGCATCGACAGTAACATCTGCAATTGCAACGCTGGCACTTGATGTTGTCAACGAAAGCAACGCTAATACTATGTGTAGCCCCGGATGCATCGACAAGAACAGCATGGAAACAATTCCCAGAGCACCTGGAAAAGGAAATTTTGATTGCATTGATTAAACAATTTGTAATTAATGCCCCTAAAGTTTATCACACAGCTAAAGAATGTATCAGGAGAATAAGAAAAAAACAATTTCTTCACTTTCCCATTAATCTTTTTGACAAGTATTTTATTTGTCTAGCTCAAGAAACAAACTGCATTTCTGACTGAAAGTTGTACACTGATTCAATTCCCATTCTAACTTTGTAAGCAATGAATAATCATATACTATTACCATAAAAATTTCGTGAACTTTCTATAACTGAGTTTTGAGAGACTTAGAGGGTGTTTGGCTAAGCTTTTAAGCTCGTTAAAGCAGCTTATAAGTTGTTCATTACTAAGGATTTAGGAGCTTATAAGCTATTTTAATGAGCTTTTAAGCTCAGCCAAACACCCTCTTAGCCTAAACTACCTTCCTTATACTCTTACATAGCTGAAACTTCACAGAACATGTTTAAATTCTCGACAGCAATCGATGAATATTCACACTATATATCTTAATTTACTTGCCACACCAAATTCTCCGACAAGACATTACGACACCAATCTCTCCATGACTTCTTCTCTCTTTATCTGATAGCAACTACATGGTGCTGGTAAAATCAATAGTTCTACCATTACTCATTCATTAGTATTCGTCTAATTTAAGGGCATCGACTAGTAAGAATGACGTGAACACACAACATAGGAAAACTTAGATAGCATCAAGAACAATCCTACTTCAGAAAACTGGTAACTGAACCAAAAAGGCTTACTGCACTAACATCAAACATAACAAAAACCACAATATAAACAATGAAAAACAACTTTGCACAAAGTCAACAACAACCAAGTGTCTCAAAGTGGCAACAACAAGAACAACACAAGTACCAAAATCATAACCACAAACGATATAACTAAACAAAAACACATAATTTACCAGCAAAAACGAAATAAGGTCTCCGTTGATACCCCGAAATCGGAACGACATCGGTTAGGATACCCCAGAGCGGCTTGACGATCCAAGGAAGAGAAGTGATGCCGGAGTAAACCTGCGCCTCAGATGGCTGCACTTTCTGCACATCCTTCATGTAAAACTGTGTCCCCACTCTTGCTAGAGCTCCACCTAATCCTTGACTCACACCATAAACGATTATCACTCCAAACACAAAGCTCCAATGCAATTCTTTTGCAAGCATCTTGAACCAATAAACAGGGCTGTAAAAAATGCTCCGAATCTCGCTCTCCTGCGGCGGCAGAATCTCCCGCACCTCATCGCTGTGAGTTGGGAGCCTTTCGCCCTCCCCCATCACTCACAATCTAGAAAGAAAATGTTTCTGAAGCTGCAAAAATCTGGACTTTTTTGACAAGATTTATGAAGGGAGTTCAGAAAAGTCTACTTTGAGATGGATTGGATCTTGATTTGACATAGAAATTATGCAAGAAACAGAAAGGGTCGGAATCCCGATTGAGGTTTGTCTTTCTTGTTGGAAAATCTTGGGTTCAAAACCGATTATTTCTTCATCTGAAACAAAAAAATGGAAGCTTTGAGCTTTGTGATGACTATGTCTATTTGTTCATTTGACCTGAACATAACTGTTGCTTACTTGACAAATAATAATGGTGCAGATCTCACAGTCACAAGGTAGTTAGCTCAATATTTCAATATTATTCTTTTAACTTGAGAAAAATGATGTCAAAATTAGATAACGAGGGGGGAATTTTCCCAAGTTCCAAGAGAGCAGGTAGGTGGTGGCTGAATGAATTACTACTTTCTTTTTTTGGAGGAATTTAGATTGGCAAAGCAAATAGTGTGTTATAGCTATAATATTTAGATTCTTTAAATGTTTAATTGAAGATTTGAAGCAATGGGTGGAGAGATAGATTCTGTTCGGAAAGAAGAAAAAGGTTCTTTTGTTTTCTAGTTATTTTTCCAAAATTTTTATTTAGAACTTCCACCACTTAATATTCAAATCAAGCTTTAATAAAAGAAATATGATAAACAATTTAACATAAGAGGTTCTTTCAAAGTGAATATATTACTAGTATACTATTTATCTGTATGAATACTTCTTTTATTAGTTAGTTGTATAAAATTAGTTCCTTGTCATTAAAAATCATCCACGATAACATCGATCAATATCGTATCACCGTAAGAAAAACAAGTTGAAGAAGCAGATATACTAATTGTTTTTCATTAATAAGAAAAAGGGAAATAAATGTATGTAAATTATTGGAGAAATCAAGGTAACCTTGTTTGATTCGTCCTAAACCAATGGAAACAAGGCTTGAGTAGATTATAATTTTATAAGAAACTTGTCTAATATATAAGTACTATACAAAATTATATTGATTTGAGAATTACATATAGCACTCTAATGTTATAATGTGCGATTTATAACTATTTTTAAAAGCCTAATTACTAATCAAAATTATTGTGATGTGAGGATTACATATGGCACTCTAACGTCATAATGTGCGATTTATAACTATTTAAAAGCCTAATTACTACTCAAATTATGATTATCAAGAAAGTTTGCAATTTCATAACATTCATTTCAAGTTTAGCAATCAACATAATGAACTACTATCAAACAATAAATTGGGATTTTCAAGTTATATTCTACAATAAATTGATTTTTAAAAAAGTCACAAATTACTTAATTTTTTTTACATAATTACTTAAATTTTTTACGCAGGTCTTTTTGCAATTTTAACCAAAAATTGGGATAAAATTGCAAAAAATTGTGAATATATAACTTTTTATTACACGTCACACTAGATTCGACCCAATTACGTCCAAATTCAATACCGACCCTGCCGGCGCCACCATCATACTGGCGACGGCGGCGGCGACGAAGATTCGACGGAATACAAGCCATGAGTTCCTCGCTCGTTAACCATACAACTACGCATCGTGACCGATCGCGATTCTCCGCCATTAACCGGTGACCTCTGCTCCACCCCCGACGTCGCTTCCTCTTCTACAGCCGCCAATCCGATGTCAGCGCAGCGGCACGATTTGAACGTAGTCGTTTAATTGGACTCAGTTTTCGTCTGCGTCGAACGGTCAAAGTCATCGTGCCGGTGCCCTGCGCTCTGTTTTCATGGCCAAAGCGGAGAAGGTATATTTTGCACTTCTTTTTAGGCGTTTTTCGGTTTTTGCCGTGTTATTTAGTTGGCAAATTGGATGATGAAGGTAGATTAAATTTTTCAGATCGGATTCAAATGCATATCGATTACTCTGAAATTAGAGCTTCTACATTATAATTTCTGAGCACCAGTTGCTTGTCTTGTTTAGGAAACCTAAAAACAGAATGCTGTATTTGATTTGTATAGGAATTTTAATATAGTCGCCTGAGTTTGAGTTATCTTTATTTGAAGAAAGTGATGACTGTGACAACTGATGACTGTGAAACTGATGACTATGACAAGCAAGGGCAATTTTTATCTAATGTTTTACCTTTTCTCATATTATCATGACTCATGAGCCTCATTAGTGATTTGTTCCTCATATTATTATGGAATTCAATATACTTTTACAAGACTATATGATCTAGTTGCTGACTGAATTCAATTCTTTGGCACTCACAGTAACGGGTTCATAAACCAAGGATTTCATGTCTTCCATCATTTGTTGTGGAGATGTAAATTCGTCGCCGCTCGCGTACAAATAACACCCAATCCTGCATACCTTGAGAAACATATCTTTGCATTGTCTTGGGAAAATGGTTCCTGTTTTGTACACAATTTGCATCAGTTTTCTCCTGTTATATTCAGCCAATTCTTTTATCTCTAAAATGGCTTCCTCTTCAGTAATGACTCTTTCATCTTTCCGAGCTGCTAGCAGAAGGCTCACACAGTTTCCTGTATTTTCCTTGCGTTCCTTCTGTCAAAATACATTCATTGATTACTAATCTATATTTGAAATCTGGTTATTGTTTTGTAGCTTTGCGCTTGTATTCGTGGCGAAACATTACCTCAAAAGTTTGCACATCGTTGAGAAGCCGGTCAACCATTGATACGTGCCTACACAAATCAGTGCACTCTTCACTGAGAAGCATTTCATCAGATAATTTTACACCGAGGAATTGCATTGACATGAGAATGCATATTCTGCAACCAATCGACACCCACGACGAAGACAAGTACTCATCCAAGGTTAGTGCCGTGTCATCACTCCATGTATCTAATTCTATCTTGAAACATGATAGTATTTGTACCCACTGCAATTAAACAAACATAGAATCATTCACCAGGAAAACAAGTATAAGATGCTATGCTATCATTTAAAACATCTTGTTAACACCAAGTACCAGTTTGATTAGAAATTCTTTGACACTACGTCCTTGTTCGACATGAGCCTTCTCTGCCAACTCATTTACTGTATTATATACTGCTGTAAACAGGATTTCAACTTCCTCAGAACCATATTCTGCAGCCGGCTTCTCTTTCCATCTGTTTGTTCACATTTTTTGGGGACAAAGTTAGTAGCTTATTATACATGAATAACTAGGAAAGTAAAGCAATACACAGATGCATTAATAGAAGGTAGCTTACTCTTTAATTAATTCAAGGATCCTGTAGGACTCTTCTCTAGACCCTTGATGATCGAAAAAATCATCAATACGTGTTACAAGCACAATATGCTTGGCAAAGACTAGACGAACATCAGACAATTCAGGATCTCCAAAAATTGCTGAAGTCAGAAAATTAGCAACACGTACTACATCTCTTCCATACTTCAAAGTGTCCAACCTACAATCTGCATACCACCTGCATGATATTTGGTTTACTGAATCAGTATAATTTTTTTTTATCGAGATTAAATTTCGTGCTTAGTTATCACATTGTCATACCTTTGCAGTTGCTGAAGTTCTTTCTGGTGTTGGGCTTGGCAAATATTAAAATCTTGTCTTGCAA
This sequence comes from Schizonepeta tenuifolia, assembly GCA_029490685.1. Lineage (NCBI taxonomy): Eukaryota > Viridiplantae > Streptophyta > Magnoliopsida > Lamiales > Lamiaceae > Schizonepeta > Schizonepeta tenuifolia. The sequence goes on along the minus strand of CM055957.1, from coordinate 97,958,254 downwards.
ATGCTAGAAAGTCTTCATTACATAGATTAGAGATCCTGAAACAAAGAATTGAACACGTCTTTGCTTACTACTGATCGGCTGAAACATATTATCAGATTCAAGAAATGAATGTTACTATATTTACCTATCTGCCGGTTTTAGAGTTTGATAGTGGCTTATGTCATATAGGTCAAGGTTTTGTCTCACTCCCATTCTATCTAATATGCCGTGGTAGTTCTTCAAGTAGTATTCCACCTTCAATCATACAAATATTCGATTAGTCCAAAGCTTAATCTGAGAGATGATGAATAAATTTTAAGACTCACCAGTTTATGCAATTTCTTATCAGCAATGGAATTACTCTGCAACTGCTGCTTGAGAAAGGCAGTGGTCCAAGCATATATTTTCTGAAGACTGCTCTCTTCTTCACCTGTTCTTGCCTGTGCTGCTCGGTAAAGCTCAATAACCATCGGCACATCAAGCGTTTGTTGCAGGTTAACACGCTCTTGGTCTGCGTATGGAGCCAGGTCCTCTAAACAATGCCAAAAAGAAAAATTGCTATCAATTCTTCATATCCTAGTAAATCTTGTGTATTTGGAAGGTGTATTCAGTTTATGAGTAACACAATTAATTTTTTACCTGATGAAACTTCATATCCTTTGACTCGCAAAAGTCTAAACGCCATTGCATGAGTAGCGACATTGGAATATATGTTACAATCTTTTTGTTGCCATAACCTGTTGATCAATGATTCATGTATATTATGCTCGTAGTACTAGAGCAGTTTGCAGATTATATAAGAACGAGATCTATCCAAAACGCACATTAGTAGCAACAATGGATTATGTTCCTAGTAACTTACGTGTATGTGTGCTCTAGAATAGTGTCGATTTCAGATTGAAAGTATCGGTCGACTCCCAACCTTTGGAGGGTGTCGATTTCGCATAGATTAGAGTGTATATCCGCTGCTTCAACGGTTTTAACTGCCACAGACTTACCCTTAAACTTCTCTTCTATTTTCCCCATCAAATAATCCTGAAAGAAAGACATTTGTTTAAGAGCTACACTCTCGTGAGATGCGTCTCACATAGAGAGACGCGTGTCACGTGCCTTTTTTTTTTTTTTTTTTTTTCAATATGTCAATATGCACACTACTCAATGTTCATATGTACACCGAAGACTATTCATATGCACCAACTTTTTCTAGTTTTTTTTTTTTGCAATTTATTCATATACACACCACCATATATTCATATGCACACCACTTAATGTTCATATGCACACCGAAGAGTATCCATATGCACCGACGTTTTCTAATTGTTTTTTCATTTTTTTTTATTTATAGTTTATTTATTTATTTTTTATTTCGATGGAGCCTTCGGCTCCGATTTTACGGCTCCGCTTTTGGCTACGATTTTACGGCTCCGACTTCGCTCCGATTAGTAATATAAGGATAATCGTCGGGCAATAATTTGGACTTTTTCGGCTCGCTCCGAGGCCTTCGGCTCCCCTCGCTCGAATCTTGACCAAAGAAGAAGCGGCAAACAAAACAACGAAGAGGCAAAAAAAAAAAGAGTGCAAAATAAATTTGGAAATTTAAAAAACAAAAATCGAAAATTGGTTGTGCATATGGAAATACAATGTAGTGCATATGGGTTAACATGCTTGTGCATGTGGATACACTTTGAAGTGCATATGACATGATTAGAAAAAAACAAGTGGAAAAAAGTTGTGCATATGAATATAAAGTGCAGTTCATATGAATATATGGTGATGTGCATATGAACTTATTGTCAAATAAAAAAAATAAAAAAAATTAAAAGTCAACGCGTTGATCGGATCAACCCGAATCCGGATCGGGTCAACCCGGTCTCACAGTGGGAGACCGGTTGCATACAAGAATTTGCCTTTATTTAATGAAAATGTGTATAGAGTATATTTCATCTTATGTAGCATCATTGAACTGGAAAACAAGATTTGAAGACTGCAAGAATCATATAGTTACTAAATCATACTTACTGTTGTAGTAAGGGTGCACTTAACGGTGAAAGGTGGCTTATTGGTTATCATCGGAAATCCGTGGACTGTAAAAGAATAACAGAATGATCATCAGCAAAACATTGAAATATGCTGAAAATATCGAAATCATCTATAAAATGCTCGTTTACAAAAAAATTAGTATTAAAATACTGACTTGGATGTATTTCTTTTCTGTTCCGAACTCTGTGGCCGGAATAAGAGACAACTCCGGGGTTGAAGGCGAGTGACATCTTTAGTTCCGGTGGTGGAGGATCGAGGCGGTCGGTGATGGGCGGAGCAACGGCAACGACGACGGTGGCCGGCTCTATATATGTTGCTGGATATATTGGCGAATGGTATTTTTGAAGCAAGTGTATGGACTAAAGTTCATTATAAGTGGTTCGGGCAGAAAATATATTTGGCATTATAGTAAGCGACAATATTGCAGACAAATCGAGAAATTAATACTAAAGTATTTGAGTTTCAAGATTGGTGGCGAAAGCTATATTCAACGATGATTGTGGGGCAGTCAAGAGTCAACAAATGACTGCTATTTATATAACTTCGGAATTTGGATTCTCTCCCTCTCCCTTGCCATTTTTCATTTATTTGGTGAAGTTGGAAAGTTTGGATTCTCTCCCTCTCCCTTGCCATTTTTCATTTATTTGGTGAAGTTGGAAAGTGGGGAAAAAAGAAAAGAAAGTGTTTCAACGAATTTGCAATAATTTTCTAATCTATCAATTTTCTACAAAAAAAAAATGTCTCAACGTTTTAAATTTTTTATATTTGTATTCTATAAGTAATTTCCAGTAAATTTTGTCCATTTGACTTGTCAGATTGTACATGCAAGCGAGATACGTATATTCACAGATGGAAAAATAATATATTTTTTAAAATATTCTTATTTTCTTTATTTTCTTCTCTCTCTCTCTTCCTTTCTTCTCCATGTATCCCTCCCTACTCGTAAACCCTAAATCCTAAATCTTCTATGACCCCACAAATGGAGCAAAGTTTGCGTTACCTAGTTATGTTGAACATATTTGAAAATAAAAATAAAAATTGACGGTTGCATACAATCAACAAATTGGAAAAGGTTTAATTATCTCTTGACATGATAGTTACCTGCTTCAACCGGTTTTATTAGTTGTGGAAGTAATTTCTTCGGAAGAAAGGGAGGGGGATATATGGAGAAGAAAGGAAGAGAGAAGAAAATAAAGAAAATAAAAATATTTTAAGATTTTTTTTATTATTATTTTTTCATATATAAATTCACGTGTCTCGCTTGCGTGTACAATCCGGCAAACCAAAATAGACAAAACTCGCCGGATTTTACTTGCAGGACACCGATATAAAAAATTTGAAACGTTGGGATATTTTTGAAAAAAATTGATAGATTAAGACATTATTGTAAATTCGCTGAAACATTGGGACATAAAATGATATTTTTTCAAAAAAAAAAAAAAATCTTGCCTGTGCGCGCGCGCAACCTGGCTATGTTGACTGCAACAATAGTATAATTCGATAAATCCCCAAATTTTGTTTGCTAAAATACTTAAATTTAATATATAGTTAGTCATATATATGTTGAAGACTTTTTTACTAACTGTAATATATTATTGATTGTGGTCTCATGCAGCAATGTTCAGGTGACGTGGGTCCGTGGACTTCTTTAATTAAAAAATATTATCGATTGATCATGAAATATAATGATTTTTTTTTATCAAGATTAAATGTCAATTAATATCATGTGCATATGATTAAACTTTTCTTTTGGACTCGAGAAAAAAAGAAGCGGTAAAGATTGTTAATGCTTGAATACCAAAGAGACATAAACAGCGAAGTTTATGGTCAGTGCAGACTTCAATCTCTAAAATTTATGGTTCAAAACATTAATTGGGCCATATCAAATAAAATTATCTAAACATTTAAAATATATTAAATATTTGGGCCTAATCGAATTTATTTGTAATAAATATGACAAAACAAACCGAAAACTGTCTAATTTTGTTAGGTTCGGCCTTCAATTTTCATAAAATTTTTCTCCACCCTATTCCAAGCTAAACTGTAGGGGTGAGCATTCGGATTACGGATCGGATTTTTGCTCAATCCGATCCTAATCCGAAATCCGAAATTTTCAAAAAATTGGATCCGATCCTAATCCGAAATCCGAACTAATCCGATCCGAACAAATCCGAAATCCGAACCACAATTTCGGATCCAATCCGAAAATCCGAAATCCTCCAAAAAAAAATACAAAAAATTCGAAATAATATGTAATTTATCCAATCACAATATCAATATTGAACATTCATAAAATCTTAAGTTACCATTGATTTCATTCACTACACAAATATAAATATTTGATCATCAATAAAAATAAACAACATTTTCAAAATATCCATCAAATCAATTCTCAAATCTCAAATCAACAGCATAAAAATAAAAATAAACAACTTCAATTTAGTTCTCAAATCAATGCTTCTCCAATCTCCAAGCTTACAAGAATCTATGATGGAAAATTAAGATAAAACTAACGTAGAGACTAGAGAGGGTCTTCTCCCTTCTCTTCGTCCTTTAGGTGTTTACACTTTACACTGTAAAATTAAACTTCACTTATCAGAAATTCTGAATTAGTGAAAGTCATATGGAAATTAACTATGTATGTCGAGTGGCATCACTAAGTTATATGGAAAGGGAACCTGTACATTAGAAAAATATATTCTAATTCCCCAGCTATTGAAATGATCCATTAGCGTAAATGGTATTTCCCCATAATTAAAAGCAAATCCTAATTCTTTTCCTATTAACCAATACTTTTATTTTATAACCAATTCTCTCATTGCAAACTGTGATTTCGAAACAAGAATCCCATATTGCGCCCTACCCTTAACAAAGACAAGGGCATTTACTAAATGATATGAAATAAAACAAGATAGCTAAGAATCATAATACTCACCCTCTGACTCCAATTATAATAACAAAAAAGTTGAGCCTGGTTGATAAAAAATTATCTGAGCTTGGTCGATGTCTCGATGGCGATGATGGAACAAATGCGACTGCGGTGGAGAGGCACGGCTGGGGCAAGTCGCAACGGCGACAACCGGAGGAAGAGGAACAGGCTGCGAGGACAGAGAGTGTAGGGTTTGGGAAGGCGACGGCGCGAGGACGACAGAGTGGCGAGGAGGATGTGAAAAAATGAAATTTATCTGTTAGGGTTTATAAATTAGTTGATATATATAATAATATATTATATATATTATATTAATAATTAATAATATAAATAATAATATATTATATATATATTTCGGATTTCGGATTTGTTCGGATTTTTAAAGATCCGATCCGATCCGAATCCGAAATCCGAATTTCTTGAAAAATTGGATCCAATCCGATCCGAAATCCGAACAAATCCGAACCGAACTTCAAAGTTCGGTTTGAATTTTCGGATCTCGGATTTTTTGCTCACCCCTAAGCTAAAGTCTATCCATCCTTAGGCACTACTATATGCAATTAAGTTGAGAAAGTGCTTTTTGTGCACATTAGCAGCATTCATTACTTATTTCAGATGGATGGAGAAATAAAAGGAAATTGAAGAAATCAATACCTTTTTTACCAAAAGAAATCCATACTTTAAAATAGTACATTATATTGAATGGACCAAATGTTTAGTCTACCCCCAATTTGAGCACATTTTAGTAAACGGAGGCCTAGGCTTTCAAAATCTTCCTTTGCATTTTTTCCAAAAAAAAAATCTCCGCATTGTGCTTAAATTTATTTTTCGTTCAAACAAATAAATAATAAATAAATGGGCCTAAAATCATATACTTATGAGTTAATTGAGGAAATGTCCATAGTTATACTCCCTCCGTCCACGAAATGATTGTCACATTGTGAACGATACGGGTTTTAAAAAAATGGTTAGGTAGTAGTGAATTATAGTAAGTATTGTTGTGAGTGGAGTAAGGATCCACAATAAATGTAAGTGGAGTAGCAAAAGTGACAACCATTTCGTGGACAAACTTAAGTAGCAAGTGACAGCCGTGGGCGGAGGGAGTATGATATTATAGGATTAGAATTTGCATATTTTACTGTTTACATACACAATCAATTTTTAAAATTTGTCATCTCAAGAGTCAAGAGTTACAAATTGTAAAGAATATTAAGTTATTAGTCTGTTAATGCAGCAACTACTGAAAATATATACTATAAGAAAGTATTCCGTAATGTTTAAAATGTAATATATCGTATTTGTTAATTTTATTGAGATCAAGAGCTTTTTTCATGAAAAAGTTAGTATATAAAGTTTTAGTCTCTTTTAGTATACTTTAATATATAATACATTATATAAATTTATAATATATTCATTCCGTGCAACGCACAGGTGTTAAATACTAGTATATTAAATATTTGGGCCTAATCGAATTTATTTGTAATAAATATGACAAAACAAACCGAAAACTGTCTAATTTTGTTAGGTTCGGCCTTCAATTTTCATAAAATTTTTCTTCACCCTATTCCAAGCTAAAGTCTATCCATCCTTAGGCACTACTATATGCAATTAAGTTGAGAAAGTGCTTTTTTGTGCACATTAGCAGCATTCATTACTTATTTCAGATGGATGGAGAAATAAAAGGAAATTGAAGAAATCAATACCTTTTTTACCAAAAGAAATCCATACTTTAAAATAGTACATTATATTGAATGGACCAAATGTTTAGTCTACCCCCAAACTTTTTTTTTTCGCTCAGAAAAATGAAATTAGATTAATAAGAGAACAAAGTACCAACTATACACTTTACATTAGTAATACTTAATTAAAATTTAAAACAAAACTCAGATAATATTGTGAGAGCACCAAGAATCAAAATTTGCCTCCGCGATTGGTATCCGAAACGCTTTGCACCAGCTCCACATTCTGGCTTTTATTTCCATGACAATTTTCGATGTATCCCAGCTGATCTCCCAAACCTACATTCATTCCTCCACTTCCACACGAACCACGTCGTGCAAATCCAAAGTGATTTCAGAAATTCTGTGATCCTCTTTCCTTTGCCCAAATGAGAAAACATAAGGAAATGAGCACCAAGAGATGGAGGTCTAACCGAATTTGACGTTTGGGATTAAGCCCTCTTTACTGGCATCCAAAGGTGAAGAAATATTTGAGTGAACATGACATTGTGTCATTGTTTGAGAGGTTGAGCTCAATCGATTCAAGAAGAGTTGATGTAATTAGGATTGATTGATAGAAGTAATACTACTAATTCATCAACTCCTTACTATCATTGATTAAGTTCATAAGGGCAATGTCTGCTAATTCTTTTGACTCTGGAAATTGAAGCTATATCATTTTTATTGTAGATAGGTTTTCGTTTGATGAAGAATTTGTCATTATAATCATTGTATTGTGATGAAATTGCACATAAGCATGATCGTCTAATGTGATTTGATTTTTTCCCCTTACATTATGTTTAATGTGAGGATTGTATATGGTGGCGATTGTGAAAAAAAGAAAAGCCTTTTGTAACGAATGAATTCGTTGTGAATATTTATATTTTTGTAGAGGGGGAAGTGTTGAAATTAAAAATTGTCGCATGAATTTTATCCTAAAAATCAATCGTATCCATCCATTTAATTTAACAATAATGATGTTTAAGGGAAGAAAGGGTAGTATAGTTATTTTCTTTTCATTTCCGTATTTAGTAGGATATGTATCATATGTTCCTTACTTATAACTAATTAATTGGAGAATGATATTATTATTTCTATTATACGTGTAATGTATTGATTTCTAGAAATTGCATTTTATGTTTTTTTTTAATATAGAGTCAAGTAATTAATGCATTACAAATTGAGATACAAAATTCAAAATAATTGCTTATTGATGGTCCCGATACGAGTTCTGGTGTATGGTAGGGGGGGGGAATACACCAGATGCAACTTTTTTTAAAAAATAACCCCTTAAAAATAACTCAACCGAGTAAAGCAGCTCGGTTGGAATCACAACTGAGTTAAGAACACTCAGTTGGAAGTGAAGTGCTATGCGGAATGTGGTGGAAATTAAACTCGTATAAACACAACTCACGCTTTTATGCAAGGTCGGTCAAGAACCAAGACAGTTGAGAGATAATGCAGTTTGTATGCAGGTTAGATAGTTAGTTGAATATGTAATAAGATAACTGAAAATAAACACAACACACAAGGATTTAACGTGGTTCGGAGAGAACTCCTACGTCCACGGGGAGTTGTGAGTCCACACAACTCAATCCAAGTTCTTCTGGACAAACCACACAGCTTACGCGGGCTGTGCAACCATTAAGGATAAGTTTGCGGGTACTTATCAACCTTACAGATTAGTTTACGGGTACTAATCAACCTATCTACTCAATTTCGGGAAGAGTAGGGTCCTAACACTCCTTTTGAGAGGATGTGTGAAAAAGGTTGGTTCCAACTAATAGATCGAACACGAAGTGAGCTATGATCTAACACTCTACGAACTCTCACTAGGTGATGTTCTTCAAGGTTCGATCTAAGGACACAGAAACTAACTCTAGAACTCTCAACAAGTGATGCTCTAAGAGATTGAATGCAGTTCAGCTTGTGAAGAATTTGCTCTTTCTTTTTGCTCTCTGATTTCTTCTCGCGCGTGTGTCTTGTGTCCGGTGTCATTCTCTGTGAACGAAGGCCTCTATTTATAGGCGGAGAGAATCAACTAGCCGTTGGATGAACCGTTGATCTCTGATCTTTGAAAGCGATGGCTTGTCTCTCATCTCTGCAGACTTTCCGGATTTGGTAACTGAGTTCTTCTGCTTTCCATCTGAGACAGCCTTGTGTTGGGCCAAATGAGGTAATGACAGAGAGTCAAACCTTCACGTGACTTCCTTGTTTGAAATTCAAATCTCAACATTAGACATTCAACATGGTTGGTTGGTTGAGAGTTTCGTTCTTCATCTGACTTGTTCTTTAGCTGATGTTCTGTCTGAAAGCTAACATTTGGACTCTCAGCTGAGTCGAGCTTCATGCTTTTGATCTTCTTGGTTTTGGTTCTACAACTGATGTTCTGAAACTGAACGCTCAGTTGACTTCCTTGTATCTGATCAGCTGGGTTCGAACGCTCAGATGACTTCCTTTCATCTGATGCTCTCTTCTCCTTTTTCTACTTCTCATCTGATGAACGCTCAGTTGTTTTCCTTACAACTGATATTCTATCTCTTGAACGTAACTTCCCCTTTTTGGATACTTGACTATTGATCTGAAACTTGAACGTAACTTCCTCCTTTTTAATATACTGAACGCTCAGTTGTCTTCCTCACAACTGATGTTCTATCCGAGTGAACATAACTTCCTCCTTCTTGAATCTCATCTAATGAATGTTCAGGTGATGTTCTTATGTCTTCACCCTTTTTGCATTCTTATGAAATGAACGCTCAGTTGTCTTTCTTCACAACTGATGTTCTGTCCGAGTGAAGCCTTGTTGCCATCTTCAGCTGGAGACCTGTAAAGATAAAATCTTAACAATGCTCAAACAGCGAGCCTAACTACTAACATTAGGATCTGACAACATCTACTCGGTTGGGGTCAATTGGTTTTGGAATCAATCAAAACTTTTACTTAAATTTCCCAACACTTATTTATAACATTTGACACATATATTGATATAACATATATATTACATATTTGGCCACATATTGTTGGATTTTAATCTAACATTAGATACCTGTTCGCTATTTTTCTTTAACACGCCGCAAGTGCACGGGTGTTATTGTGTATATGGAAGCAAGGTCGTATTCCACGGAGACTGATTTAACTTAGCAAGTACTACTTTTAACTATTATCCTCTATTTAGACTACGAACTTTAATTTTGAATTTTTAATGAAACTAATTAAGAAAACAAAGAGCAAATAAAAGTAAACAAAAATATGTAAAGATTCAAATAAGAAAAAGGTATCCTAAGGCTTCGATTTCAATGGACAAATAAAATTCAAATCTCAATCAATCAATCAATTAACACTGGGACTCGACTCTTCTTAGAACAATCACAAAGATAGCTTAAACCTACTCCCGTAGCGAATAAACCGTTGATCACATGCAAGGATTTTCGTTCCCGACAAACATCATATGCATGCAACTCCCTAAAGATCCTAAGATTAATGCTCTCACACAAGGCTCGTCCCCTCCCGGTTATTTTGCAATACGTGTCCATGTTCCAGTTCATGTATTAATCCTCATTACCCGACTATTGAATTAACACAACTAATATGCAAAATTAGTGATCAATCAATCAAGCATGCAAGACAAATCAAGAACATAAGAAAGAAGAAAAGGTCGTAATTGATTAATTGATTAAGAATCAAAAGTTAATTATCTATCTACTCTCTAACCCTAAGATACAAGAAAATTAGCTACTCATAATTAAAGGAACACACAATCAAAAATAAAGGAATTCATAAACATTAAAATAAAAAAAACCGTAGTCGAAATAAATCTCGTCTTGAACTCTTGAACAAGTCTTCAAAACTCCAAGACAAAGCTAAAAGAAAATAAAAACTAAGAATAATAATAAGAAAGGGGTGTTTAGATGTGTTTTGGAGGACATATATATATATATATAGGTGTGGGGAGTACAAGGTTGTATCCTAGTAGGAGTAGGAAATAACCAAAATAGGAGAAAATAACCAAAAATAGAATAAATCTAGAAAATTCGCGTGCTGTCCGCGTGTATATTGGGCGTGCGCGCAACGTTTTTGTTTTGGCCCGTTCTCCTTCGTTATTACTTCGTTTTTGGATCCGTTTTCGCCTACGAACTTCTATCGAACTGTACTTTCATTCTATCATACTCAATTTGCATAAAATTGATTCCAAATTTCTGCAAAATCAAACAAAGTACAAACGAGCATCATATTTCACAAATTAACAATACTTAAACACAAAACTCATTACAAACATGATTTCCCAATATAAATTGACATCAATTAAGCTTATAAAGATGAGAAAATCCGTGTTTAATAATACCATAAGTGAGCCAATTATTAATATATCAGGGGAATCATATCATCAAATTATTGTAGAGAAGCCATATATAAATGAGTCAAGTAGCAGATGCAGGCCAAGGTCGCTTAAGAATGGGAATTAAATGCAAATGGTGTTTCCTACCAAAACTGGTGCCATACCCCTCTGCCATATCCAGCTCTTCGTTCTTCAAACCGAATGGCATTTTCCAATCAAAATGATAGAGAAGCATAGCAAGCGCAAACTGTACGTTTGCCATTCCTAACGTCATCTCAGGGCACATTCTTCTTCCTGCGCCAAATGGTATGAATTCTATATCGTTCCCCTTGTAATCAATCGAGCTTTCCTCGAATCTCTCCGGTTCAACTTTCTCCGGTTCGTTCCAATACTTGGGGTCTCTTCTTAGTGCCCATGCATTCACTATCACCCTTGTTTTGACTGGGATTTTGTATCTATTTATTTCACATCTTTCCGTGTTCACTTTTGGAAGTAAAAGCGGGACTGGCGGGTGCAATCTCATAGTCTCTTTGATGATTAATTTGAGGTATTTCAGCTCTTCAAAATTTTCTTCATTTATTTAACCCTTGCTGTAAAAAACTTTTCTTATTTCTTCTTGTGCCTTGTTGAGCTTGCTAGGGTTTCTTATGATCTCCGACATTGCCCATTCTAAGGGTTGAAATCGAGAGAGAGGGTAGAGGAAAATCGAAAAAGAAGAAGGTATAATGGTTTAACTCTCTTTATTTTCGTTTAGTATGAATAAGGTGGCGAAAACTTGATTAGAATGATATATTTCTACCCCAAGACATGTTTAATCACGTTCATATGAGTAAAGATGATGTTATATGTGTTTTAAACTAAGTTGTGTTTGTTTCTATAAGAATATGCTTATTGACAGCATGAATGTTGCACTTGTGCATGAATCAAAGGCTGATATCTCACAATCTATACATTGAAAATCGATGAATCCACTTGCTATTGAAGGCCTTTAATTTTGGCTATAATGTATATGAAAACCAACCTCTACTTTTGAGTATAAGTAAATCAAATTGCTTGAGTTTATAACTTGTGCAGAATCTGTCAAAAACTGATTAAGTGGGATAGATGTCATAATAACTTGAAAACGATTAAGAGAACGATAACATGACTTGTTGGGGTGTGTTCTAGACGTCTTGTAGATTTTAAAATGATAAGGTTTACTGTCATAGGATGAAAACTCGTTTTTAAAATGATTTTACGGTGAACAGCTATGTGCTACAATTTCCAGAAGCATCTTAATGTGTGCAGATTAGGTTATTTATGCTTAAAAAGGTTTATGATGGTTGTGGTGTGTTCTCTATATGTATGAATGATGGATTATACATAAGAATATGTTTAATGATGTTAATGGTGTCGAATTGTGCATGATATTGTTGGTGGTTACTTTTGTGTTCTTGATGCCTGCTTTACATGGAAATATGTTAGTTATTAGTGTTCTAGCAAAGTAATGATTTAGGTCTTCTCATTTATATGCTACTATGAGTATTATGAACATTTGTGGGGCTTTAGAGGTGGTCATGTGTCGATTTGGTTAAGCTTGATTCGAAATGTCAATGTTATGAGGTTTATATGTAAAATTGTAAACTATCCTGATTTGATCTGTGTTCTTCTATAGATTAAACGTTGAATTCATGTCCCAAATTTTTATATGTTGTTCGTGAGCATGTTAAGGCCATCATATTCAAAAATTAGAATTTTTCATCAAAAGAGTAATTTTTTGGTAGATGCATGTCTAAAACTGCTACCGTATGAGTGTTAAATCTGTGCAGTATAATATTTTGAGTCATAGCTCCTTTGTTACTTAAGGTAATCAAACTCGGCTTTTTGGAGAAGAAAATAGACTTCTTGAAGTTTTTATATTGACATTAAACATGATTTTTGACCAAATGAGTAAGTCTGAAGATGAAATTCAATATGACTTATTTTTCAGCAACTTCAACTCCAAACAGATTCACCCAACTTCTAGTTTGACTCGACTTGATCTTTATAGATTTCCCAACGCTACTAATCTTTATGATTTATGAAAAAAAAGAAAAATACTACTCCAACATAGTTACTATTATAGCACCTTTTCTTCCTTTAGGTAGATGTCTTAATTGATTAATCTGAGCATTGAACTATCTAGGGTTTGCGCTGCCGTTTTCGTGTTTCCGGCGGTCGAATGGTGATTCTGACGGGTTTTTCTCTCTAGAATCCTCCCCTCCGAATACCTCTCCTCCTGTTCTGAGGGCCTTTTCCCTGATGGCAACACCCTCATCGCCGGAGCCTTCAGTTTCGATGGCGGTCCCTCTGCCGCCTCTAGCAGCGGCGGCTGTCGCGGCTTCTACTGTTACAGCTGCTGCGGTTTTCTATTTCATCGGTGACCCTCCATGGCCCTTTGCCTTTAGGTCTTGCCGATGCTGACTTTCCTACGTTGTCTTCTCCATTTTCAGGCAATGTTCGTAGTCTTGTCAAATCCTTCTCGCCGAGTGTTGCTATTTCGGCAACACCGATTTCTCCGGTCATTCAGCAGCAGCAGGTTTTCCCTCTTACTCATCCCTTGGTTCAGCATGCCCTGAGTTTGCAGCAGCAGCAGGTTTCGATCCCTAAGGGAAATTTGATCCAGAATACGATTAATCAACCCTTCTGCAATATGGAGATGGAGTCGACTTCTATTGGAAAAGATATGCAGCAGCAGCCTCCGTTGGCGCATCAGCAGGTTTCATCTTCGAGGGGGAAGCAGCAGCAGATCTCTTATGCTTCGGCTTTGGCTCCGGCTAAAACAGTGTTGGATAAAGTTTATAGTTAACCATTAATTTGAGGATAAATATTATTAATTAAATATTTATTATTTAATTGAAATATTTATTGGATGTTAATCTACGTCGTGAGTAGATCAACGTGGTATATTTGATATCTCTAAACCGATTTCCGGTGAGTGAGATATTGTATGCTAAAGGTTGGATGATGAAGTAGTAACTAACATGTTATTAATTATAATAAATGTTAGTTGTCCCACATCGGTTATATGTGGATGATTGAACTAGTATTTAAGGCTATGTCTGTATGGGCTTAATAACTTGTTGGGTTGGTGTGTAAGGGTGTCATCGCGCGCGCACACACACACATACGCGCGCGCCGCCACCGACGACGCCGCTGCCATCCGTCCGGACGGGAGGGCTCGGGCCTCGGGCCTGGGCCTGGGACTTGGACTCGACAATTGGTGCTTTGGGCTGGTGTTTGGGCTTTATCTTTTTGGACTAACTCCACAAGCCCAATTCATTTAATTGTTGAGCCCAATTCGGAAGCCCAATCTGCAAGTCAGCCCATCAGCCCATGTCTCTTGGCTGCTGTAACCACCGGAGACTCTTCACATCCGGCACCTCTTGACGTCCAGAAACCGCCGATCATCATGGCAGCGTTTATTGGACGAGTCCCTTCACTTGGTCGAGAACTGCTATATAAGGAGGCATGCTCCATTGCATTCTTCACTCATTTCAAAGCAATCTACACTCCTCTCCTGCATAGCATATCATATCATACACTTCGAGTTCAGTCTTCGTTCCTGTCCAGTTCGTCGGAGCTCAGTTCTGTTTGTGGTGCTACTACAGCTGAGACGTTAAGATCGTTTTAACCTTTGGAGACGAGCCGCCTTACCGTGAGCACTACCGATGCGTATTCTCATCTTGCGGGTAGAAGTTCTACTTCAGACGATCTGGTTTTCCTAAACTCTATTCTTCAGTTTCGTTGTAATTCTTATAAGTTCTGTTTGTGTTCAAGATCATCAATAAAAGAAGTATTGTTCGTTGTTATATACATGAGTAAGTACCCGATTCCTAACAAATAGCAAATATCCCCATGCACAACATATCTACCTTTTATCCTTTGATGATGAAGGGGGAATACTTGACTCTCTCACTCCCAGAGTCGATGTTTGAACGAAGGGAGCAACTGTTTTCGTTAACGGCTTTGCTTGGGAGGGTGCTGCTTCGAAAAGGAGAGCAACCTCGTCCAACTTTGCATATTCAGAAGGAGCTGCAAGGGGCATGGAAACTTCAGCATCCGTGGAAACTTGTTGCCATGGGGAAAGTATTCTTCACGATTCGTTTCTCTGATGTTACTGATCTGAAGTGGGCTCGTTGTC
Source organism: Schizonepeta tenuifolia (assembly GCA_029490685.1). Lineage (NCBI taxonomy): Eukaryota > Viridiplantae > Streptophyta > Magnoliopsida > Lamiales > Lamiaceae > Schizonepeta > Schizonepeta tenuifolia. The sequence continues at coordinate 97,943,090 of CM055957.1, read as the reverse complement.
CATCTTTGATTGGGATAAGGGGAGGGACATTTTCAGTTCGTAAGTGGACACCTAATTTTGACCCGCAAGCTATAGTTCCCACATTGCGCATGTTTGGGTTCGTATTAAAAATCTTCCATATTATTTGTGGGAGCCTGAAACGATAGCTTCGATTTTCAAGCCAGTTGGCGAGCCTTTGGAGGTGGATGGTGCATCTGTCAATGGACTTGTTGGGCTGTATGTCCGTATTCTCGTTGATTTGGACATGACAAAGGATTGTTTGAGAGAGCTATGGGTAGATCGTGGCTCCAAGTCCTTCACTATAGAGTATGAGTATGAAAATTTGCCGATTTTCTGCTCAAATTGCCTGATTGTTGGGCATAAAATTGGCAACTGCCGCCGGATTCAAAAGAAGGTGGAGGAAAAGCCTCCAATCAAACAGCAGGAGTGGGTGGAAGTTGGCAGGAAGGGTGAAGCTCGTCAGGACCAGATTTCAGATTATCATTTAGTGGAACGGCCTGGAATTCAGCAGGGAGAATAGAAAACAAGGAAAGAGGGTAACCTAAAAGAGTTCGGAAACGAATCTACAAGACAGTGGGTAGAGGGTGCCTTTAAAGGAAACCGGCAAGAGGAAAAGGCGGGGGATGCCCCTGCAACTTTGAATAGGTTCGAGATGCTGTCTAATGATGCTGAGTTAGAGAAGACTGGAGGGGGATGACAGGTTATTTATTCAGACGGAGTAAGGAATTTGGTTCTAGCTGAAGAAATGCATCTTCTTGAGGAGCTCGCTACATCGGATGTCCATGATAGTGACGAGGAGGAGGTAGATGAGATAGAAATGGAGCCTCCTCCGGAACAGCGGGGGCAACAGGTGGAGGGAGAGGGTGGTGTTGCTCAAACTGTTTCCGATCAGCAGGATAAGAATTTGGAGGACTCCTTCTCGGGTGCCTATTCTGAATCTTCGGATAATTCAGTTACAAATGAAGCGGACGCTGCCCCATCACCTAAGACGCAACGGAGGAAAAGGTAAGGCAGCTGGTTTTCACTACTATACGCACACTAAAGTGGATCCTCCGAAGTCTCTTTCTCCGTATAAGGAGTCATATTATGTGGAAGAACCTCCCTCCCAGTAGAAGGGGAAGAGAAATAGGAAGCCGAAGATTCCTACTAAGATCTATGATACTAGGAGTAAGCTTGTCTTATCTAGAAAAGATACTGAGGATGACAATACTTTAAAGACACTTGATGAAGAATCAGATCTTAGCTTAGTTTTCTAATCGTCTCGGTGGCAGGGACGACTAGATTTTCTTTTTACTCTTTTCTTTTCTTTTCTTTCTTTTTAATTAGCCCCTTAAGTAGCTTTCTTTTTTCCGTTTATTGTTTCCCTTTTCTTGTAATTTTCATTTTTTTTAATAATAATCTCAAATTAAGTAGATGTCTTAATTGAACTTAGTTTAAAGACCGTATTCATGTTCATGTTATTTTCCGATAATAGTTATATACAGTATTTACTATTACAACTACAAATAATAATATTGTTATTTTATTTTTAATTTATTTCCAAGATAAAGTTTCAATTTTTTTGTATCATATTAATGTACATAACATATCATATTTTTTTTAGAAGACATGTCACATTTTTTGTATCATATTAATGTAAATAACATGTCACCTTTCCGTTCCTGTCGTTTCTTTTACAAAATTAATATTTTTGAGATATAAAAAGTTCTGAAAAGTATATGATATGTTGGGAGTGTTCAGTAAGAATTTCAAGTTGATTGAAGTCCGTTTGATATTTTTCCCGTATTTTTCTTTCTTAAGTACCTCAAGAGAAAACTATCAGAAAAATACACCTTATGTGATTTTATCATATGGTTTCGTTTTCCATGCATAAATTGGATAATGTTATCAATAATAGGAAAATAAGCAGTGCTCCTTCTTCGATGCTCCGTTCCGATTTTCCTTTATTATGATACTTTTGGCATTATTAATTCATATATTCTAAATTTTTGTGTACTTAAATAATTAATTACATAAGATATAAATATATACACACGGCAATTAACATATATCTACTCATATCTGTTCATATAATTTATTCATATCAAATAGCCTACTATATTGACGCCTATGAATATTTACCATGTTAACATATATCTACTCATATTATATGTATAAAATGTGTAATGACTTATGTCAATAGATTTGAGTTCTATTATATAATATATACACACGGCAATTAACATATATCTACTTATATATCCATCGCCTCTATATATAATATAATTCTATATTCTTAATTCTATTCATCATAGGAATAGGAATTTTCCACTATATATTTGAGGTAGAACTAACTATAATCTTTCACATTATTGTTGATCTCTCTTTTCTTGATCCAGTTATAGAATTACATAAAGCTGGTTAGTCTAGCTCATTGATTCATCTCTTTTGCTGCATACTTTAATTATACGTTTTCTTTTATTAGGCTTTTATGTGAATTCATTAATTATTTATGGATGTTCAATAATTGATTCATCTCTTTTGTTGCGTACTTAATTTTATATATGCGCTTACTTATTATGTTATACGTTTTCTTATAGTAGGCTCTTATATATAGATTCATAATTTTTTTTATGGATGTTCAATACTACATGCATAAATTAATTTTTTTTATTATACTCTTAAATTTAGCAAATAAAACTTAATGTAAAGTAAACATGTAAACATGTAAACTCTAAACTTTCTTTTTTCTCAAAATCGATGTTGAATAAAAGCATATTTGGCTCTAAAATATATTGTCCCGCATCGATTTGCTATGAGAATTGTTGTAACTTTAATTTATATATGTGCTTACTTATGAATTAATAATTTTGTACGGTAGTATTTTATTATTGATGTAAAGTAGGTTAAATGGAAAAACACTGTAGACTAAAGTAAACTACACTATTCACCTAGGTACTAAATGAATAAAATAAAGGAAATGGGTTGGATTAGTGTGTTAATTTTTGCCAAAAAAGGAAATGAGACTTCTTGAACGAGACACCCGAAATAACACAATGGGACTTCTTGAACGGGACAGAGGGAGTATTATGTTTATTATAATTTATTTCATTGTATATACTAATATTTAAAAGCAAACATTATTATATAAAAAGTACAAAGCGATCTCCGTGCAATGCGGAGGTTAAATATATCATGAGTCAGGCAGCAGTTGCATGCAAGGGTCGCTTAAGAATGGGAATCAAATGCAAATGGTATTTCCTACCAACAAACCCATCTGTCATATCCAGCTCTTCGTTCTTCAATCCGAATGGCATTTTCCAATCAAAATGATAGAGAAGCATAACAAGCGCAGATTGGATGTTTGCCATCGCTAACGTCATCCCAGGACATATTCTTCTTCCTGCGCCAAATGGTATGAATTCTATATCGTTCCCTTTGTAATCAATCGAGTTCTCCTCGAATCTCTCCGGTTCAAATTTCTCCGGTTCGTTCCAATACTTGGCGTCTCTTCCTAGTGCCCATGCATTCACTATCACTCTTGTTTTTGCTGGGATTTCATATCCATTTATTTCACATTTTTCCGTATTCATTCTTGGAACTAAAAGCGGGGCTGGTGGGTGCAATCTCAGAGTCTCTTTGATGATTAATTTGAGGTATTTTAGCTCATCAAAATTTTCTTCGTTTATGTGACGTCCCTTGCTGTCAAAAACTTTTCTTATTTCTTCTTGTGCCTTGTTGAGCTTGCTAGGGTTTCTTATCATCTCTGACATTGCCCATTCTATAAAAGTGGTTGTCGTGTCAGTTCCAGCTGCAAACATATCCTGAAATAGAAAAGGGATTGTAACATTTATTAACTTCTTAAGTAAGATTAAACTTTATATATCCTTTTTTTTATAGATTAACGATTATATTTAAAAACCGCGCCGGCCACGGTGGACTCGAAACGAGACCTTTGACTTTGGGCATAACCACTCTAGTGTTAGGCCAATAAACGGACACGGAACTTTATATATCCTAAATACTCGCTCTGTCCCCGAAAAATGAAATAGAAGCATGCATGCACTAACCACGAGTACTCCTTTGATATTGTCATTAGTCAAAGAAACTTCACTCCCATCTGCTTGAAGCTTGAGAAGAACATCTACTAGATCTTCAAACACACTATCACCATGTTCGGTGTTTTTGGCTGCAGCTCTATGCTGCTCAATGATGCCATCGAACAGCCCCTCTAGCTTGCGCTGCATCCGTCCTATCTTGAACTGGGCTCCGGTGATCAACGGCAGTGATTTGATGGAAGGATAGAGATCGGCGATCATGAATCCCCCTCCAGCCACTAACTTTGTAGTTTCTCTAAGTACGGGAATCGTCGCCGCACGTTGACTGGTCTTTCCCCCGACCACCGCCCTCGTAATAATATCGTACGACATGAAGTTAAGCCTCTCCGACAGATTCGCCGACGATCCTTTGCAAGAAGCAAGCCCTTTCGCCAAATTCATATTCTCCTCCTCTCGTATGTGGCGGAGGGACCGCACGCGCCGGGCGCTGAGGAGCTCCAGAGTGCAGATCTTCTTCAGCTGCCGCCAGAAGTCGCCGTAGGGGGCGAAGGCGACGTCGCTGTAGTTGAAGGTCACAGCCTCCGCCACTAGCCCCGGAGGCCGGTTGGCGAAGTTGACGTCGTGGGTTTTCATCACTTGCTTTGCGAGGTCGGCGGATGAGATTACGAGGAAGTGGGTTTCGCCCAGCTGCATGTGCATTAAGGGCCCATATCTGGCTGCGAGATCTCTGAACATGCGGTGGGGCGCGGCGGCGCGTAGCATGAGGTGGAGGTTTCCGATGAGGGGGAGTGGCTTAGGACCTGGGAAATATGAGTAAGCTTTAGCAGATTTTGAGATTGTTAGCGATTTCAGAAACATCAAGAAGAAGAGGAGAAAGGAAAGGAGAGATATTATTAGTGTTGATGGGATGTTAAACTCCATAATGTTATGTAATATACTATTATAACGTATATATCTCTCCTGTTCTAATTAATTGTTGCAGCTTCCATTTTATTCATCTATATGTATAGAAACATTTTCAGTTGTTCTGCAGTTCGAATTCTGTGTCTCTACATGTCTGTATATATATGTCCTACCATGCCCCACTAATAAATCTAGTACTTAGTTAAAAATTATTATAATTCAGTTTCATATTTATTAAATAAAATTAAAGTTTGAAACCTCGCTATATGTATATATATATATACCCTAATACGGATTTTATTATCAAATATAACAATTAATTATTAGCTATAAAACTAGATTAAATATTAAAACAATAATTGTAGTATACTCTAAGACTACAACACAGATCATAATTAAATATTTTCATACTCTAATGATCAAACTCAGCAGCTATAGGTTTTGGTGAATTTTGGGTTGATACTTGACAAATATTCTATAAACTAGGATGTATAATTTTTTCAAATTTTTAATTTATAGCGATAACTGTAAAGTACGTATTCATACTATTCTAATATTATATATATACCCTAGTTATAGAATATTAATTTATCAACCCTATAAAAAGAGTTAATATTTAATTTGTACCCACTTTTACCTAATCTATTGCAATTGGTTTAGTTATATAATATCTATACTAATATAAAAAGAGTCTTGTTTTACAAAATTTGTTTTGCCTAAAATAACCTTACTAAAGATCTAAATTAAGGGTACTAACGTAATATAGTATATAAGAAATACTCCCTCCGTCCACGAATCAAATCCCTACTTACCCATATTTTTTTGTCCATGAATCAAATCTCTACTTACCTTTTTATACAATCATACCCTCCTACTTTTCCTTTATTTACTATCCTTTGTCATTGGTGGTCCCACCTCACAACAACTTTATTCCTACTTTTTGATCATCACAACAACTTTATTCCCACTTTTTGGTCAATACCACCTCTTTTTTGTCAATACCATTGTTTTTTTGTCATTATCCTACTACCCCTACATTCTAACTTTTACCCTACTCAAAATAACTTTATCAGCTTTCTTATTTTCCGTGTCGGAACCCAAATGGGGATATGATTCATGGACGGAGGGAGTACAAAATAATGGAATATAATATAATATCTATTGTTGTTGGTATTAATATAAACATTACCTTATTAAAAATATAACCCTGCGTGAGTTTACCTATTGCTATTGGAATGGAATATAATATAATATCTACCTTATGCGTGAGTTTACCTATTGTTATTGGCATTAATATAATAACCCTTACCTTATTAAAATATTTAACAACCCTGCGTCAGTTTGTGAGTTTCTGCACATTGTTTTCTAGGTTTTGTTATTGCTTTTACATAATTTGTTAGTAATTTTTTATTTCAATTTAATTTGCAGCCTATTCTTTACTCTCTCAAACAACTTTTGACTCGTTCGCTATCAGATTAATTTGCTTGGCTACAAGGTATGAGTTCCATCACTATACAGCTAGATTTCAATCTTAAATCTTTTTTTTAATTAAAGCCCTTGCCTTTATATTTAATTCTGTAATTAATTCCTGATTGATGTTTGTACCGAATCAGCTAATCATGGAGCTATTCATCGGTTAATCCACCGTTTAATTTTCTTCACCTTACTTTTTAATAGTGTTGCTAGATGTGTAATTTACGTTTTACACACTTAAGAGTTCTTTTTTTTATGAGATTATATAAATAAAGATTGCAACCCATGTTTACCTTTTTCAGTTTTATGACCAGCACCGTAGCTTTGAATATTGAATAAAAAAGCATGTTACCGTAGCTTTGAATATTGAATAAAAAAAGCATGTTCATTGCAGGATTCGTTGACACTTTTCTTTTTAAATTGAAAGTATGGTCATAGAAGATGTTTTACCTAAATCCAACCCAATTTCAGGTAATTTTATATTATGGGAATATTTATTAATTAAAGTAATAAATATTTGCTACAATCTAATTTAAATATTTATGTATTTGTAATATCACAGCTACACAGGTTTATCGACAACGAAGACTTCTCCAAATGAAAAGGAAACGTTCCGATTCAAAACAACGAAAAACATGTGATTTGAATAGTAAGTAATACAACGTTTCATTGTTCATAAATACCTTGAACATATTTTACTAGATTTAACTATGTTGTTTTTTCTTCTAGGTTCGATGCTACACGAACTAAAAAAAGTGTCTAATTGTAGTCATTGCAATGCAGCAAGATTTGAGTACGAACCCCCCACCTTTTGTTGTGATAATGGGAAAATTGTACTTTCATTTTCTGAAGTTCCAAATGAGTTGTATGAGTTGTTTACATCGGAGTCACAAGAAGCTATTGATTTTCGAAGAAACATTCGTTCATATAATTCCATATTCTCATTTACTTCATTTGGAGTAAAATTGGATAAAGAGCTTGCATCTGCTACAAGAGGAGTTTATTCTTTTCGGGCACAAGCAATGGTTTATCATGATCTTCCAGGATTGATCCCACAAAATACAACTCCCAATTTTTTTCAGCTGTACTTTTATGAGACACGGGCTGAGATTGAGAACAGAATGAACATATTGCAAAATCAAAGTATATCAGAAGTAGTCGTGAAGAAGCTCATTAAAATTTTGGAAGTCAATCCATATGCAAAAATCTTTCGAAGATTGAAGGACTATCCTTCGATGGATAATGTTCAACTTCGTATCTCTAAAGATGTGAACTTAGATCAACTCGTGTATAATTCTCCACAAGCAGATCAAGTTGCAGCTATATGGGTTGAGGGGAATAATGACAACATACCTTTAGAGCGTGATATTGTAGTTCATTCTCATTCAGGTGACAGACATAGAATAATGCATTATTATGGATGTTATGATCCATTGCAGTATCCAATTCTTTTTCCAAAGGGAGAAAGTGGTTGGCATCAAAACATTAAAAAAATACTGGGAGAAATATCAGAGATACAATATCAAGTATTATTACTGCAAACGATGTCATCTCCAGAGAACAACAAGGTATGTACTTTAGAATTTTATACATTGTTAATATCATAATTACATGTATATACTTTGTATATCTATATTCTATAAATATAGTGTTTTTTTCCTTGTATTGTATATGCGAGCTATAAGACCATACAAAAGTAATATAGCAACATGACTATCCAGGAAACAGGATATGAAAAGCAAGAACCCTCAATTTCTATATTCTTTTCCGATGATTCAAACAACATCCAAATGCAAGAGAATAGTTACTGTGTATAAGATAGCTCACTTGAACAAAACGTAAGTAAGATTAAAATGGACAAATTTAATGCCAGTCAATTATACTTATTCCCAGCATAACATCTACCAAGTTATTTTCCAGTTACTGTTGCACCATAACTCTACTCCATTATGGACACAATGTATTAGTAATTGCTACATCTAAATGCATTTTGGAATATCTGTATGATAGAACTCATTGCCATCACATCCCACCTAAAAATACTGAGTTGGAGTACTGCAAGAGAATCTATCTAGACAGATCCCCTTTAATACAGAAAATGTCAATACTTCCAGATACCAAATTATGAAATCAGAAGACAATATTTACATCACATTATCTTATACTTTTGCATAGACTTATATTAAAAGAGAAATAGGAAAAAAAGAAAATAGTATTTCCGCACATTATCTCTAACTACTTCTAATGCTACTTAAATTATGAAGATTACACATACGAGCTTTTATAGAATGAAACCAGTAGTTGTAACTTTGTTTTAACTCTATATATATATTTTTCTCTCAAGAATAGTAACCCCTGCAACAATTTACATTGAATTTCATGCTTTAGATTAATTTAACTCGCAACATCTTTTGTTTTGTATTGTTTATATTTAATAGGTGTGCAGAAACATAGTGAGAAGAATGTCTCGTGCAGAGAATATACTTGTTATAAGCTACAAATCAGAAATCCAAGACGATCCATACTTTTACTTGCGGGAAGGTTGTACTTTTACTTGCGGGAAGGTTGTTACAACAACTTGGAGTTGATATGTATATAAAATTGGAGACGACAAGGCTAGATTTTATTCGTCAGAACCAATCGACAATGAGAGCTGAATTGTACCAAGGAATTGTGGATAGTGTATTCAGTGGAGAATTGAGAGGAAATCAAGTTGGAAAAAGAATTGTTCTTCCTGCAACATTTATTGGGGGTCCAAGAGATATGAGGCGACGATATCTTGATGCAGTGGCATTAGTTCAGAGATTTGGGAAACCGGATCTATTCATAACGATGACTTGCAACCCAGAATGGAAGGAAATACAAGAAAAGTTATATGTTGGACAAACAGCTCAAGATCGGCCAGATTTAACTTCAAGAGTATTCCGAGCAAAGTTGCAAGATTTGAAAAAACAACTCTTTAAGGATGAAATCTTTGGACACGTAGCTGCACATGTCCATGTCATTGAGTTTCAGAAAAGAGGTTTGCCACATGTCCATATGCTGATAATCTTTAAGTCTGAGTATAAGATACACAGTGCTGACAAAATTGATAAGTTTGTTAGTGCGGAACTTCCTGATGAAGAAAACAATCTTGAGTTGTTTGAATTAGTGAAAAAGCATATGATGCATGGTCCTTGTGGGGAGAAGAATCCAAAAAATTCTTGTATGGTCAAAGGAAGGTGCAAATGTCATTATCCAAGATCATATTGCGAAAGCACTATACAAGGTAAAGATGGATATCCAATTTACAGAAGAAGAAATAATAGATCAGTTATACGTGTTCGAAATGCACATTTAGACAATCAGTGGGTTGTACCATACAATGCGTATTTACTATCCAGATACAATTGTCATATCAATGTCGAGGTATGTTCTGGAATCACAGCTGTGAAATATTTGTACAAATATATATATAAGGGACATGACAGAGTGGCGATTCAAGTTAACCAAAATGATGATAAAAATTAAGTTGATGAGATTAAGCAATTCCAAGATGCACATTGGATATCTGCTCAAGAAGCAATGTGGAGAATTTTTGAATTTGGTTTGAATGACATTTCTCCAGCAGTCATCAACTTACAACTTCATCTCCCAAATCAACAATTCGTAGCCTATCATGCAAGTCAAAATTTGGAAAATCTTTTGGTGTGGGATCATGTTTCAAGAACAATGCTAACCGAATATTTTTCATTGTGTGCTAGAGATGAAATAGCAAGAAAATATCTTTACAAGGAAATTCCGGAGAATTATGTATGGGATAAGAAAAGCAAACGCTGGATTGAAAGACAGAGGGGCAGATCCAATGTTATTGGGCGTATTGCTGCTGTAAATCCAATTGAAGGAGAAAGATACTATGAGAAACTACTCTTGAATCACATTAGAGGTGTTACGTCTTTTCGATATTTGGTGACGTTCAATGGTATAGTTTACTCCAGTTTCAAAGAAGCAGCACAAAAGAGGGGATTGTTGGAAGCTGATCAAAGCATTATTGAGTGTCTAAATGAAGCAGTAACATTTCAGATGCCTTATGAATTAAGAAGGTTGTTTGCAATAATACTTGTACATTGTGCACCAATAGATGTTAGAATCCTTTGGGACACATACTTAGATGCACTATCTGAAGATTTCAAAAGAGATTCTGGTACTTCATTTGAGTTACGGGTTTCCAAGACTTTGAAAAGCTTAAGTGTTTTTTTAGAGAGCATGGGAAAAAGTATAAATTCTTATGATCTTCCTCACGTTCCTAATTACATTGGTAGTGTGGAGAATGATTTTCCTAGGGAGATTCAAGATGAAATGTCAATAGAAATACCCGAGGAAGATCAAAATGCGGAGTCGAAATTGAATAGTGATCAGCGTAAAGCTTTTGAAATGATTTTGAGCTGCATAGAGAAAGGGAAAGGTGGAATTTTTTTCATAGATGGGCCAGGTGGAACTGGAAAAACGTTCTTGTATCGTGCATTGCAACTGCAATGTCAGGAGTTGCTGCGGGGATAATGCCAGGAGGAAGAACGGCACACTCGCATTTCAAGATACCAATAAATGCTGATGAATCAAGTGAATGTTCTATTTCGAAACAGAGTGCAGCTGCAGAATTGCTACGCAAAGCACAACTAATTTTGTGGGATGAAGCACCTATGGCGAAAAAATGGGCAATTGAAAATGTAAACAAGTTGTTAAAGGATGTAATGGGCAATGATAAGGATTTTGGAGGGAAAGTGATCGTGTTTGGAGGAGATTTTCGTCAGGTATTACCAGTTGTGCCAAAAGCTACAATTCAGCAAACTATTTCTGCAAGTTTGGTTAAGTCTTACCTGTGGCCTCGAATGGAAAAAATCATCTTGTCCATAAATATGAGATCGAAGAATGATCTAAATTTCAGTCAATTCTTACTAAGAGTTGGAAATGGTGAAGAACCAATGGATGAAGAAGGCAATATCAATATTCCTGAGGAGATGGTCATTAAGTATGATAATGAAGAGAATTCCTTGACAAGACTCATCAATGCTATTTTTCCCAATTTAGAAAAAAATGCATACTCGACAGAATACATGACAAGTCGTGCAATATTAACGCCAAAAAATGAGCAAGTGGATAAGTTGAATGATAAGTTGATATCTATGTTTCCAGGAGATGCAACGATGTTCAGTAGTTTTGATGAAGGTACCGATGAGACAAGTGCAAACTATGATATAGAATTTTTGAACTCATTGACTCCAAATGGGTTACCTCCACATAAGTTGGTTTTGAAGAGAAAATGTCCAATAATTCTCTTAAGGAATTTAGATCCGTCCAATGGACTGTGCAATGGCACAAGAATGGTTTGTAGAGAGTTTAAGGGCAACGTAATTAATGCAGAGATAATGTTTGGACAACATACATGAAAACATGTCCTTATACCAAGAATACCACTTTCTTCAGCTGAAAGTGAAAGTTATCCATTTAAATTCAGACGAAGACGAAAGCAGTTTCCTATAAGACTTTGTTTTGCAATGACAATAAATAAAGCTCAAGGACAAACAATACCCAATGTTGGTGTCTACCTACCATTTCCGGTGTTTTCTCATAGACAATTATATGTTGCCCTCTCTCGAGGAACTTCTATGTCTACCACTAAAGTATTAATTAAGCCCGACTCAACAAATGCAAGAGGAAAGATGTTGACCAAGAATATTGTGTACTCACAAGTTTTGAGTAGAGGTACAACTTTTATTCAAGCAATATTTTAGATATTAGTTACCATTGATAATAACAAATTTTATATGTTGGTTACCAGAGAACCAAAATCATCAGGATGATAGCACACAACACATGATATGAAAATTGTGGATAATGCTTGCCAATATTTTAGCCATTGCGTGCTGGAGAGAAATAGAAGGTAATATAGTTGCATGAATTGTGAGCTAAGTCAGACCTTTAATTCATATATTCATTTGCTTTGGAATATGACACATTTGCAACATTTTTATGTTTTTTGATAAAAAAAAAAATCGTAATTTTAATCACCAGTAAATAGATTTCAAGTGAATTTTGCTAATTACCTGCAATTGTGGATGATAAATTGATTTGATTATTGTTGTACCTCTTCTATTCACAGGCGCATTTTGTCGAACAAGAATAGTGCTGATTCTTCCACCATTCTTTTTTCTCCAATGATATTCTTGAACTCTGCTTTGAGATTTGCCAATTTGTCTGGATCGGAGTAGAGCTTCCACCATTGCTCGCATCCTTACATTGAAACTATATGCAAAAAATATAAGGTATTAATCGTATCTCTAAAAAAAACATGCTACTCTATTTGATGAGATTGCTGCAATAAGATAAAAAAAATAAAAATAAAAATCTTCACGTTTTATACATAAGAGTATAAATGTATGATGCGTTGGGAGATTATATTTTTCGAATGATTGAATTTCCTGCTTTAATTCTACCTAAAGTATCTTTGACATGCATAAATAAGGACTAATTAGTAGTAGTTGAGAACGATATAGAAGAACTGACCATTATTCTAATCTTCTCTATTTACAGGAATAATTCTTTGAAGCATTTCTTCGAACAATAAAATGGCAACAAGAAAGAGTTTGCTCTTAAGTTCTCATCCTTCTCATATTCTTCATAATAATCATCATTTCTCGAAAGACCCTTCCTCTCGCTGATTTTCTTTGTCATGGGAAAATACTTAGCTGAAAAGAATCTTTCATAGCTTTGTATCTCCTTTTGGAGTAGAAACAAAATTAAGCAAAATTTTCGCCCAATCCTTTACATTTTCTTCATGTGTCTTTATTAACTTGTACGGCCCAAACAACTGTAATGATATTTCTGATTGGGCTATTTTATTTTATAAATAGCCCATTTAGTTCATCATCAATATTTTTATTTATTGTCCCTATTTAGTTAATTATTTGATTTTCTTATATTCTTGATATTTATCTGCTAATAATGATTTAACTCCATTATAATAAATCTCTATTTAAAAAAAAAAATAATAAATCTCAATTTTTAATAAATGGTTGTAGTATGTTTTGGACAAATTCACTAAATTCACAAATTATACTCGGAATTCAGTTTTGTACTCAAACTATCATTTTGGCTTTATAAATTCCTAAATATTATACTATTTACTTTGGAATTGCAACAGAATAAACTTTCCGATCAAATTTTATTACATATATTGTCAAGTAAGATAGGCGTGATGATAATCTTACTATTTACAATTTATTTTTTAATGATTTGTTTGAAATATTTATTAAAAATATGGATGATTGTATCTGACTTGTATATTAACAAAATTTAGATTTTATCCTAACAAAATCATACTAAGAAAAGGAAATTCCCTTAAAAGTAATTTTATACGTCCTTTTGAATCACCAAAATTAGGACTCATACGGTCATACCCCACTTACTAGGTAGAAATTTCCTTAAAATTATTTAATCCTAATATAACTATACTTTATATATATTACCTCTCCTTTCCCATAAACAAACTCAATTTTCTCCAAATACAAAATACTATAAAAAGAAATTGCCTTATAAATAAATATATATACAAACTATACGATATAATTATATATATATATATTACATTTTTTCATAATTAAGAAAATTAAGATTAACTTTTCATAAAACATACTAAGAAGAAATTTCCTTTGAATAAATTTATCCTAATATAACTATATTGTAATCCCTATATATATTGCAAAAGTGCTTACTAAGAAGAAATTTCCTTATGAATATATTTTTCCTAATGTAACTATATTGTTATCCCTATATATATTGCAAAAGTACTTACTCATCCATACCAGCAATTGCCGCAAAATATTGTGAACAAAGGTTGTTCTTTGCTGCAAAATATTGTGAACAAAGGTTGTTTCTTTTCTTGAGTTAAGGTCGTTGGCTGCTGTATTGTAAATAATGTTCTATTCTTTGTTTACTTTTGTTTGTATTATATTTACATCTAATATAACTCTTTCTCACAGGATAACACAAAAAGATGTCAAGTGATTCCACAGAGTTGTCGATACGAACTTTACAGATAAATCAAAAATCGTTTACAATACGATTAAAGATTCTACGTTTGGGACATGAGATAGTTTGTGGGAGTAATTTTGGTACAAGAATTCGGAAACTGATAATGATGGACAGTGAGGTAGATATAAACCAATTTCATATATTTAAATTTTAATGTAGTTTGTAAGTTTGAATTAGATACAACTAACACATATATTTTTTGAGTTACTAATTGTGCAGGGTGTCCAAATTGGAGCAACAATTTTCAATGATGATATAAGCTATTTCATCGAAGCATTCAAGGCTAACAAAACCTATTCAATAACAAATGGAGATGTTAGAAAAGTTGATACGCGATATCCTAGCGTCCATCCTGAAAAAGAATTAGCACTAAAAAAGTTCAGTATTGTAAAGGAAGAACCATTGAATAGTATTCAAGTTGATATACAATACAAAAAGCTTGTGGAGTTCAGAGATGTAGAATCAAAATTAGACAAAAAGGAAGAATACTTTGGTAAGTGATATTTCTATCCTTATTCAAATTATTCTACATATGTTGTTGATCATAATTTTATATCCTTATGCGTGTGTATATTTTTCTTGTGGAACAGTTTTCATAGATTTTAAATTTAATATTTTTTATATCTATAATATATCAACCAATCATTGTAATCAAACAAAATATGAATGATTAAATGAATATGATGTTGCAGATATTTCAGGAACTTTGGTACAAGTAGAAGAAAGCAAATTGGTTGCTTCTAAAGATAGAAGATCCATGATGACTTTAAGAAACATATTTATCATGAACCAAAAGTAAGTTGCCTATTTTTAGTACTAATATTTAAGGTGCTCTTCCGCAATTCTGTACATTGTTTGTTTGAATAAAATTAATAATATAAATAATTGCATTTCTATCTTTACAGATCCGAAGTACTAAAGATATGTTTCTGGGAAGATTTGGCAAAAAATGATGGAAACGAATTGCAACAAATAGTAGATCAAAAGCCAAATATTGTCATCTCATATGTCTATGCAAGAAAGCAATATGGTAAAACAAATAGAGTTATTTATTTATTTATTTATTTGTTATATATGAAAAACATGCATAATAGTATTCCTTTCTAACTCTCTCTTGTATAATAGGTGATATTGAATTACATAGCACAATCAGATCCGTATTACAGATCACACCAACACATGAAGAGCTTGAACCAATTCTACAACCGTACGAACAATTTTTTTATTATAAATATAAATGCACTTGATCAACTAACAAAAATTATTGCTTAATGCAGTTCTTGTGAAGTTAGTGATTCATTGAGAATCACTAAGTTGGCAATGCTACAGAGAATGACGCGCGCAAAAGAAGTGAATCTCAAAAATTTCAAAGAAAATCGAGATATACTACTTGAGGCACAATCTTTATCTCTCTTTTTTTTTTCTTTTATTTCTTGTATATTAAAATATATTCCTTTGCTTTTAGATTTTGAAAATTTGGACAAACAATTTTAATTACGAGAAATAAGCCACCTCACTTGCATAACACAACTTTTCGTCTCAGTTTCTTTTATTTAGTGTTTTTATATGATTTGAATGATCTTGTTTTTCATTTTTTAAACAATAAATTTGATTTACTCAATATTCAAATAGCAATTATTCTATATTATTTGGGAAATTGTGGCACACTCTCAAAGAAAATCAACATCAATATTTGAATGAACTATTGTATTTTGTTTTTCTACTCTTATTTTTTATTTTGTATTATTTTAGGATTAATACGAGTTGTTAACAAATTTTCGTTGTTGTATTGCAGGATGTTTCATATTGTTTCAAGGGAATTGTTGACAAGATTGAAAATAAATCATCAATTTGGTATGATGCATGTAAAAAGTGCAATAAATCGTGCCACAAAAATGGAGGAATTACAATATGCGGAAAGTGCAATGAAGAACTTAGTGAGACAACACCGAGGTAATAAACAATATTCAAATACATTAATCATTTTTGTAAGATACATATACTAACCATTATTTATAACAATCCAGATATAGAATAACAATGACTGTTATAGAAGATGAGTACAACGCGCATGTGACAATGTTCGATGAGGTTGCAGCAGTATATGTCGGATGCCCTGTAAATGAATATATTTCATCAATCAGTCAGGTAAATAAATATTAAAACCAATTTTTCTTTAATGCTTACTACTTAAAATCTTAAATAATAATTTAAACTTTATACAAATTAACAATTGAATTTTCTTAGGGTGAAAATAATTCTGCATACTATAGAGGTCTTAGCATACAAACAGAAATATGTTGTGTGACCATGCTCAAGTCGGTGAGCACTGATGCAAATGGGAATCTGAATATCATAGTTAATGGAGTCCAAAAATGCAATCCATGGACAAGATGGATGGAAATACTAAATTGATGAGTGCAGTTATTCAAGAATCAAAGCCAAATCAAGAGGTACAAGATGAAGCAACAATTGGAAAGCCAAAACGTGCTAGAGTTGGAAGAAAGAAACACACAATGAAATAGGTCAAGTCTATGAACTGCAAGATAAGAAAAAAAGAAGATACACAAAGAAAAAGAATGAAGAAGATTGCATTGAGATTTTAAGTGAGGATGAAGTTCCGTTGGCCAAATTTGTTATTGGAAGCAAAAGGAAAAACAAAAGTCCTCCACTCAAGAAGATTAAACAGGAAAAAAATTTAATGTGATTCTATATTCCAATATTATCTCTCTTTTTTAGAATTTGAGTACAAATTGTGGACCGAGTAATTTGTTTTAGTAATATTTTTTATATATTTTTTTAAATATAAACATATTTTAATACAATTAGTCACACGTGCAACGCACGTTACACATGCTAGTAACTTAAAACAAGCCTTATCTAACAACAAAAGAATGTTATGTATTGTGGGAAATAATTTATTGGATGTAAATTTCATACCGGTGAGAAATGAGGTTTCATAACGTTAGAAAACGAACGTTTAACTATCATAGATCACACAAAGATCTCTGTTACGTATATTGAATGTACCGTTATATATAAATCAATAGAGAATGGAGAAAGATGATCTTTTATGATGTTAAGCAGTGTTATGTATAACGTTTATAGATAACGTAAATTCCACTGTTATATATTTGAAAATAACTGTTATGTATAACTATATAGATAATATATTTTCTCCGTTGTGTATGAACGCATCATACATAACACCACTATACTTGATAGAGTTTTGGGTACATCGTACATAGATAACGGAGAATCTATGAGCGCTTTCATAGTAGTGATAACTTATAAGTAATAGGTTTAATGATAACAATTGTTTTAGACATGGGGAAAAGTGAGCGGTGGGGTTCGAACCATAGATCTCAGTGCTTACATACTGAAGTCACACCGGTTGAATATCCTCTTGAGGACTCGTGATAATTGTTTAATACCCTCTATTTCAGAGAACTTGCAAAATTATCTTTACATGAAAATCTAAACCTATTTTTAAGTATAAACTTCATTGATGGGATTCTTCAACGACCGATTCAAATCTTCTATTGTCTATTTGCATCCGTTATATTTATGGCAGGTGATAATATTTTAATTCATTAATTGGTGGAATAAAACCTACATATCAGAGTACAATTTTTTTTAGCCACTAACTTAGGGTGAGTTGCATATATAGGCCACTAACTTTTCGGAGTTGCAATACTAGGCCACTAACTTTTTGAGCTTGCAATATTAGCCTACTAAGTTTCCATTTATGCATTCAAAGGACACATTGCCCCGAAATGATAGGTACGGGATCAATACCACATGAGATGCACGTGGTCGTCATCTAGAGCCCCTCTTTTGATGTGGCATCCACGTGTTCAACTACATTTAATATAATACGAAAACCTCTTTTATTTCCACACAATTTATTTCACCCAAATCAAACATCGAAAAAACCCAAAAAATCGAATAAGATTTATGAAAATCAAATGCAACCGAAGCTCGTGTCATCGTGGTTCCTAAGGTTCGCCAGTGTATTACCGATTCAAATTCTTCTCATCCCTCATTTTCTCGATGACTCCAAACCTTCCTTCTTCGGTAATACACTGACGAACCTTGTGAAACATGTTGACGCGAGCTTCGATCGTGACTAATTTTCAGAAATCTTATTCGATTTTCGTGGGTTCTTACGATGCTTGATTTAGGTGAAATGATTTATGTGGAAATAAAATGGATTTTTGTGTTTTATTAAGTGCGGTTGAACACATGAATGCCACATGAATAAAGGGCCCCAGATGGCGGTCATCTCATGCCCGCACTTATGACTTCGGGCTTAAATGTGTCCATCGAATGCCTAAATTGAAACTTATTTGCCTAATATTGCAAGCTCTAAAAGTTAGTGACCTAGTACTGCAAGCTCGAAAAGTTAGTGGCCAACATTAGCAACTCGCCCTAAATTAGTGGCCTAAAAAGGGTAAATGACTTATAAATTCATAACGTTTCATCGAATTCTCAAAGTTTGCACACAAATTTAAAAAAAAAAACATTTCTAATGTGTATGTTTTGGTTGTTCATATTATTAGTTTTTCTATGATTTTATTTGGATATAATTTGCATTTTTTATGTTGTTTTTGTGTAGGAATTGACGAGTTCGGGAGCATAGAGATTTGGATGAGAGAAATCAAGAAAGAAAAATTTCTATGCAATTTTAGGAGAAGTCGAAGATAGAAAGAATTGGATGTACCGGATTTTATTTTCCTTAGACATTATTTTATGGGATATATTTATATTTAATATTTTATTATTATTAGCTCTAGACAGTTAGATATGGATTTAGGATAATTAGATTTGTATCGGCCCAATTGTTTTAGGTGTAGAGAGAGGTGTAGAGAGGAGGTAACAAATTGATCTTGGAATTTTCTGGTGACAAATTTCTGTTTATTTTCATTCGTAGTTTAATATTATGCTTTCGTTATTTTATTTCATCGTATTTTATATTATTAGTATGCGTAGCTAATTTTTCGATTCGGCGAGAATATTGAAGCACTAGTCTAATAATCTGTGAGACCTAATTGTTCGTATAATTAATTTTTAGGATTTCAATTTATTTCTTGTGTTTAGAGTTAATTCTGATTCTGTTTAAGCCTGATCAACTTAGATTAATTTGGATTACAGTCAATTAGTCCCCCCAATCCGTAAATGTTGGAATATGGCTAATCAGTAATAAAGTTACCATGTTCGTAGTAGAAATAAATTGGTAAACAGATTATTACTTGCGTTCTTGGGTAATTCATTTAAATCGGGTTCCTTCAAAGCTAAAAGCTATTTGAGCATTAAATCTAGGACTGACGTTTTCAGCTAGGTTATATTTTAATAAGAGAAATAGTTAGGTCTGGCGTCCACAGCTAACTGTTGATAAAGTAAGTAGGAATTGGGGTATGTCTGCTGCATTCATGGTACCCTATAACTAGTTGGTCCTAGATAATTAATTAATCTTTGCGTCGATGATCAAAACCTAGACTAGCGTGGATTTATTCGAAGTCGGATTACTTTTCCATTGACTAATATCTCGTTGCAATTTAGTTTATTTCTTTGTTTTCATAATTAAAAATTCAAATTTAAGGCGTGGTGGCTACACCAAAATTGATTAATAGGAAAAATAAGTTATTATCCCGTTCTCTGTGGTTCAACCCTGCTTATTGCTATACTCATTTTGATTTTAAGCAGGATTTGCAGAAATTATGTGGGAGTATACGACGCTCACTAAATTGGCGCCGTTTCCGGAGAACGGTGTTGATTAATTTCTTTTTCCTATAGATTTTGTTTTATTTTCTTTCTGTTGTTTATGAGCAAGTCTTTTAAGATAACTCTTGTTTATGATTTTGAGATCGAGAAGACCGCGAAGAGGTTAAGAAAATAGGCAAAAGCAAGGAAGCAACAGAGTCTTTCGGATTTGGAAATTGTTCCGTCTGCCTAGACAGAACCATTTTTCAAGGCCGAACCCAGTGCCTCAATTGCTGAAAAGGATCTGTTTGCCCAGATGGACCCTAACTCAGAGGCAGAAACAGACACCGAGAAGGACGTTGAGTCTATTTCCGTTGCGAGTACTGAAAGCGACATGGCTGCTAACGATCCCAGATTGTGTGACCTTTCCAGTCACGAGGCTAATGATCCTCCTACGCCGATCCAGTTGCCGGAGGCTGCTACATCCATCGAGATAAAACTTGGATTGCTCAATGTTCTTCCCAAGTTCTATGGCAAAAAGGGAGAGGATCCATATAATTTTCTGAGCGAGTTTATCAAGATATGCAAGGTGCAGAAGCGACCAAGTGGAGTTTTCGAGGAACACTTCAAGCTAGCCGCATTTCTTTTCACTCAAAAAACAAAAGTGAATACTTGGTTTACGTCTTCCACCAAACTCCATATCCACATGGCCTGAAATGAAGAAGGTTTTTTTGGAACACTTTTTTCCTTCTACCAAGACCCATGCATTGAAGATGGAGATTATAGGAGTGAAGCAAGAATATGATGAATCATTGAGTACTTAGTGGATAAGATTCAGGAAATTGGTGGATAGGCGTCCGAATCATAAGTTTTCTGATGGTGACTTGTTGCAATATTTCTACCAAGGCATGACTGTCGACACGAAGGATTTCGTCAATTCTTCAAGAAAATGAGGGGTTTCAGATGTAACATCCCGAATTTTCCAAATAGAGTATTAAATAAGTTAACATTCCTAAATATATTAAAAATATTTTCACAGCAAAAAAAGTCTTTTATCTTTTTATGAAAATAGACATATCATGTTTATAGTCGTTGTGTACAGTATTTTATTCCGAGTCTATAGACGCTAAGTTTGCTCAAAAAAAATTTCGCATGAAAAAGTTATGCACGTTTAAAGGTTTTAAAACGTAAGTTGCTGCACAGCTACTTTTGCCTCGCAGCTGCTTCCGCTTTGCAGCAGCTTACTGCGCAGCTGCTTTCGCATCGCAGCAGCTTTCTGCTCAGCAGCTTCTGCTTTGCAGCTGCTTCTGCATTGCAGCAACTTCCGCCACGCAGCAGCTTACTGCACAGCTGCTTCCGCATCGCAGTAGCTTACTGCACAACTGCTTGCTTCTTCCTATAAATAGGCGCTTAAAATTTTCATTTTCATCGTTCAGTTTTCTATTCTCTCTCATTTATCTTACAACATAAGCTCGTCGTATCTGCTTGTGTGATCATGATGTCCTGATGTTACGGTCAGTATTGGTATTTTCAATCAGGTGGGTAATCTTTTTAAAAATTATATTTGAGTTATTAAACTCTAGAATAGCATAAAAGTGCATGCAGTTATCCATAAAATATTTTCATGTGCGTTCCATGTGATATACTCTAGTTAATTGATCGAGATACTTAGTGAGTACACAGGTACTAGCTAAGTATTGTGCGCACCACGTTGCAATGCAATGGGTTGATCTCCATTTGTATTGTAGCTAGCGGTCTTGAGCTAAGGCTCCTGGCCTATGTTAATGTTGACTGTGTTACTCCACGGACTCTGTCCTGGGTACAAGTCAAATAGACTATGGTAACCATAGGTATGGTGCCTAGTCCGAGTATAAAGATCGAACGTCACATCATGCATCAAAAAAATATGTTTTGTATGGTTAGGGGTGGATTTCTGTTTTAAAACTCTCTGATGCATACCATGTTAAATGGATAATCTGCTAAGATTCCAAAGTATTTTTTCAAAATGGTACATGTCCACTGAGTACACTAGTATTTTAAAACTTTCTGATGCATACCATGTTAAATGGATAATCTGCTAAGATTCCAAAGTATTTTTTCAAAATGGTACATGTCCACTGAGTACACTAGTACTCAGCCCCAAATGATTTCAAATATTTTCAGGTCGAGAGGCAGTGATGGGACGCGAGGCTGAGGAAGAGGTTATTGTTGTAGCCAATGTATGCTTCCGCTATGTGATTTAATTTTGCAACTCTGAATATGTCTCAATGTGTTATTTATTACTTTTATGGAGAGTGCCTTGTGATCAGCTTCTCTTGGACGCTCGAATTCCCACTCCCTCATGATATCATTTGGTGAAGTTGATGGTCGACTCCTTTTGTTATGCTAGATACGGGTTTACCCCATATTTTATTTTAACGGGTATAGCGCGGTTTTGTCGCCTCACTTCATTAAATATATGAATAATTGTTATGTGTGCAAAAAGTATGCCCCTTTCTTTCCCGCTTCTTTATTCCCCTCTGTCGCGTCTCGGTTTGTGGGAACCGGGATGTGACATCATATTGCCAAGTTAGTGAAGTTAATTCAACATTTGGTAGAAGCTACAAGGGAGTACGAGGAACCTAGAATTAGTATGCTTAAGAGAGCATCACAGTCGAGTTCCTTCGATTTTGAAGAGAAATTTGAAGAAAGAATAGGAAGGATGGAAATAATGCCGAGTAATGTGGTTGAGAAGGTTGCAAGTGTTGGACGGACGAAGAGACCATGTGGTATGTGTGGTAATTTGGGCCATACAACGATGCAAGGCAAATTGAATGAACATAATCTCATTGCTTATACTAATTAATTTGGAAATTGGTATGGTCATCCACCACCAAACACTTACAATCCAGGTTGGAGCTATCAAAGCGAGCAAGAGCAGCAGCAACAAGTTTATCGATCACCTCATCAAAGAGAATTTCAGCAAACGCCACCTTCTCCACCTCCGCAAGAAAAACAAGGCAAGTCACTTGAGAGATGATGGCTGATTTGATTGGCTCGCAACAATTTTTGTAGAATAATGTGCAACAACTTCACCATTCTCAGGCGGAGCAAAAGGTATGTATGAATGGTTTAGCTCGTCAAATCTTCAACTTTCAACTTCTATAACTGAGCCGATGAAGGGCGGTCGTCACACTCTTCGCACAAATAAATTTATAAAACACCTCTTGCCCAACAAGACAGCAGTAATGACAAGTGGGGTCGATCCCAAGGGACTTGGCGTAGATCTCCTCTTCTTGGTAGTTCTCAACAGAAAGGGGCTATGGTCGAGATTGTATCTCAATATCCTGTAACTAAACAAGTGAAATATCAAATAACAAAGAAGTTTGGGTTAGGGTTTCAAATCAATGATCCTAATTACTCATTACTCATTCATTGGTGCAAAGATATTCAATTACTTGATCTCATTACTTGATTTAAGACAAAGATTAGTTTATATCCTAATGGTCACGAAGTCACGATATAAACACACCAAGCCTATGTCTATCCAATTTTACAGATCTTGACCAGAAGGCAAGATCTCCTCCTTTGATCAACAAAGTCACGAAGACACTTCAGTAATGATGCTGTCCAAAAGGCATTAAGAATAAACAGACCCAAGACAGCCAAGAGGTAGGTCAATATCGACTGCTCTCCAACACTCTTTACCTTCTTGGGCACGAGAGACACTCTCGAGTTGATCCCAAATCCTGCTAATGACTTAATCTCAATATCTAGATGGTGATCAAGCATATGTCAATATCAATTAAGTCTAGAATTATTCCTAAGTGTTTCGGGAATAAAATCAAATAACGAACTTACACAATTTGACCTCACGAGTTTAGAATTAAGATCACATCATCTACATACAACCCAAACAATAAATTTAGCTAGACATAATATTCAACAAAATCACAAAACATATAAGGGAAATCATAACTGAAATTAAACTGGAAAGGGTTGCTGCCCAAAAACGTAAGTCAGCAACTAATGTCTTGACTTCAAGTCAATAACTGAAAACTAATGCAGAAAAACTGGAAACGAAATATAAAAGCAAATTTGCCCGTAGGACTTGTTTCTTCCTCACTTTCACTCGATCTAAAATGCAGAACTAAGCTAAAAGAACTCTCTAAACTCGAACTAAAACTCGCACACGTTACAATATGAAGTCGGCCATATATATAGGCGATGGAATTAGGGTTATGTTAGAATCCTTGTTGGTTAAGGACTCTTTCCATCCTTATTCGCCTCTTTCCTTGTCTATCTGGCTGCAATTTTACTTACCTTTCGTAGTAGATATCTTCATTGATTAGGTTTAGCTAAGATAAGGAAACAAATCTTCAATCCTTATCCTCTTCCTTGGAGAAAAAGAAATCTGCAGCTGCTCCGACTTACATCTTGACTTTGATGTCTACATCCTGTATCACTTCCTATGCTGACGAAGATCCTGGCTCCTCCGGGTACTCTGTCTGTTGGCTTCAAGGATATGGAGAGGTGCTTCCCGACTTGTAGATTGAATAGAACGTTGTTGCCCAGCTACAAGCTTCCAGCCCTATGCCATTTACATCGCATCGCCATCTCAACATCTCAACAATAGATTTTCACCGGTTTTGCCCAAGATCCCACTTGTTCTTCCCTGCACACCTTCTCTCAACTTTGTGTCCTCCCAGACACAATTTGACTCGATAAAGACCAAAAAGAACAAGAAAAACACAAGAAAAGATGGACACAAATATGGGTTCATCATGAGCTCAAGGAGAATCAAGGCTGTTTGTGGTCACAAGTTCAAGTGAATCCCATAGAACAAGTGAACTTAATCACCTTGAGATGTGACAAGGAGTTGGAGGATCCACCGATAAAGAAGTTGGAAATGAGTTTGAGAAACGAATCTGATGAAGGTGCTCGTTTGCCTAAACGAGAAGATTCTTATGTTGAAGGAGTAGTAGTTGATGAAGCTGAAAATATGTTCTAGTTGATGAAGCTGAAAATATGTTCTATTTGGCCAAACAGGACACTGATCCGCTAGTTGTGCTGAAGGAAAAGGAGATCGAAAAGGGAATTGCATCGGAGGAGCCGACTAAGGTGCATAAACCTTTGAGTTTATATGATCCTAACCTTAAGATTCTTGCACCTTTTCCTCACAGATTAGAAAAGAAGAAGCAGGAGGAAGATCCCATGGACTTCATGTCGATATTTGAAAAATTGGAGATTAATCTTCCATTTCTTCAAGCGATCAAGCTTCCTCCATTGAGCAAATTCATGAAGGATTTCATTTCTGGAAAAAGAAGGATGTTGGCAAGATTTTGATGAGTGGGAGCGTATCAACCGTGATGCAAAGGACATTGCCACCCAAATGCAAGGATCCATGTATGTTCTTTTTTCCTTGTTCAATTGGAGGTACAAAACTCAAGCATGCTATGTGTGATTTAGGAACATGTGTTAATGTCATGCCATTATCTATTTATAATAGCTTATTTGGTGTGGAGTTTGTAGATACTAATGTTAAGATGCAATTGGCTAATGGAGTATGCATTTATCCTGAGGGTCTATTGGAGAATGTTCTTGTGAAAGTGCATGACTTTGTTTATCCTGCTGATTTTTATGTGGTTATGATGAGTGATATGCAATCAAAGAGTTTTTCTGGAGTTCTGTTAGGTTGTCCTTTCTTAAGGACTGCTAAGTCGGTCATTGATGTCTTTAATGATACTATTTGCTTAGATTATCATGAAGAGAAATTCATTTTCAGCATTGATGATGCCATGAATAATCTTATGGATGCTAAAAATGTATGTGCCATTGATGTGACTGACTCTCGTGTCCAAGAATATCTTTGAGACTGAATTTAAACAGGAAAAATAAGATCTAATTTCGATGAAAAGGGTGACTGATTTTGATACTCAAGGTTTTGGAAATACGTCCCATTTGACAACTATTTCGTAGACGGATGAAGTAATTTTTTTAACATGCGTGCCCAACTAAATAGTCTTAATAAAAAGATACAAAAGGAGTGTGATTCTAATATAAAAATGATGAAATATAATTAAAAAATCCTATTGTCGAAAAGCCAACCATTATATTAATAAGTTAATGTAATAATCAAATATATAACAAATAGTTAAATAAAAAGAAGAAAAAAATGAAAAAGTGAAACCAAAATGAAAAAAAAAAAACAAAAAGAAGCAATAAGGGGCAAAAGCCGCAAAACGGCAAAACCAAAGCAAAACGACGCCGGATTAATGCACAACATCATATGCTGTGTTTTTTGGCACAATAGGGGATCCTTCCCCAGGATCATTTGGTTTGTGTAAGTAAGACTTAACTAATAAATAATTAATATAATTATATGTTTGGTTTTAATGATTTGACATGTGATGATAATGAAGTCATTAATCCTATTCACCAATTGATTCATAATTTATTCTTCCAAATTTGGGTATATTAATCAAGCTTATATTCTATTTTAATCAATCAATGTTATCTGTCCCACCTCCAAACCTCAAACGACCTGAGGCTAAAATAGGACAATCATGTAATGTCCTCTTGAGGATGACCTAGTGGTAAATATGATTGCTTAAGACTGAAAGTTTCAGGTTCAAATCTCATTAATGCCTCTATAAGTCGAACTTATCACAATTGCACTTGAAAAATGTGATTTACCTATCTCGTCTTGTGTTGTTTGCATGCTATTACACAAGGACAAAAGTTTACTCAATGCACATCGAAAGTAGCAACAACTAGCGACTTCCCACAATATGAAACAAAGAGTATAGAATCAATCAAATTAATTAATGTGAACTTCAAAATTCAAAGAGTACAACTCTTCAATTCCATCTAAATATAGTTTTCAAAATCATTTTAGCAAGCTATTGTATAAGGACGAGAGTTTATTCATCATACATCGAAAGTAGCAGCGACAAGTTCTTAATGCATGTAAACCCCAAATTTGGCTTGAAATGGGTGAATTATTTGGGCCGAATCGAATTTATTTGTAATAAATATGACCAAGCAAACCGAATTAACCAAACTATCTAATTTTGCTAGGTTCAGCTCACTTTTCATGAAAATTTGCTTTACCCTATTTCAAGCCAAATTCTATTAGGCACTACTATATGCACTATTAAATCGAGAAAGTGCAGTTCCTTTGGGATGACTTAGTGGTAGAGTGAACTTCATGAGACTGAGAGGTCTAAAGTTCAATCCCCACTAATGCTTCTATAGGTCGAGCATGTCACACCTATACTTGGAAAGTGTGACTTACCTATCATATGTGGTTTACATGATACTGCACAAGGACTCCTGAAACTGGAATTTGACGTTTGGGATTAGGCCCTCTTTTCTAGCATCCAAAGGTGATGAAATATTTGAATGAACATGAGATTTCTATCATTGTTTGAGAGGTTGAGCTCAATCGATTCAAGAAGAGTTGATGAAGTACAATAAAATTGTTGGAATTAGGATTGATTCATAGAAGTAATATACTACTACTTCATCAACTTTTCTTTTGACTCTGGAAATTGAAGATTTGAGCTATATCATTTTTTATTGTAGCTAGGTTTTAGTTTGATGAAGAATTTGTCATTTCTGATCATTCTAATATAGTTTCGTTGTAAATGTATTGTGATGAAATGTTGTCCTCACACAAGAATGGGCGTCTAGTGTGATTTGAATTCTTTTTTCCTTACATTATACTTTATGTGAGATCCTATTGTCGCGATTGTGAAAAGGAAAAGAAAAAAAATCTCACTTATAACTTATTGTGATGAAAAAGTAACCTTGTAACACAGATAAATTCATTGTGAATATTTATATTTTTGAAGTGGGGAAGGTTTAAATGAATAAAAAATCATATGAGTTATCCTAAAAATTAGTCTTAGCCATCCATCCATTTAATTTAATAATGATTGAGAGAGATATAGCATAGGAATTTTATTAAAAAGTAGTAATACAAGGTAGGGATATCAATCAGGCCAACCCTTGGATTCGGTCAATCATATCGGATTGTCGGGTTTTTTTAATCTGGGTTAAGTTGGGTTGGATTTTTTTCGGGTTAAAAATTTGTAACCCTAACCCTAACCCTTCGGATTACGAGTTAGCTCGTCGGGTCACAAGATTTTAAAATAAAAAATATAATTAAATAAAAAAAGATTTTCCAACAAAATAAGTCTAATAGTTACAACACACAAAAAATTACAATAATTCAACATTAATTTGTTATCTCGCAAATAAAATTAAACTATTGAATGACACTCGTCTTCTACTTAAATAACTTTTGGAGTGGCTTCAACTTGATCACTGACTTCAATTTCATTATCTTCATCATCTATTTAAGAAGAATAAAAGGGGATTTATCTATAAATTTGGTTGATAAAATATACATAATATAGAAAAACGACTTACATAAGTATTGTTTATATATCTAGGCATAGGGTTAAATAAACAAACAAGATATTATTCGGGTCTACAATAACTCATAGCTACAGTAGCTACATGAACTCATAGCTCAGGAAAAGACTCCTCTCTGTCGTTCTTGATAGATCTAGGGTTTGTAGAGATAGCAGAAAATAATAATAATGCGACGACACAAAGATTTACGTGGTTCGATCGATGTGATCTACGTCCACGGGAGAGAATATAGAGAGCTTTTATTATACTTGAGAGTACAATGAGTATTTGAACGTATCTAAACCTCTAATCTAGCATCTATTTATAAGCCTTGAATGGAGCCCTAATCTTTCCAGGATTTGGATTCCTTATACATATCTGGATTCCCTTCATAATAGAATTCCTTCTCCTCTAAGATAAGACTTCATTACTTGGTCTTCAAGGCAATTAATAACTCGTCTGGGCCGAGGTCCTTGGGCCGAGCTCAACGTACAGGCCCAATTAGGTTGGGCCTCGGATCAGGCCCAAGAAGAGGCCGGTACCATCACAATCATTGGCGCCGTCTGTGGGAACAAAAAACGATCGACGGTTCTTTGGTAGCAGAACTATGACGGTAACGCGATCACAAAACGTGCAGGGAGACCAAAGCCAACGTGGGAACCCCGACGAAGCAGAAAGTCGCCCTACGAACAGGGGCAATCACCAGAAAGATAGCTCGGTCCCAAAGGAGGGGCACGACAATAACCCTGTAGAAGAGGACCCTTTCAAAGGGATGCCCGCGCTAGAGGGCAACCCTCAGAAGGGTCAACAGAAGTCCGGATCGAAGGGAGAGGATTTTCTCGACGACTTCGACCTCGCCACTGCATACGCCGCGACTGAATTCGCAAGAGCGAATAGGGAGAGTTTCAAGCGCTTCCTCACAACAGCTAGGATGCCCTCAACATCCGAAGCTAGGGAGAGTTCCACACGGAAGTCTATACCCAAAACTTCACATCATCCCAAAACGCAGGAGCCTGGACTGAAAAGAAAGCACGATACTCGGCGAAGCCCACTCCGCCGCCGGAGCTCCAGCCAGCAGCGGAGTCCCAAGCAATACCATCTCCCGAGGCGACATCGTAGCCCAGGCAGAGACCGAAGTCCGAGCTATTCCAGAAGTTATAGCCCCAAGGTAAACCGGCACCGACGGGAGGGAAGATTAGCCCGGCTCGTCAGCCCGTTCACCGATGAGCTGTTCGATGCCAAGCTTCCCGCGACGTACAAGTTGCCCAACATACCACCCTATAATGGGTTGGAGGACCCCCTCAATTTCTTGACGCGGTTCAAGTACAGCATGCACAATCAGGGCCTCAGAGAAGAGCACATGTGCAAGTTGTTCCCAGAGATGTTGGTCGACTACGCCCGAGCTTGGTTCGACGGCCTGCCGACTGGCAGCGTAGGATCTTGGGTCTACCTCGAAGGAATCTTTAAAAAAAGATTCCTTATGAAAGTCCAAGCTCGCCGAGACACGGCCTACCTCCTGTCCGTGAAGCAAAAGGACAGAGAGACCATAAGGGAGTACGCCTCCCGATTTATGCAGGAAAGCTTGAAGGTCGATAAAATCGACGATGTTTTCCTCATCTCGGCTTTCCGAAACGGGGTCGCTCCTGGGTCCCTGAACCAGGAGCTCGCTAAGCAGAAACCCGAGACGGCCCAGGAGATGTGGAGAATCGTGTACCAGTTCGCAGACGGCCAAGATGCGGACCGGTTAAAGCGGGAGGAAACAGAGAAGAAGAGGCCTGAAGGTGATCGGGGCCGGAATGATCGTGATCGGAGAAGTGCCCACGAACGCCTTCAGCGGGGTCCTATCCAATCCCGGCTCGGACCTGGACCTATTCAGTCCCAGCTCGGTCCACGGCCGGGGTCGGAGCCCCCTCAGCGACCTCCCTTTGTGAAAACAAATGCGGAGATCTTCGCACTTCATGAGGACTGGTTCACACGACCACGCCCTATGTCGGGGTCGAAACCTCGGGATAAAAACAAATACTGCTCTTTCCATGACGACCACGGGCACTACACAGAAGACTGCCGCGACCTCGCAGTGGAAATAGAGAGGCTAGCCCAAGAAGAAGCTCTGAAGAAGTACGAGGTCGGGGGAAAGAAGAACAGAAGGGGGAAGCGAAAGGGCGGACAAGGCCGCTGCGCTCCCGATAATAAGCGAGCTAAAACCAGTCATGATGAGGAAGATGACGACCCTCAGAACGACGTGGCACAGTATGACGGGGTGGTGTCAACCATCTCCGGGCTAACCCCGGGCACAACAAAAACTAAGCTGAGGTCTGAAGCTCGCAGACCACCAACTCCATCGGAAGAGGAACAGACGAAAAAGAGGTTCAAAAAAGGCAAAACAGTCACCTTTTCCGAGGACGATCCTGTACCTACAGCAACACCCCATAATGACGCCCTGGTAATACAGGTCGGAGTGGCCAATAAGATTGTCCACTGCGTATTTGTTGATAGTGGGGCCAGCGTCAGTATCATCTTCCAACATTGCTTGGATAGGATGGCACTCGACCCAGCTCGGGTAAACTCAGGGCCCCTGCCCCTCAAAAGTTTCACGCAGCATGAAACGCGGCCTGAAGGGATCATCGCGCTTGACGTCGCCATCGGCAGCCCGCCGACCAGCGTCAATAAGCTAATCCACTTCTACGTGGTCAAGGCGAACTCCCCGTACAACATCATATTGGGTCGGGATTGGCTGAATGCGGTCCGAGCCATTATCTCGCCATATCACTTGTTACTAAAGATCCCGACCTCGGGTGAAATCCTGACTATCCGCGGCGACCAGAAAAAGGCCAAAGAGTGCATGCAAGTTGCCCTTCGAGGTCAACCGCAAGCATAGCAATCAAAGTATCCCGAGGAGTTGGAAGAGGCAACAACGATTTCTGACGCCTCGGCGGAACAAGTCCCCTTATCCGAAGAAGACCCTACCAAATTTGTCAAGGTCGGCTTTGCAGGGGGGGCCCAAACCCGCCTGCAGATAATCCAGCTCCTTAGGGAATATCAAGACGTCTTTGCTTGGTCGCCAACGGACATGACGGGGGTGTCATCGAACATCATTACACATAAGCTCAACATCGACCTGAGCTCCACCCCGGTAAAGCAGAATAGAAGAACATTTGCTGCCGAGCGGAACCAGGTCATCTATGACGAGGTGCAACAATGGCTGAAAGCAGGGCTACTATTCGAAGTCAAATACCCAATTTGGCTATCTAACCCGGTGGTGGTCAAGAAAGAAGGAGGGGAGTGGAGGATGTGCGTGGATTATACCGACCTCAATAAAGCTTGTCCAAAGGACTGCTACCCCCTCCCCAACATCAACGAGAAGATCGAAGCCTTAGTGGGATACGAGGTATTCAGCTTTCTTGACCTTTACAAGGGGTACTATCAAGTCCTGATAGATGAGGAAGATGCGATCATGACAGCTTTCGCCACGAGCTTTGGGGTCTTCGCATTCAAATACATGCCCTTCGGGTTGAAGAACGCCGGAGCAACTTACCAACAAATGGTCGACTTCCTCTTCCGAGATTACATTGGCGAGATCGTTGAAGTATATGTAGACGACATTGTCGTCAAAAGCAAGGAAAAAGCTTCAGCGATGGTTGATCTACGAACGACACTCGACGTGCTAAGGCAGGCCAACCTCAAGCTGAACCCCAAGAAGTGCACTTTCAATGTGCGATCTGGGAAATTCCTAGGGTGTTGGATCTCGCCAGAGGGACTCAAAGCCAACCCGTTGAAAATTAAAGCCGTCCAGGAAATGAAGGTACCCCGAACTATTCGCGACGTACATAAATTGACAGGCTGCATAACCGCGCTAAGTCGTTTCCTCTCGAAAGCTGCCGAGAAACAACTTCCGTTCTTCAAAATCCTCAAGAAGGCACCGGAGTTTGGATGGGGACCAGAACACGAACTAGCCTTCGACGAGCTAAAGCGCCACCTAAGAGACTTACCAACTCTGTCGGTCCCCAAAAAAGAAGAATCCTTATCCCTACCTCGCAGCGTCGGAGGAAGCAATTAGCGCGGTATTGGTCCGAGATGAAGGAGATCGGCAGCTACCGGTGTACTTCGTCAGCAGAGTCCTGAAAGATCCAGAGACAAGATATCAGCCCCTCGAGAAGTTCGCTCTAGCCTTGGTAAATGCAGCTCAGCGCCTAAAACCTTATTTCCAAGCTCACCCAATACAAGTTTTGACCGACCTACCACTCCGGCAAGTCCTCACTAAACCGGAAGCTTCAGGAAGGATCGCAAAATGGGCAATCGAACTCGGAGAGCATTCCATATCATTCGTTCCTCGCCGAGCTATAAAAGGCCAAGCTTTAGCGGACTTCCTCGTAGAAGCTCGGTACAACGTCGTGAATAAACCAAAAGAATCCGAGGCCAAAGCAAAACTCCAAGAAATACCAGAGAAGACTCCCCCAGACTGCTGGGAGATGTATGTGGATGGAGCCTCGGGAAAGAAAGGGAGCGGAGCTGGCATACTCCTGATCAGCCCGGAAAAAAAAGGAGTTAACATACTCGCTGCGATTCGAGTTCCCCACTACGAACAACGAAGTGGAATATGAGGCCCTCATTGATTGACTGCGTCTCGCCCAAACACTCCAGGTACGAGCTATCCAAACTTATTGTGATTCCCAAGTAGTGGTCAACCACGTGCTGGGAAAGTATGAAGCAAGGAGTGAGAAGCTGAAGAAATACCTGGAGAAAGTCAAGCTCCTAGAACAATCCTTCCAGTTCTTCAAGATAGTTCGCATTCCTCGGAGCTAAAATACCCGAGCTGACGAGCTAAGTAAGCTAGTGAACTCAACCGGCTCCACTCTGATAGAAGAAGTTCGGAATCGAAGTATAGAAGAGGCGGAAGTCAACACAATTGAGGAAGATGACCCGAACTGGATGACCCCTTTGAAGAAATATTTGGAGAGCGGGGAGATTCCTGGGGACAAAACGGAAGCCAGAAAAATCCTGGCTAAGTCCACGCAGTACGTCCTCGAAGGAGAAATCCTTTATCGAAAGTCATACCTACAGCCTCTCCTAAAGTGTGTGGGACCAAGGGAAGCGGACTACGCACTGAAAGAAGTGCACTCCGGGTCGTGCGGAAGCCACATCGGAGCTCGGATGCTAGCACAGAAAATCATGCGGTGGGGGTACTATTGGCCAACAATGGTAAAAGACGCGGAAGAATTCGTGAAGAAATGCCTGAAATGCCAGCTGCACGCGAAGGTGACAAGGGTACCCCAGACCGACCTCTCCACTATACAGAGCCCGTGGCCATTTGTGGAGTGGGGCATTGACATCGTGGGGCCGTTCTACCCGGCCCCAAAGCAAAAACGATTCTTAATAGTCGCCGTCGACTACTTTACCAAGTGGGTCGAAGCTGAACCTTCCACAAAAGTCACAAGTGAGAAAGCCATCGACTTCGTTTGGAAGAATATCGTGTGCCGGTTTGGAGTTCCAAGAGTCCTCATTTCGGACAACAGGACGCAATTCACGAGCAGAGCATTCCAAGAATTTTGCGAAGGACTCAATATCCAGCAAAATTTCACCTCGGTCAACCGACCTCAAACTAATGGTCAGACCGAAGTCACCAACAGAACAATAGTGAACGGACTCAAGGCCCGCTTAGAGAAGGACAAAACGGAATGGATCTACAACCTCCAAAACGTCCTGTGGTCATACAGGACTACACCCAGAACTCCAACGGGAGAAACCCCGTACCATTTTGTATACGGAACAGAAGCGGTAATACCAGTAGAGGTCGGGGCACCAAGCCCCCGCACTATCAACTTCTCGGCGGAAGCCAACGAAGAGCAGCGCCAAACCGACCTGGATTTACTCGAGGAGAAGCAGGAACTAGCCAGCATAAAGGAAGCTCGGTATAAACAGCAGATGACCCGATATTATAATCAAAGGGTCAAACCCCAGCAGTTCCAGGTCGGTGATCTTGTGCTTAGAAACAATGAAGTAAGCCATTCGGAGAAGCTCGGCAAACTTGAAGCCACATGGGAAGGGCCCTATAGAGTGCACGAAGTACTCGGCAAAGGAGCCTACAAAATCGCCTACCTTTCGGGCGAGCTGATACCCAGAACATGGCACATCGCTCACCTAAAGAGGTTCTTCGTATAAGCAGCGGAGTCTTGCATTTAGAGTCTTAAGTTTTTTCTTTTCTTTTCTTTTTTTTTTAAGTAATAATGTTTTGTTTTTCGAGCTCGTCAAAATTTGCCTCGCCTTTCCTTTAATAAAGTTTCTTTTTGTTTTGCATATTCTCGTGTCTTTTAATTTGCTTATACGAAGTATCCAAAAACAAATCCCCTCATAAGGACGAACTAAGGTTCACTTACGAGGTCAATAATGATCCGACATGGGGAAATTATATTCTAAGAAATGCGCATAAGAAACCCTTTTTGAGGTCCGAGCTCGCCTCCCTCATAAGGGAAGATCCGACGAGGTCCGAGTTAAACTCTCTCACAAAGGATAATAATATCTCAATCGGGGTCAGAACCAAGTTCCCCCGAGAGAATCACAATACGAGGTCCGAACTAAGGTTCCCTTGTAAACAAAAAGAGGTCCGAGTTCAACTCCCTCATGAATGCAACATGCAAATAAACTAAGGAAGCTATCTTCACGATGAACAGGAAAGTTCAACGAACTCAATCTATATTTATTTATTTCTAACTATTTAGAAATATTCGTATGTACATAAGTTACAGGCAAAAACGAGCTAGTCTACGAAGGAGGAGGTTTCTTGCTAAAGTTAAGCCACCGATCCTCGAATGAAGTAATTCCCAGGATGTCATCAATTGAAATCCGACCTCGACCTCGACCTCGACCGCTTCCAGAGGAAGGACCCCGACCTCGCGAAGCCGCCGACCTTGGCCTCGCAGCTCGGCCACCTCGGCTCGGGCCGACCTGACGTCCCTGCAAAGCTGTTTTTACCTCGCGAACAGGCACCGTCCGAGAAGAAGACGGGAGGTCGGCACCCGCACCCTTGGCCAGCAGCGCACGTAATTTTGGTCGGCGCTCCAAAATACACTTATACCTGCTCGCACTCTCTTTGAGCATGTCAAAGGCACCTTGGAGCAAAGGAGACTCGGGACCAACTGCTTCTTTTAAATCGATATACGTCACCAAGTCTTCTTTCGTCTTTAGTTCCGCCTCGGAAATGGTGATACCACCAGCACGTCGGATAATATCTTCGTACTCGGCGTGCTCCTCGGCGATCCTTTTGTGATCCTCAGAAACAGGCTTAGCCCGACCTTGGGCAACTTCCAGTTCTTCCTCAGTCTGAAGAAGCCTAGCTTGAAGCAAATCAGCATGCTCTTGAGCAGCGACCCGCTTGATCTCAACTTCCACGCCAAGCGCCTCGAACTTCATTTGCCAATCCTTTAGCTCGGCTTCAGTTGATTTCAACAAAGAACACTTCTCGGCGAAAAGCGCCTCAGCTCGGCGACATTTATCCATCCACAACCGAGCTAGAGACCGTTGTTCAGATAAATCTTGAGACAGGAGATTTATTTGCTTATGCAGAGAAGCTATATCAGGGAGATTAGAAATCTACACAGAAAAAAGTGCAAAGTTCGTTTATTCAGCACAATATCCAAGTACATAGTTACAAATACAAAAAAAAAAACGCAAAATTTTTCTAAGGAGCGTCCACCTCCTTGTCCTGACGAGGCGGCTGCCCGGAGGGGGGGCCCTGAGAAGAGCCATCAGCGCCTGCATCATTCGGATCCTCTTCTTCGACCGAAGCCTCGCGCTCCTCTTCCTCCTTGTCCTCTACTCCCTCGGCGGAAAGAGCGTCGAAGGCTGCGTCAAGGGCAGGATCCCGATCTGCCGAGCAGGAAGCAATCTGCTCGGCAGACAGGAGCACCGACGAGCTGGCGAGGGCGTCCAGAATGGGCAGTTGGCCGAGGTGACGCCGGATCACTCTGGCATACTCGGCGAAGAGGGCCTCGTCCTCCAGGCGCTCGTAGCCATACTTGGAGACGTCCAGCTCGGGGAAATCACTGGCGGCGGCCTCCAAAGCGCTCAGGGCGTGACTTCCGTTGATAAGCCCAGCCAAGTCATTGGCCAGGCCGGAGAAGCTGTCCGACAAGAGCAACCTCTTCGTATAAGCCCGCAAGGCCTCACCCTGACAGGCCGCCAGTTTGGCCTCCCTCTCCTTGGCCGCACTCAGCTCGACCTCAAACCTCTTGCGAGCTTCCTCGGCATTCCGCTCGGCGTCAAATCTCTTCCGAGCTTCCTCGGCAAGCTCGGACTTAGCGGCCATTACCTCCTCCCGGGACTTGGCCAACAATTCCTCAGCCTTCTTCAGCCTGGCCGCGGTCGACATCAGCTTTTCCGAGTACCGACTCTTTTCGTCCTCGTGCTTCGCTGACATCTCCCCGACGCTACTCTTCAGCCAGGCCGTGAACAGGTCGATGCCCTGAAAGAAGGAATACAGTCAGCCACACGCAAGCAAGGAAAACATAAAAATAGCTAACAAATCTCTACCTCGGGAAAAGGCAAATTCTCCAGTTGAGCTGGAGCAGACGGGCTCACATCACTGCCCGAAATGTCAACGATATCCACGTTGACCCGGGGCCTTTTGCGGGATGGGCTGGCGGCGGGGGAAACAACCCCCGTTGCTGCGGGCACAGCCACCTCGGGTTGCCGACCCAAGTCGGAGGCTCTTCCGAGCTGGCTCTGTTCAGAAGCAGATCGTCCTGACGACCTGGGCCTCTTTCCCCCGCGAGCTGCGGCCTTAGCATCAGGTCCCTGCTTCCCGAACTTCACTGCAAGAACAAAACAAGTAACGGGGTTAGACAACGTTTCAACAATCAAACCAATCCTAACAGCACTAGCGGGGCCTCACCCGTTGCAGGATCCACCATATTTTGGGGCTCGAACGGGCTCAACCCCGCTTCAGCTAGCGAGTCTTCGTGGTAGCTCTCCTCGAACGGCCCACATCTCGCTATCGCCCTAGCAATACTCTCCAGGCCCTCGTCCACCTCGCTCGTCACCCAGGCGCGAGGCTTGCCCAACCTCCAGACCGTCTCGACTAGGCTATCATGTCGACAGAAAAAGAATTTCCTATGCCACATCTCCACCTTGTTCAGGGTTCTCCCCTTAAACTCAGTGCGAGCAGTGGCATAGTACCAGCCCGCGGATGCTTTGAAGGCGAAGAGCTCGTGGATGAGCTCGGCGGATAGCGGGTAATTGTGCCGGATAGCTACTACACCTAGGTCGGCAAACTGTCTAAAGGCGTTCGGGGTTATCTGCCCTAAAGCTAATCCGAGCTTCCTTTGAAGGTCGGCGAAGGGCACCGGCAGAGGTAGACAGAGACCGGAATGCAGACTGTCCTCGTAAATCGTGCAAAACCCCATAGGGGGCGAGCACGCCCTATCCTCCGGACGAGGCTCTATGAGGTCAGCGTCTAGGGGAAAATTGTAAGATTTGGTGAGAAATTTTATCCTAGACTCATCTAGGATGGAAGAAGCCCTATCCTCCGGACGAGGCTCTATGAGGTCAGCTACTTTCCCCTCCACGGGGCGGGGTACAGGCAAAGCCGCGACGGTCGGGGTAGGAGATCCTAACAAAAAAATTCTAAAATTGACCACCCGGCCGGTGGAATCGGCCGGAGGGCACTCGCTATCGCTACTAGAAGGAGAAACGGAATAGTGGGAAGCCATACTTACTTGTTAATTAAGGTAGTCGGCTGGACAGAATTCACAGATGGAAGTAAGAACAGATGTGCAACCGGCGGCGTGGCGGTATGGTTCGACTGAAAAATCTCTGGACGGAAATTTGGGGGCAAGAGCAGATTTCTGAAAGTTACTCTTTGCTGCAATGGTGAATTCGAATGGAAGTTATGGGGAGTCTCGTAGGGCTCATTGAATCCCGCCGCTGAACGTGCCACACGTGGCACGTAGCAGCTTTTTCGGAATGTGAACCACCCCTCCAAAGTATTTTCAAAAAAGCCCCCAAACTTTCCCTCCAAACCCAATTGCATCGGAACCCGGATCCGTCTGACTACATCGTGGCCCAGATCCGCGTGCGTACTCAAGTAAACTCGCTTTTCTGATTTAGCCATCCCCAGCTCGAACTCGAGTGATAGAACTACTTCCAGATCGGAGTAGAGCTGATTGTTCAGGTCGGAATTTCGACTTCTTTCCTCTTTTTGGGGGGGGATGTGATGGTACCGGCCTCTTCTTGGGCCTGATCCGAGGCCCAACCTAATTGGGCCTGTACGTTGAGCTCGGCCCAAGGACCTCGGCCCAGACGAGTTATTAATTGCCTTGAAGACCAAGTAATGAAGTCTTATCCTAGAGGAGAAGGAATTCTATTATGAAGGGAATCCAGATATGTATAAGGAATCCAAATCCTGGAAAGATTAGGGCTCCATTCAAAGCTTATAAATAGATGCTAGATTAGAGGTTTAGATACGTTCAAATACTCATTGTACTCTCAAGTATAATAAAAGCTCTCTATATTCTCTCCTGTGGACGTAGATCACATCGATCGAACCACGTAAATCTTTGTGTCGTCGCATTATTATTATTTTCTGCTATCTCTACAAACCCTAGATCTATCAGTTATGGCCTCTCACCCGAGATGCCATCACTTGCAACAACTGCATAGAGCTCATTTCCACTCTGTTCGTTAAAGGAACAAGAGCAGCTAACTCTAACTCTTTACTGTCCGGCGTTTAACTCAAGCAACAAAACTCTAACTCCTGACAGTGATAGGTAGTGCCCCCTTGGGGGTGTCCCCTAAACCCCCCTTGTTTTCGTTTCCGCATCTTTTCTATCTATCGTGATGTCATCGCACCTGGTCCTCCATCACTGCCTTTGGTTAGTTATAGTTAGTTACAATTAATCTAGAAAAATCTATCCTTTAGAAATAGAGGTCGAGGAATTCCTACAATTAGCAATTATTGCCAATATTCGTAGTTCACCAAAAGGCAATTAAACGAGTTCTAGCAATAGACACTCGCTGTCGCATATGGAATCGATAGTGGGCACTGCTTAAATAGGTTATAATCACTACTTTTTTCCAAGATAAATATTGCATGCAATTTACATATTATTTGAGATGAAAATTATTGCTTAACATAACATAAACAATGCATAATTTAAAATAAAATACATTGCTTATTTAAACAGATGGTGTTTAATTTAGTCAATAGTGATTACTTTTGTTAACACATCTCCTAATTTAAGCATCAAAACTGTGATATAAAAGTATATAACACATGCAAGCATGATATGCATTTGAACAATTTTAATACTAAAATATACTCCATCTGTCCCGTTCAAAAAGTCCCATTTTGCTATTTCGGGTGTCCTGTTCAAGAAGTCCCATTTCCTTTTTTGGCAAAAATTAACACACTAATCCAACCCATTTCCTTTATTTTATTCATTTAGTACCTAGGTGAATAGTGTAGTTTACTTTAGTCTACAGTGTTTTTCCATTCAACCTACTTTACATCAATAATAAAATACTACCCTAATTACACTCTTTATCATCTGACTCTCTTTTTCTTAATCTACGTGCGATTCTCAAATGGGACTTCTTCACTTGGACGGAGGGAGTAAAATATATTGTGTAATTAAATTATCAAGGAAATTAATTATCTATTTTATCATATAAACGAAAATGACTCTTCTTTTAAAAAATCCTATGTGGACCCTTCATATTCCTCCGTTCTTATTTTATCTAAATTCTCTTCTTGGGACGAAAATTCCAATTATTTCAAGTTATACCGCTCCGATTTTGCGGCTCCGCCTTCGGCTCCGATTATACGGCTCCGCCTTCGCTTCGATTACTAATATAAGGATAATCGTCGGGCAACAATTTAGATTTCTTCTGCTCGCTCTGAGGCCTTCGGCTCCCCTCGCTCGAATCTTGACCAAAGAAGAAGCGACCAACAAAGAAAATGAATAGGCAAACAAAAAATAATAAGGCAAACAAAAATTTGGCAATTAAAAAGAAATAGAAAAAAAAAACAGAAAAAAAGAAAAAATCTGGAAAAAAAAAGAAATAACAAGGAAAAAATTGGAAAAAAAAA
Source organism: Schizonepeta tenuifolia (assembly GCA_029490685.1). Classification (NCBI taxonomy): domain Eukaryota; kingdom Viridiplantae; phylum Streptophyta; class Magnoliopsida; order Lamiales; family Lamiaceae; genus Schizonepeta; species Schizonepeta tenuifolia. The sequence goes on along the minus strand of CM055957.1, from coordinate 97,902,422 downwards.
GAAATCTGAAAAAAGAAACAGAAAAAAAAATTCTGGAAAATAAGAAAAAAATAGAAAAAAGAAGAAAAAAGCTGGAAAATAAAAAAAAAACAGGAAAAAAAAGAAAAAAAAATTGGAAAGGAAAACAAGTGTCAATAAAATGGATCAAGGATTGATGGATCAAAAATAGAAGAGGGAAAGGGGTATTTAGGTCATAAATTCAAAAAAATGGCCATAATTTATATTTATGAAGAAGGTGGGCCAAAATTTATATTTTAATGTTCATTATGGCTATATCACATGATATTCTCTAGAATCAATGTATATTTTTTCATCTTTTGCTCCACCAACTTTATTTGGCCATATTTATTTATTTACTAGTCAGCCAAATAAATAACTATATTTTTAGAATTTATTTTCATATAATTTGGCCAATTTATCAATTGGCCGAAGAAATGGTTCCAAAATAATTTGGCTAATTTATTGGTTGTCCAAAATAAATTTTGAAGTAGTCTAATAATTTTTTAATTAATTTGATAAAAGAATAATTAATTTTAATTTGGCCAATTAATTAGGTAGATGGACCAATTACCAACCGACGAATACCTTAACTCGAGATCCTACGTGACACATCTCCATTCTTTATTCTTATTTATTTTAAATTTTTATTTTATACATTTTTTGTCATGTATTTTGAAAAATCTAGAATCGTTATCCATGAATTAATTATTTTTAGGTTATTTGTAGTTGGATTTTCAGCTTTACATAATTCATAAATGTAATTAATGAATAGAGAATATCATGTGATATAGCTAATATGAGTATTGAAATATAAATTATGGCCCACCCTCTTCATAAATATAAATTATATCCATTTTTTGAACTTAGGACCTAAATACCACTTTGCCTCTTTTATTTGTGATCCATCACTCTTTGATCCATTTTATTGACACTTAATTTCCTTTTCGGTTTTTTTTTTCTTTTTTTCCTGTTTTTTTTTTCCAGTTTTTTTTTTCTTTTCTTTTTCTATTTTTTTTCTTATTTTCCAGAATTTTTTTCTTTTTTTTTTTCTGTTTTATTTTTTATTTTTCAGATTTTTTTTCTTATTTTCCAGATTTCTTTTTCTTTTTTTCTATTTTTTTTTTATTTTCCAGATTTTTTTCCTTTTTTCTGTTTTTTTTTTTTCAAAATTTTTGTTTGCCTCTTCGTTTTTTTGTTTGCCGCTTATTCTTTGGTCAAGATTCGAGCGAGGGAAACCGAAGGCCTCGGAGCGAGCCGAAAAAATCTAAATTGTTGCCCGACGATTATCCTTATATTAGTAATCGGAGCGAAGGCGGAGCCGTATAATCGGAACCGAAGGCGGAGCCGCAAAATCGGAGTAGTATAACTTGAAATAATTGGAATGTTCGTCCCAAGAGTACCATATCATAACTTGGAACATCTGAAACTAATTTGACAATTGGCACTAATAAGGCTAAATTCGTACCAGATGTACTAGAACAATTGGTACTAATAAGATTAAATTTGTACCAAAAGTACCAAATGCCTCATACTCGCCCGACCCGACCCGCGCCCGTCCGCGTCAAACCCGACCCGCTCCGCATTTCATTAAGGGTATTTTCTTCCCAAATTGAGAAAAATGGCCAAAATTTATATTTTTGAAGAAGGTGGGCCAAAATTTATATTTTAATGATCATTATGGCTATTTCAAAATATGTCTCTAATGAATATTACTAAACAATTAAGGACAAGAACAAATAATACAATAATTTTTTTAATTAAATTTTGGGTCTATATAAATTCTATACGGATTTTATAAATTACGCACTTATAAATCAAAACCGTGGTCAGCGGGTCAATTTCGACTCGGAAACGTGGTGCTAGATGGCCAATTTCCAACTGACGGGTACTTCAACTCGGAAATTTTTCATTATGCTTTTTTTTTCATGTATTTTCTAAATCTTGGCACCCCCAAATCCCTTCATTTCTATATATCTAAATTCTCAAACTTTTGAATTTTTAAATATAAAATAAGATTTTAAATATATATACTAAAATTTTATGTCACATATCGGTTTTCTAATGAAACTTCACATATTGAAAAGCCTAATCAATGTTTTTAATTAAATTTTAGGTCTATATAAATTCTATACGGATTTCATAAATTACGCACTTATAAATTAAAACTGTGGTTAGCGGGTCAATTCCGATTTAAAACCTTGTTTTCAATATATGCGAACTCGGAAACGTGGTAGTAGACAGGCCTATTCCCAACTGACGAGTACCTCAATTCGGAAAATATTTTCATAAATTACACACTTATAAATCATAACCGTGGTCATCAGATCATTCCTACTCGGAACCGTGGCGATAGACGGGCCAATTTTCAACCGACGGGTATTGCTATACAAATTATTTTTAGAAAAGAACACAGATGACTGATTTTTTAATCGGTGATTGAATCAAGTACGAGTATATAAAATTTCAAACAAGTTTGAATAATCCTAAACATACCGCATCAAATTGTTTGATTGGAAAATGTAGAATGTGTGGGAAAGTTTCCAAAAAATTTATTAACGCGTGATTTGTCGACGGGCCAACTCCGACTTAGAATTGTGCGCGTTGAGGGACCATTCAGCATCATTGGGGCAACTTTAATTTTTTTATAATTTAGAGAGACAAATAGATACTATTTGCTATAGAAAAAGATCCACCTCAATTCTTATAAAAAATCAATACAAAACATCTGAGAAGTAAATAATTTTTGTCTCACATCAGTTTTGAGAAAAATATATAGTTTGAAAATTATTTATAAAAATAGGTGCGAATTAAATTTGAATTTTAAAAGGTTTAACTTAAAAAAATAAAAAAAAATAATTAACAAACAATATCTTTTTCATACTATCACATATTAAATTTTATTAAATAATAATTTTTTCAACGGGCTACACGCTAGTTTATTGTGATAGAGAGATGTAAACATAAGAAAAAAATACAATTACAAACCAAGAATTCTATTTCGAAGAAAAAACAATCTTTTAATGATTTGATGATTTCTCCTTAAAAGCCGACGGCAGGTTTGGTTCATCTTATCTTTTTTACCCTTGTAGAGTAGAAAGCGTTACAAAGTTACAAACAATACATTTTCACATTTACTTATTTTAAATCTAGACCACAGAATTCGATTAAATCAATGGCCCATGATTAGTACCAACTTACAGGAGAGTTTTCACACGAACCATTCCCTTTGTAGTGAACTATCTTATTGTAAGTACCCAATTGTTGATTATTTGGACCATTAATAAAAATGATTAATCTAAATGGCCATAATGCCCTTATAATAATTTGAACATGTTAGAAGAATATTTGTTACTAGTATGCCCTTAATATTAATTTATCATTGATTCTCCTACTTGATTTTCAAAACATTCTATTTTTTTTTATTTGGCAACAGGATCATTAAATTAATTTAATTTTTTTTATAAGTTCCATCAAAATAATTTTTCTTGGCATAATTACTGCAAATTTTTTTACGAAAATCATTATTTAGTACCATAATAGAAATATAAAAAAATAAAAAAATAAAAGAAGAAAAGTCGCGTCTGTTTTGCAATTTTGACCAACAATTGTGATAAAATTGCAAAATGTTTGTGAATATGACTTTTATTATTCGACCCAATTTCGTGCAAATATTCACAGATGCCACGAGTAGGAGTGAGCAAAATTCGGTTAAAACCGAAAAACCGAGCCGAACCTAACCGAAATATTAATTCGGTTCGGTTAATTTGGTTTTCGGTTTGGTTTTGGTTTTGAATTTTGAACTTTTCAGTTTTTCGGTTTGGATATGGTTTTTGAAAAAAAAAATTGGTTAACCGAAAACCGAACCGAATTAATAATTAATTTAATAATTTATTAATTTTTATATATATTTAAAAATTAAAATGATTATTATTAATTTTTATATATATGTTTTGCTTAAGATGTTTGGAATTTTGGACCCACAACATCAACAAACATCACTGATTTATTTATGTTTGGTTAAAGATGTTTTAGAATTTGGATTATTACTTTTTGCGAATTTGGAATCTTGAATATTGAATATTAATTACTTATTTAAAATGTAGAAAATATATTGTGTATTTATTTCGGTTTATTTGATTTTAACCGAAACCGAACCGAAATATTTCGGTTCGGTTTTGTTTGGTTTTAGCCATGTTCGGTTCGGATTCGGTTATTTATTATATAATTCGGTTTTAATTTGGTTTTTGCAATTCGGTTCGGTTCGGTGACCAAATAACCGAATGCTCACCCCTAGCCACGAGCAAGATTTAATTATTTTGAGCTGTTCTGTTTCAGTAGTATATATTCGAGGATGGTATGAAACTGATCACAGTGACAAGCAAGGGCCTTTTATCTCATGTTTCTATTTTTTCTTGTTATTAATTAACTTACCATGAGCCTCATTATTGATTTGTTCCTTTATTTCAGTATTAAAAATGTAGGTATGTGAAAATTCCTGACTCGCACTAGATAGCGACGAAAATGAAATGTGTTGTGCAATCTTGAAGGGTAATGAAGGTATTATTATTATTATTATTATTATTATTATTATTATTATTATTATTATTATTTAACATGGAAACAGAGGGTGGTGGGGTTTGACAACTTGGATCCTCTACCCCCTATGTTGTTTCATCACCTATTCTATTCGTCGAATTTTTAATATTTGAAAATTCGAAGATAATTATATACCATATTTGGATGGAATAAAACTATATATAATTAATGCCACATGTACAATCAATAAAAAGAGTAGAGAATGAAATATAAATTAAGAATAGGAAATCCAATTTAGAGGTTTGAATCCTAAGAGACTTTATTTCATAAAAACTTAATTAAGTCGTACTGTCTGGGTGTCACTTAGCGACAATATTATTTAGTTTTATCATGGTGGCTAGGATTATATATGGGCTATGTATAAACTTAACATCATAGAAAGTTCAAATCTGGACTAGAAGGCCCAAATATATTTGAAGCTACTATCTTCCAGCCCATTCATTGTTTTATTTTCAGCAGTCTTGAGGATTTATAATCTTAAGAATTTCATTAACATAAAATAAAGAAGAACGGACAGAAATAAAAACATTGCGCGACACCACACTACAAGGAGCGAATGGCACGAGCGGAACTCCATTCGCGCCATTCACGGCTCTCTTCCACACAAACATGATTTGGAGGCGCGAATGACACGAGCATCTTCCTTTCGCACCATTCACGCCACTAGTAACAAACAAGGAATGTGTGGCGCGAATGGTGCGAACTACTCGCACCAACATGCATTGTTCGGGCAGTTCGTTTTGTGTCCAGGCTTTGCTATCATTAAGGGGGCGTTTACGAAACGGGATAGATAAAAATAATATAGGTTAATCAAGCGTTTAATTTTAAGGATTAAATTCAAGAATATCTCATAGCACACGATCATTGTTCATATTTGAAACTATACATGTGGAATTGAAGTAATCATGGGATGAAGGGTATATTAGACATATTTCACAATAAGTGGCTAGTATTTATATGGTTTTCATTATGACTAGAATTTTGCTTTTATTAAGTTCAGTAGCAATTTTACATAGATTTTCTTTGATATTTGTTCCAGGAGGAATAACAGTGTTTGTCTAAAAAAATGCTAATTAAATATAAAAAAATTATTATTATTATTATTATAAATCCTAATTTATAGTATAAAATTAAAATAAAACAAAAAAGATTGAAACTGAAGGGAAAAATAATTAAGAAATACCTTAAATGGAATCGTCAATAGTTGAATAGAAAATCTCAAATTGTTTATTGCATTTCTATATCAAAGCATAATGGTTTAGATACCATAAGTGAGCCAATTATTAATATATCAGAGGAATCATATCATATTATTGTAGGGAAATCATATATAAATGAGTCAAGCAGCAGCTGCAGGCAAAGGTCGCTTAAGAATGGGAATCAAATGCAAATGGTGTTTCCTATTAACACTGGTGCCATAACCCTCAGTCATATCCAGGTCTTCGTTCTTCAACCCGAATGGCATTTTCCAATCAAAATGGTAGAGAAGCATAGCAAGCTGAAACTGGATGGTTGCCATCGCAAACGCCATCCCAGGACATATTCTTCTTCCTATGCCAAATGGTATGAATTCTAGATTGTTCCCTTTGTAATCAATCGAGCTTTCCTCGAATCTCTCCGGTTCAAATTTCTCTGGTTCATTCCAATACTCGGGGTCTCTTCCTAGTGCCCATGCATTCACTATCACTCTCGTTTTTGCTGGGATTTCGTATCCATTTATTTCACATCTTTCAGTGTTCACTTTTGGAATTAGAAGCGGGGCTGGCGGGTGCAATCTTAGAGTCTCTTTGATGATTAATGTAAGGTATTTTAGCTTTTCAATATTTTCTTCGTTTATCTGTCCCTTGTTATCAAAAACTTTTCTTACTTCTTCTTGTGCCTTGTTGAGCTTGCTAGGGTTTCTTATCATCTCTGACATTGCCCATTCTACAACAATAGTTGTCGTGTCAGTTCCAGCTGCAAACATATCCTGAAACAAAAACTACAAGAAGTAAGATCAAAACTTTATACTCCCTCCGATCCACTGAAATTGTCATTTTACTATTCGGCACGAAGATTAAGAATAAAAGTAAAAATATAAAAAGTGAGTAGGTCTCATCACTTTTGAAAGATTTTAAAGGTTTAAACTTTCTTTTTTTTGGAAGATGACAATATGAGTGGGACACCCAAATAAGGAAATGATGACAATATGAGTGAGTCGGAGGGAGTATATTCTAATACTCCATGCATGCATGCACAAACCATGAGCACTCCTTTGATACTGTCATTAGTCAGAGAAATTTCACTCCCATCTCCTTGAATCTTGAGAAGAACATCTACTAGATCTTCAAACACACCATCACCATGTTTGGTGTTTTTGGCTGCAGCTCTATGCTGCTCGATGATGCCATCGAACAGCCCCTCTAGCTTGCGTTGCATCCGTCCGATCTTGAACCGGGCTCCGGTGATCAACGGCAGTGATTTGATGGAAGGATAGAGATCGGCGATCATGAACGCCGACACTAACTTTCCAGCTTCTTCAAGCACGGGAATCATCGTCGCACGTTCACTGGTCTTTCCCCCGACCACCGCCCTCGTAATTACATCGTACGACGTGAAGTGGAGCCTCTCCGACAGATTCACCGGCGATCCTCCGAAAGAAGCGAGCCATTTCGCCAGATTCATATTCTCCTCCTCTCTTATGGGGCGGAAGGACTGCACGCGCCGGGCGCTGAGGAGCTCCAGCGTGCAGATCTTCTTCAGCTGCCGCCAGTAGTCGCCGTAGGGGGCGAAGACGACGTCGTTGTAGTTGTAGGTCACTGCCTCCGCCACCAGCCCCCGCGGCCGGTTGGCGAAGTTGACGTCGTGGGTTTTCATCACTTGCTTTGCGAGATCGGCGGATGAGATTATGAGGAAGTGCGTTTCGCCCAGCTGCATGTGCATTAAGGGCCCGTATCTGGCTGCGAGATCTCTGAAGATGCGGTGGGGCGCCGGCGGCTCGTAACATGAGGTGGAGGTTTCCGATGAGGGGGAGTGGCTTAGGACCTGGGAAATGTGAGTAAGTTTTTGCTGATTTTGAGATTGTTAGCGATTTCAGAAACATCAAGAAGAAGAGGAGAAAGGAAAGTAGAGAAATTATTAGTGTTGATGGGATGTTAAACTCCATAATGTTATGTAATATTATGTAACGTGTATATCTCTCCTGCTCTAAGTTGTTGCAACTTGCATTTTATTCATCTATATATATAGAAACATTTTCAATTGTTCTGCAGTTCAAATTCGGTGTTTCAACATGTCGATCCACGTCAAACTATGCTCCACTAATGATCAAACTTAATAGCTATAGGTTTGGTGATTCTTCGTCAAACTATGCTCCACTAATGATCAAACTTAATAGCTATAGGTTTGGTGATTCTTGGGCAGATACTTAATACTTGATATTAAGTTTGGTGATTCTTAGCTATAGTATCAAGTATCTGCCCAAGAATTGCCAAACCTTAGCTATTAAGTTTGATCATTACTGGAGCATAGTAGGACGTGGATCGACATGTTGAAACACAGAATTGTAGAACAACTGAATATAATTTCGTGGTTTATTTCGTGGATGGAAGGAGTAATATTCTATAAACTAGGGTATATAATTTTTTCAAATTTTAATTTTTAGCGATATAAATACATATTCATACTATTCAAATATTTTATACCCTAGTAGTTTATGGAAAACTTATCAATCCTAAAATCACCTAAACCTATATATAGCTATCGAGGTTTGACCATAAGTAATATTTGGACTTTTTCATGCCAAATAGCAATAATACTTAGAGGGAATGTAGTAATTGTCACTAAATGTCACATATAAATTTAAAGACTCCATATAGCACTTTAATTTTGGAAAAGATAAAAACACTCTTAATGAGAATGCATAATGATTGTCTTTAATTTGAATCATACATGAAGACTTATTTCATGTATTAATCTTCCGACGGTGGTAAAATTTTCCGACGGCGGCGGTGCGATTCCGCCGAAAATTTGAATCATACCCGAAGACTAACTTTCATGTATGCATCATACACGAAGACTAACTTTCATGTATGAATTATACACGAAGATTTCCGGCAATAAAAATTCCAAATTTGTATCTTACACGAATAATTTTTTTTCATGTATGATGCATACATCGTGCATAATTTAAATTTTGAATTTTCCGCCAGAAATATGGAAATCTCACCGCTCGCGCTGAAAACGCACTGCTGTCGCCGAAAAATCCTACCACAATTGAAAGATTCATACATGAAAGTTAGTCTTCGTGTAAGAAATGAATTTTAAAATTTTTCGTTAGAAATAGGGCCGCCACGCCGGAATCGCACCGCCATCATCGGAAAATACTACCACCGTTGGAAGATTCATACACGAAAGTTAGTCTTCGTGTACGAAAGAAGGAGATGGTAGGAAGGTTTTAAGTCTTAAGGGGTAATTTGGGTATAAAGTGCTACTTGAAGACTTAATTTCTAAGAGCAGCTACAGCGGGAGTCGAGCAGCGGCATCGATCGCGGTGTCGAGCGCCGCTTGACCCCGCCTCACTCGACACCACCTGGGTCAAGGCTGCAGTGGAAAGATCTACACCGGCAGGAATGAAGGCAGCCTACCCCGTTCCTTTCGCCACGCGTGGCCATGAGAGAAGGAGAAGAATGAGCACGCGTGCAGGAGTTTGGTTTCAATTTTTTTTTTTTTTAATTTTATTTTATTCTGAGTTGCAGGAGCTTGGATGGAGCCATGGAGTTGAAAAGAAGAAAAGGAAGAAGTGGAGAAAAAAAGAAGAAGAAGAAGTGGGGGTTGAAGAAGAAATGGGGTAGAAGGTATATGATATTTTGGGTTTATTTGGGTTTATCTATTATTATATATATAAAAAGCGAGTTTGCAATTGAGAATAAATTTCAAATCAATTTGATGGCAATTTTGTAGATTAAGATAATTTTATGTGCAAAATTTTATATCACTTAAATCCTCCACAAATCCTAACAAAATCTCATATTAACCGCTAAACCCACCTTCAGAAAACTCCATCAAAATACATACAGTTTCTTCTTCACAATTAGCATGTTTATTTTTTCTGTAAATATCCAAATGCTTCCGTCGCGTCCCAATCATCAGTTTGGGATAAACCATATGCAAATTAGTTTTCGTGATTCCTTAATATTACCACATCTTTTATACGTGCAAATTAAGATGGAAATTCAGTCTCCGACGACGGAAAATGTGGGCACGTGTTCCCGGAACCTTTAAGGATATAATGGTGTTCAAAGGTAAACTTCATTTGATACCCATCCATCCTCTAATTTCACTTTCTAGAAATCCTCACACTTTTAATAATTGGAACAATGTGATATGGTTAGCAACTAATCCCATCGAATTGTTTGGGATGCCTACCCTTCTTGTAGTAAAAAAAATTCTAATAAATAAGCCTTCTTTCTTTTTGATTTGATGATCGATTACAAATTTGCTTCGTTTTGATTTTATGATCGATTACATATTTGCTACTTATTTGTTTTGGGGTTCCACCCCTTTCTGTATTTAGTTGTTAAGAAATTAAATTATGATATTTTGTGCTACTATATTCTACATCACTTTTTGATCTGGTGTCAGAGAATGGACCATAAATAATCAACTACGAAAAAACAGTTGTATCCATTATCCAATTTACAGGCTGATTTTTTTTCTGAATTGATGAATAAATGCTATGCCAATATATCTAGAGATTCTAATTGGAGGAAAAACGATTAGTTCAAGATTGATATCAATTTTTCTGAAAAAAACTATTAGTTCAAGGTTGGAAGCGTAGATTGTCTTTTATTACCCTTTTTGCTTTTAGTTTGATCTTTATAATTAATCTTTCTCAGATTGTTTCTTCTTATTATTGCTCTATTTTGGAGGGCTAAGCTTCCTCATATTGTCTAGAATGTGTGAGATTGTGTAGCAGAAGATTTAAATTATGGCAAATTCTCCTATGAGACCGGTCTCACATTGTGAGACCATGTTGACCCAGTCAACTGTTGGATTTTTTTTTTATTTTTTTTTATGGTCAGGTCATATTCACTCCAAAGTGTATCTACATGCACAACCATGTTCACCGATATGCACCACGTTGTATTTTCATATGCACAACCAATTTTTCGATTTTTGTATTTTAAATTTTCAAATTTATTTTGCACTCTTTTTTTTGTCTCTTCGTTGTTTTGTTTGCCGCTTCTTCTTTGGTCAAGATTCGAGCGAGGGGAGCCGAAGGCCTCGGAGCGAGCCGAAAATTCAAATTGTTGTCCGACGATTATCCTTATATTAATAATCGGAGTGAAGGCGGAGCCGAATGCTCCACCGGAAAAAAAAAAGAAAAAAAAACTGTAAATAAAAAAATGGAAAAAAAAAACTAGGAAAAAGTTGGTGCATATCTATACTCTTCGGTGTGCGTATGAACATTAAGTGGTGTGCATATGGATATATGGTGAAGTGCATATGAAATTATTGCAAAAAAAAGAGGGCGCGTGTCGCACAGCATGAGACGCGTCTCACAGGAGACTAACTCTTTAATTATATATTCAGATTTTGAAATGTTGCCTCAATCATGAAAATAGTTGGTATAATTGAGGGGTTGGTTGAATTTCCTTCTTTTTTTTTTATCAGAAAAACAAAATATAAAATAAAGACATTAGAGGTTCATGTGAAATTCCATTACCATTTGAACTAGAAAAGGTTAGAGTAGAGGAGTGAAAGAGAATGCTTTTGCATACTTACATGATTTAACTATTTCAAAAATCATTTAGAGGATGAAAAAGGCTGATGTTTCCTAATAAACTACATAGAATGCAGAATACATTATATTTGTGATTGAGAACTGTTTTTTTATAGACTAGACTATGAATTCAACTTTTTGTCGAGCATGGAATACACAATCAAATGCTTAAAAATGTTTTTGACTGGATAGTGGAAATAATTATAAAAATCGAGTGATCTATTTCATTTGTTTTTCTTTAAGTTTTATCATGTATTGTATCTCAATCCGACATCACACAACCACTATTTGAAGCCTCCTGAAAATGTTAATGTGCCTAAAAAGGTATGATTCATTCACTTTGGATGTTTGTTATGATGTCGTTGATGTGTGCACTTCTCTTAGTCATAAATATGTGTTCTAGGTGCACAATACAAATTTTATGATTCAAATTTTATAAATGGGTTTCTGTGAAATAAGATTGGCAATAAGATATGAAATTGAACATAGTACTTCTCCCCATGTCCTAAGATTAGTCAGAGAACGTGGATATAAGTGAGTCAAGCATGCAACAAAAGAAGTATAGAATTTTCCAATTTATTTTCCGAAAATTGCAAGAAGTGAGAAAAGTATCTATTACATATAAGAGATAGCGAACAAATGTTATGTTGTAATCTAAATGTGCTTCGATTAATCAAATTTTCGTTATTTATCACTTTCACACGAATAGCATATGAATTTCATATACGAAGATTATAAGTACCAGATAATTGAGAAAATGTTGAATGATATCTCCGAGCATAAGAAAATGAATATCTCCGAGTATGTATGGCACTATGACTATAGAAAATAGATTGCTTTGTGATTTCGGTGAATAGCTTGCTTAACATTATTCAACTCTTGGAATTACTTATATGGATTTAACTGTCATTTCACAACATTTTTAGTAATTCTATTGTGTGCTTTTTTGGTTGGGTGTATGATTTGAGATAAAAACCAATAAGTTGTATACTTTTCTTGCAATTATCAACTTTTTTGAAAAACCAATTAATATTATTCTGAGTTGATACTGCAGTGAGAAAATTTATAGTGGGAAGGAAATAATTAACAAGGAGAGGAAGAGCGAAATAAGGATTCTGATGAAAAACAGGATCATTAGACGCACGCATCCAATACCCTCTTAATTCAACTTGATTGCTTGGTTGATACTTTACAAATGTTATTTCTATCATTTATAATGTATGTATTTTCATCAAGAGAAATTATATTAAGAAAATTTAACAAATTTTGAGAGGTTTGATGTAGTTGAATTTTGTTGCGAATTACAGTATATAATTTCTATTTTTGGCCACCGTTTTAAACATTTATTGTTTTGGACAGTCATTTTGACGTTTAATGTCGGTGTATCTCTATTTGTGGCCAGGTTATCACATATAGTGTAGTTTTCACCATGTTGCGGATCATGCTCAAAGCAAAGAAGGAAAAAATGCACTTAATAATTATTTTTGTAGTTTCTGAATATATTTGTTTTGTTTTTGTGACTTATCGTTTAACTACTATCTTATAGTACTATTTTATTTTAGGGTAATGATATTCGGCCACACTGTGGCCACCCACACGAGCTAAAAATAGTAATATATGTTTTTAAAATGGAAATATACCCTAATTGAGAAGCATAAACCCTAAAGAGGAAATATGATTATTTCCATTTTTATAGTCAACTTTCCTTTTTTTACGCGTGTGGCCGGCCACAGTGTGGCCGGATATCTTTATTCTTTATTTTATTATTACCACAGTCGTAATGCCGTGCATCGCACGGGGTACAAAACTAGTTTTGGGTTTAATAGGGTAGTGGGCTTTGGGTAGTGAGTTTTTAATTATTTATATAATGTTGTAATTAAGTATTAATAAAATTAAATTAATAAAATAAAATTTAATTTAATTATTTTCTTAATTATTGTATTTTTATTTTATTAATTAGTGTATGTTTTAGTTTTTTTTTAAATTCAATAAAATTGTCATTTATTAATTTATGAATTTAATTAAGTATTTTTTTATAATATTTATTACAAATAAAAAATAATAATAACAAAATAAAATCTATTCAATCATTGTCAATGATTATAGATCCGGGTCTAACTCAACCCTACCAATATGGAAAATAGACCCAGGATCTTACTCAACACCACCAATCATTGAAACCACGCTTCCCGGCGATCAACCCGGGTCTAACAAGATCCTTATTGTGGATGCTCTAAGTGATAGAATTCATTTTTCTTAAATAAATGCTAGTTTTAGTTATCACTTTAATATTTAGGGCTGAACTTCCATGCACTTAGTGCACCAGGTGCGACGTGTCCCACCCGGAGACCCGACCCGACCTAGCCCGCCAGCGCATTTAAAAAAAAATCGGTGCTTATTCAATTAAAATATAAATGAACTCAGTTATTTACAAACACATCATCTAGCACCTATTGTAGATGGTAGACGCGGGTTCAAAACTCCCTTGGAGCAACACCATTTTAGTTTAGTTTTTTATTGTTTTGTCTTAATTTTTTTTTCGATTTCTTGTTTTATTATATTTATTAGTAAATATTATTTTGAATAAAGTAGGATATGTATCCATCTATTTTTTTAATTATTTAATTTATAATCCCACTTAAAGACATTAATAATAATAATTCAAAAACGAATTTTGTTTTTTTTTTTTTTTTTTTTTTGGGAAATAGAATAATTTTATTTACCAAATCAAGACAAACCGCCACTTACAACTTTGAAACCAGAAAGCTTACAAAACTAACATCCTAGTTCTCAAACATCTTGAGAACTTTGGTATTTCCCCTTCCTCGAATTACCATCATTAATTGACATTGCCTTACGATTCTGTCCACTGGAGTTGATATCCCTTGAAACCGACGTGCATTCCTTTCTCTCCACACATGATAAACTGCAGTAGCCATGAGCAACCGATACACTAGTTGCTTCCCAGTTTTAGAGGATCCATGGCGTTCCATAACAGCAATCTCAACATCCCATGCAAGGCTTTGCATCCGAGCACCACACCACGCAGCTAACTTCTTCCAAATTTCAGCAGAGAAAGGACAAACGAAGAAGAGATGAGAATGAGTTTCATTGTCCTGGTGGCAAAAACAGCATAACTGATCACACTGCACTCCAAATCTCATAATTCTATCACATGTAGCAAGCCTCTTTTGGATTGCTAGCCACAAAATGAATAAACACTTTGGAGCTGCCAAACTTTTCTTATCATAAGGTGCCATTTTACTTTCTCGTGATTTCCTCTCATGGCCAGATAGATTTTCCTTATGGACACATGATCCTGCTGCATCAACCTATCACCATTTTCCAACTTAGCTATGGTGTCTCTAGCACTCAATATTTTCTTGATGACCCATGCAGCTTGTGTTAGGATTGACATCGTTTTCCAATCCTTGTGCTTCACATAGTATCCATGGATCCAACGCACCCATACCTTGTCTTTCTTTTTGATCAAGTTCCATAGCAGTTTACAGATTGCTGCTTTATTCCACATCTCTAATTGTATTATATTCCAACCACCAGCCTCTTTGGAATTGCACATTTGCTCCCAAGCCACTAAGTTCCTCTTCGTTATGGTAGCTTTTCCAGACCATAAGAAAGCACGGCACAATGCTTGAATTGTTTTCATTACTTTTTGCGGCAAGACAAAGACAAGGCTCCAATAAGTTTGGATACTAAGAAGCACAGATTTAATAAGTTGAAGCCTACCTGCATATGATAATAAACGAGCAGACCAACACTCAATTCTTGCCAAAATCTTTTGAATAAGCGGTTGGCATTGAGCTATTGAAAGCTTCTTCGTAGACAAAGGCACACCCAAGTATTTAAAGGGCAACCCCCCCTGCACAAGGCCAAATTCCTGAATAATATCCTGCTGAATAGTGTGAGGGACTCCTCCAAAATAGATTGAGCTTTTAGCATTATTAGCTTTCAATCCAGAAACCTCAAAGAATTTTCCAAATGCTTGTAACAACTTCCTCACTGATTGCACATCCCCTCTCGAAAACAGAAGCAGATCATCGGCAAAACAAACATGCAACAATTGAAACCTCTTACATCTTGGATGAAAATGGAATTGTTTATCCTCTGTTAAACTGCTAAGACTTCTACTTAGATATTCCATGCAAATCATAAACAAATAGGGGGATATCGGGTCACCTTGTCTCAGTCCATTTTTTGCTTGAAAAGATTTAGTGATAACTCCATTCACATTAACTGAATAAGCTACAGAGGTTCGACATGCCATAATCCTCTGGACAAACTGAAAGGGGAATCCCATTTCCAGCAACAAAAACTTGATGAAAGGCCATTCTACTGAGTCATAAGCCTTTTGAATGTCGATTTTCACCATGCACCGAGGAGAAACATGCCTCCTATCATATCCTTTTACTAATTCATGACTTAGTAAAATATTATCTGCTATTCCTCTCCCTTTAACAAAAGCTGATTGCTTGTTACTAATGATACTATTGAGCACAAGCTGTATTCGATTAGTAATTACCTTGGAAATGATCTTGTAGATAACACTACAACATGAATAGGCCGGTACTCCCTTATGATGCTTGCATTTTGAATCTTTGGAATCAAAGTGATCAAAGTGGTGTTGAGAGCTTTAGGGAGGAATCCATTTTCAAAAAAATCGTGGACTGCTCTTATTACATCCTGTCCAATAGTTTTCCAAGATTTCTGAAAGAAGAATACATTAAACCCATCTAAGCCTGGTGCTTTATGTGGATTCATTTCAAAAACAGCCTTCTTAATCTCACTAGCTGAGCATGGTATAATCAGCAGTTGCTGTTGTGATAGAGTGAGCACAGGACCTCTATGCACTATAGTTTTATCAATCATAGGTAATGTTTCTGCTGCAGATCCCATGAGGGATTTATAAAAAGAGACAACCTCTTCTTGAATCTGGGCTTGACTTGAACATCTTGTTCCATCTAATCTCAAAAGTAGTTTGATGGCATTGTTGCTAGCT
>CM055957.1:97839460-97885546 GCA_029490685.1 Schizonepeta tenuifolia | reverse complement strand
AGCTAGCAACAATGCCATCAAACTACTTTTGAGATTAGATGGAACAAGATGTTCAAGTCAAGCCCAGATTCAAGAAGAGGTTGTCTCTTTTTATAAATCCCTCATGGGATCTGCAGCAGAAACATTACCTATGATTGATAAAACTATAGTGCATAGAGGTCCTGTGCTCACTCTATCACAACAGCAACTGCTGATTATACCATGCTCAGCTAGTGAGATTAAGAAGGCTGTTTTTGAAATGAATCCACATAAAGCACCAGGCTTAGATGGGTTTAATGTATTCTTCTTTCAGAAATCTTGGAAAACTATTGGACAGGATGTAATAAGAGCAGTCCACGATTTTTTTGAAAATGGATTCCTCCCTAAAGCTCTCAACACCACTTTGATCACTTTGATTCCAAAGATTCAAAATGCAAGCATCATAAGGGAGTACCGGCCTATTCATGTTGTAGTGTTATCTACAAGATCATTTCCAAGGTAATTACTAATCGAATACAGCTTGTGCTCAATAGTATCATTAGTAACAAGCAATCAGCTTTTGTTAAAGGGAGAGGAATAGCAGATAATATTTTACTAAGTCATGAATTAGTAAAAGGATATGATAGGAGGCATGTTTCTCCTCGGTGCATGGTGAAAATCGACATTCAAAAGGCTTATGACTCAGTAGAATGGCCTTTCATCAAGTTTTTGTTGCTGGAAATGGGATTCCCCTTTCAGTTTGTCCAGAGGATTATGGCATGTCGAACCTCTGTAGCTTATTCAGTTAATGTGAATGGAGTTATCACTAAATCTTTTCAAGCAAAAAATGGACTGAGACAAGGTGACCCGATATCCCCCTATTTGTTTATGATTTGCATGGAATATCTAAGTAGAAGTCTTAGCAGTTTAACAGAGGATAAACAATTCCATTTTCATCCAAGATGTAAGAGGTTTCAATTGTTGCATGTTTGTTTTGCCGATGATCTGCTTCTGTTTTCGAGAGGGGATGTGCAATCAGTGAGGAAGTTGTTACAAGCATTTGGAAAATTCTTTGAGGTTCTGGATTGAAAGCTAATAATGCTAAAAGCTCAATCTATTTTGGAGGAGTCCCTCACACTATTCAGCAGGATATTATTCAGGAATTTGGCCTTGTGCAGGGGGGGTTGCCCTTTAAATACTTGGGTGTGCCTTTGTCTACGAAGAAGCTTTCAATAGCTCAATGCCAACCGCTTATTCAAAAGATTTTGGCAAGAATTGAGTGTTGGTCTGCTCGTTTATTATCATATGCAGGTAGGCTTCAACTTATTAAATCTGTGCTTCTTAGTATCCAAACTTATTGGAGCCTTGTCTTTGTCTTGCCGCAAAAAGTAATGAAAACAATTCAAGCATTGTGCCGTGCTTTCTTATGGTCTGGAAAAGCTACCATAACGAAGAGGAACTTAGTGGCTTGGGAGCAAATGTGCAATTCCAAAGAGGCTGGTGGTTGGAATATAATACAATTAGAGATGTGGAATAAAGCAGCAATCTGTAAACTGCTATGGAACTTGATCAAAAGAAAGACAAGGTATGGGTGCGTTGGATCCATGGATACTATGTGAAGCACAAGGATTGGAAAACGATGTCAATCCTAACACAAGCTGCATGGGTCATCAAGAAAATATTGAGTGCTAGAGACACCATAGCTAAGTTGGAAAATGGTGATAGGTTGATGCAGCAGGATCATGTGTCCATAAGGAAAATCTATCTGGCATGAGAGGAAATCACGAGAAAGTAAAATGGCACCTTATGATAAGAAAAGTTTGGCAGCTCCAAAGTGTTTATTCATTTTGTGGCTAGCAATCCAAAAGAGGCTTGCTACATGTGATAGAATTATGAGATTTGGAGTGCAGTGTGATCAGTTATGCTGTTTTTGCCACCAGGACAATGAAACTCATTCTCATCTCTTCTTCGTTTGTCCTTTCTCTGCTGAAATTTGGAAGAAGTTAGCTGCGTGGTGTGGTGCTCGGATGCAAAGCCTTGCATGGGATGTTGAGATTGCTGTTATGGAACGCCATGGATCCTCTAAAACTGGGAAGCAACTAGTGTATCGGTTGCTCATGGCTACTGCAGTTTATCATGTGTGGAGAGAAAGGAATGCACGTCGGTTTCAAGGGATATCAACTCCAGTGGACAGAATCGTAAGGCAATGTCAATTAATGATGGTAATTCGAGGAAGGGGAAATACCAAAGTTCTCAAGATGTTTGAGAACTAGGATGTTAGTTTTGTAAGCTTTCTGGTTTCAAAGTTGTAAGTGGCGGTTTGTCTTGATTTGGTAAATAAAATTATTCTATTTCCCAAAAAAAAAAAAAAAAAAAAAACAAAATTCGTTTTTGAATTATTATTATTAATGTCTTTAAGTGGGATTATAAATTAAATAATTAAAAAAATAGATGGATACATATCCTACTTTATTCAAAATAATATTTACTAATAAATATAATAAAACAAGAAATCGAAAAAAAAATTAAGACAAAACAATAAAAAACTAAACTAAAATGGTGTTGCTCCAAGGGAGTTTTGAACCCGCGTCTACCATCTACAATAGGTGCTAGATGATGTGTTTGTAAATAACTGAGTTCATTTATATTTTAATTGAATAAGCACCGATTTTTTTTTAAATGCGCTGGCGGGCTAGGTCGGGTCGGGTCTCCGGGTGGGACACGTCGCACCTGGTGCACTAAGTGCATGGAAGTTCAGCCCTAAATATTAAAGTGATAACTAAAACTAGCATTTATTTAAGAAAAATGAATTCTATCACTTAGAGCATCCACAATAAGGATCTTGTTAGACCCGGGTTGATCGCCGGGAAGCGTGGTTTCAATGATTGGTGGTGTTGAGTAAGATCCTGGGTCTATTTTCCATATTGGTAGGGTTGAGTTAGACCCGGATCTATAATCATTGACAATGATTGAATAGATTTTATTTTGTTATTATTATTTTTTATTTGTAATAAATATTATAAAAAAATACTTAATTAAATTCATAAATTAATAAATGACAATTTTATTGAATTTAAAAAAAAACTAAAACATACACTAATTAATAAAATAAAAATACAATAATTAAGAAAATAATTAAATTAAATTTTATTTTATTAATTTAATTTTATTAATACTTAATTACAACATTATATAAATAATTAAAAACTCACTACCCAAAGCCCACTACCCTATTAAACCCAAAACTAGTTTTGTACCCCGTGCGATGCACGGCATTACGACTGTGGTAATAATAAATAAAGAATAAAGATATCCGGCCACACTGTGGCCGGCCACACGCGTAAAAAAAGGAAAGTTGACTATAAAAATGGAAATAATCATATTTCCTCTTTAGGGTTTATGCTTCTCAATTAGGGTATATTTCCATTTTAAAAACATATATTACTATTTTTAGCTCGTGTGGGTGGCCACAGTGTGGCCGAATATCATTACCCTAAAATAAAATAGTACTATAAGATAGTAGTTAAACGATAAGTCACAAAAACAAAACAAATATATTCAGAAACTACAAAAATAATTATTAAGTGCATTTTTTCCTTCTTGCTTTGAGCATGATCCGCAACATGGTGAAAACTACACTATATGTGATAACCTGGCCACAAATAGAGATACACCGACATTAAACGTCAAAATGACTGTCCAAAACAATAAATGTTTAAAACGGTGGCCAAAATAGAAATTATATACTGTAATTCGCAACAAAATTCAACTACATCAACCTCTCAAAATTTGTTAAATTTTCTTAATATAATTTCTCTTGATGAAAATACATACATTATAAATGATAGAAATAACATTTGTAAAGTATCAACCAAGCAATCAAGTTGAATTAAGAGGGTATTGGATGCGTGCGTCTAATGATCCTGTTTTTCATCAGAATCCTTATTTCGCTCTTCCTCTCCTTGTTAATTATTTCCTTCCCACTATAAATTTTCTCACTGCAGTATCAACTCAGAATAATATTAATTGGTTTTTTCAAAAAAGTTGATAATTGCAAGAAAAGTATACAACTTATTGGTTTTTATCTCAAATCATACACCCAACCAAAAAAGCACACAATAGAATTACTAAAAATGTTGTGAAATGACAGTTAAATCCATATAAGTAATTCCAAGAGTTGAATAATGTTAAGCAAGCTATTCACCGAAATCACAAAGCAATCTATTTTCTATAGTCATAGTGCCATACATACTCGGAGATATTCATTTTCTTATGCTCGGAGATATCATTCAACATTTTCTCAATTATCTGGTACTTATAATCTTCGTATATGAAATTCATATGCTATTCGTGTGAAAGTGATAAATAACGAAAATTTGATTAATCGAAGCACATTTAGATTACAACATAACATTTGTTCGCTATCTCTTATATGTAATAGATACTTTTCTCACTTCTTGCAATTTTCGGAAAATAAATTGGAAAATTCTATACTTCTTTTGTTGCATGCTTGACTCACTTATATCCACGTTCTCTGACTAATCTTAGGACATGGGGAGAAGTACTATGTTCAATTTCATATCTTATTGCCAATCTTATTTCACAGAAACCCATTTATAAAATTTGAATCATAAAATTTGTATTGTGCACCTAGAACACATATTTATGACTAAGAGAAGTGCACACATCAACGACATCATAACAAACATCCAAAGTGAATGAATCATACCTTTTTAGGCACATTAACATTTTCAGGAGGCTTCAAATAGTGGTTGTGTGATGTCGGATTGAGATACAATACATGATAAAACTTAAAGAAAAACAAATGAAATAGATCACTCGATTTTTATAATTATTTCCACTATCCAGTCAAAAACATTTTTAAGCATTTGATTGTGTATTCCATGCTCGACAAAAAGTTGAATTCATAGTCTAGTCTATAAAAAAACAGTTCTCAATCACAAATATAATGTATTCTGCATTCTATGTAGTTTATTAGGAAACATCAGCCTTTTTCATCCTCTAAATGATTTTTGAAATAGTTAAATCATGTAAGTATGCAAAAGCATTCTCTTTCACTCCTCTACTCTAACCTTTTCTAGTTCAAATGGTAATGGAATTTCACATGAACCTCTAATGTCTTTATTTTATATTTTGTTTTTCTGATAAAAAAAAAGAAGGAAATTCAACCAACCCTCAATTATACCAACTATTTTCATGATTGAGGCAACATTTCAAAATCTGAATATATAATTAAAGAGTTAGTCTCCTGTGAGACGCGTCTCATGCTGTGCGACACGCGCCCTCTTTTTTTTGCAATAATTTCATATGCACTTCACCATATATCCATATGCACACCACTTAATGTTCATACGCACACCGAAGAGTATAGATATGCACCAACTTTTTCCTAGTTTTTTTTTTCCATTTTTTTATTTACAGTTTTTTTTTCTTTTTTTTTTCGGTGGAGCATTCGGCTCCGCCTTCACTCCGATTATTAATATAAGGATAATCGTCGGACAACAATTTGAATTTTCGGCTCGCTCCGAGGCCTTCGGCTCCCCTCGCTCGAATCTTGACCAAAGAAGAAGCGGCAAACAAAACAACGAAGAGACAAAAAAAAGAGTGCAAAATAAATTGAAAATTTAAAATACAAAAATCGAAAAATTGGTTGTGCATATGAAAATACAACGTGGTGCATATCGGTGAACATGGTTGTGCATGTAGATACACTTTGGAGTGAATATGACCTGACCATAAAAAAAAATAAAAAAAAATCCAACAGTTGACTGGGTCAACATGGTCTCACAATGTGAGACCGGTCTCATAGGAGAATTTGCCATAATTTAAATCTTCTGCTACACAATCTCACACATTCTAGACAATATGAGGAAGCTTAGCCCTCCAAAATAGAGCAATAATAAGAAGAAACAATCTGAGAAAGATTAATTATAAAGATCAAACTAAAAGCAAAAAGGGTAATAAAAGACAATCTACGCTTCCAAGATTGATATCAATTTTTCTGAAAAAAACTATTAGTTCAAGGTTGGAAGCGTAGATTGTCTTTTATTACCCTTTTTGCTTTTAGTTTGATCTTTATAATTAATCTTTCTCAGATTGTTTCTTCTTATTATTGCTCTATTTTGGAGGGCTAAGCTTCCTCATATTGTCTAGAATGTGTGAGATTGTGTAGCAGAAGATTTAAATTATGGCAAATTCTCCTATGAGACCGGTCTCACATTGTGAGACCATGTTGACCCAGTCAACTGTTGGATTTTTTTTTTATTTTTTTTTATGGTCAGGTCATATTCACTCCAAAGTGTATCTACATGCACAACCATGTTCACCGATATGCACCACGTTGTATTTTCATATGCACAACCAATTTTTCGATTTTTGTATTTTAAATTTTCAAATTTATTTTGCACTCTTTTTTTTGTCTCTTCGTTGTTTTGTTTGCCGCTTCTTCTTTGGTCAAGATTCGAGCGAGGGGAGCCGAAGGCCTCGGAGCGAGCCGAAAATTCAAATTGTTGTCCGACGATTATCCTTATATTAATAATCGGAGTGAAGGCGGAGCCGAATGCTCCACCGGAAAAAAAAAAGAAAAAAAAACTGTAAATAAAAAAATGGAAAAAAAAAACTAGGAAAAAGTTGGTGCATATCTATACTCTTCGGTGTGCGTATGAACATTAAGTGGTGTGCATATGGATATATGGTGAAGTGCATATGAAATTATTGCAAAAAAAAGAGGGCGCGTGTCGCACAGCATGAGACGCGTCTCACAGGAGACTAACTCTTTAATTATATATTCAGATTTTGAAATGTTGCCTCAATCATGAAAATAGTTGGTATAATTGAGGGGTTGGTTGAATTTCCTTCTTTTTTTTTTATCAGAAAAACAAAATATAAAATAAAGACATTAGAGGTTCATGTGAAATTCCATTACCATTTGAACTAGAAAAGGTTAGAGTAGAGGAGTGAAAGAGAATGCTTTTGCATACTTACATGATTTAACTATTTCAAAAATCATTTAGAGGATGAAAAAGGCTGATGTTTCCTAATAAACTACATAGAATGCAGAATACATTATATTTGTGATTGAGAACTGTTTTTTTATAGACTAGACTATGAATTCAACTTTTTGTCGAGCATGGAATACACAATCAAATGCTTAAAAATGTTTTTGACTGGATAGTGGAAATAATTATAAAAATCGAGTGATCTATTTCATTTGTTTTTCTTTAAGTTTTATCATGTATTGTATCTCAATCCGACATCACACAACCACTATTTGAAGCCTCCTGAAAATGTTAATGTGCCTAAAAAGGTATGATTCATTCACTTTGGATGTTTGTTATGATGTCGTTGATGTGTGCACTTCTCTTAGTCATAAATATGTGTTCTAGGTGCACAATACAAATTTTATGATTCAAATTTTATAAATGGGTTTCTGTGAAATAAGATTGGCAATAAGATATGAAATTGAACATAGTACTTCTCCCCATGTCCTAAGATTAGTCAGAGAACGTGGATATAAGTGAGTCAAGCATGCAACAAAAGAAGTATAGAATTTTCCAATTTATTTTCCGAAAATTGCAAGAAGTGAGAAAAGTATCTATTACATATAAGAGATAGCGAACAAATGTTATGTTGTAATCTAAATGTGCTTCGATTAATCAAATTTTCGTTATTTATCACTTTCACACGAATAGCATATGAATTTCATATACGAAGATTATAAGTACCAGATAATTGAGAAAATGTTGAATGATATCTCCGAGCATAAGAAAATGAATATCTCCGAGTATGTATGGCACTATGACTATAGAAAATAGATTGCTTTGTGATTTCGGTGAATAGCTTGCTTAACATTATTCAACTCTTGGAATTACTTATATGGATTTAACTGTCATTTCACAACATTTTTAGTAATTCTATTGTGTGCTTTTTTGGTTGGGTGTATGATTTGAGATAAAAACCAATAAGTTGTATACTTTTCTTGCAATTATCAACTTTTTTGAAAAACCAATTAATATTATTCTGAGTTGATACTGCAGTGAGAAAATTTATAGTGGGAAGGAAATAATTAACAAGGAGAGGAAGAGCGAAATAAGGATTCTGATGAAAAACAGGATCATTAGACGCACGCATCCAATACCCTCTTAATTCAACTTGATTGCTTGGTTGATACTTTACAAATGTTATTTCTATCATTTATAATGTATGTATTTTCATCAAGAGAAATTATATTAAGAAAATTTAACAAATTTTGAGAGGTTTGATGTAGTTGAATTTTGTTGCGAATTACAGTATATAATTTCTATTTTTGGCCACCGTTTTAAACATTTATTGTTTTGGACAGTCATTTTGACGTTTAATGTCGGTGTATCTCTATTTGTGGCCAGGTTATCACATATAGTGTAGTTTTCACCATGTTGCGGATCATGCTCAAAGCAAAGAAGGAAAAAATGCACTTAATAATTATTTTTGTAGTTTCTGAATATATTTGTTTTGTTTTTGTGACTTATCGTTTAACTACTATCTTATAGTACTATTTTATTTTAGGGTAATGATATTCGGCCACACTGTGGCCACCCACACGAGCTAAAAATAGTAATATATGTTTTTAAAATGGAAATATACCCTAATTGAGAAGCATAAACCCTAAAGAGGAAATATGATTATTTCCATTTTTATAGTCAACTTTCCTTTTTTTACGCGTGTGGCCGGCCACAGTGTGGCCGGATATCTTTATTCTTTATTTTATTATTACCACAGTCGTAATGCCGTGCATCGCACGGGGTACAAAACTAGTTTTGGGTTTAATAGGGTAGTGGGCTTTGGGTAGTGAGTTTTTAATTATTTATATAATGTTGTAATTAAGTATTAATAAAATTAAATTAATAAAATAAAATTTAATTTAATTATTTTCTTAATTATTGTATTTTTATTTTATTAATTAGTGTATGTTTTAGTTTTTTTTTAAATTCAATAAAATTGTCATTTATTAATTTATGAATTTAATTAAGTATTTTTTTATAATATTTATTACAAATAAAAAATAATAATAACAAAATAAAATCTATTCAATCATTGTCAATGATTATAGATCCGGGTCTAACTCAACCCTACCAATATGGAAAATAGACCCAGGATCTTACTCAACACCACCAATCATTGAAACCACGCTTCCCGGCGATCAACCCGGGTCTAACAAGATCCTTATTGTGGATGCTCTAAGTGATAGAATTCATTTTTCTTAAATAAATGCTAGTTTTAGTTATCACTTTAATATTTAGGGCTGAACTTCCATGCACTTAGTGCACCAGGTGCGACGTGTCCCACCCGGAGACCCGACCCGACCTAGCCCGCCAGCGCATTTAAAAAAAAATCGGTGCTTATTCAATTAAAATATAAATGAACTCAGTTATTTACAAACACATCATCTAGCACCTATTGTAGATGGTAGACGCGGGTTCAAAACTCCCTTGGAGCAACACCATTTTAGTTTAGTTTTTTATTGTTTTGTCTTAATTTTTTTTTCGATTTCTTGTTTTATTATATTTATTAGTAAATATTATTTTGAATAAAGTAGGATATGTATCCATCTATTTTTTTAATTATTTAATTTATAATCCCACTTAAAGACATTAATAATAATAATTCAAAAACGAATTTTGTTTTTTTTTTTTTTTTTTTTTTGGGAAATAGAATAATTTTATTTACCAAATCAAGACAAACCGCCACTTACAACTTTGAAACCAGAAAGCTTACAAAACTAACATCCTAGTTCTCAAACATCTTGAGAACTTTGGTATTTCCCCTTCCTCGAATTACCATCATTAATTGACATTGCCTTACGATTCTGTCCACTGGAGTTGATATCCCTTGAAACCGACGTGCATTCCTTTCTCTCCACACATGATAAACTGCAGTAGCCATGAGCAACCGATACACTAGTTGCTTCCCAGTTTTAGAGGATCCATGGCGTTCCATAACAGCAATCTCAACATCCCATGCAAGGCTTTGCATCCGAGCACCACACCACGCAGCTAACTTCTTCCAAATTTCAGCAGAGAAAGGACAAACGAAGAAGAGATGAGAATGAGTTTCATTGTCCTGGTGGCAAAAACAGCATAACTGATCACACTGCACTCCAAATCTCATAATTCTATCACATGTAGCAAGCCTCTTTTGGATTGCTAGCCACAAAATGAATAAACACTTTGGAGCTGCCAAACTTTTCTTATCATAAGGTGCCATTTTACTTTCTCGTGATTTCCTCTCATGGCCAGATAGATTTTCCTTATGGACACATGATCCTGCTGCATCAACCTATCACCATTTTCCAACTTAGCTATGGTGTCTCTAGCACTCAATATTTTCTTGATGACCCATGCAGCTTGTGTTAGGATTGACATCGTTTTCCAATCCTTGTGCTTCACATAGTATCCATGGATCCAACGCACCCATACCTTGTCTTTCTTTTTGATCAAGTTCCATAGCAGTTTACAGATTGCTGCTTTATTCCACATCTCTAATTGTATTATATTCCAACCACCAGCCTCTTTGGAATTGCACATTTGCTCCCAAGCCACTAAGTTCCTCTTCGTTATGGTAGCTTTTCCAGACCATAAGAAAGCACGGCACAATGCTTGAATTGTTTTCATTACTTTTTGCGGCAAGACAAAGACAAGGCTCCAATAAGTTTGGATACTAAGAAGCACAGATTTAATAAGTTGAAGCCTACCTGCATATGATAATAAACGAGCAGACCAACACTCAATTCTTGCCAAAATCTTTTGAATAAGCGGTTGGCATTGAGCTATTGAAAGCTTCTTCGTAGACAAAGGCACACCCAAGTATTTAAAGGGCAACCCCCCCTGCACAAGGCCAAATTCCTGAATAATATCCTGCTGAATAGTGTGAGGGACTCCTCCAAAATAGATTGAGCTTTTAGCATTATTAGCTTTCAATCCAGAAACCTCAAAGAATTTTCCAAATGCTTGTAACAACTTCCTCACTGATTGCACATCCCCTCTCGAAAACAGAAGCAGATCATCGGCAAAACAAACATGCAACAATTGAAACCTCTTACATCTTGGATGAAAATGGAATTGTTTATCCTCTGTTAAACTGCTAAGACTTCTACTTAGATATTCCATGCAAATCATAAACAAATAGGGGGATATCGGGTCACCTTGTCTCAGTCCATTTTTTGCTTGAAAAGATTTAGTGATAACTCCATTCACATTAACTGAATAAGCTACAGAGGTTCGACATGCCATAATCCTCTGGACAAACTGAAAGGGGAATCCCATTTCCAGCAACAAAAACTTGATGAAAGGCCATTCTACTGAGTCATAAGCCTTTTGAATGTCGATTTTCACCATGCACCGAGGAGAAACATGCCTCCTATCATATCCTTTTACTAATTCATGACTTAGTAAAATATTATCTGCTATTCCTCTCCCTTTAACAAAAGCTGATTGCTTGTTACTAATGATACTATTGAGCACAAGCTGTATTCGATTAGTAATTACCTTGGAAATGATCTTGTAGATAACACTACAACATGAATAGGCCGGTACTCCCTTATGATGCTTGCATTTTGAATCTTTGGAATCAAAGTGATCAAAGTGGTGTTGAGAGCTTTAGGGAGGAATCCATTTTCAAAAAAATCGTGGACTGCTCTTATTACATCCTGTCCAATAGTTTTCCAAGATTTCTGAAAGAAGAATACATTAAACCCATCTAAGCCTGGTGCTTTATGTGGATTCATTTCAAAAACAGCCTTCTTAATCTCACTAGCTGAGCATGGTATAATCAGCAGTTGCTGTTGTGATAGAGTGAGCACAGGACCTCTATGCACTATAGTTTTATCAATCATAGGTAATGTTTCTGCTGCAGATCCCATGAGGGATTTATAAAAAGAGACAACCTCTTCTTGAATCTGGGCTTGACTTGAACATCTTGTTCCATCTAATCTCAAAAGTAGTTTGATGGCATTGTTGCTAGCTCTAGCTTTAGTAAAAGCATAGAAATATTTGGTATTGGCATCCCCCAGTTGCAACCAATCCACCCTGGATTTCTGCATCCAAACTCGTTCTTCAATTTGGCTCCACTTCTCAAGCTCACAAATAAGAGTAGCCTCAACTTCCACTAATTGCTCATTTAGTGGATCTAGAGCTAATTTCTTT
This sequence comes from Schizonepeta tenuifolia, assembly GCA_029490685.1. Classification (NCBI taxonomy): domain Eukaryota; kingdom Viridiplantae; phylum Streptophyta; class Magnoliopsida; order Lamiales; family Lamiaceae; genus Schizonepeta; species Schizonepeta tenuifolia. The sequence goes on along the minus strand of CM055957.1, from coordinate 97,873,388 downwards.
TGGGTTTCCTGCAAATCTTCCCTTATTACCAGGAGTCTTTCTTCAATGCTTTTAAAGTGGAGAGTGTTTAGCTTTTTTAAAGGCTCTTTCAATGCTTTAAGTCTGTACCAGATGTTGAGTAGACTATTTTCATGGAATCTCTTATTCCAATTTTCAGTGAGAATGCCTAGAAAGTCAGGATGCTCTGTTAAGATATTGAGAAACCTAAAAGGAGACCTCCTGCAGTTGAGTTCTTCTCCTATTTCCAATAGTTGTGGACTATGATCTGAGACATTCCTGGTCATAAGTTCAACTACCACATGAGGGAACTCCCTGAACCACATGTTGTTTCCAATAGTTCTGTCAATCATAGAGTATACTCTAGCTTCTCCTTTTTGGTTGTTACACCAAGAATAATCACTACCCACTACTCTGACCACATTCAATTCATTTTCTTCCAAGCATAACTTAAAGTCCCTGCATTCAGCATCAGTGATTGTATTTCCATGCAATCTATCAGCATTTGAAAGCACTGCATTGAAGTCACCACAGAATATTAATGGTGTTGTGACTTGTTCAGCAATTCTTGTCATTTCATTCCATAGGGGCTTCCTCAACTCCTTTGTGTTATAAGCATAGACAACCCTAGGTGAAATTGACTTCCTGAAGACATATCTGTTACTATGCAATAGATTCCTTGAGCAAAATTCCACTTCATATCTACCTGCACCTTTTGATTATTCCAGCCTATCCAAACCCTTCCATTTGTAGCATGAGAGTAGTTGTGAATAAACATCCACTTATTAGCAATCTTACCAGTAACCTTTTGAAACTTTTCTTCCTTTACTCTAGTTTCTAACAAGGCAACACAGTCTACTTTATTCTTTTTTAACAGGAGTTTTACCTCCTTTTGTTTGAGGGGCTTATTACAGCCTCTCACATTCCACACTAAAAGCTTCATTTCTTCTTCAAGGGGAAAGGGTCCCCGCCCCCTGCTGAACTAGTTTCTCCCCCTCCATGATTGCTGATTACATGATAAGTATTTGTCAGTTTGACTTGCTCTGGAGGTTTTATGCCATTTCCCTTTGTAGCTAATTTTCTGGGAATTGCCCAAACCTCTATGCTAGGGAAGCTAGAATTAGTTACTGCATCTTCATTTCTCTCTTGAGACCCTTGTGCTGGAAGTATTTCATTCTCCAATACAGTATTACCTACTTGATCTTGAACCTGAGGATTTGGCATGGTTTGTGGCTGATTCTCCTTCTTTTTCCATTGCTGTTGCTTCACCACTTCTTGATAAGTTTTTGGTTTCTCTTTAGCATTGCAGTTATGTCCAACCATATGGCATTTCTTGCAAAAGGGGGAATCCAATCATAGGTTACTTTCTGCTCAATCATTTGACCATCCCTTCCTTCTATCATAACCTTATACTGGATAGGTTGGGTGACATCAACCTCTATCAACATTCAAGCATAGGATATTTTGTCTTGTGAGGAAGTGAATTCATCTGCAAATAAGGGATTACCAATTGCACTCCCTATTCTACTTAACGAGTTACTGCCCCAAAAATTCAACGGAAGATTAGGAAACTTCACCCAAAGCGGCACTACCTTTAAGATTTCATTCTCAAAACTGAAGTTAGGATCCCAAGCCTTCACTATTACAGGTTTTGAAGCAATAGTATGAGGTCCTGTAAATAATACTGCATCCCTATCCTCCATGCTTTGAAATCTCACTAAGAAATACCCCTCAGAATGAAAGAAAATCTCTGGTTTATTCTGGATCTGACAGTGCTTTATCAAATATGTGCTCAGAAATGTAATAGTAGGAGAATTTCCTATAACATAGAGGATAATAGCATGCTTTCATTTCTCATTTTCTAGCTCAATATCTTCTTTTTCAAGACAAGCAGTTACTATACCATTTTTGAGAACATGTGCGACATATTGAAGTTTCATACCTGTGTTGACTGATTTCTTGAGCTCAAGTTCAATGGTGTGTGACAATTCCAGATCCGCCTGCTGTTTCTCTCCTTCAACACAACTCACATCAGCTACATCTACCTCTTCATCGCTCGAAATCACTGTTTCATTGCTTGTCTCCTTTCCTGGCTGCATATTAAGATGGATTGAGCTCAAATCACCAACCATAGGTGTGGATCTGGGTGGTGTTGGAATTCTCGTGGTGGTGATGATCGGATTCTTCCTCGGCCGACCCCTTTTAGCCGCGCCGTACATCGGAGGCGTAGGTTAATACACAAATACTAACTTGCGCCTATGTCCGTACATGCACTAAAACAAATTTTGTTAAAAACATCACCTGAATAATTATCTTTCTTCATATCAATGATTATTTTTCATTACGGTAATATTTATTTGTCCAACTATTTAAAAGTACATGTTCTCTTGAACAAAAATAAACTTTGTTGTGAAAAAAAGTAATATTTTCGAAACATTAACTACTTGACCAAATAATTAAAGGTACAAGTTGTCGTGAACAAAAATAGACATTTTTTTTACCAAAAAAAAGAACAAAAATAGACATTGTTGTGAAGAAAAGTGATATTTTCAAAACATTACTTTTCTTCATATCAATAATTACTTATCCTTGTGACAATAATTATTGGACCAAATTATTAAAAATACAAGTTGTCGTCAACAAAAATAAATTGGTCGTGCAGTAATGTAATACTTTTGAAACATTACTTTTCTTTGTATCAATGATTACTCTCATTATGACAATAATTACTTGATCAAATCACTAAAAGTACAAGTTGTTGTGAACAAAAATAAACATAGTAGTCGTGAACAAAAGTAATATTTTTGAAATATTACCTTTCTTAATCTCAATAATTATTTTCATTGCGACGATAATTACTTGATAAAATAACTAAAAGTACAAGTTCTCATTAATAAACCCTAATTGGGGATTAATAAATTCTAAGCAAATTGATTAATAAAAAAAAATTATTAATATTTTACGCGAGTCGGGTCGGAATGTGCGCGTGGGTGGGTCGGAACCCGTCTCACGTGGTACACTGCACACAGAAGTTTTTGTGTAATATTTATAACCACTTTATCCTTTGGTTTAGTTCATTATACAGTATAAGTGTTAAATTATAGGTTTAGTGACAACGGTTTTTTTTTTGGGACATGGGGAAGGGTGGAGAATAGCGTGGTTCGAACCCTTATAAATCTCATTGATTACATACTGAAGCTGCACTGATTGTTGTCCCTTGAGGACTTGATAATGGTTTAATATCTCTTTTTGGGACAACTTACAAAATTATCGTTACATGTCATTGACATGATTCTTCTAAAACCAATTTAAATCTTTTTTTTTTTTTTCGGATTCCACGACAAAATAAATAAATAAATCTTCTATCCCTTATATTTATGACATATGACAATAATATAATTCATTAATTGGTGAAATAAACCCTACGTTTACCATGCTATAAATTATAAAATTGTCCCATGTTGTCAATTCAATATATACAACAGAAGATCAAATACAATTATGGAGGATCTCACTTATTCTAAAACTGATTACAATAATGCAGCAAGCGGTGTGCTTTGTTTTGATAGAGGCAGAACGCAGAATTCGAAGGTGCATTTATATTTAACATCGCAGCTAAAGGTGGTGGTCTCATCATTGGTGCCCGCGTGTTTCCTTTTCCATCCCTCTTTTAGTGTATACTCCCTTCCCTCTGAGCCATTGATATTGTCATGTTACTGTTCGGCACGGAAATTAAAAATAAAGATAAATAGATCGAAAGTGGCTCGGTTTCATCACTTTTGAAAATTAAAACTTTCCTTATTTAGAATATGACAACATGAGTGAGATACATAAATAAGGAAATAATGATAATATGAGTGAGTCATAAGCAGTATTTATATTATTTTTCAATTGGCCTTAAGATATTAAATAATATTATTCAAACATTGATTATAAAATGAAACTTTTCAAAATGTTGAAATACTTTTGTTACTTTCGACAATCATTGGCTATTGTGATGTACTTCCTCGTCCACGAATAAAGTTAATTAGAGGATATAACATGAGTTTTTATTACAGTTAGGCGAATGAGTTTTTACGATATAAAAAATCTATATCTATACCTATATAAAAAGTGCCTTGTTGAAAAAATTTGGTTTATCTATACTATCCTTGTTAATATAATATATTTTATCATCATCATATATATAGCATTATAATTGTATATAATTTATATTATAAAGATTATGATAGTGTATAAGATATATATTAAGATAATTCATATATTATCATTCACAATAAAATATAATACTCTAATTATTTGAGATAGGTATAGATTAGTTAATTATGACCATTTATATAAGGATGAAAGAAAGTATTTAATTTATTGTAAATCAAAATCTACCTATGAAAACCGTTTGGAAACAAAATTACCTTATTAAATACTAATTGAGAAATAATCTCATGAATTTCAAAGAGCGAATCGGACACAAGTTTTATTCTACTGAATATAATAAATTAGAGGTATAACCAGTAAACAACACCATTATTAATCTAACCAAATTATCTCACGATATTACATTGTTGGTACTAGGTACAATACAAATTTTGAGGCTCAATTTGTGGACATGGATGTTTTTTTGTTTTATGAAATATAATTCTGCCACAGGAGTCACTTTATTTGAGATTATTCTTCGAATAAATCTATGTAGCCATATTATGGCTACCCATAATTTTGTTCAAATAAAATAAAAAATTAATTTATTTATAATTTTAAGTTCTAAATGACTTCTAATAGTTTAAATATTCAGTGTATACAAATTTATGTTAATAGTATTTGAATTTTGAGGCAATAAAAATGTCGATATAGATAATAAAGTGAATACAGAGCTTTTTATTGAAAGAATGAAAGAATTATATATTTACACCACTTATGACAAAATTTAAGTCAATAATATGATAATAACATAAAATATATGTTTATACTTCTTAAAATAAATCAAAAAATTATCTAAATTGATTTATTTTCACATAGTTAACTGAATTATGGCTAGCCATATTATGGCTAAATAGCATCACTCTTATTCTTCCATCGTCCATGTTCTTTGATACCAATATCTTTTTATTAAGCCATATGCGATTCTTCCTTCTCACTTTTGCAACTCAAGCCGCCTTCAATTTCATAGTGATTCCACCTAAAATTCTTAAATATTTTGTAGGTTCACCCAATCGGTGTTTAACTTATTGATTTTTTCGAGGCATTTTTATCTTTTTTGCTACCAATTTTTACCAGAATTTGGTGTTGATTCTTTCTCTATTCTCAATCATGGTTTCATTGTACGATTCCGTTTCATTAATTTCTTTTTGCATAACTATTCGTGTTATTTTCTTTTTCTGCATACAGTTTTAAGTTATTTTGTTCTAATGCATAAGTGCAACTCAGTTTCATCATTAAGTCTTACTTCTTATGAGTAGGCATAGTTAATTGTTAGAATTTACTTTTGGATATAAAATTTGTCAATACATGGCCCATTACCCGCGCAAGTGCAATTCATCTTCAAATAATTTTTATTTTTAAATAATAAATTATCATAAATTATCATTGACAATAAATTTAATTCTTTAATCATTTGAGATATATATCTTATTTTTTATTTCTTATACCATGAAAAGAAAACAAATATAACAAAACGAAAATAATTTAGTAGAAAATATATTATCATTGACAATAAATATATTTCTATGGAAAAATTGCAGGTAAATTTTTTCTTCTTAAGTAGCAACATAATATTTAATTTTCAATATTTTTGTTAGTTATCAAATTAATAAATATATTTATGCGGCTATATAATACTTATATGTTTCCCATCGTTTTTCTTACCTTTACGTGTTCAAGGTATAATTTGTTCACATTGACTTCTTGTCTCATATAAAACATTATATCCAGTGATACATTTATGTTTGTGTATCTCCATTGTATATTATATACTAATATTTATAGTGCAGAATGATTTATTGAAGCAGACATAATATATACCTTCTGACTTTCTCAAGTAGCAGGTACCGATGTCAAGTTCATCTGTAGATAATTTTTTAAATTATGCATTATATTCACATAGTCAAACATAATAATGTGTCTTTCTAACTACATACCTTTTCATATGAAATTACAAAATTCCTCGAGATCCGCTGAAAATTGCTAATTGAGCAATGACACAAAGAATGACACTTGCAAATGAAGTGACTCTTAAAGATCTTATGGAAATACAACTTCTAAATGATGCAATCTCTTTACTTTTATCTCTTTGTTATATTGAAAGTATAAAATTTTGTAAGTTTTGCTTAGTGGTATTATGTGGGATTACACTTAATTAAACAATCGAAACAATTAACAACTCCCTAATATTAGGTAAAGACTAAATTGTAGCAGCTTTAAGAAAATTATTTGGAATCATAATAGTCAGAGTAATGCACTAATTTGACTTCTGAATCAATCTCCAATCAATTGTGCATCTTACATTTATATGAGTCTGAATTTGTAACTTGCAGAGACATGCTCTTTTAATACGCAGATATTGGTCCTTAGCAAGGTGGTGCAATATAAGAGGAAAGATATATATATATATATATATATATATATATGTGTGTGTGTGTGTGTATGAATTTATCTCAAGTTGAAGAAAAACAAAAAATTATGTTTTAAAATAATTTGCTTAATTTTCAAATAGAATGTTTTACTCGTTATACTAATGATATTGTAGATCATACTTTAAAGCTACTACCGAGCAGTCTACCATTGTACCATACATGAGTATAATTAAATGTTGAACGACCATTACAATAATAAAGATTATGATGATATTATTCTTACAAAAATTAATAATATAGCACTCCATTTTTCCAATCTCTTAATTTATATGTACACCTACATTTTTTTTTTGTCTTATGATATGATGTTTCCTATTGTTTTACGGGAATTATTGATAGAGTTGAGAATAAATAATCAAAATTGTATGATTCCTGCAAAAAATGCAACAAATCGTGCCCGAAGAGTGTTGAAGTTATGGTCTGCGGAAAGTGCAATGAGGAAATTCTTGAGACGACCCCAAGTAAGTGGAAATTAAAATTTACAAAAATAATATATTTATATAGTGAAAAAATATTCATTATTTTGTGCAATTACCGATACAGAATCACCCTAAGTATTAAATATGGTGACTATAGTGCATAAATCACCATGTTTGATGAAGTTGCAACTGTCTATGTAGGATGCACGATTGATGAATATTTCGTCAATCAGTGAGGTAAATTGTAAATCAATAATTATAAAAATATTTAAAATAGTTTATTGCATTATGAATTTTAACAACTTAATTTTCCTAGGGCGAAGATGAATCTAAATACTATCGCGCTGTAGGCATCCAAACACCAACTGAAATGCGATTTATGACAACTCTCAAGTCTATCAACCATAATCGTATCGGAGATCTGGACATTATAGTGAATGCAATAGAGAGAATAGAATCTGTGGATAAGACCGATGCTCCATTGATTGAAGAGATAAATCCAATTCAAAACGAAGAGCCAAAAGATTCAGTGGTAAATCCTAAGAAGTCTAGAGTGGGACGAAAAAAGAAAATATCTACGAGTTGCAGCCGATCGAAGGACAAGAGAAGAAAAAAAGAAGAATCACAAAGAACAAGATTGAAGATTGCATTGAAATTTCAAGTGATGATGAATTGTCATTGGCCAAAGTTATCTCAAAAAGTCAAAGAAAGAAAACATCTACTCCAATCATCAAGATCAAATAAGAAAAAATATGAAATGATCAAAAATTCGATACCTTAATTTTTAACTCGTGTTTCTTTTAAGAATAATAGGTTTTAATATTTTTTTTTCATTTATATATAATACTATATATATTTTACTAATAAGTTTATTATATTAACAATAATTAATAACTACTTTGACGATATTTAAAAATTATAATCTCTCTTCCTTGTATCGAAAACCACGGGAAGGTAACAAAATTTATAAAACAATGTATATCATTATATATTTGATTGACATATTCAATCTTAACCATTTCGCATAAGGAAGCAATGAATTTATATTCCTATTTTAACATGAAAAAGGTTGGTGCATGTAATTTTTACTAAGTAGAATTTGAATTTTATATCTACCATGGTAATCAAGTCAAATTTTCTTTTTTCCGATGACCATGTAACTCTTATTGATTATTGATTGTTTATTAAATCTATGTATGATAGATTTCAATTCTATTATATTTAATACTCCCATGTATTACATTTGAAGAATATTACTCTCTCCATTCTGAAATAAGTGGTCCATATTCCTTATTTCCAAATAAGAAAATAATTATCTCTTTAAAAGTTGTTGGACATATCAGTTCAACAATTTTTTACACTTCATTTTAATACATGTGCTCAAAAGTTTAGAGTACTTATTGCGGAGTATTAAAATTTATAACCTTTTCTGTCTTGTATCGAACAAAATGAAAAAAATACTTGGTATTACGTGCAACGCACGTGCGTTTCTAATAGTAAAAATAAAAAGAATAATCATGTAATACTCCCTCCAACTTTTATATTTATGCATAATTTTGGTGGTCACGAATTTTTAGATTATTCTGAAAAGTGAGATGTAAGTGGAGAAAAAATAGATATAAGTGGAGATGGGATCTCACATTATAAAGGTAACAAATAAAATAGTTATTTCCTAAAATAGATTATGTATAATTTTGAGGGACAAACGAAAAAGAAAAACTATGCATAATTTTGAAGGTTAGCCCGAACATTATTTGAAGTTTTCTTTAAGCTAGTAGTATCTTCCAGCCCATTCATGGTTCTAATTTTTTTCCTTCTCACTTCCGCCATAGCCCTAATTTTCTAAATTTCCTAAATTGATTGTCCACGTCGCTGTCGCGCTGCCGTAACCCCACCGCTCTCGCCTCAGGTCAGTCTCTCTCTCTCCCCCTCTCTCTGTACCCGCCGGACCCTTGTTTCTCTCTCTTGAACACTAAGCCTGTCACTAACTACCACAGCTCGCCGGAGGTGCTCGTGGAAGTGGGACCTCCTGTGGCACCAACCTTCACATCAACGAGTGTACCGCCTCTCTCTCTCTCTCTCTTTGATAATTGATTCTGAAGGAAGAGATAGTATTATTTTTATGAGCAACACTTGGGTGCAGCGGGTCGCACGGGCCATGCGACCGGGTCGCGTCGGGTTGACCCGGTCACCTATTTTTTTTTTTTTAGTTTTTTTTTCCGTTCTGCCTTCGGCTCTGATTTTACGGTTTCGCCTTCGCTCCGAATACTAATATAAGGATAACCGGCGGGCAACAATTTGGACTTTTTCGGCTCGCTCCGAGGCCTTCGGCTCCCTTCGCTCGAATCTTGACCAAAGAAGAAGCGTCAAACAAAAAAACGAAACGGCAAACAAAAAAACGAAGAGGCAAAAAAAAAAGTACAATTTAAAAAAAAATTAAATAAAAGCTGAAAATTAAAAAAAAAAAAAAAACAGAAAAAGACGAAACTGGGAAACAGGAAAAAGGAAAAGGAAAAAAAAGAAAAAAAAAAAGCGAGTGCACCCCACGCCCCCCACACGCGGTCGCATGGGGTGAGACGCGTCGTATTCAAATTTTTGCGTATTTTTATTATGGAATGTTGATTACAAAATTTCAGCTACAAGATAGTCTTTATACTAAACAACCAAAAGAGGGCAATACGCTTCTGTAATTGACAACAGCTTCAACAAATCCTGCTTCCTTATTCCATTCTGCATGGTTTCTGCAATCTTGAACTTACTTTCTCAAATGCTATCGTTTTTATTTCAGCAGTCTTGACGATAATATTCTTAAGAATTTCAATCCCATAAACATATTTAATGAAGATATGCAACTACTGATAATCATTTTTGGACGTGATGCTTGTCCTAATTAACACATTCCACGTTGAAACTTCAATCAAACAAAAATGTATGTATCGAATTGAAAAGGTGAAAGAGTTTATTTGATCATGTTGAAGTCATTTTTGCTGGCTTCGGTTTTCTTGTTAGATATTTGTTGTTTTGTCTTTCTTTGATTGTGCAGGTGCACGACACGTGTATTGGAGACTTTGTCAAAGAGTTTGTTGAATAAGATAGCAGCTGCTACAAGAGTGGGAGTGGTTGTTATATAACGTGCATGCATGTTGTTGAGTTTGTTGGAGGATGTTGAGAAAAATCAGGAGAGTGGTCCACGATGCAGTGAACACTGCTGTTGAAGATAGTGGGCTCAAAGCGTGAATCATGGGCTTTATGAGGAGTGCAGCTCAAGGATGTGTTCCACTATAAATAGAGAGTGCATTTCATTAGTTAGATATTGAGTTTTGCAGAGATATATCTCGTAGCATAGTTTTAGTCTTTTATTCTTTGTTTCTTCGAGTGATAGTTGAGGCTACTTCAGTCACCACCTTCTGTAAAGAGAGTGTTGATTAGTCTTCCTTTTAGTGACCATTGTTTACTCGAAGTGTTTTTGTTGTTCACGTTCTATATAGTGAATATTTTGCCCTGAGGCACTTCACAAGATTATTAATTAATAATCTTGTGAAAATTTATCCATTGTGTTCAGTTTATTTCCACTGCCTTTTGTTCGAAGTGGTGAACACTTTAGTCATCACTTTGATCATCACTCTGGGTGTGAATCTGGTACCTTCAGATCATGATTGATTACGCCATGCTTTATTTAACAAAGTTACCTGGCTATAATAGCACAATAACAGCATGTCGCACTATTGGAAAATTAATCACTTAATTAATAATGTCAACTAAGCTTCCGCTCGCAATGGCCTCTTAAGAGTGCAAATGAAGATGAGCTCGTCTTTCATTTTAACTGATGCACCAAATGTCTCCGTCATATCCAAATCTTCATTTTTCATCCCATTTGGCATTTCCCAAGTAAAATGATAGAGAAACAAAACAGTATAAATTCAACATTGTTGCCTTTGAAATCAATGGTTGAACTGCTTTCCTCAAATCTTTCTAGTTTGAACGTCTCCGTCTTGTTCCAGTACTTGGGGTCTCTTCTCAGTGCCCACGCGTTGATTGTGACACTGCTTTTCGGTGGGAGTTCATATCATTGATTTCACATCTCTAAATAACTAGCGTCGATTTCATTCTAACTAGCGGAAGCAATTAAAAAGTTTGCCAACTGATAAATAACCGATTTCATTTTCAAGCCCAGAATATGAGTTGGAGCCCATTTCCTCGAGTTTTTCTTTTGCGTCGCAACTGCGATATAATGAAAACACACACGCACACACCCAACAAAGCTAGTGGTTTTGTTAACAGAGATACCTTGTAGTGTTTGCTGCCCTGAATAAAAGCAATAACTGTTGAATTTGCTTTGCAGATTTTTCTTTTGGAGGAGGTATTTTAGATCATTCAGATTATCATTGTGTGTTTCATAGTTGCACTCAAAATCATTTAAGATTAGATGTCTTTTGGTGCTTATATTTTGGTAGAAAATTTATTTTATTGTTCTTCTTTGAAGGCATACATATATTACTGTTCATAGCTCCAATTAGATATGATTTGTTCAAATTAGGGTTAAACAGTATGACAATCATTACTTTGTTTCGAGTTTCTGTATGAATATCATATTCATGAGAGATTTGCAGTTAGATATTTTTGGTTACTATGATATTATTATCTTGCATTTTTTATTTTTTTTTATTGTAGGTTGAAGAACACAAAAACTCGCGTGCGACCGGTCGCAACCCATGCGACCGCGCGTGGGGTGCACGCGCCTTACCCACGCGCAGCGCGTGAGGTCGACGAGCCCAATTTTTTTTTTTTTTTAATTTTCCGATTTTTTTTAATTTCCTGTTTTCTGTTTTAGGGTTTTCTGTTTTTTTTTTTTTTTTTCTAATTTTCAGATTTTTTTTTTTTTTTTTTTTAAATTCTACCTAATTTTTTTCACTTTTTTTTTTGTTTGCCTCTTCTTCTTTGGTAAGAATTCGAGCGAGGAAAGCCGAAGGCCTCGGAACGAGCCGAAAAAGTCCAAAATATTGCCCGCCGATGAGCAGGGTCAACGGGTCAAACCCGGATTGACCGGGTCGACCCGGCCCGGACCCGGTCGGTCGCATGGGAGATCATCTCGTTGAAGAAAGGTTTTATGAGTGAGGGGGTAATGATTGATTTTGACAGGAATGAATCGATCGGTTCCCGCCAAGCGGAAGCGACCTGGACAAAATCCAGCGGTTCTAACAAGTGATGAGCAGCACGTCCTTGATATTATCTTGAGCAAAGGGGGTTCCGGCATTTTGTTGACAGAACTCAAATTCCAGACTTTGATACAACGTCACCAAACTTTGATCCACGAGGTGAAGGGCATTAGGAAAGCTAAAGTCATAATGGGAATCCGCTTCACGCCTTCTGACCAAGTTAGTGGGGGCCTATGGTACGAGGAGGGAAAGCTCAACACCGAATTTATCGATGCTCTCAAAATTGTTTGCCGTAAGCACCTCAGAACGAACAAGGTCGCTACTCTAGAGGGACTCTACAAATACCTCAAGGAGACGGGAGCAGCGAGGGTTGAAATTCCTAAGCCACAACTGAGTGACTTGCTGGTTTCGATGGTACTGGACAATGAAATAATAGAGGTGAAGAGCAATGGTGTGGGAGATTTTTTCCGCATTCCAGTTGGAGAAACCTGTTACCGACTTCCGAGTGCAGCAGCAGGAGGGGCTGCAAAGACTCCCAACACGGGAGCATTTGCTTCAATTCCTTGTGGTATGTGTCCCATGATTTCTATGTGCACACCTGATGGGGTAATCTCCCCTGCTACTTGTGTGTATTACAACAAGTCGTTGTATGTAAAACTCAAATCAAGTGAAGATTAAAAGAAAAAGTAAGCTTGTTGTGCTCGATTTTTGTCCTGCTCGTTTCCTTTCTGAGGATTGGAACGTTTAACCGATCCTGCATAGAAATTTCTTGACTGAGAGTTTTGGTGTCTTTGCAGTGTTGCATAGAGGCATGGGCGGTTCATAAGGGAGCGCGGGGTGATCGACCGCACACGACCCAAAAAAAACGAGGGCCTCAAAATTTTTCGATCCTTATAGTATGTATATGTATATATAATTTAAAATTATTTTAATTAATACCCAAAACATTTACTAGTGTAGTTGGTAAAGGTTGAAACTCTATCACAAGGTCCCGAGTTCAATTCTTACTTTTTGCAATGGGCCTAATTATTTTTACTTAAAACTTAAAAACCCTATAATATGAAACGAATTCTCTTAATTAATAATGGGCCTAATTATTTTTACTTAAAACTTAAAAACCCTATAATATGAAACGACACTACTACAAAAACACAAATACATTACGCTACATTAATGACAGTTTGTGATGAAATAGTCATCTATGTGCGTCTTTTAACGTTTCATGACGCTTTTATAACAAAATTGTCATCTATGTGCGTGTTCCATTTGGTATAAATAACAATACCTATTAGATCGTCATTATTGATATACCATTACATGACAATTTGCACTAACGTCATATACTTAGTGTAATCTATGTGCATTTAAAATTTGATTAAAATTTTGAAAAAAAAACAAAATTAAACAAAATTAAAACCCATCTTCTTCCTCCCTCTACCACCGCCATTCCTTCCTTTCATCTTCAACACACCATTTCCTCCACCACCGTCACGATCCTCTTCGTTTTTGTCCAAATTAAAATCCACCACCACCAGTCTCTCTCTCTCTCTCTCTCTCTCTCTCTCTCTCTCTCTCTCTCTCTCTCTCTCTCTCTCTTATCATATTCATACCAAACAGAGCACCACCACTACTCCACCGAGACCCCCACTCTACTTGCCTCCTAAATTGAAGCCCTAGAATTCTTCAATTTGACACCCATGTTTCTTTTTATCAAATTCAAACGTGATCATTCTGCTACAGATTGAGGGAGAACTGAATGGGGAGGAGAAATGGAAGACCTAAATTGGATTTGCGCCCTAACTTTCTTTTCCCTTTCAGCAATTGTCATCAACCACCATTCCAGCCGACACGCGCCATCCGTTGCTGCGGTTTCTAGTGCTGCTCTTCTCGCACTAGTACAACCACTATTTTCATCGTCGTCTCAGCAACCGAAACCTTTGTGCATTTGAGCCATCTCACCACAAGATAAGTCATACCTATTTGTAGTTGTATGGTTTAGTTTTTTCTTTATTGTTGAAAATTTTCCTTTTTTGATGATGTCTGTGCAGTTTTCTGAAAATTTTGCTGAAGCTTGTCATGTTTATGCGAGGTATTTGTTTCAGTTTTTAGCCTTATTTTTGCGGAGATTGGTTTTGGTTTAATTGTGATTTGGTTTCAGCTGGTTGAATATTTTTTAGTTGAGCATTTGATATGGTTCATTAATAATATTTTAGAGTCCTATTTTTGTATTTTTATGAAGCAACTGCAATTGTTGTTTAGTTTAACGACTAGAATTGACCGCCCGTTATCGTTGTAGCTCCACCGTCTATTCTCTTTCTTCTTGCTCGAGAATAGTTTGTCTTTCTGACTGCTCACACTTCTTTTCGTTGGCTAGTAATATTACTCTACAATGAATTTTTGAAGAGGCTTTTGATCTTATGTGCAATGATGAGGAACTTAAAGCAAGAAAGAAGAAACAGCTAAAGAAAAACACCGTAACCAAATTTAAGTCATTTTTGGATGAGGTAAAGGCATTTTGGCGCAAGTAGCTTACTTGATTATCTTCCTCTTGTGTTATTAAGCTACTGAATTTGTTAATTCAATTCATATGCCAAATAGCAGTGGTCAATACTCCTTGTCTTTTAATGAGTGTGATTCATCTTTCTTCTTCACTGTTGCTATTTCTTTTCATAGCCAGTCTATATGCTTCCAAAGATTGATTGCTTATGTCCAGTTTCCTTTAATCTCATTCAATTATACAAGCTTACTTCCAGCTTACGTATCATTTGATCTGTGGCTGCTATAAACCCCTTCGTGATTAACATTCATTTACTTCCTCTGTAGAAGATGTGAAAGGGCAATATCCTAAGGTACTGATTTTCTGATACTATGAAATTACTAAGTATAGGCTGATTAGTGTACTGTGTGAGAAATAATGGCTGGTTTAATGTTATTTTTTGCTCTTACAGTTATATTTGCTTGTTCACCCTGACAAATGCTAACATCATCCACAAGCAAATGGGGCATTTGGAGGTAAATAACGATGTTTTATCTTTTTTTCTGAAGGAAATATGTAATTTCGTACATCCTTTTAATTCTTCTAGAGTTTGTCTTTTTCCCCGTTTTAAGTTTAAGATTTATCTCGGATGCGAGAACAAGTTTGTGTTGAACTTCTTCTTGTCCCTCTAAACTTTCATTACATTGGAACTATTGTAAGAAAGAAAAAGTGCAAGACGCCAATAGGATAGTCTACTAATATGGTGCAAGTGTAAAAGCACTAATAGGATCCTGTTAATGCTTCATAGAACAATACAAGTTACATTTTATAATGAGCATACTCAGTTTCGATGCGTTTAGTAAGAAGCATACTTTTGAGATGTTTGATACTTCTACTTGGAATATATTTAGTTGGAGTCTTTTTAGTTTTACTAGTAGAGTGATACGTGCGTTGCACGTATAACCTCTTGTTTAAGATAATTAATTTATTATAAATATATTTATTAGTAATAAAAGTTGCAATATATATTAATTTTGCCTATTAGGTGCAAATAGAAATAATAATGGGTCGAGTACCTCCCATCAATCATTTTCCAAATTCAAATTTGTTTAAATTTTTTCCATTAGTACTCATTCCAAATCCGATTAAAAAAATATTTTATTACTCATACCAACCCCAAACCTATTGAATCCAATGGTTATAGGTTATAAATGAGCAATATATAAAGAGTAAACATTAGCAACAAATAATAGAAATAATAGATGAAATAATTAATACATTAAAACTAACATATGTTTTGTTACAATATGTACTAACAAAATTCAACATAAATCAATCTATAACTTTGTCATCTAATCATGCATGATCAACAAACCTTTATATTTTAATCCTACAAGTAAAATTAATTAAAAAGAGGGAAAATCATGATCTTATTCATTTTAATCCCTTTTGTCATTCCAAATTATTGCGTATAAGTTGATGCTAATATTTTTACATAGTATTGAAAATTTAAAATTAATTAAAGGACTCAAGGCAGCGAGAACGATTATGAATGTATCAAAATAAAATATTTTTATGTATTTGGAAGGAAAAGAGTAAGCTATAAATTAACTTACATTTAAATTTAAAAATAGTTATATTTATATAAATATAATTTTTACATTATATACATATATGAGTTTGGATTGTGCATGCTTGTAGTTAATTTTGAACCCAACCCAAATTCTTCACGGTTATCAATATTATACCCATCACCTTCTAAACACATTTGATAATTTCCAAACTTGTCTTATTAAGGTATGGTATGGGTTGATACTCGTTAAAATCCAACTCATATTCATTCAAAGAGTAATAAGAAAATTAATTTATAATTTAAAAATACTCCTTCCGTCCCGTTCAACTTGGGTCATCTCACTCAACTTGGCTCTTCTTTTTTTTTGTCAAAAATTACTTTATGATCAACAATAAAATATTATACATCAAATATACTAAACACACATTTTATAGAGAACAGTGAAAAACACTATCTCAACTTTATTATCAACAATAAAATATTTTATACCAATTATATTAAAAAAACTCTTTACATCTAATCACTATTCTTAATCTCCGTGCCAACAAAAATGAGTCAAGTTAAATAGGACGGAGGGTATATTCTTCTTAGTGTACAATTTTTAAAAAATTATGACGTTGGTAAAGAAGATCTATTATAATTTAATTAATTTGATTAACGACCTTAGTGGTTCAAAGAATAAAAAACGCACATTATGGTAAAAGCTGCCCACATCTCATATAGTTTGTGAAAATAATTGTATATTAGAAAATTAATTGTTATGATGAGGACATACATGACTTGTATTTGAAAGTGAAAAGAGGAATATTATTATATATTATTTTTGTTTGGATTTTCATGTACAATTAACCAACAGAATAAAAATGCTAAATATTATGTTCTTTGAAAGATTAAATTAAAGTAATATTCTAAATATATGTTTATTAATATCTAAAATGGTTCTTGTATGTATATAGCTAAATGATTTATATAATACCTATCATAAACCATGGTGGCTAAAATTACATCATAATTTCAGTAAGAAAACTAATTTATAAGTAGATGTTAGAAAAAAGAAAATATTTTCATCTATGATAATATATTTATCAAAGACTAATATGCAAGTATTGTTCATTTTCTAATTGTTACGCAGATAATCTCTCCACTAATCAAAACCGCTAAACTGCTTACAATTTTTCAAGAGCCCCTTTTGAATTTGTCGAGTAATGGAGAATTTAGGCCAAGTAAGGAAACTGCAATTTTAGAGATATATACATTTTATCCACAAATTCAGTTACATTTTCACCCGTTCCTTCCACAAATTATAGCGAAAAATTAAAAGAAATAACCCAACAATTCCTAAAAAACACATACCGGTTCAATGAGAAAAGAAAATGGAGCACCTAAGAACGCATCATCATAGACGAAGATCACCCCCTTCATTCTGTTATTTTCAACATGTTATTTTCAATTTTAAAACTATTATTTTTATTTTAATACTTGAGAAATTATGATAAGGATTTTCAAATGTTCAAATTATGCAAAATTAAAGCCCGATTGTTGAAGCATATATGATTACATCAGTAATGCTCGATTCCATTTAGTTTTATGATGTAATATGAGATTATTCTTTAAAGCTATTAAATTAATTTATCAACCACTAATTTATTCACTCTCTTCATAATAAACATGGTTGTAGACTTTTCAGTACTTCATAATCAAATCAAATAATAATAATTCTAAATTAAAAATTATTACACAAAAATATATAATTATAGCGTGAGAAAGTAAAGTTGAGCTATTAAAATGTCTGTGTCTTTTCTCTTTCACTTTTGAGTAACAAAATATGTAGGACTACATTATTAATATAATATATTAAGTTGAGTTATTGTAGGAGTAGGACTGTATTATTAATTTATATAAAAAAGAGTTATAATAGAAGTAGGACTGTAGTATTAATTTAATATTATAACTAATGTAATTTAGTTTTATATTATTACCCTTAAAATAAATATATAAATAAGGATATATTAGGCAAATCAAATTTTGTAAGAATTCGCTCTTCTATAATAGGTATAGATATGCTATTATATTGACTTAATTAATTCATTCCATCAGAGTCTGATACATTGTATAGTGGTTCTTATTGTTATAGATAGAATAATAATACAAACACAACCTTTGATCTTTGGTGGAGGCAATATTGTCTGACCAGTCATGCCTATTTCCACAGCTGACAATATGATTTTATTATCACCGTGAGCTTAATGTAACTGTTGGTCAAACTCTATATTGTAGCATACTGATTTGGAATTTTATTTCTCTGAACAGCATTTGCTAAAAGCTCAATAATTATTACGATCAACAACAGGGATTATCTTCTGAACCAGGTGAATGCCGTTGGAAAGAAATTAGGATTATAGTAATCTGATGAGGTTATTGTATGGAGTTTGCATTTTGTAGTATCGATTTTAATTACTAGTTTCTATGGATTGAAGTACATTTTTGTTGTATGACTATGTATCGATAACACTATATGTATTTTTGGATGTTTGGTTGATCAATATATGGAAATTTGCATGTTTGGATTATTATGATTTTGAGTTTTTTTAATTTATTGCTTTTTCAAAAATAAATCAGGAAAATGAAGGAAAAACCAAAAAATAATAAAATATTTTGGACATTAGATGACGGTTTCAAAAAATAGTCAACTATGGTTTACATAATACATGACAGTATAAACACAAAGATAACGGTCGTTCATTGTGTTGTATGTATCTCATTAACGATAAACCATAATATTCATGACAGTATTGTACGCATAAAGATGACAGGAAAATGCTGTCATTAATACGCATATCGATGACGTTAATTCTGTGTCATGTAAAGTACTCACTATAGATTACACCCGCCTACTTGACGCTTTAGGCCCGCACATAGATGACGCTAAATTCGTGTCATTGATGACCTTTTTTCTAGTAGTGCGAATTCTCTTAATTAATAATGGGCCTAATTATTTTTACTTAAAACTTAAAAACCCTATAATATGAAACGAATTCTCTTAATTAATAATGGGCCTAATTATTTTTACTTAAAACTTAAAACCCCTATAATATGAAACGTCTCTTAATCAATTAATCATCTCTCAATTTGTTATCTATATGCTCCAGTTATCTCTTTCCTCTCTAACGTAAATTTCTCAATTTGTTATCTATGTGCTCTACTGTTCTGAGTTCTCTTTTTACTCTCTACCGTAAATCTCTTCTCTTTGTATCTCGTGATCTGTTACAACTTGCAATATATTTTTTGGTAGAAAAGTTTACTGAGTAGTGATGAAAATGATGATGAAAATGTTGTTAATGATTTCTTTTCAAAACTTTCGAGCAAAGCAAGAAGTTTTAAATGAATGTTTTAATTTTTTTGTATGTTTATTTATATAATGTGACAAAAATTATCGTTTAATGAAATATTTTTGATTTAATTTTAATTATAAATAGAGGGCCAAATTTACAAACTCGCACAGGGCCTCCGTTTTCTTAGCCCTGCCCCTGCATAGAGGTAATCTATTACTTGATCAATATTAGAATGTTTTATTTGCACATACGTCTACTATCTCACTCTTTTTCATGCATTTACTTGGATGCTTTTGTTTGCCAGAAATAGTTCAAATGTCGTGAATATATTTCATCCCAACAATTCGTTGTTTCGAATTATAGATTGTTTTGGTGGTAATATGTAATTCTTCATTTTTGAACCAATCATTTTCTGAAGTGATTACCATTTCTTGATCTGTGCCTACTTAGGTAGGTTGGAAATACATAAACCAAGCTAATGGTAATTTATTTTTATTTTATTTTATTTTATTTTATTTTTATTTTTTTTGAGGCAACTAAGCTAATGGTAATTGGTAACAAGTCTGATGTCACACGAAAGAAAAACTTTCAGATTAAAGATAGTGAAGGCGACCAAAGTTCTCAAAAGAATTTCCACCATATATATTCAATTATTTGTACAAAAATTCTACGTGAGGTTAAAAAGTAAATACAACAATCATAGTGATTTAGTGGTATCTGGCTTTGTCTAAAACTACGAATCATCAATTCTCTGCTAGATTAGACATTCCAATCCTTCCCACTTGCATCCATCCTTCGTTTTGAGAGAGAGAAGCTCACAATTCCTTAACAATCATGTAATGTCGCTTTGGTGGACGACGACTTACTAGTAAAGAGGGCTACTTGAGATTGAAAGGTCTCAGGTTCAAATCTCATTGATGCTTTTATAAGACGAGTCTGTCACATTTTTACTATGAAAATGTGCATGCACGGTATCCCCACAATAATAAAAAAAAATGAAAAAAAGAACAATTAGGTTTAAATCTCATTGATGCTTTTATAAGACAAGTCTGTCACACTTTTACTATGAAAATGTGCATGCACGGTATCCCCACGATAATTAAAAAAAATGAAAAAAAAAACAATCATGTAATAATATTTAGTTTTAATATGGTGGGTATGGATTGTAAAACATGGGTTATGTATAGACTTACCCATCATGCAATGTAGAGCTTCATTCCTTAATACTTTAAGCAGTCTTGACTCTTGGGATTATATTCTTATGAATTTCAATGCCATAAACATATTTATTGAAGTATACACAACTACTATTAACCATTTGTGAACATATATATCGAATTAACCTTAATTTATTTAGTTAAGGTTAATACACGATGCCGTGCTTTATTTAACAGAAGTTACGTAGGCTATAACAGTGCACAATAACAACATGTTGCATAGTTGGAAAACTAATGACTTAATTAATAAATCAATTATGCAGCCGTTCGTAATGGCCTCTTAAGAGTGGGAATGAGCATGAGCTCCTGTTTCCTTTTAACTGACGCACCAAACGCCTCTGTCATATCCAAATCTTCATTTTTCATCCCATTTGGCATTTCCCAATCGAAATGATAGAGAAGCATCGCAAGCGAAAACTCCACGTTTGCCAATCCGAACGCCATTCCAGGACACATTCTCCTCCCCGCACCAAACGGTATGAATTCAAGATTGTTACCTTTGAAATCAATGGATGAACTGCTTTCCTCAAATCTTTCTGGTTTGAACATTTCTGCCTCGTTCCAGTACTTGGGGTCTCTTCCCAGTGCCCACGCGTTGATTATGACTCTGCTTTTCGCTGGGATTTCATATCCATTGATTTCACATCTCTCGCTGTTTTGTCGGGGAACTAACAGTGGCAGCGGTGGGTGTAGTCTCATTGTCTCTTTGATTACTAATTTAAGGTATTTTAGCTCATTAAACTTTTCTTCATCTACGTATCCCTGGTTGTCCAGAATCCGTCTAACTTCATCTTGTGCCTTTTTTAGTGTATTAGGGTTTCTTATCATCTCCGACATCGCCCATTCTACAACCGTAGCGGATGTCTCCCCGCCCGCCAAAAACATATCCTAATACCATTGATCAAATGATTATATATGGAGTAATTAGTACTTCCTCCGTTCACAATAAGTGTGACCCAAAGGGGAGTGACACATGTTTTAAGAAATAAAGGAGAGTGGATGAGAGTGTCTTAATGAAGGAGAGTGGTGAGTCACATGTGGAAGGTAAAAGGGTAATATATTAAGTAGAGTCATTTTCATTTAGGTAACGGTCACACTTAATATGGACGGCATACAAACAAAATAAGGTCACACTTATATATCTATACGTACCAATATGACTGCTTTAATATTGTCATTAGTGAGACGCAGTGATTGGGCGTCATCATTTTGATACTTGAGGAGAACATCTGCCAGATCTTCGGATCGTTCTACACCGTTGGATTGAGATTGATCATGAGATGCAGATGCTCTGTGTTGGGTGATTATCCTCTCGAGAATCCTGTCTGTATGCCGGAAAACCCTCTGTATCTTGAAATGAAATCCGGTGATATAAGGAAGTATTCCGATAGATGGAAAAAAATCTGCCAAACTGAAGCCAGATACCAATGTCATAATCTCTTTGACCGCCGACGTTAATGTTTGTTTATCGTCTTCCTCCTTACCCACGGACGCCCTGCTCGTGATATCGAAGGAAGAGAGGAATATAGTCTGCGACAGATTCGCCGGCGACTCTTCATTTGAAGCACAAATCGATCTCACCACATTGGCATTCTCCTCCTCTCTTAGGGGGCGGAAGGATTTCACGCGCCGCGCACTCAACACCTCCAGCGTGCAGATCTTTCTGAGATGCCGCCAGTACTCACCGTACGGAGCCATGCCGATGTCGGTGGAGCCGTAACTGAATGGCGTCGCCGCTACTTGGGGAGGCCTATTGGCGAAAACGACGTCGTGGGTTTTCATGACTTGCTCCGCCACTTCCACACACGAAACGAAGAGATAAGGAACTTGGCCTAATTGCAGCCGCATCAGAGGTCCGTATTTGGCGGCCAAGTCTCTGAACGTATGGTGCGGCGGAGACTTGCTGAGAAGAAGAAGGTGGAGGTTTCCGATGAGAGGCAGCTTTTTAGGACCTGGGATTTCATTCTGTGATAAGTAGTTATCATCATTGCCGCTCACTAATTTCACAGCCGTATATATAAACACAACAAAGGAAACAACGACTGCAACTATGAAGAATTCCATCGTTGCATGCGAATCTGTTGATGATTCTTGGCATACATTGGGTTTGGCTTCCTCAGTTTTTATATGTGAAGGTTTAAATAATTTATTTAGGGTGTATTCACTTGGAGGTAAAAGAAGGTAAAATGTGGTATAATATTATTTACTCCCTTATATTTTGTTTGGTTGCAATTTAAGAAAAATCCGGGCAGGAAGTATAAATTTTCGGGCAACCCCTTTTACCTTGTCCGGAGTATAAATTTATACCTCCAAAATAGAGGTATAATATTATACCTCCCATTTGTTTTAAATATTTTCTATTTAATCCATCAATTTCATCCCAAGTGAACAATATATAAACATTATGGTCCCCATTTGAGAGTATAAATAAGTATATTATCCCTCCAACCAAACAATATAAAACTTGTGGTCCGCACAATAAAATATAAATTTATACCTCATAATATTATCCCTCCATTTAGAGGTGTATAAATTTATACTCCCAAGTAAACACACCCTTATGGTCTAAGAGGGACGGAGGTAGTGTGTGCCAATTTTTTTTTTATTTTTATTGTTATTTTTTTAAATTACTATTACTATTTTCATTGTTTATAATTTGTAATTTTAATTTAAAAAATATAAGAATTTGTTGACATATTTAACGTGGATGCAAAAAGTTAATTTAGTGTTATTTCTCCTTTTTTTTCCCTTTTCAATTCAAAAATTGTTTCATTCAGCTATGAATAATTATTTCTAATTTTAAAAGTTGATTATAATTTTTAGGTGTTGTTAACCATGGCGTGAATTTCACAATAAAATATAAAAATCTCTTGTTATATTTTTTTAATTATGCTATCATTGATTTTAGGGGTCCATCTTCAAGTAAGATATTTTCACCTTTGAATTTTATTGCATACTTGTATTTTGGTAATATATTTTGTGTAATAATTCTATTCGGACACAATTTTTTAAAATTATACTAGTAATAAATAGGGCCCCCAATAATTTTTTATGGCATTATTTAATTTATCTAGCAATCGGTGTTGCAATCGTCTCACCTTTGATCATAATTAAATTTGAATGTTGCTAGAGTTGTAGCTACTACACCAGTGGGCTGTGGCGGCGACACCTACAAATTTAAATATGAATAATTATATGCATGGGTTCTATAAAAATTATTACTTTCTCCGAATTTGAAAAAATACTCTACTTATCACATTTTAACTGTACAATATTAAATACCCTATTTCAGTTTATGAACTTATATACCCTTCAAAACACATTTATTTATACCCTATATCATTACTTTTACTAACTCATTTTACTAGCCTAAATCAATTAATCCCTAATACAACTCTAATGACCCATTTAGTATACCCTTCAATTTATTTTTGTTGTCTATTTGAACCTCCTTAATTTTATTTTATTGTATTGTTTAATTAAACTTGCCTAAAAAACCTACAAATTTTCTGTTTAATTGAAACATCAATTATAAAAATGACGTGCAAATTTTATACATGGCTAGACTTAATTTGGGGGTGGGTGGGGGGGGGGGGTATTAAGCACCAATTGTTAAGTTCAATTAAAAGATATAAACACTACCCTCAAGTCTTTTTACACCACTTTTATACAACTTTACCAGTTTTCTTAAATTCCGTGCCTAACAGTAAATGGGATATTTTTTCAAGTACGGAGGGAGTACAACTTTTCATATTCTCAATAGAATCTGCATGTGATAATTCAGGAATAAGGGCTTTGCAATTGCATTTATTAACCTGCACTAAAATGACTTTCTCTATTAATACTACTGCATATACTAGTGCCCTAAGAAATTGCCTGTAGAATACGTTCCAATTAAATTACTGCTATGCAGTTTGAGATTTGGGATGCAGCAGTTTATATAAAGAAAATATTATTATTATATTTTCTTTATTTTTCAAACGTATATATTCTATTGTGGGTAATGATATTCGACCACACTGTGGCCAGCCACACGAGCTAAAAATAGTAATATAGGTTTTTAAAATGGAAATATACCCTAATTGGGAAGCATAAACCCTAAAGGAAAAATGTGATTATTTCCATTTTTATAATCAACTTTCTTTTTTTTACGCGTGTGGCTGGCCACAGTGTGGCCGGATATCTTTATTCTATTGTATAATAGATTTGGGATGCTATACAGTCTTGTACGTGACAGAGTGAGATGGTAATCAAGATTAGTTTTTGAATTTATATTTATTTTTCGTGGATTCATGTATTTGGATTCCTTATACCAGAATTTAAGAATGGACTCTGATCATAAATATGCACTATAAAAATAAATCATGAAAAATGCATAATTGTATATTTAAATGTATAGTTTCTAAATTTCACCATAAAAAATTATTTGCTTCGAGCCTGTTAGGGGAGTGTTAACTATTTTAATATTTTCTTACATTTCAACTTCCGAGTTTTAATCAACACTATATATATATATATATATATATATATATATATATATATATATATATATATATATATAGTAGAATAGGCCGGCACCTAGGCAAATCGGTGAAATGAATATATTAAAAAATAAATTACTAATAATCTTAATAAAGTTAAATTACGCAAATTAATTTATTTCATAATACAGTGCGCCCCATTAATGTTCGTTCATGTTCGTCCATAACGTTTTAGGTGAATATAGTTTTCAACTTTATTTTTGTACATTTATGGAATTAGGTTAGTAGTCTGAGTAACTATATGAATTAAATTTAATTTATTTTCATTAATTTGAGCTACTAGTTTTCTAGCAACTGCGATGACGGCAATACCTGCAATTTAGAATTAGCTATACTAACGAGCCCATATGCCGAGCTAAGTTAGAATTTAGTTATTTATGATCCATGAGTCTATGACCAATTGACCATGTTTTCCATAATCGAGATACCTAATTAATAAAGGGTTAATTTCCATTAATGCATGATTTTTAACTACATGTGTTAGGTAGACACGATATTTGAATTGTTTCAATAATGACCTAATATTTAATTTTTAGTACATAACACATATGACGTCATTTTTGTGATGTAGAAAATATTCTAAGGTGTTACTAGTACTATTTTCGCTCAAGTAGTGTGCAGGATATAATAATCTATACCTATTATAAAAGAGCGAATTCTTACAAAATTTGATTTGCCTAATATATCCTTATTTATTTTATTTATTTTAAAGGTAATAGTGTAAAACTAAATTACATTAGTTATAATATTAAATTAATACTACAGTCCTACTTCTATTATAACTCTTTTTTTTTATATAAATTAATAATTAATAATACAGTCCTACTCCTACAATTACTCAACTTAATATATTAATTAATAATGTAGTCCTACATGTTATGTTACTCAAAAGTGAAAGAGAAAAGACACATACATTTTAATAGCTCAACTTTACTTTGTCACGCTATAATTATATATTTTTGTGTAACAATTTTTAATTTAGAATTATTATTATTTGATTTGATTATGAAGTATTGAAAAGTTTACAGCCATGGTTATTATGAAGAGAGTCAATAAATTAGTGATTGATAAATTAATTTCATAGCTTTAAAGAATAATCTCATATTACACCATAACTAAATGGAATCGAGCATGGCTGATGTAATCATATATGCTTCAACAATTGGGCTTTAATTTTGCATAATTTGAACATTTAAAAATCATTATCATAATTTCTCAAGTATTAAAATAAAAATAATAGTTTTAAATTGAAAATAACATGTTGAAAATAACAGAATGAAGGGGGTGAGCTTCGTCTATGATGATGCGTTCTTAGGTGCTCCATTTTCTTTTCTCATCGAACTGGTATGTGTTTTTTTAGGAATTGTTGGGTTATTTCTTTTAGTTTTTCGCTATAATTTGCGGAAAGGAACGGACAAAAATGTAACTGAATTTGTGGATAAAATGTATATATCTCTAAAATTGCAGTTTCCTTACTTGGCCTAAATTCTCCATTACTCGACAAATTCAAAATGGGCTCTTGGAAAATTGTAAGCAGTTTAGTGGTTTTGATTAATGGAGAGATTATCTGCGTAACAGTTAAACAATGAACAACACTTGCATATTAGTCTTTGATAAATATATTATCGTAGATGAAAATATTTTCTTTTTTCTAACATTCTAGTTATAAATTAGTTTTCTTACAGCATTCAACTTTAGCTCTGCTTGCGATCTTCTTCAGGTATTTCTATTGACATTTCATCATGAATTTCTCTAGAATGGTCTGCATCTACAACACGAAAATCTATTGGAATATCTGGAAGATCATAATTTCAGTTCAGGTGTAATGTTTGTTTCCTTCTTGAAATCCTCTGACAATGCATCAAAGTACGTATTCCATAGAATATTTACATCTGTTGGAGCACAATACACCAAGATTATTGCGAACAACCTTCGTAATTCATTTGGCATTTGAAAAGTTACTGCTTCATTTAAGCATTCAATGACACTTTGATCAGCCTCCAGCAATCCCTTTTTTGTCACTTTTTCAATATATTTGAATATTTATATTACATAATTTTATACTTGTTCATGATGTCTCAGTTCACAGTAGAGATGTTGGTGATACCTCTACAGAATTAATATTGCAGACAATATTATTTCTACAGAAGAAGGTATGATAACTTTTAAAAAGTTTTATAGAGAATGCACGCATGTATAAAAGTAAATGGGCTAGACGCTACACTGGGTATATTATAAATGGATTACGCTTTAATACTAAGACACGGGAAATAAGAAGAAAAACCCAGAATAGTGGAGTGTTCTTGACTGCTACTACAAACAGTTTCTCAAGTAGTAAGGATAAAAATCCTATATTGGGGGATGTGCCATATTATGGTGTCTTGAATGACATAATAGAAGTGAGATACACCAATACTTTGAAATTTATTTTATTCAAGTGTGATTGGGTTGACCACAATACAGGAATGAAACGTGATGAGTTTAATTTCACTTTGGTGAATTTTACTCACTTGTTGTACAGAGGAAACCGGAAAAATGATGAACCCTTCATTCTAGCCTCTCAAGCACAACAAGCTTGGTATATTCAAGATCCACTTGATACAGATTGGCATGTAGCTTTGAAGATGACTCCTCGAGCCATATTCAATGTTGATCCAGAAGTTAATGAATTTGAAAACATTGAGGATCATGATCATTTTTTTGCTCAACGCCAAGATGAAACGGGTATGGCTAATCAAAATGAATCATGGACTGGAGCAGATGTTGATAGGGTGACAATTTCAGGAACAGATTATCCTAGT
The DNA here is from genome assembly GCA_029490685.1 of Schizonepeta tenuifolia. Taxonomy (NCBI): domain Eukaryota; kingdom Viridiplantae; phylum Streptophyta; class Magnoliopsida; order Lamiales; family Lamiaceae; genus Schizonepeta; species Schizonepeta tenuifolia. The sequence goes on along the minus strand of CM055957.1, from coordinate 97,845,250 downwards.
GGTGAACCTAATGTTGATTCCGATGAAGATGATTTAGATTTTGAGGACACGAATGATGAAGCAGAAGATCTTACAAGTGATAAGTCTGATTCTGGTGATGATGATGATGATTTTTTTGAAGACATAATACCATCAAACGAAATGAAAACGATTAAGACAATTGGTATGTAGAAATTTCTTTACTTTATTTATGGTTATATCACTACAATTTTTATGATTTAATGTTTTAATTTGTAACACTTTTTTGTTAAATTGGAATTAAATTCGGTACTAAAGTATTTGTTGAATACAGGTTGTATCTGTTGATCGTTTCAGAAGTTGAAGAACTGGCTTTGAATGATGCTTGATGTTGCTGCACGCTTTGTTTTAATTTATATTATTATTTTTGAGACTATTAGGCACATTGAACATTTAAGAATTATATAGTTGATTTTTTTTAAATTGTAATAGTATATTTACAGTGATTTTTCTTTGCAAGTTATTGTTTTACGGTCGTTATTTATACTAGTTGTTTTATTGGGGTACTATGTATTGATTGATTTTGATGAGTTGATATTTAAATTATTTAAATAGGCAGAAATATGTGTTGATAAATGAATTCATGACAATTTTTTTTAATTATCTTAGAGCCGAGTATATATATATATATATATATATATATATATATATATTTACTTATTTAGATCAATCTTTCTATTGAAAATTGCATGGTGCATAATTGCAGAAAATTAATTATATGACATTTCATTGATGTGTCGAAATAAATTGTTGCAATTAAATGACATAGTAAATAAGTCGCATTTTAAACCGTGACACAATATATAACCGATGCAAATATACAGCACTAAATAGATAACATTATTCTATAAATGTTGTATAATTATGACATTAAATTGATGTGTCACAAATAAATGGTCGCAATTAAATGACATTGACAAAAATGTCGCACCTTGTGTCAAATAATTATGACACATTAATTACTTAAGTGACGTAAATATATATGTTGTATAATTATGACATTTTACTGAGGTGTCACAAATAAATTGTCACATTTAAAAGACAGAGAAAAATGTGTCGCACTTGTGTCAAATAATTACGACACATTACTTAAGTGACGTAAAATATATAACACTAAATGCAACACCATTATATATATGTTGTATAATTATGACATTTTTTGAGGTGTCGCAAATAAATTGTAGCAATTAAATGACATAGAAAAAAGGTGTCACATTTGTGTCACAAAAGTGTGACACATTATTTAAGCGACGTAAATATAGGACACTACATGCAACACTATTATATATGTGTTGTATAATTATTGCATTTTATTGAGGTGTCGCAAGAAAACCGTTACAATTGAATGACATCAAAGCAAGTGACGCATTTGTGTCACAAAAATGTGACACAATATTAATATGACGCCACAACTGATGCAAATATACAACACAAAGAGTTTAAGTGTTGGAATTTTATGACATTTGTATGTAATGTCGTGTGCCTATATGTCGCATTTGCCCAGTTTTCTTGTAGTGAAACACAGACTTTACATTGTACCAATTTTCTACTATTTATAAATTTTGTCAAATCGAGGTTGTGGCGGCAATTGGAATTGTCCATACGAATATATTCTCCAACGTCTATTTTTTTTTATCGACATGAGAAATGCAGATTCTACTGGCAACCTTCCGGTAGTAACTAATTATAAAATGAAACTAAAACATAAATAATATATAGTACTTTGAATAGAAGAAAAAAAACATGTTTGATGGACTGGTGAAATAAATTTCGTACAGTACATCTTACATATTATGACGTTCAATTAATGTAACTTTCCTTCTTTGTTTTAATTAATACTACTATTTATTAATCTTCTGAAATGTATTAGTACACCGTCTTATTATGACATGACATGACATGACAAAATATTTAGTTAATTCGTCTTAATGTAATAAAGAGGAAGATGATGATGTGTCAATAAGGGTGCAAGGGTTCATCAATGATTTCATGTCTTCCCTCATTTGTTGAGGATGTAAATTCGTCGCCGGTTGAGTACAAATAACACCCAATCCTGCATACCTTCAAGAACATATCTTTGCATTTTCTTGGGAAAATGCTCTCTTTCTTGTACACAATCTGCATCAGTTTTCTCCTATTATGTTCAGCCATTTCTTTTATTTTTCGAACAGCTTCCTCTTCACTTAATCCCCTTTCCAGCAGAATCGTCAAACTGTTTACTTTCTTCTCCCCGCGTTCCCTCTGCATGCACGTCAAAATGCATTCATTCATTCATCCATTTCATTTTAAGTATATAGTTATATATTGACTTAGTGGAAGAGAATCATGTGAGAATGCTATCTTATATGAGAAATGAGAATAAATCAGGATCATTGATCGTTCTTAATTAATGGTTCAAATTTAACGATGCATTAAATTATTGTAATTTATGCATCATGATGATGTTTATGCATTAAGTTATTGCAGTTTATGCATTAGAATATATATGCATTTCCGATGTGAAAAAATGAATTAAAATGTATCATACTTACGTTCTCATATAAAATTTATTCTCAACAGGTCTCTGCAGTATCGTTACTAATTAATTAATTACCTCAAAAGTGCGCACATCGTTTAGAAGCCGGTCCACTATTGAAACATGCCTACACAAATCAGTGCACTCTTCACTGAGAAGCATTTCATCGGATAATTTTACACCGATGAATTGCATCGACATGAGAATACAGATTCTGCAGCTAATCGATACCCACGACCACGACAAGTACTCATCCAAGGTTACGGCTGCCTCGTCGCTCCACGTATCTAATTCTATCTTGCACATTGATAGTATTTCAACCCACTGCTCTTCAACATCAAATCAACATATATTAATTCAATATGATCAATATTGATTTAGATGTAACGTGCACCAATTAATTAATCAGTACCAGATTGATTAGAAATTCTTTGACGCTACGTCCTTGTTTGACATGAGCCATCTCTGCCAACTCATTTACTGTATTATACACTGCTGTAAAAAGGATTTCAACTTCCTCTGAACCATATTCTGCAGCCGGCTTCTCTTTCCATCTGTTTCGTCACTAGCTTAATTAATTGGAAACTAAATAATAATTACGTAAAATTTATGGATCGAAATAATTAATCTTACTCTTTTACTAAATCAAGAATCTTGTGGGAGTCTTGTCTAGAACCATAATGATCGAAAAAATCATCAATAACTACTACAAGCACCATATGTTTGGCAAAGGCTAGACGAACATTAGATAATTCAGGATCACTAATTATTGCTGAAGTCAGAAAATTAGCAGCCCCCACTGTATCTCTTCCAAACTTCAACTTGTCAAACCTACAATCTGCACACCACCTGCATACATTTATATATGGATTTTTATTAATTAGTACTTTTGTGAAACTACATCTAAACAAAATAATCTTAGAGTAGGACTTGCATGCAGTAGGTCGCATGGCAAGCAATCCGATCCAGGTCGGGTTGACCGGTCAATTTTTTTTTTTCAATTCTTTTTATAATTTAAATTTTTTTCCGGCTCTGCCTTCGACTCGGATATTACAGCTCTGCCTTCGCTCAAATTACTAATATAAGAATAATCGTCGAGCAATAATTTAAATTTATTCGGCTCGCTCCGAAGCCTTCGGCTCCCCTCGTTCGTATCTTGACTAAAGAAGAAGAGGCAAAGAAAAAAAACGAAGAGGCAAACAAAAAAACAGAGGGAAGAAAATCCAAAAATTAAACAAACTGAAAAATTAATTAAAAAAATAATTAGATATTGTGACACAAAGAAATATATGTCGCCTATTAAAAAAAAAAAAGTTCACGTGCGCGTGGACGCGCTTTTTGAGCGCGGGTATCTCACGCGCCCGTTCGAACGGCTGATTATATTTGCACGCACCATGCGCATGGGAGCGGTCGCATGGTATGCGATCGGTCGTATTCAAGATTTTGTGATAATCCTAATATATATCTATATATATACACGTACCGTTGTAGTTGGTCAAGTTCTTTCTGGTGTTGGGCTTGGCAAATATTAAAATCTTGCCTCGCAAATGATAGAAAGTCTTCATTACTGAGATTAGGGAACCTGAAGCAACAAAAATAAAATAAATAAATAAATTTAAATATAAGAAAATAATATATTAATTGAATGCTGCATGCATTAATTAACCTCAAATAATTACCTAGCTTTTAGAGTTGGATACTGGCAAATGTCATATAGATCGAGGCTTCGTCTAACTCCCATTCTGTCTAATATTCCGGGGTAATTCTTCAAGTAGTATTCCACCTTCAGTTATATATATAATTTTAAAATAAATTAAACTATACTCGAATAATATTTAATTAAGGTGTTAGGTGGGTAAATTAAAAAAATGCACCAGTTTGTGCAGTTTGTCGTCAGGAATGGAGTTGCTCTGCAACTGGTGCTTGAGGAAGGTGGTGGTCCAAACATGGAGTTTCGCAAGAGTGCTCTCATCTTCATATATTCTCTCCTGTGCTGCTCTGTAAAGCTCGATGACCGTCGGCAAATCAATCATTTGCAGGTCTTGATCATCAGCGTATGGAGCCAGTTCCTCTAAATTATAATGACAAAGTAATTAGATAAGCATATTATATATATATATATATATATATTTGAGTTCACAAAAACTCTTATACGACTGCGCGTGGGGCGACTGTATATGCACACGGAGTAGAGTGTTTTTTAAGGACTCTAACTTTTACTGTTTTTCAATTATAGACCAAAATTTTGCGGGCTTTCAATTTTAGGACAATATTTAAAAAAATGATCAATTTTAGGACAATATTTAAAAAATTGAACAATTTTAGGACAATTTTAGGACAAATTGAACAACTACCTATATTATTATTACAAACTAAAATCAGTAAACAATTCAATATGATAGAGATGACATCCGAATCATGGAGACTGGTATAAAAAAATTATGCTTCTATTTATCAAAATCTAGAGAAGTTTTAGGGAAAGAAGAAATGATGAGTTGTCTAGCAAGATGTGTTGATCATTGGAGCAATTAATTGTTGTTGCTTTTTGCTACTTCAAAATGTCATATTTTGGCTATATTTGGCTTTAAACTTCTGGCCCGATTTTGTTACTAATTGGCTTCAAACTCTAGCCACAATTTGAAACTAAAGAATGAAATGGTAGTTATTTTATCTTGTTTTATTTAATATCTTAGTAGTTGTAATTAATATATTGGATAGCTCTTCTGCTTTTGGTTTTATATCAAATTTGGATACGACTTGTTTGTTTTCTGCATCCAAAGTATTTACTTTTTTTTCCCACCCATTATCTTGGACGAATTGAGAAGTCACTCAATTAAGTTCTTGAGAGATATCATAGAAGCAAAAGCCTTGTCGCTCATTTATCCTAAAACTGATCGATATTTTAGATATTGTCCTAGAATTAAAAGCCCGCAAAATTTTGGCTTATAATTGAAAAATGGTAAAGGTTACCGTCCTAAAAAAACACTCTAATCATGCACACGACTGTCGTTTTTTTCTTTTAATTTTCCAGTTTTTTTTTCTTTTAAGAGTCGAGCGCGGGAGCTGAAGGCCTCGGACAATAATGTTTTCACAATGATTATCTATAAATCAAAATCGGAGCTGAAGGCGAAACCAAAAGGAAAAAAAAAAAAAAAAAAAAAAAAGGTAAGGATTGACCCGCATTGACTAGGTCGGATCAACTCAAATCTGGTTGCAGGGGAGACTTCCTCATTTGAGTTTGATATTAACATGTACAA